>CM075776.1:30908356-31643356 GCA_037974665.1 Ehretia macrophylla | reverse complement strand
AGTTTTCTAATGCTAGAAGAATTCTTGAAGAGTTGACATGACTATGAAGATATCTTGGAGATAAAGTGATAATGTGATAAAGTCATGATTATCAAGAACTCTTGAGCTAATTGGATTATCTTGAAGACTCTTCTGCGTATACTCAACATCCCAAGCAAATCCTTCAAATAGGCATCTCATTTCTCAATTGAAGAGAGAGCGAGCAGCGAGCAGAAAATAAGGAGCTAAAACGTGAGATAGGTATAGGCTGTCTCTGTCAGGTCGTGTTGCAATATGCTGTGTAACAGAATTTACTGAATGTTTTAATTAGTGTTGCAACACAGTCTGTTTTTGTCATATATATTAATCAATTCATCTAGAGTTTCAAGACTCTTTTTATTATGTTTTAGTATACATTCTTCGGAAGAAGAAGGTATGTTGTCGGGAGAGAATTTTTGTAAGTCAAGGGGAGCTCGCCAAACTAGAGAATCTACTAAGGGAGTCTTACACCTAGGCGGCAATGGTTAAGAGGGAGTCTTCAATTGCATAAGTTTCCATTGGTGCCTGTAATCTCTTGAAACTTAGTGGATTGGTTTGTTGGCCAAGGGATGATCGCGTGGACGTAGACCAAGTTGGTTGAACCACGTTAAAATTTATGTGTTCTTACTTTTGTTGTAACAAATTTACTTTCTTACAAATTTACTTAGTTGATTTGTTTAATTATCAAATTGGTTAAGAGGCCAGAAAACTAACAATTGTAATATCCCACATTGATGGGAGACATTGTAAATGAGTGGCAAGAGCCACCTCTTTATAAACTTTTATGAGCTACCTCTAAAGTCTTGCACTGTGTTATTGATTTTGAACAATTTTTTTCTTGACAAGAATGTCAAGTTTCCTAATGGAAGGTGATTGTAATGCCCTATATTGGTGAAAAACAATTGTAAGTGAATGGTTTTTAAGTGGGAGTTGTGAGTTTATGTAATAACTTGAATTAACTATTTTAACTATTTTAGGGTTAGTAAATTTAAGGTCAAAACAATTATTGTTTCAATTTATGATACTATTCTCTTTTATAGACATAAAATTCTTAATTTAGAGTGTGACAACTAACCTAATAATTACACGTTGACAATAGTGGAATACTTGAGAAGTTTTATTAACCATATACTTGTTGTATAGGGAACCAACATGGGAGTTGCTATCTCTCTCATTGAAATGCTTAATGTTCTCGTGGTTCCAGACATTTATAACGGAAATTAAACAATTAAAAACTACCAGACAATTTGGAGACTATTATAGGCTAATTTAACTGATATTATGAGCGAGATCAATAGTTATGATGATACAATGCAAACAGTCCACAACTGTCAAATTTCGCTTACAACACTATGATGTTACGAAAGAATTCCTTCTTCTTCCATATAGCCAAGCCCTGTAACTATGAGCCGCCAAGAAACTTAGACGAGAACAAAAGCATCGGCATCAGCAGAAGAAAGAGACATGGCCTGCAGCATCTGCATAATCGTCAAAATCTTGGTTTTAAAGCAAACTAAATTGAATGCGCCACCAACCTCAAGCAGCCCCACTTCCATCTTCTCAAGGCCACACTTGTTTCTTCTTCCATGTATTGAATCATGGCCTTCGAGTTCAGCAAATTACTGCATGAATCTATTGAAGATTCCATACCAGAACTTTGTGCACCATATTGTGAACCAGAAAAGAACCAACTAGGCTTATGTCCAATTGTATGCATACCCTATTGTTCTCCACCTTGTTACATTCCAATCTTCCCACCACCCCCACCAGATTCAATCTACTCAATGAATGATGATCGTGCAGAGAAACAACAAAACACCGCTTTATTGATCATCTTCCTTACCATACTAGCCATCGCTTTCTCTGTCTACGTCTGCACATCTTGCTGCAGTTCAAGAAGATCAGAAGCATCAGGAGGACTACAACAACGTACACAAATCGATGGCCGTGATGATTTTCTTGATGAAGATGATCTTGATTCTGAAGTTGATCATCCCATATGGTACAATATCAGAAGCGTTGGTCTTCAATCATCAGTGATCAGATCCATCGCTATCTGCAAGTACAAGAAAGGTGATGGCCTTGTTGAAGGAACCGAATGCGCGGTTTGCTTGAATGAGTTTCAGGAAGATGAAACTCTTAGGCTGTTGCCAAATTGTAAGCATGCCTTTCATACACCTTGTATTGATAAATGGCTAGGATCACACACCAATTGCCCCCTGTGCCGTGCTGGTATTGTCATCAATCAAGTCGGATCGCCATCACCAGAGCAAATTGCTGGCAATACGGGGCTCCTGGAAGAGATTTCACAGGAAGGTGTTGCAGAGAATCAGAGGGAATTCGAGATGGGAAGAGAACACGAACCTCGCGAATCAAGCATTGAGCATGAAGCTGAAGGCGAGTCACAGGTTCGGAGTGCATTCAAGATCAGTAATCAAGATTCCAAGGAATAGTTAGAAGATAGTTATTCGAGAGAGGCGGAGGGGGTGAAACCATTGAGACAATGAGTTTCTTTGGACCCAATTCATCAGCTTCACATACTATTATGATATTCGAAAAAGAAAAGGTACATGACATTATTTAATCTGTACACGAAGAAAGGTTAAGTGAACAAACTAAACTTAGGAGTAATGGTGGAGTCATTCATGGGACAACAGAACTGTAAATCCTGTTGATTTCACAGAACTGTAAATCCTGTCGATTTTAAGAATGAAGTCGTTGAAGATTGAGTTATGATTATATTTTTTGAAAACGTGTATATTTTAAAGTGTTTTTAGACTGAAAATCAATTTAATTTTCATTGAAAAAAGTTATCCATATATGACTACTAAATAATATATTTTTAGGATCAACTGAATAATAATCTTGGATTCATCCTTGCTTAAAAGCCGGTGGATCTAGAGCTTGAACTTTGCTGCTTGCTTTATCCTTTACCCCAGAGTAATCAGAAAGAATATATTCTTTATTTAATTCCCAAAAGGAACTATGTCGGATGTGAGAGAGGGGACATATAAATATTGGGTAAAATTTTATTGTGCCGGCTCCCTGTGCTTCCTACTCATATACATGTGGGTCTCACTACTCTATCTCTATAGAGCATGTGAAGTAGGCGCACGAATTTTCCATAAATACTTGTTCGACTCTAATTTTGAAGTGATCTAGCGTCAGAACTAAAAAACCTTCGACTCATGGCACATTCAGTTTCCAGCTTTGACCACAATAATTCTTTTGAAATGCTCAAATGTAGTACTAGAAACATTACACTCTATGTTGATATATCATCGTTATTAAAAATTATAGTTTGTATGATGTGAACCTTCATAATTCACAATAAGATCGTAAAGGGTTAATGAAAAAACCTAGGATCCCTTTTGTGATGTGAGGCCCCGCGAGGTATTGCTCCTAGTGGCAACCGATGTTGAAGGTTGATCCGGTGCGAGTAAGGGAAATGTTTACGGCTGTTGACGGTTGTGTCCTTGCTGTGAGTTTCCCCTTCCCCTTTTATGCCAGTACTCAAGGCATTCCAGGAGTAATTTTAACCTCACTGCGGGGTGATGGAGAAATTCTTGAGTGCAAATAAACTTGGCTAGTTATTAGCAGAATCTCTTCCTTTTTTAGTGGGGCTATCTTTGCCTAAACTATTTCTCCGCCCGTTGGTGGAGTCTCAGGTTCGGCCTAGAGTGGTTTGAGGCCGTTGCTGACTTAGGGCCTTGCTCTAGTTTGTGGGTCGGACTCCTGTCGTTCGTGGGGCTAGTGGTCATGCCCACTACAATTTATGAAGAGGATGAATTGCTTGCGGCCATTTTGGATTTGTATTCAGCTAATAATAAACGCTTTGGCAATCAAAGATTTGGTAAAAAAAATTAAAAACTGAATTTTTTTGAATGTGATTAAGATCAAAGGTGTTCCTCTTTTTAATCGAATTATTTAATTGTAAAGAGTGAGTTGCACAATAGAAAACGTTAAACATGCGGTGTAAAGAATATACGAGCACGGCAAGGGATGATATGATTTTGTTTAAGCTTCAGGTTTTGTACCTAACATATAAATCTAATAAGTCACCTGTTTCTTGCAAGTTAAAACCTGAATGGTGATCCGCAGAGAGAGCGGATCAAGAATTTTTGTTTAGTAGGATTGAAAATATATACAATACGCTTAAATACAAATAATTTTATTTAGTGGGACTACATTAATTTTTTTTTAAAAAAATATCTTAAAAATATACATATTTTTTAAAATAAAATTTGGTGTAGTCCCGCTGATCACTTGTATATACCTCCACTCTTGTCTAGAGGTTTTTTGTTCTTTCGATCGACAGGTTTCAAGTTAGCATTCTATAGAATTGTTAATTTTGGAGGACAAAAAGATGGATTAAAAAGCTTAAATTTGGATAATCTCCTTCTAGTATTCATCCAATTACCCGTTCATTTATCGCTATGATCCAAGTTTTATATTCATTTGGGAATTCAAAATCATCATTTCTATTGTTCTCCATTATTATCCCATGGTTTGTAAAATTTTAAATAATATACTTATGTTTCTGACATTTGATTTAATACTTTATCTTTTTGCATAATTTTAATTGTATTTTCAATGTTAACATGTTATAAGCTACATTGAATGTAGCAACTTAGATTCAAACTGCTATTTAATTCTAAAAATAACTTTTTTTTTGATTTTCTTTTCAATTTTGTTCTTTTGATATTTTTTGAATGACTGTGTTTCATATTCAAAGAAGGTCTAAATATAAGTGATCACCCATACATTGACAGTTTGGGTGATCAAGACGATGGTCACACGATCCTTCTCTTTTTTTTTTTTTTTTCAGTCTGAAGGTCACATCATTTGATAGACAGTTTGGCTAGCAAATTTTTTTCTTTTGTTTGAAACAGCCCCTGGGACAACATTATTTCAATCAAGTGCCGATCAATTTAACTACTTTGTTGGAGAAAGACTAAAGAGAGAAAATCTCCCCCAAGCTAATTTATAATTTATAATCATCAACCAACAAATCTTGTCTTTGATTTAGTGATATGTTAATTGAAAAATCAATTCTTGCAAATGACAAAAAAACAAAAGGCCACATAGTCCAAGCCCGAAAACTATCAGCCGCCAAGAAACATAGTGTTAGGAATAATGCCCAAAAAGCCAATAAATTGTATTTTAGAATTATGGATAATGTGTTATTTAATTTATTAATTCATTTAATATGGACAATTTATTTATTTATTATTAATGTCTTAATTAAATAAATAAAGTCCTTAGAATACTATTTATAGATTCTATCATTAGGAGTAAGGATATGAATGGCGGAATCTATAATCATAAATATATTCTAAAAGGTTGTTCCTGATCATAGGATAAACTAGTTGGGCGTTAGTTTATCCGGAAAGATCGGATTACAGTCTATTAACCAAATTATATGAGATATCAATTTGGGCGATTTGTCTCATATCGTTATAATAGATGTATAAGTACTTATTATGAAAAACTAACTGGACATGACCACTAATACAACGAATTACGTGGAATGTCAATGGTTCGTTGTATCATGTAATTATGCAATTAGTCCTTAGACCTGAGACACTACGATTATCTCATGATTAAGAATGTCATTATTTGCTGGTACGAATAAGCTAGTCTTAATCATGGATTAGACAATGTATTCAGTAGTTGTGATTTATTCTGTCATGGAGAAATGTATGTGTAGACACGGAAACTGTCAATTGGGTGTCCTATGCAATCTGATTAATTGAGTGACTTGAAATCATTGGTCGAGGTGAAATAGTGGAAGTCGTTTCACGAATTATTTATTAGTCACTGATTAATTGGGTTTTGGCATATGGTCGAGTAAGAGAGTTTGACGACCCAATCCATGACTCTGGCTTGATCGGGATAATTGAGACAGTAGGATTTGATTGTATATAAATTACTATTTGGGTTCGCATGCTTGCACTTCATCTTTAATTGGGTAATCGTGATACACTGCTAGGTGTTACTCACGATTTGCGAATTAATTAGAAAGAGTTCTAATTTAATTAATTGGTTGAATTAATTATTCGCTGCCGATTAAAAATGAACCTGAGAAGTCACACACAAATGGAATTTGCAGATTAATTGGACTAGAGAAAAAGATTAAATTAAATTTAGGATTGTCCTAAATTGGGCTTGTAGTAATTATATGGTGATCTGATTGATGTGGAGTCCAAGACTGGTAAGTTTAAGACCAGCCCACTTATGACTTAGGTTATATGTGTTTCCTATATATAGAACTATTCTGACAGAGAAATAGCTAGCACATTTTTTATAGTCAGAATTAAAATATAGGATTTCTCTAGAAAACCTAGTGGGGGTGAAATCCAGTTAGCAAGTGCAGATTATGTGTGGATCAATCTTGGAGGCTTCACACGTGGGAAGCTTGATTCAGATTCTACATCGATCTACGCTTCAAGAGGTAATCCTGAACTGTTAGCAGATTTAATTTAATTAGATTAAATTATTATCTGATTTAGATCTGCATAATTAAACATGGACGGATACATGATATTTTTTCGCTGCGCAATTATTTTAATTGTCATGTATTTTTTCCAATAGTGGTATCAGAGCTACCATTCATGTTTGTTATGCGATTTAACGTTTATGGCACAGTTTCCTATATCTCTTATATTGTATTAAAGTTGTTTAATTTTGTGATTGAAAAATAGCCCATAATTTTCCTTCTCAATTTATATGAAAAAGAGTTTTTCATAATTAAAATTTTTAAGAAAAGCGTATTTCTGAAAATTTTAATTATTCTGTTTTTATGTATATTGTATATATTTTTTCAGAATTTTGAAAAACGTTTAAAAAAAAAAAAAATTTCCCTACCCACCCCAGGCAGTGGCGCCGCCGCTGCCGGCAGTGGCCTACTGTGGCAGCAGTGCCAGGGCTGTTGTCACAGCGGCGCCCCAGCAGCGCTGCGGCGCTGCTGCCATAGCAGCTCCGCAAGGCTGCTGCCTCGGCAGCAGCCACGCTGCCTGTGCAGCGCTGTACAAGGAAGCAGTAGCACTGCCTTGGAGGCAGCCACCATGGTGGAAAAAGGGAGGGGGGGGGGGGGGGGGGGGGAAGGAAGGGGGGCACAGGGAAGAGAAGGGAAAAGAAAAAAAAAATTTGGGTTAGGGTTTCCTGACCTAGATCTAGATCTGTTTTGGATCCGGATCCAGGTCTGAAACCCATGACCCAAGTGTCATGGGTTGATGGGTTTTGGGCCTTGCTTTGTTTTATTTTATTTTATTTTTTCTAATTGGGCTATTAAAGAGTTTTGGGCTTTGATGAGTTGTTTTAAAATTGTGGTTTTAAAATGTTTGGGCTAACTATGTTCTAATAAAAGGTTGATTTTATTAATTTAGCCCATAACTTTATTTTAATAAAACACTATTTTATTTAAAAGCCCAAAAAGGATAGTAAGAAATTTAATTAATAAATTGTTTATTAATTATATTATATATAAATAAAAGGTGTTTTATTTATTTTATGAGATATATTTGTTTATTTAATAAATAGTTTATTAAATTTAGACAACTAGATATAATGAGATTATATCAAGGAAATTAATTGTGCCATATTCGTGGATTACCTATTTAATAATTATGTGCTTGGATGATCATGGACTAGAATGGATGAATGAATGGATGTATGTTTATTTATTTATTTATTCATTTGAGTTTTATATAATTATTTAAATGGGGCTTGCATGTCTCTTACCTATTTCGATAATGTAAAACCCCTATTCCCATTTATGTATCCCACTAGATTAAGAATCTATTTACATAAATGTAACAAGAAGATCAAGCAGAACGCATCAAGGAGTTGGTGGACCCGGTTCGCAGAAGGAGTTTTGTGAAGCCCAACAAGGAGTAGCCCAACTATTGGGCCCTAATTTATTCTAGGAATTCAACCTAGTGGCTCGGGTTGATAGTGCTCCTAGTCCATGGTCATCCTATTTATTTACATGCATTTATTTATTGTGCGATATATATTAAATGCGTGGATGTTTCTAGTTTAGTTTATATGATAAATTGAAACCAAAAGCATGTGAAAAGTGAGACCTTAATAAAAGACCGGCAAATCTTCCCACTCCAAATATTAAGTTAATAATGATGTAGTCTAAGAGTAGATTATATCATTGCCTTCTATTATCATAGATTAGTTTATATGTTAGGCAAGTAAGTAGTTGGCTGTGGACACATAGGAGCTATTTATGTGTATTAATATGTAAACTAAGTCTATAAAACATGAGATGTAGGAGAATTTAGATTCTTACTGGCTGCCAAAAATCTATCATGTGAGGTGTCGGTATTGCATTAATCTAAATTTCCTAGGATAATAGGTTTGACTTAAACAATTCTTAGAGACCAAAAATCTATAATGTGAGGTCAAGGGAATTGTAGGCAAGAAAATTGGGATTTGTATGTGATGCATTGAATAAGGTGTTATTCACTCATTAGTGTTTGTATCACCAATAATCTATAATGTGAGATGAAACAAAAATTAATGGGCCCCCAATCCACTAAGAAAATCATTTATTTGATTTTTCGTTTGCTACTAGGGAAATGTAGAATTCGAAAAATTTTAGTGGGAGTACTATTTGATTTAAAGACCCAAGTCAAGTAGTTAATAATATGTTATCTAATTTCAATTAATTATTTTCTGCAGTTATATGTCAAAAATGAATCCTCTTGCAACTATCCTAGATAAGAACTGTTTGACTGGACCAAACTATGCTGACTGGTTCCGCAACTTGAAAATCATATTAAGTTCTGAAAAGATTGAGTACGTGCTTGATGTTCCACTTCCTGAAGAGGCTCAAGGGGCATCTGAAGAGGAACTAGAAACCATTAGGAAATGGCGAGATGATGCGTTGAAGGCCAAAAGCTACGTTTTGGCTTCAATGACAAACGAGCTTCAACGTCAACATGAGGACATGGAAGATGTCACTGAAATCATCAAACACTTACAAGAGTTGTATGGTGTGAAGAACAGGGTTGCTAGGTATGAGATATCTAGGGAATTGTTCCGATTGAGGATGAGTGAGGGATCAAATGTCAATACGCATGTTCTTAAGATGATCGGTTTGATCGAGCGTCTTGAATCCTTGAATTTCTCTATGGATTCGAACTTGCAGACTGACTTGATACTTTAATCTCTACCTGAATCCTTCCATTCCTTTATTGTCAATTTCTAGATGAATGACATTGAGCGCACCTTACCTCAGCTCTTGAATATGCTGGTTATATACCAAGGGCAGATGAAAGGAAAAGGTAAGGAAACTGTGTTGGCATTTGCCTCTTCTTCATCTGCTAAGAGGCAGAAAAAGAACAAGAAGAAAGGTAAAAAGGCCCCTCAGGGCAAGCCCACTGGAGGTGTGTCCAAGAAGAAGAGGAAGGTTACAAAACCTGGAACTTGCTTTCACTGTGAGAATGAAGGACATTGGAAGATGAATTGTCCAGAGTACCTCAAGAGTTTGAAGGGAAAGGGCAAGGCTTCTGCAGGTATGTCTCGATTGCTCATGTTTGAGATTAGTTTTTCGATTAATCATGATTCTACTTCATGGGTGCTAGATTCTGGCGCCACTTCTCATATTTGTACTTCTGTACAAGAACTGAGGAGAAGTAGAGTTTTGGGAGAAGACGATGTAGTCCTGAAGGTGGGAAATGGAGCAATGGTTGCTGCGTTAGCTATTGGGACATGTTGTCTTACTTTGTCGTCTGAATTTACTTTAGTTCTGGATAATTGTTTATTTTTGCCAAATGCTTTGAGAAACATCATTTCCATTTCAGTTTTAGTTCAAAATGGTTTTGAATTTAAGTTCATGGATAATGGATGTTTTATTTATTTGCGAAATAAATGTGTTGGCACTGGTAAATTAGTAAATGAGCTTTATATACTTGATATAAAGAAAGACGACAATAAAAATGAGCAATGCATGAATGTACAGACTTTTAAAAGGTCTAGAGATACTATTAATTCTAAATATTTGTGGCACTTAAGATTAGGTCATATAGGGGAAGCTAGAATCACGAAGTTGGAGAAAGAAGGACTTATAAGCGCATGTGGCCCAAGTCTATTCCCAGTATGTGAATCTTGCATCTTAGGTAAAATGACCAAATCACCCTTTGTGAGACAAAGGCAAAGAGCCACAAATATTTTAGAATTAATACACACTGATGTGTGTGGGCCTTTTGGTGAATTGGCCCGAGGTGGGTTTGTCTACTTCATTACTTTTACTGATGATGTGTCTCGGTATGGGTATGTGTATCTTATGAAACACAAATCTGAATCATTTGAAAGGTTCAAAGAATACAGAGCAGAAGTAGAAAACCAAACTGGAAAAAGGATTAAGGCTCTTCTGTCTGATCGAGGAGGGGAATACCTTAGTACTGAATTCCAAGAGTATCTAAAAAAAAACGGTATAATCGTATCATTGACTCCACCTGGAACACCTGAGCTTAATGGTGTGTCAGAAAGGAGAAATAGGACTCTGCTGGACATGGTCAGATCAATGATGAGTTATATTGATTTACCTATTGGCCTTTGGGGCCATGCTCTTCTCACCGCAACATACATCTTGAATAGGGTCACTTCCAAATCAGTTATAAGCACTCCTTATGAGATCTGGAGAAATAAGAAGCCCAGCTTTAATCACATTAGAGTATGGGGTTGTCCTGTTTATATTAAAAGGCTTAAAACTGAGAAATTGGAAGCGAGATCTGACAAAGTTAGATTCATTGGTTATCCGAAAGATTCGTTGGGATACAACTTTTATTCCCTTACTGATCAGAGAGTCTTCGTCAGTAGACATGCCATATTCTTGGAAGAAGAGTTCATCCAAGGAGATGGTCTGGGAAGAAAAGTAGAGCTTAATGAGGGAAACGTTGAGCAACCAATTGACCAGGTAGAAAACTAGGATTTGATCCAGGATGAAACTATTCAAGAAGAACCAACTGCTTCACCACAGATACACAAATCTTTAAGGACTGTTCGTCCCCCCACAAGATATAGTTACATTCATAGCCCAGGACAAGAGTTGTTCACATTGGATGATGGTGATCATATTGATGATCCCCTAACCTATGAAAAAGCTATTTCTGATAGGGACTCAGAAAAATGGCTTGAAGCCATGAAATCAGAAATGGATTCAATGCACTCCAATCAAGTCTGGAATCTTGTAGACCCACCTGAGGGTATGGTACCTATTGGGTGTAAATGGGTTTATAAGAGAAAGAGGGGTGCAGCTGGGAAGGTGGAGACCTTCAAAGTAAGGTTAGTGGCAAAAGGTTACCGTCAGAGACAAGGAGTTGACTATGAGGAAACCTTCTTGCCAGTAGCAATGCTCAAATCCATTAGGATTTTATTGGCTATAGCTGTACACTATGATTATGAGATATGGCATATGAATGTCAAAATGGCTTTTCTTAATGGCTTCATTGAAGAAGACATTTATATGGAACAACCAATGGCTTTTGAATCTGTGGGTAAAAGTCACAAAGTGTGCAAGCTAAAGAGATCTATCTATGGACTCAAACAAGCCTCAAGGAGTTGGAACAAGCGTTTTGACGAGGTCGTCAGAACATTTGGCTTCATTAAGAATGAAGACGAGCCTTGTGTTTACAAGAAAGTCAACAATAAAGCAGTTACATCCCTCATCTTGTATGTAGATGACATACTACTGATTGAGAATGACATTGGTATGATGACATCTATCAAGGTCTGGTTATCAGGGACATTCTCCATGAAAGACTTGGGAGAAGCAACCTATATCCTAGGAATTCGAATCTATAGAGATAGATCGAAAGGATTGATAGGTCTCTCCCAGAGTACGTACATAGACAAGGTGTTAAAGAGGTTTAACATGCAAGATTCTAAAAGGAGACTGTTACCTTTTAGACATGGCATTCATCTCTCTAGGACTATGAATCCTAAGTCAGTTGAAGAAAAAGAGAGGATGAATAAGATTCCATATGCTTCAGCAATTGGAAGCCTTATGTATGCTATGCTATGTACTAGGCCTAATATCGCTCATGCTGTAAGTGTTACTAGCAGATATCGGTCAGATCCAGGTGAAGAACACTGGATAGCAGTCAAGAATATCCTGAAGTACTTGAATAGGACTAAGGATATGGTCTTGATATATGGAGGAGGGGAATTGAAAATCGAGGGTTTCACTGACTCAGATTTTCAGTCTGATGTGGATGATCGTAAATCCACATCTGGATTCATTTTCGTTTGTAATGGAGGAGCAGTCAGTTGGAAGAGTTCCAAACAGAGTACGACTGCAGATTCCACTACAGAAGCCGAATACATCGTAGCATCAGATGCAGCAAAAGAGGCCGTTTGGATCAAGAAGTTAGTCTCGGAACTTGGAGTGGTTCCCTCCATTGAGGTCGCAGTGCCATTACATTGTGATAATAATGGAGCGATAGCGCAAGCTAAGGAACCGAGGTCTCGCCAAAAATCTAAACATGTAGAGAGGCGTTACCACATTATCCAGGAAATTGTGGGGAGAGGTGACATAGTAATGCAGAAAGTAGCTTCAGCAGATAACACTGCTGATCCGTTGACCAAGGCTCTAACTAAGCAGTCTTTGGATCCACACTTAGAGGGGATGGGTATGAGATACCATTCTGATTGGCTTTAGTGCAAGTGGGGGATTGTTAGGAATAATGCCCAAAAAGCCAATAAATTGTATTTTGGAATTATGGATAATGTGTTATTTAATTTATTAATTCATTTAATATGGGCAGTTTATTTATTTATTATTAATGTCTTGATTAAATAAATAAAGTCCTTAGAATACTATTTATAGATTCTATCCTTAAGAGTAAGGATATGAGTGACGGAATCTATAATCATAAATATATTCTAAAAGGTTGTTCCCGATCATAGGATAAACTAGTTGGGCGTTAGTTTATCCGGAAAGATCGGATTACAGTCTATTAACCAAATTATATGATATATCAATTTGGGCGATTTGTCTCATATCGTTATAATAGATGCATAAGTACTTATTATGAAAAAGTAACTGGACATGACCAGTGATACAACGAATTACGTAGAATGTCAATGGTTCGTTGTATCATATAATTATACAATTAGTCCTTAGACTTGATACACTACGATTATCTCATGATTAAGAATGTCATTATTTGCTGGTACGAATAAGCTAGTCCTAATCATGGATTAGACAATGTATTCAGTGGTTGTGATTTATTATGTCATGGAGAAATGTATGTGTAGACACGGAAACTGTCAATTGGGTGTCCTATGCAATCTGATTAATTGAGTGGCTTGAAATCCTTGGCCGAGGTAGAATAGTGGAAGTCGTTTCACGAATTATTCATTAGTCACTGATTAATTGGATTTTGGCATATGATCGAGTAAGAGAGTTTGACGACCCAATCCATGACTCTGACTTGATCGGGATAATTGAAACAATAGGATTTGATTGTATATAAATTACTATTTGGGTTCGCATGCTTGCACTTCATCTTTAATTGGGTAATCGTGATACACTGCTAGGTGTTACTCACGATTTGCGAATTAATTAGAAATAGTTCTAATTTAATTAATTGGTTGAATTAATTATTCGCTGCTGATTAAAAATGAACCCGAGAGGTCACACACAAATGGAATTTACAGATTAATTGAACTAGAGAAAAAGATTAAATTAAATTTAGGATTGTCCTAAATGGGGCTTGTAGTAATTAGATGGCGATCTGATTGATGTGAAATCCAAGACTAGTAAGTTTAAGACCAGCCCACTTATGACTTAGGTCATATGTGTTTTATATATATAGAACTATTCTGATAGAGAAATAGCTAGCATACTTTTCATAGTCAGAATTAAAATATATGATTTCTTTAGAAAATCTAGTGAGGGTGAAATCCAGTTAGTAAGTGCAGATTCTGTGTGGATCAATCTTGGAGGCTTCATACGTGGGGAGCTTGATTCAGATTCTACATCGATCTATGCTTCAAGAGGTAATCCTGAACTGTTAGCAGATTTAATTTAATTAAATTAAATTATTATCTGATTTAGATCTGCATAATTAAATATGGACGGATACATAATATTTTTCCGCTGTACAATTATTTTAATTATCATGTATTTTTCCCACCACATAGAGCATAACACAAGTCAAACAAGAACAAATGGAGAAGAGCCAAAAAAAAAACATAGCCAGCAGCATATGCATAATCGTCAAGATCTTGGTTTTACAGAAAACTAAATTGAATGCTCCCCCACCCTCAAACAGCCCCACTTCCATCTTCCCAAGGCCACACTTGTTTCTTCTTCCATGTATTGAATCATGGCCTTCGAGTTCAGCAAAATACTACATGAATCTATTGAAGATTCCATAGCGGAACTTTGTGCACCATATTGTGAACCAGAAACGAACCAACTAGGCTTATGCCCAACAGAATGCATACCCTATTGTTCTCCAACTTGTTACCGTTCAATCATCGGTGCTGCAATTCCACCACTCCCACCAGATATTATCAACAAAACAATGATTGATTATGATGGAGACGAGCAACCCAGATCCCCTCCATTTCTCACCACGACTCTTGTCATACTAGCCATTGTTTTCTCTATCTCCTTCTGTTACAGCATCAACAAGCTCTGCAAAGCTTGGTACAGTTCGAGAAGAGAAGCATCTGGACAACAACCACAAGAAGACGGCCGTGATGGTTTTATTGATCAGGATCATGATCCTGAAGTTGATCATCCCATATGGTACATCAGAAGCGTTGGTCTTCAATCATCAGTGATCAGATCCATCGCTATCTGCAAGTACAAGAAAGGTGATGGCCTTGTTGAAGGAACCGCATGCGGGGTTTGTTTGAATGAGTTTCAGGAAGATGAAACTCTTAGGCCGTTGCCAAATTGTAAGCATGCCTTTCATACACCTTGTATTGATAAATGGCTAGGATCACACACCAATTGCCCCCTGTGTCGTGCTGGTATTGTCATCAATCAGATTAGCTTGCCATCACCACCAGATCAACCTCATGGCAATTCAGGTGTGCTAGAGGAAATTTCACAGGAGGGTGTTCCAGAGAACCAGAGGGAATTCGAGAGGGGAAGAGAACACGGGCCTCGAGAATCAAGTATTGAGGATGAAGCTGAAGGTGATCCACAGTTTCAGAGTGCATTCAAGATCAGTAATCAAGATTCCAAGGAAGATTTAGAGAATATTGATGTGCAACCATTGAGGAAATCAATATGTTTGGACCCTTCTCCAGCTTCACAGGTCAGTGCTGCCTCAGCTAATGCTAATCCAGCACAATCTGAAGGAAATTCAGTTAAACAATTCGGCAAGTTTGATGAATCCAGAGTAGTAGTTGTTCCAATAAAAGACTGTAAATAAATATAATAAACCTTTATCTAAACGCTTAAAGCTTTCAGAGGATTGGTGTTTTTTTGGCCTAACTTTATTTAAACTCGCGTAGAATAATAATTCCAAACAACGCTATTTCAAGAATTTCAGGTTTCACCAACATCGTTTCTACCTGAACACTGCTTTTAGATCATATGCTGATTAAGTAAAATTCAAGCATGTGTTAGTATTCTATTGTACTTAACCACCTACTGAGTGGGTAAAAGAAGAGTCGTGAATTCAATATGTAAATTCTTATCATACAAACAAAGAGTAAAAAGAGTGCTTTTCAGTTTACTAATCAGTATCAGAGAGAGCAGGGTGACAAAAATTAAACGCGTGAATGAACAAGAGAGACGAGCAAGGCCAGAAGAGGATCTTTGATGGAAGCTATTTAACATTGGTGATTTTTCATGTTGTTTGTACAGCAACAACGTCAGGATGGCCGAGTGGTCTAAGGCGCCAGACTCAAGTTCTGGTCCTCGTGAGAGGGCGTGGGTTCAAATCCCTCTTCTGACAAATAAATTAGTTCTTGTAATGCATGATGATTTGCAGCTTAGATGCAAGTAGGTTATATTAATTTTTGATAACGAGAATTCTATTTGAGACAAGACTACATTCGATCTATTTTAAAGTTATGATCTTTGCAATGTAGTGTCTCTTATAGATGCATTAGCTTAGTCATTAGATGCAAGTAGGTTATATTAATTTTTGATAACGAGAATTCTATTTGAGACAAGACTACATTCGATCTATTTTAAAGTTATGATCTTTGCAATGTAGTGTCTCTTATAGATGCATTAGCTTAGTCAAGGGGAAGTTTGAATACGAAACTATTTAGCTTAATAGTAAATATTTTTACCATTTATTTTCACCTTTGAAGTAGAGTTGCAAGCTATTCTCACTTTTGAAGTAGAGCTGCAAGCAATTATTAATTTTTGATAACGAGGAACTTATTTGAGACAAGACCACATTCGATTCATTTTAAGGTTACGATCTTTGCGGTGTCGTGTCTCCTATAGATGCATTAGCTTAGTCAAGGGGAAGTTTGAATACGAAACTATTTAGCTTAATAGTAAATATTTTTACCGTTTATTTTCACCTTTGAAGTAGAGTTGCAAGCTATTCTCACCTTTGAAGTAAAGCTGCAAGCAATTATTAATTTTTGATAACGAGGAACTTATTTGAGATAAGACCACATTCGATTCATTTTAAGGTTACAATCTTTGCGGTGTCGTGTCTCCTATAGATGCATTAGCTTAGTCAAGGGAAAGTTCGATTACAAAATTATTTAATTTAAGATTCAATACTTTTACCGATTATTCTTACCCTTGAAATAACTCGTAGTAATTTTCTTTTTCTTTGGTGTATTTTAAACATCAGTAGAAATGCTTGGACAGCGAGGCACTGAGGTCTAATATTCAGATCCTTTGTCATCATTATATCTATAAGGAAAGCTGCTTCTGCACTAGTATGAAAATATAAGGAACTGGAGAACAAAGCATAAATTGATTTTCTTTTCTTTTTTTAAAAATTCTTTTTCTTTTATCGCTTTTAATTTATAAACTAATAATTCTGAATGATTTATCAATGTAATTTTTCAACCAGTTTAATCTTTCCAGTAATTGTTGAATATTAAGGTTCTCTTTTGCTAATTGAATATTAAAGTTCTTTATTAATGATTCTGAATTAATCATTTCTTACATGAGAAATGAAATGGCTGTAGCCGAACGCATCATATTGTAGGGAGTCAAATATGTGAGTGGATTGACTTTCAAATTACGATCTTAAACAAATTTTAAAAAGTTTTATATTGGATTAAATATCACTTGCACTCCTTTTCGTTGAAGAATGACAAAATAAACGAATTATTATTTCCATTTTGAGTCCCTAGAAAAAACTCTCACTCTGAATTATGCCCAACCATATTTAGAGCTTATAAGCTATTTTAAAAAAACTAAAAGTTAAAAACCCTGTAATTCTTTTGGTTTTACCACCACTAAATAACTGGAAAATGTGTAGTAGTTTGATATATGCTCAAACTGTAGTGTTTACAAATTTTTTTCAGCAGTGGCCAATGCAGTAAGAAGTAAGTGGGGCAGCCCTAATTCATTTATGATAAAAATACACAAGTTAAGATTTTTTAATATAAAAAATTAATTTAACTTTCACTTAAAAAATTATTTATATATGAGTTTTAAATTGTATATTTTCACTTCTTACAAATAAGGGCTAAAATAGTCCAAGGGCATAAATTAAGTAAAATGATTAACAAATACCGAGGGCAAACTCATAAAATAGCCCTAACAGATTTTTTGAGCACAAGTGGGCTCCCGAGTTACAACTCTTATTTTGTCTTTATATATAAACTATCAGCATGATTCACTCAAAATAACTATTAAAATCCGGAGCTATGAACATGTAATTACAATCTTATATATTTCTTTCATGTTAACTCATTAAATCTTTAAGTCCAAACGTAGAATTCAATACTGACTCTGACGTTAGAGTTATCTCACGAAATATATCCCATATCTCATCTTATTTCGTTTTACAGGTTATATACACGAGGATACAAATTTCTGCTTGAGGACCTGCCCGACGAATTCTTACCTTATCACCAACTAAACAAAAAATCTTGATTCTCGTCTACATGCATGATAAGGAAATACAACACAGTTATTTGCATAACAAAATGATCATTATATAACAAAAACAACGAGTAGTTCTTTTCTCAACCCGGACTGATCATCAGCTCATTCACATATAAGTGGATCACAAAACATGTGAGGCCCACCCCATGTATTTGGGGCTGATGGTGAACTCGGCTGTTCTAAGAATTTTCCCAAAACAACATGCAAAACAGATCATAAAGAAATGGAAGGAAGGTAATTCAAAGTGGAGTACATGACAGATCAAACCCCATACGTTTATTCCTTTATAGAAGTAGCTTGCGACAGTCGCGATCTCTCGTTGAGGAGCAGAGTCACTGATTAATGGTTTGTTGGAAATTTTGGTCTCAGCTCTTTGATCATCTTCACCATTATCAGCTCCCTCTTTAGCACATGCAAACACATCTTTCGACTCATTTAGTTTTTGATCAAGTGTTAGACAAAGAGTCTAAGACAACGGTTTTTGCCATAGCTGAAATCAGGTACGAGGCTATGAAACCTCTTACAAGATTATATAAAGCTCGGGAAATGCTCTTATTCGGAATACTGCCTTTATTGTCCTTGCTCCATGTGGGGGCCGAAGGGGTTGGATTCAGATAGGAGAAATTTTCTATATAACTCCGATGACTAGTAACTATTTTATCAATGTGAAATCACAATATGGAGTGCAATTTTTTTAGTGATTCAAGCACGACTCACCTATCCTTAAAATCATTAATTTTTCCTTCCATTAAAAAAATTGACAATTTGCAAACAATCAACAATATTAATTCAATGACTAGTGATTTAATTAAGCCATTGATTCCGTATTTTGTAATCCTTAATTTATCTATCTATAAAAGATTAAAATTTTATTCTCCAGGACTAGCTATTCACAATAATTTTGCTTGTGTCGAAAAGAAAAAAATAATTAATGAGTTCGTAACATGGGCTTATCAATTAGCAACTATTTTATTCGCATGTTCTGGTGGGATTTTTTCTTTATTTTTAGTCTTGCACATAAATAATTTTAATATTTTTAAATGAATGAAGTGAAACTTGAACCCATGACATTGAATTGAATTCAAATCTAGAACTTACTAGAATTCTATTCACTACCATATTTTGAGCTCAACTCATAACTCTTTGATGCAGTGTAAGACGAAGACTCTCCCAAGTAACACGAAAGTGTGAGAACCGTGAAAACTGCAACAATTAAGACTGCACGGTTTTTGCCATAGCTGAAATTAGGTACGGAGTTGCATGACCTCGTACAAGATTATATAGAGGCTAGAGCTCCAATGATTATTAACCATTTGAAAAGTTTTCAAACCTTACGTCCGAGACACAAATCGTGAGCCCCATCACAGTATGTGAACTCACGAGCAAAATTAAAGAGTAGGACCCACAAACATTTGTAAGACAAACTCTTAATTATTTTATAAGTACAATGTGAAGTTATGTGGAGTACAATATTTTTAGTTTTAGTGGATTCCAAGCAACAACCGACTTATCATTAAAATCATTTATTGTTGTTCCTTTCATTAGAAAATTCGAAAATTTGCAACAAATTAACATTAATTCAACGGCTAATGATTTAATTAAGCCATGTCATTTCAAATTTTGTAATCCTTAATTTATATATCTAAAAAAAAAGTTTAAAATTTTAGTCTCCCGGATCGGACTAGCTATTCAAAATTCTTTTGCTTGTGTAAAAAACAATTAAGTTAGTAACATGGGCTTGTCGGTTATCAATTTAATTACTTTTAATTTCTACCTCATAGTTTAAGCTGATAAGAAAAGTTTATTATATTATTTATTATTTTTATTACGTCCCGCACGTGCATGTTATTTTTTTCTTCTTCTTTTTTAGCCTTACACATAAACAATTTTAATATTTTTAAATGAATAACAGTGAAACTTGAACTTATGACCTAAATTCTAATACCATAATTAAATAATCACTTTGAGAGTAGTTCATTGCAATATTTATGGTATTCAACAACACATACATATAAGGGATTGCGCAAACTATAGTACATGCACAACAGGTCAAAACGCATAAGTTTATTACGACGTGAATTTATACAAGTAGCTAGTTCGCCACCTCTTGTTGAAATCCTTCATTTTCGTCAGCAGCAGCATGAAGGGCAGCATGAACTGGAACCGTCGCAATCGACGCAACATGGGTTACCCGGACAAATATTGCATTCCCCGAGTTTGCGTCGTGTGAGAACGTGTGGAAAGCCCTTAGTTGCAGAAGCAGAGTTGTAGGCTATTGGTTTGTTGGATGTTTTGCTTTCAGTTCGTTGGTCTTCACCATTTGTACCTGCAAGAACATGATCTTTTGACTCATAAGTTTCAATTGAAGTGAAAGACAAAGAGACTCCCAAGTAACTGTTAGAGATATGCCTTAATACTACATATTTGGATGACATATATTGGGGCATTTTGATATTTACTTATGGCATTAGTGTTTATATGTTCGTTTACATATTGACATAATTAGGACATTCATATTCTCCTTCTTTACGTGTATGAATGAGTCCCTAGTATTTTCATTAGAGAAATGTATTCTAAAAGCGTTTAGAATATATTGGCGTATTTCTTTAATATGATAAATACTTAAAGTGTTCATAGTCCTTAGATTATTTGATCGGGACTTTAATAATCAATTACGGACTATCACATGTGTTGTTACCTTTGATTAATATAGAGATATTAATGATAAAGGATGGTGAGCCACGTGTCATAACAGCATAGCGGTGCGACTTACAAACATGTGGATGACTATTAGTTGAATAGATCATTGAATATGACGTGAATAACAAATTACATGACTTTGGATTAATAATTTGTTAATCGTTGCAATTGTGCATGTAATCCTTAGACTTGAGACATTACGGTTGTCATATGTATTGGGGTTTGATTCTAGCGTTTGGACAATGATTGTTTCGACAAACGAGATGAGATACGTCCTCTCGCAGTTTTATTCGTCTGGTATAGTGATTGACAAGTAGTGGTCAAGAGAGGATCCGTTAACCTTCGATGTGAAGCGATGTCCTATGCGATCCAAGTTTGGTTGTTGAATGAGGAAGTCCTTGGCCAAGGCATGAATGATGGAAATGGGTTTTTCCATGTGTCATCTCTCATTCCACCATTTGGATCTATGCATCGTTTCGAGTCTATGAACTTAATCGGATCATGGTTCTTGCTCGACGGGACAATTAATGGAAGGATTGGATTGTACAATAATCGGCGACCATAAATAGATTCACTTGAATAAGATTTCATTACTTTATAAACTGTCTTGATACGTTGGTAGCTAGAACGTCACTCAAGAACTCTGAGGGTGTTTTGAGAATGACGAGAGACATTCTCTAAACAAATCAAATATCTCGATTAACATTGAAAGTGTTCAATGTTTCTTCAGTGCTATATAGTAGTGAATCTATAAAGTCACACACAATAGAGCATGGTGAATGATTTTTCTATTGAGCTTGATTTAGTTTCTCTTAAATTGTTAAAGTGTTAACAATTGCGTTTATTTTCTCTTGAATTGTTAAAGTGTTAATAATTCGTTTAGTTTCTCTTGAATTATTAAAGTGTTAATAATTCGTTTATTTTCTCTTGAATTATTAAATTGTTAATAATTGTGTTTAATTTCTCTTGAATTGTTAAAGTGTTAACAATTATATTTTGTTTCTCTTATATTGTTAAGGAGTTAACAATTGTGTAATTGTTAAGGAGTTAACAATGGTGTAATTGTTAAGGAGTTAACAATGGTGTAATTGACATGTTAAAAGTTATTGGGGTCAATATGCAATTATTATTAAGTGTTAGGGCTAATGTGAAAATCTGAAAATGTTATTTTCATAATTTCAACTAATTGTGATTAGGTTGAATATTTAAATACATTAGTGGAAAAATACTACAATAAAATAAACAAAAGATGACAAAGGTTTGTCATCTTTTCTTTTCTAACAAAGAGACAACACAACCTTAATTTAAGGAAGGTTGTCTTCTCTTTTATTTCAAAAGGGAGACAAGAATAAGAAAAGAAGGAAAAAAGATGACAAGGGCTTGTCATCTTTCTCTTCTCTCCACACGTTGGAGACTACACAAGAGAGAGAAGAAGAGTTGTCTTCTTCACTTTTTTGGCTAAGCCTTCATGGCTGAAAAACGAGAGAAAAAACGCAGCAAGAAGAAAGAAAAGAAAAAAAAAAGATTTTCTTTTTCATCATCTTGAGAGAACCATGGCTGAAAAATGAAGATGAACTAGATGAACTTGTCTTCTCTTCTTGTTCATAAAAACGCAGCCAAAGAAAGGGAGAAGAAAGAAATGGTTTTGCTCTCTTCCTCACAAACAAGCTCATAAATCTTCCATGATTATCTAGCACAAAACAACCACGGAAATGGAGAAGCCATTCTTTGCTCGTGTGGACGGACTAGAGTTCTTGTATTTTCAAGAGGAGGTGTCTTCCATCAAGTGTGCAAAAATTCAGATCTATGGCTTCCATGAGTTGTTTACAAGAGGTATACTCTTCTACTATCTCTTGTCAATATATATACTTGCTATATATATGTTTTGTATATGTTAATCACATGATATCAAGATTAGAGTTTCATATGAACATCATGCTTTGAATTCCAGAAATTTTTGAATGTCATGTTTCGCTTCCGCTAGATTCTTAGCTAGATGATGTTTATAGCTCTAAAATATATGAGATTCTTCAAGTGGTATCAGAGCAAGGACTTGATCTTCATGTGATTACATATGTGTTTGTTTAAAGTTTCTAAAGTCTTGAGCACAAAAGAACAAGGAAAGAGTTTCAACATTTCTGAAAATGTTTCTGTCCACTGTTTTTGCGTGACTATTTTGGCATAGTAAATGTTGTTATATTTGGCTGATTTTTGGATATGTTATGCTATAGAGATAGTAGAAAATTTCATCCTCTAATATGCATCTCCTAATTTCGTGGCTAAGGGTTTCAAAAAAATCAAAATCAGTAAGTTCACTGATTCTCGCGTAAAGCTGGACAGTTTGTGCAGTTGTGTTCCGAAGGGCATAACTCAGTCAATTTAACTTTGAATTGAGTTCTGTTTTATTCTAAAACTATCTACACTCGAAGAGCTATGTCTCTGCAAAATTTAAGAATTTTTGGAGAACTGTAGGTAGGCTAAAAGAGTCAAAATAGTTGGTATATGTGCAGCAGATTTATGATAGGTCATAAATTAAAAGCCATGACTAATTTGGTTTGACTTTGGTTAAGTCCAATGGGCTTAAAAAATCAGTGGGCTTTAGTCTAATAAGATTAGATGAGATTATTTTTCTTAGTGAAGATTAATATGAGCCTTGGAACTCAAATTGGGCCATAATATTAACAAATGATTTGCTTTGGGCCTTATTGAACAAGTATGGACTTAAAATTGATTTTATCTAGTTCTTTTGTATTGTTTAACATGAGATGCTAAAATCTCAAGATATGAAACTTATTGCAAACATGCCTTTTATTTATTTAATGTATTGGATACATTAGTTTGTGTTAGCTTTATTGTTTATGTATATGATGCATATCCTATGCTTTATGAGTTTTATCTTACATAATGATGTTGGATGATAAATGGTGAATTTGATCATGGACTTGGTTAACGAATGGTTAATTAGTTGTAATTTCATTAGATGGCGTTGTAATTAATTATATCATTCATTAGTATGTAATTGAGACATAAGTCTCATTTTATTTTCTTGCAATTGAGAGAAATTTGTAGTGAGACATAATGTATGTAATTTTTACAAGAAGTTTGCAAGAAGACCATTGGAGACTTTCAAGGAGTTTAAGGCGCTTTGGATCTTTGAAGAATTCAAGAAGACAAGACCAAAGAAGACATGTTGATGTGTTTATTTAGGTTTTATTTTTGTCTTGATTTAATTCATAGTCCAAGTCCATGATCCACCATAATGTATGATTTTGCATGTATGTTTATTTATTTGCTTATATGTGATGTATGGTTGTAAATTAACTAATGTGCATAGTGAGATCTAATTAAATTCAAAATCTTCCTATGTGCAAACATATTAGATTGTAAAGCGGTAAAAGTGTTTATCGTTGCCCTCCACTATCCTAGGTTATATTTGCTCGATTGGGTATGTCTTGGCTAACCCAAAGGTAGGAAGACATATTCCATGAAAGTATTATGTTTACCTAGCAAGCATAGTGATGTTCTGTTGTTCCAATATCACGAGGCCAATAACACGCTAAAGCTGAGGTCCGGAATTCAAATTGTCGCAACACTGTGACGGTGGGTGTAATCTAACTAGATCACGTTTCCAATAATGCACCAAAGCTGAGGTTACGGTGATTTAGGGGCAAAATGGCCATATCCTATATAGTGATATAGATAGTAATCGTTGCTAACTCTTTGTATATATATTCCAATAATGCACTAAAGCTGAGGGGTATTCATATTAAAGAGAATCATGGTCACCTACTAATGAGTCTTTAATTAGATTCACGATCTCATTTAGGAAGTGTGAGATTCGATAAAATTAGTGGGATGTATCATTTAATTAAAGGCCAAATTAAATGTTTTAACAAGTTTATGTCAACTAGCGATCTTATTTTCTGCATACGTTTATGGCTACAATAATGAACCCGTCGTTTTTAATTAACTAGACTTTATATCGCGCAACTGGACCAAAATTTTTGATTAACGTTATTATCTAAGAATGGTTCTTAGAAACTTAATAAAGTCTTAGAGTTATATGCTCCGTTATTTTTTATCTTGATAAAGTATCAAAATAAAATGTTGTAGTACTTATGGTTGATAAGTAAAACAAATTAAATATGCTAAAGATTTATATTCTTTCATAGTTTGCATAAAGGTATGCAAGATGTAAATAATATAATTCTAAACTAGCAAATGGTTTTATGGTAAGCATATTTAATGCATGATATTAGATATAAATAGAATTCATTCTCATATTCGTATTTCCTATTTGGTTAATGGTAATGCAAAGAAGAAAGACAAATAAAGATGATTTCTATTAGCCAGTGGGAGCATTCTAAGAAGAATATTAAGGATTGAATAGGCATGGGTAAATGATGTTTTCATAGCCTTAAAACCGGACATTAAAAGAGGTTTTAATCCAAAGTATCTTTATAGCTTGAATGTCAAGGTTGTAAAGCTACTATGAATTATAAATCTTCTTTGATTGTAATTGGTACTACTTTATGGATTCTAGTGAAACATTAGTGAATGTGTTCGAGGATAGAATCTTAATCTCAGTAGTGCGCTTTTGGAAGCGTGGAATGTTTTCAGTGTTAACAAATGAAACAAAGGTTGTTGCGTTAGCTAAAGACAATTTGTTTGGATGCCTTCTGGACATATTTTGCATTTTAAATATTATACCTAAATGATATTAGGAATAAAATGTATATTCCTAAAGCTTGTATAAGTGCATTATGGTGTAGTCTTTATTGTCTTAATATGGACGAAAGAATGTATTACAAATATATTGACAACCGTTATAACCATCCACCAAATTTTAAGATTACTCAAATGATCCAAATTAATTGTAGTTTCTACATGATTAGGTTTTTCTAATAATAAGATGATGATTAGGTTGGTTTGATCAACTTATACATCTGATTTATTTGAAAGGTAACCAAGTCATCCTTTGTTTGATAAAGGATTAAAACTACTAGCTTATTTGGATTAGTACATGTTGATGTATTTAGAGCTATTTGAGAATAGGCTCGTATAGAAAAATGTATTGGTGCCTTATGATTAGATCATGAAGGCAAAATACTTAAGTACTATTTTATTTGAGTATTCTAAAATTTTGATATAGTATCAAAATTAATAATGCCCGGTGTACCATAAATAAATAGGGTTTTCTTAGTAAAGAAACCGTGCTTTGGTGGACGTAGTAAAGTTATTGATTAGTTTGACTAATCATTCTATTTATTTGTGGGTCATGCTTTCCTTAATTTAATGTTATATTGAATAGTAACTGTCTGCTATTACTAGAACTTTATATTTGATATAAGTTGGATGTCAACCAAGTATTAAATATGTTAATTTTGGTTTGTCCTACTTTTATTGAAAAGTTTTTTAAAGGACTAGTGGGAGTTTTGGTTAAAGGTAATTTTATAGTATATCCTAGTTTTGTAGGATATAATTTCTATTTAGTGATCAATGTCTATTGATCTATTATATTGTAATCTTTCTTGAAGAAAATGTTTTGTTCAAGAAGATGTTACTTTATAATAAAATAAAAATTGAGGATGTATCCTCTAAAGCTATAAAATCACCTAGACCAAAGTAATGAATCTATTCAATAAGGTCCGTGATGAGTCATCACACAAGATCTTTGAAAAACTAGTAGTGTATCTCATTCTTTAAAAGAATATAGGGATATCCTTTTAGAAGCACAAACGTTGTTTGTGTATTTGAGATAATTATCAATTAGTTGATCCTACAATCTACAAAGAAACAATATATTTGATATCGATTCCAAGAAACTATATAATGCAAAGCATAATAATGAGACTTCATATACTTTAGCTTAATCTGGATATTGTTCTCCGAGATAAAGGTTGAAGTTAATAGAAAAGGGTAATGACCTTTTATAGCTATATTGGTTTCTAAAAGATATCATCAAAGCCAAAGTGTTAGCTATGATGAAATCCTTTTACCAATTATTGTGCTTTAGTCTCGTTGTATTATGCTAGTCATTATAGCACATTGTATTACTATATTGATAATTATGATCTATTGATATGAGTAATATGTGCATACTTGATAAATCCACTTGTGGATTTTTAAGTGAATTCCTTGGAAATGTTTCACCTATTTCAAATAAGATTAAAGAGTTAGATTTCATTTAAAATGTAGATGAACCTTGTGATTGCAAAAGAATAGTGGGAGCGCATCCACTTTTCTATGATTGCAATAATGATGACTTCAATATCATAGTTGATGATATGTGTGTTGTGATATTAATTATAGTCTAGTCATATTAAATGTTCTCCATTTAGAACTTGTCGTTCGTATCTTGTGAATTTGTAGCTATACTGATAGTACAAATAGATTACTCGACATATTCCTTAGATTGTACATAAGAGTGGTTTTGAAAGTGTTCAAGAAACTCTAGTTGCATAACAAATTTGTATTCAAAGTTATAGTAACTTCATATTTGTTATATTATGTACAAGACTTGATATTGCATAAACTGTAAAGTGTTACGAGTAAATATTAGTCCAATCCAAGTTTGGGAATGGTTGATAGAATTGAAGTATATTCTTAAGTACTTGGGAAGCACTAAAGATATATATTTTAGTTCATGGAGGATGTAAATTCCGTAGTGATGGATTTACTAGTTCAGATTCTTAATCTGAATCTTATAATAGAATGTCTATGTTAGGGTTCACGTTTATTTGTAGTGGGAGCTCAGTAAGTTAGAAAGGTTCTGAGAAAACTGTAGATTCTATTACATAACTTATGTCTTTTGTGATATGTAATATTACAAAAGAAGTTGTTTGGATCGAGGAAATCATACGAGTTGGTTTTGGTTCCTATCGTTAAGTTGTGATGCTTTTATTGTTATGACTATACGGAGCTACTGCATAAGATTGTAGAACCAAGGTCTCACTGTATGTCCAAACATTTGGAAAAGTGTTTCCATCTTCATGTGTTGTATCTGTAGCCAATAATCATATTGAGATATGTCTTTGCAGAAAACAGCCACATCTCTTGATGTAGCTGACCCACTTACCATAGCTATGAATCAGTCACAGCTAGGTCCTCGTTTTGAGAAGATGAGTATATGATATCATTGTTTGTTGTACTAATACTATGTTTCATAGCATTAGTGCAAGTGGGAGATTGTTAGAGATATGCCCTAATGCTACATATTTGGATGACATATATTGGGGCATTTTGACATTTACTTATGGCATTAGTGTTTATATGTTCGTTTACATATTGACATAATTAGGACATTCATATTCTCCTTCTTTACGTGTATGAATGAGTCCCTAGTATTTTCATTAGAGAAATGTATTCTAAAAGCGTTTAGAATATATTGGCGTATTTCTTTAATATGATAAATACTTAAAGTGTTCATAGTCCTTAGATTATTTGATCGGAAATTTAATAATCAATTACGGACTATCACATGTGTTGTTACCTTTGATTAATATAGAGATATTAATGATAAAGGATGGTGAGCCACGTGCCATAACAACATAACGATGCGACTTACAAACATGTGGATGACTATTAGTTGAATAGATCATTGAATGTGACGTGAATAACAAATTACATGACTTTGAATTAATAATTTGTTAATCGTTGCGATTGTGCATGTAATCCTTAGACTTGAGACATTACGGTTGTCATATGTATTGGGGTTTGATTCTAGCGTTTGGACAATGATTGTTTCGACAAACGAGATGAGATACGTCCTCTCGCAGTTTTATTCGTCTGGTATAGTGATTGACAAGTAGTGGTCAAGAGAGGATCCGTTAACCTCCGATGTGAGGCGATGTCCTATGCGATCCAAGTTTGGTTGTTGAATGAGGAAGTCCTTGGCCAAGGCATGAATGATGGAAATGGGTTTTTCCATGTGTCATCTCTCATTTCACCATTTGGACCTATGCATCGTTTCGAGTCTATGAACTTAATCGGATCATGGTTCTTGCTCGACGGGACAATTAATGGAAGGATTGGATTGTACGATAATCGGCGACCATAAATAGATTCACTTGAATAAGATTTCATTACTTTATAAACTGTCTTGATACGTTGGTAGCTAGAACGTCACTCAAGAACTCTGAGGGTGTTTTGAGAATGACGGGAGACATTCTCTAAACAAATCGAATAGCTCGATTAACATTGAAAGTGTTCAACGTTTCTTCAGTGCTATATAGTAGTGAATCTAGAAAGTCACACACAATAGAGCATGGTGAATGGTTTTTCTATTGAGCTTGATTTAGTTTATCTTAAATTGTTAAAGTGTTAACAATTGCGTTTATTTTCTCTTTAATTGTTAAAGTGTTAACAATTCGTTTAGTTTCTCTTGAATTATTAAAGTGTTAATAATTCATTTAGTTTCTCTTGAATTATTAAAGTGTTAATAATTCGTTTATTTTCTCTTGAATTATTAAAGTGTTAATAATTGTGTTTAGTTTCTCTTGAATTGTTAAAGTGTTAACAATTATATTTTGTTTCTCTTATATTGTTAAAGAGTTAACAATTGTGTAATTGTTAAGGAGTTTAGGGTTTAGTAATTGCTAAGGAGTTAATAATTGTGTAATTGCTAAGGAGTTAACAATGGTGTAATTGACATGTTAAAAGTTATTGGGGTCAATATGCAATTATTATTAAGTATTAGGGCTAATGTGAAAATATGAAAAGGTTATTTTCATAATTTCAACTAATTGTGATTATGTTGAATATTTAAATACATTAGTGAAAAAATACTACAATAAAATAAACAAAAGATGACAAAGGTTTGTCATCTTTTCTTTTTTAACAAAGAGACAACACAACCTTAATTCAAGGAAGGTTGTCTTCTCTTTTATTTCAAAAGGGAGACAAGAATAAGAAAAGAAGGAAAAAAGATGACAAGGGCTTGTCATCTTTCTCTTCTCTCCACGCGTTGGAGACTACACAAGAGAGAGAAGAAGAGTTGTCTTCTTCACTTTTTTGGCTAAGCCTCCATGGCTGAAAAACGAGAGAAAAAACGCAGCAAGAAGAAAGAAAAGAAAAAAAAAAGGATTTTCTTCTTCATCATCTTGAGAGAACCATGGCTGAAAAATGAAGATGAACTAGATGAACTTGTCTTCTCTTCTTGTTCATAAAAACGCAGCCAAAGAAAGGGAGAAGAAGGAAATGGTTTTGCTCTCTTCCTCACAAACAAGCTCATAAATCTTCCATGGTTATCTAGCACAAAACAACCACGGAAATGGAGAAGTCATTCTTTGCTCGTGTGGACGGACTAGAGCTCTTGTATTTTCAAAAGGAGGTGTCTTCCATCAAGTGTGCAAAAATTCAGATCTATGGCTTCCATGAGTTGTCTACAAGAAGTATACTCTTCTACTATCTCTTGTCAATATATATACTTGATATATATATGTTTTGCATATGTTAATCATATGATATCAAGATTAGAGTTTCATATGAACATCATGCTTTGAATTCCAGAAATTTTTGAATGTCATGTTTCGCTTCCGCTAGATTCTTAGCTAGATGATGTTTATAGCTCTAAAATATATGAGATCCTTCAGTAACATGAGAGTGTAACGACCATGAAGAAAGCAACCATCAACACTGCGGTTTTTTCCATAGTTGAAGTCAGACACAGAGGTTACGAGACCCCCTTAACAGATTATATAGAGAGTTCCAAACACGATTACTATGTTTTTGTTTTTGTTTTTGTTTATTTGTTATTTATACAACGATGAACTTATCTACGAAGAAAACTTTATGATACAATGACACACCTCAAATCATGCTTCGATCATTTAAATATTAAATAATATTTATTATGAAATGACATAAATTTAAATTTAAAACTTTAGACCATTATAAGTAATATTTTATATGAAGCCATGGAGAGTTAAAAATTTGTATTGATCCAAGAACTGACCTGCTTATCAATAATATCATTGATTATTCCTTTTCATTAGAAAATTGTCAATTTGCAACAAATTAAAATCAGTTCAAATTGTTCATTGGTTTATTGGGAATATGTGTATTAAAATATTTGATTCAATAGTGTCAACTCAAAGATGCTCCGAGGATTGATAACTTCAGTTTTGTCCTTATGCTAGAGAACAAAAACTAGTTAGTTGGCACAAACTGTTAGAAGATAAACTTGATTTGGATTAGGACTCTATTAAATAAGTTCTAGTTAGATTTAAATTGTTTTTGACTAGATAGTATTTCCTAGTAAGTAATGGTTTCCTAGAACCATATCTTAATTGACATAGGTTTTTTGTGAATCTATAAATAGGGGTCAGTCCTTTCAATTGTAGTCATACCAAATACATACCAAATATTAGAGCAATAAAGATTTTGTTTAGAGTCTCCATATTATCTTTCTTCTTGTTCCTCTCTACAATAAAATAGCCTCTTCCATATTCCAACAAAGTGGTATCCAGAGCTAGGTAAAGATGATAGGGAATAGTATGTTTCCTTTTCAATTTCCTCGCCTCACTAAAGACAATTATGATAATTGGTCTATTCGTGTGAAGACTCTCCTTGGCTCACAAGATGCTTGGGAGATTGTAGATAAAGGCTACGTTGAACCTAACGAAGATGAAGTTTTGAGTCAAAATCAAAAAGACGCATTGGTGAAAAATCGCAAGAAGGATCAACAAGCTCTCTCTATCATCCATCTATGTTTGGATGAAACTATGTTCGAGAAAATCTCATGCGCGACTACTGCCAAACAAGCATGGGAAACTCTCCAAAAATCACAAAAAGGGGTAGACAAGGTGAAAAAGGTTCGTCTACAAACTTTAAGAGGTGAGTTTGAATCTCTCCATATGAATGATGGTGAATCTATTTCAGATTATATTTCGAGAGTTTTGGTAGTTTCTAACCAACTAAAAAAATATGGAGAAGATTTAAAAGATATTCGTATTGTAGAAAAGATCATTCGTTCTTTGCATCCAAAATATGAATATATTGTTGTAGCGATTGAGGAATCAAAAGATTTAGATGACATGTCCGTTGATGAACTCATGGGCTCGTTACAAGCTCATGAAGAAAGACACAAAAAGAAGAACCAAGAAGTCTTGGAAAAAGTTCTTCAAAGTAATCTTGCTTTGAAAAAAGAAGAAAATTTTGGCAATGATGGAAGCCAAAAAGGACGTGGTCGTGGATATGGACGTGGTAGAGGCCGAGGCCAAAACCAAGGACGAGGACGAGGACGTGGTGGAAGAGGAGGATTTAATCAAGAAAAGAAAAATCAAAATTTGCATAAACCTGGGCATGGAAGAGGCAATTATTCAGGACAAAGGTATGACAAATCGCAAGTTCAATGTTACAATTGTCAAAAATATGGTCATTATGCTAATGAATGTAGGAGTAATCCTAAAGTTGTGTACGAAAAAGCGAATTTTGCTGAAAGACAAGAAGGGGAAGAAGAGATTACCTTGTTGATGACTCATAATGGCGAACAAGATGGAGGAGATACTTCATGGCATCTTGATACAAGTGCAAGTAATCATATGACTGGACAAAGGAGCATATTCGCAGAACTCGATGAAACTGTCAAGGGCAATGTTAAATTTGGAGATGCCTCTATGGTCTCAGTGGAAGGAAAAGGTAAAATTTTAATCCGTTTGAAAGATGGAAGGCATCGTTTTATTTCTGAAGTTTATTATGTGCCAAAACTAAAAACTAATATTTTGAGTCTTGGACAACTTCTTGAGAAAAATTACACAATTTTATTGGAAGATAAACATTGTGTAATAAAAGATGAAAATAATTATTTGATAACAAAAGTGCCCATGACAAGAAATAGATTATTTTTATTAAATATTCAAAACGATGTTGCAAAATGTCTTAAGGCTTGTGTAAAAGAAGTTTCTTGGTTATGGCACTTGAGATTTGGGCACATAAATTTTGAAAATCTTTCTTTAATGTCAAGAAAGAATATGGTGCATGGATTGCCTTTCATCAATCATCCGGAACAGATTTGTGAAGGATGTCTTTTTGGAAAACAAGCTAGAAAAAGTTTTCCAAACGAGGCTACATCAAGAGCAACGAGACCACTAGAACTTGTCCATACTGATATTTGCGGGCCAATTAATCCTTGCTCCTATGGTAAAAATAAATATTTTATCCTTTTTATTGATGATTATAGCCGTAGGACTTGGGTTTATTTTTTAAAAGAAAAATCTGAAGCTTTTTACAAGTTCAAGAAATTTAAAGCGCTTGCTGAAAAAGAAAGTGGTTGGGAGATCAAAGCCTTGAGATCTGATAGAGGTGGAGAATTCACATCAAGAGAATTCAACAATTTTTGTGAAGAGAATGGCATTCGACGCCCTTTGATAGCTCTTCGATCACCTCAACAGAATGGAGTTGCTGAGAGAAAAAATAGAGTTGTTCTTGAGATGGTTCGAAGCATGTTAAAATCTAGAAGTATGCCTAAAGAATTTTGGGCTGAAGCAGTTGATTGTGCAGTTTATCTATTGAATCGTTGTGTCACAAAGAGTCTCTCTAACAAGACACCATTAGAAGCATGGAGTGGAAGAAAGCCAACAATCAAGCACTTAAGGGTTTTTGGAAGCATTGCTTATGCTCATGTTCCTGATCAAAATCGAATCAAGCTTGATGACAAAAGCCAAAAGCTAGTTTTCATTGGGTATGAAAAGAGTTCCAAAGCATACAAGCTCTACAATCCTACTAATGGGAGAATTATTGTGAGTAGAGATGTCCTATTTGATGAAGAAGCTGAATGGGATTGGAATGTCAAAGAGCAAAAAGAATACAAATTCTTACCCATACAAGAGCAAGAAGTAGAAGTCAATGAAGACTCTATGTAATACCCGAGCCCGGAATATGAATTTTCTTTGTTTATTATTTTGAAAATTTTATTTCCTTAAATTCTTTGTGAATTAACTGTTACTTTCTAGTCGACGCAACGTGCATTGCATTTAAGGAGCGATAGCTAGATAACGATTTCCAGTCCTCAGCAAATAGTGAAACTAGTATTTAGATGACTTAAATTTTATATTTTAAATATTGCTAGCTTTAATTGAACTTACCATAGCTGAAACGGCTTTAAAACGCGCGAAATAGGGCCCTTTGACCAAGTTTTAAGTGGTTTGACCTTGGACCTTTGACCTTTTGACCTTTAATTAAGCAATTTATTAAGTAAAATAAAAAAAAAACAGAAGCAACCAGCAGCAGCAGGCCGTGAGTCTCCATAGAGAAAAAAAAAAAACCTTTCAACTTCTATACGTTCAATCTTCGCGAGAGCTCGTGCGGGGTGATTACCGAGGCAACCAACGTTGTTTTCCTAGCGACTAGGAGTACCTAAGGTGAGGGAAGCATGTTATTTGCGCATTTATACGTTGTGTTAGTTAACTTTATCAGTTTTTAGATTTATCCGTAGATCGTTATTTAAAGCGAATTGATGCTTCTAAAATGTTCCTTAGCATTGGTAGAACATGTATTTATGGCTTTGTAACATTTTCTGCGGTTAAATGTTGTGATTGCAACTTGAATTGTGATATGAATAGTACTTTGTGAATAGTAAAACCTTGAAACGTTGAAATTGCGCTGTTATGCTTTCCGTTGATGTAGAAACGTGCTAGGTATGTTAGAATGCTAAAATGTGTGGTTTGTTTGGGTTGCGTAGTGGAAAAAACGAGAATTAAGCCTTTGGGAAAGTCGGGGTCGTTTAGGTCGACTTTTGCGTTTTCTCGTTTTGCATGTTGGCATTGCTTCGGGAAGCCATGGAAGCACTTTTGGTGCGAATATGGCGTTGGTTGGGTGTTTGGTTGTTGTAGTTGTAGTTCAAACGAGAAAGGGGGAAATCGGGGCTTTGCGCGAGTTCTAGGGTGAAGTAAGGTTTCGGGGTCTTTAGACGTGCCTTATGGTGACCTAGGAGGGTTGGCGAAGTCGGTTTCCAGAACTCGTGGCTCGTTTGGAAATGGTAGCATTTTGACAGTTGGGGCCGATTTGTGTTTTTGTGTGTTTACTTGTCTTTATGCTTATAGAATGCTTAGAATTACCTGAATTACTTGTTTGAGTTGTTTTGGATTGAATTGCTTATCAAATTGCTGCTATTGCGTGCGAGAGTAACCTACTTTGTTATTCTCCCACGTGTGGTTTATCGCTTGTTTATTGCTTGTTTATTGTCTTGTATCGAGTCTTGCATGGCATAGTGTCTCGCACGTGAGTGATGGGCCTCTCTGGGTAGCCTTGGGTTGCCAGTGTTGGTTGCTCTAGCTCCGTTGCTATTCCCTTTCTCGCTTGGGTTGCCTCCCAGGGAGATTTGGGTCGTAGGATTGATGGATACTTCCGGGGTATTCCAAACTGGTGTTATAAGGTTGTTTTGGGCCGGCGCGTCGTCATCGAATTCGTGTTTGAAAGTGGTTCGTGAAAAGAGTATCGTATCCTTTGATTGAGTGTTTGCAGCTTTAAATACTTGCCTTGCTTTATTGTTGGCTTTGGATGTATCTTTATATGTTTTGTATGTATTGCTTGACTAATTGCATTGCATACTCCTCTCATCTCCGTCCTTGAGACCAATTGCCCTCGCTGAGCAATAGTTTTGCTCATTCCTCTCTATACTATGTTTTTACAGGAGTAGTTGAGGCAGACCCTCTCGAGGTAATTGAGGAGGAGGAGCAGGTGGAGGTGTTTCCGTGATAGCACTTACCTGCTTTGCTGGTGGTTGGTTACCAGTTTTGTGCAAACCTTGATGTTATGTATATTGCGTGAAGGAAGCTTAATTTTGAGGCTTGTAGCCTTGTATATATATTTTCTAGTTGAGATCTTTATTAGTTTTATGTTGAAATGGATTAAAGTTTGTAAGATGTAAACTTATACTCGGATGACTAGTGAAGATTGCATGCTAATGGCTAATGGTTTAGTGGCATAAGTACTTGAGTAGTATGCATATCATTTTTGGTTTGGAAAGTTGGATAATAAGAAATGTATGTTTTATAGAAAGTTGGCTTGTTTTGATTATTTTATAGCTTTCGCAAGTGTTATATTGATTTTAGGGTTTTCGGATTGTCCGCGGTACAGAGGAGACTCCGTCCGTGTGTCGGGTCCGGGCTTGGCCTTTTGCGGGGTTGGGTCGGGGCGTGACACTCTATATCTCCAAATCCATCTCCAACTCCAACTCAAACTCCATCTCTATATCAAGCTCCAACTTCATCTCAAGGAGATATAACTTCAACAAGTTCAAGTTCGCATGAAAAGACCCCCCGTTTCAGAAGCTTGGATGAAATTTATGAGGTAACTCGAAATTTAAATGATGAACTGACTCTCTTTTGTCTACTTGCTGATTGTGAACCAATAAGCTTTGAGGAAGCTAATGAGAATGAAAGATGGAGACAAGCCATGGATGAAGAAATCAAGGCAATAAAGAAGAATGACACTTGGGAGATTGCAACTTTACCCAAAGGCCACAAAGCCATTAGAGTAAAGTGGGTTTACAAGATAAAGAAGAATGCTAAAGGTGAAGTTGAAAGGTACAAGGCAAGACTAGTTGCAAAAGGCTATAGTCAACTAGCTGGCATTGACTATGATGAGGTATTTGTTCCTATTGCACGCTTGGAAACTATAAGATTTATCATATCTCTAGCAGCCCAACACAGATGGAAGATTTATCAATTGGATGTTAAATCTGCATTCCTGAATGGTTTTCTTGATGAAGAGGTATATATTCAACAACCATTAGGCTATGTGGAGAAAGGGTGTGAAAATAAAATTTTAAAGTTGAAGAAAGCTCTATATGGCCTAAAACAAGCTCCAAGAGCTTGGTATAGTAGAATTGATGAATATTTCCGTCATAATAATTTCTCCAAGTGTTCGCACGAGCATACTCTCTATACCAAACATGATAATGGCGATGTGTTGATTGTTTGCTTGTATGTGGATGACTTAATTTTTACTGGCAACAATCCAAATTTATTTGAAGATTTCAAGAGAACAATGGCAAGAGAATTTGAGATGACTGATATTGGACTCATGTCTTATTATCTTGGAATTCAAGTGAAGCAAACAGATGAAGGAATATTTGTTTCTCAAGAAGGCTATGCAAGAGAAATTCTCAAGAAATTCAAGATGGAAAATTGTCAACCTGTTAACACCCCTATTGAATGTGGAGTACAATTGTCAAAGGTTGATGAAGAAGAACATGTAAATCCAACATTTTTCAAGAGCCTGGTTGGAAACTTGAGATACTTGACCTGTACAAGACCATATATTCTTTTTGGTGTAGGACTTGTGAGTCGCTTTATGGAGTCCCCTACTAATACACATCTGAAGACTGCCAAAAGAATACTTCGCTACATCAAATGAACTGTTGAGTATGGACTTTTATACTCCCACTCAGAGGATTTCAAACTTGTGGGGTATAGTGACAGCAATTGGGCTGGTGATTTTGATGATCGAAAGAGTACTAGTGGATATCTTTTCTTCATGGGAGATACAACATTCACTTGGAGTTCCAAAAAGCAACCCATTGTCACACTTTCTACATGTGAAGCTGAATATGTAGCTGCTACTTCATGTGTTTGTCATGCTCTATGGTTAAGGAATTTGATGAAAGAACTTAAGATGCCTCAAGAAGAGCCAGTAGAGATCTATGTTGATAACAAGTCTGCAATTGCCTTAGCCAAGAATCCAGTATTTCATGAAAGAAGCAAGCACATTGACACACGTTACCATTTCATCAGAGAATGCATCACAAGGAAGGAAGTGAAGATAGAGTATGTGAAGTCTCAAGATCAAGTTGCAGACATTCTTACAAAGCCACTCAAGAGTGACGTGTTTATGAAGCTTAGAGCTTTGCTCGGAGTTACGAGAGTCAAATCAAGTTTAAGGGGGCATGTTAGAACATAAACCTGATTTGGATTAGGACTCTATTAAATAAGTTCTAGTTAGATTTAAATTGTTTTTGACTAGATAGTATTTCCTAGTGGGTAATGGTTTCCTAGAACCATATCTTAATTGACATAGGTTTTTTGTGAATCTATAAATAGGGGTCAGTCCTTTCAATTGTAGTCATACCAAATACATACCAAATATTATAGCAATAAAGATTTTGTTTAGAGTCTCCATATTATCTTTCTTCTTGTTTCTCTCTACAATAAAATAGCCTCTTCCATATTCCAACACAAACATCCTTGTTGATTAACCAAAATATATTATTACTCTTTAAGTAATTAAGGGCAAGTTGTTCGAAATCAAAAAAAAAAAAAAAAAAGTAAAGTCAACTTGTCTCACGCAAGGATGCTCCAATAATTCACAAAATTTTAAACTTCTTTGATTCCCATCCATTAGGAATATGCCTGTATTGGCAAATGTGGTTTCTGGTTTCCCCCAAATTAATGGTTTTGGTTAAGATGTGATTTTTGGATTTTGATTTTAGTCATGGTTTTGTTAAGCTAGTTTTGATGTATATTTTGATTTTTTAGCAGTGGTGGATCTACTTTAGCACGAGGATCTGCACATCCTCAACTTGGAAAAATACATTTTTTTCTTTTTTTTTTTGGTTTTTTATAAAAAAATTATTTTATTGGATATTTTCGCTATACAAGTGTACACTCTAACTACTTTCACTACATGAATGCACACCCTAAATTTAAGTGTTTGGGTTTGCCACTGTTTTTTAGGATGAATATTTATTTGTTTTCTTTACGATGAAGAAAAGTTAGGGTTATACGCTCTTGTTGAGATCCTTCTATTTCTCGACCCAACATTTACGCAACAAATAGGGCAATCTGTCGCACAATAAATCTGGGGACACAAATAATAAACTCACGTATATAAATAATCCCAAACAACGCTATTTCAAGAATTTCAGGTTTCACCAACATTGTTTCTGCCTGAACACTGCTTTTAGATCATATGCTGATTAAGTAAAATTCAAGCATGTGTTAGTATTCTATTGAACCTATAACCCCTACGTAGTGGGCTTCTGAGTTACAACTCTTATTTTATCTTTATGTATAACATGTAAGTAGGACTCACTCCAAAATAACTATAAATAGTAAAATCCAGAGCTATGAATAATATAATTACAGCACATTCCTTTAATGTTAACTCATTAAAGCTTTAAGTATAAACTTAGAATTCAATACTAACTCGTGTATTAGAATTATCTCTCGGGATACATATCACATCTCATCTTGTTTTGTTTTGTAGGTTTTACACCCGAGGATATAGATTTGACCTGTCCGACGAATTCTTACCTTATCACCCTACTAAAAAATTCTGAATTCGCGTCTACCTTCATGATAAAGAAATACAGCGCAACTATTTGCATAACAAAAAGATCATTATATAACCAAAACAACATGCAGAACAAATCAGGGACGTGATGCCTCTTTAGTACCTGCAAACACATCTTTCGACTCCATAAGTTTTTGATGAAGTGTTAGTCAAAGTGTCACGTCCCCAAAATTCCCCAACTTACACTCAAGAACGTGATGCCGCGAGTTTAAGAAGATTTCTCCTCCTAAGTCCGCAAGACTCTAATATCACAGAACAAAAAACTAAAATCCACGAAATTATTTATCAAATCGACTAAAATTCTTAATTAAATCAAATATCACATCTGAATATCTATTACAAAAAGGCAATACCTTACAAATAACAATCTTTCTAGAATATTATCGTTTTCATAAGACCATATATTTGCGAGAACTGATCCCACAGGGTAGCTTCTAAACCCAAATATCCTTGACAGCTCATTAGTCCCTAACTCCGCACAATTGTAATAATTTAACATAATGAGCGAAACAATGCTCAGTAAGAAGGACAACCGGAGTCGGGCTCTGAGGGTCGTCCAAATAAATGATGCAATATGGAATCAGAATTAAATCAAAGGTGCATTACATAGTCAAAGTACATGAGTATCTACAGAGGACTAAAACTAATTAAATAACATCAGACCATAACTAAACCATAATCTAATCAATGCATAACACAAATACAAGACTAATGTCGGAGTTGCGCAGCCGGATATCACAAAACTGGTGAACTTATCTCACAATCTTACTTATACTGAGGTATCTTACAAGCATTACGGTACATTCACAATACAAGCATCTTACAAACGTAACCCACGTAAATACCACCTAGAGCTGTAATAGTCATAGTTAAATCTCCACACACCAAATAATGGAAGGCCTGTATTGGCCTCATCCTCTCACGGTGAATCATCTCCCACCGCCGAGGGCACGATGGCCACCTGTCGGCCCCACACCTCTGTACGGTGAATCATCTGCCACCTACGGGCACACAATCTTATAGGGTCATATTCGGCAATCTCACCCGCTGAATGGGTGTTACAGCTCTAGAGATAACACATAGTAATATATACAATAGCTTATCCAAACCATAACACAAATTAATACTTAAGCATCACAAGGTTTCACTACCATTGAAGTACAAGACTCTTAGTGACAAGCAGATCAAAGCGAAGCCAACGAATTTCAGAATATGTGACATCAAACTAAAATAATAGGGAGAGAACCAAGAGGATCTAAGTACAACAGGGTTGTCCAACTTACCTCAATCGAGCTTTAAGTTAATTCAATATTTCTTTCTAAAGTGAGAAGTACATTGCTAGCTTGAGCTTGTGGTATGAAGTTCAATACTGGAGCAGCGAAAACTTTCTTTCTTATTCTCTCCATATTTCTTTGCTTCTTGATTTCTCTTCCTCTCACTGGTCTTTCTTTTTCTTCTTATAATTTTCTTTTGTTCTTATCATTTAATATCTCTCTCGTCCTTCTCATCAACCAAACTCCTACATGTTGCCAGGCAGCTGCTTGGGGAAACATGTTTAGGCTTATTCACCTTATTATTATTTCTCTTCCTTTTGTTTAGGTTCATAATTATCATATAGATACAATTTGTTGAATTGTCCATGGGGCCCATAAGCTGATCTTACTAATGTAACCCAATCAGATTTAGAGACAAACCAAAATCGTAATAAAATAACGCCGAAAACTCGATTCGCTACTAGACACATTTTATCAAAACACTACAAAAAAGAAGGTGATTTGTGACGAAATTTTGTGACGAAATTAAAATCGTCACAAATTGGGATGAAATTGCTACGAAATTTTTTGGCTTTCAAATTTCATGAAAAATGAGACGAAATTGTGACGGACTGTACAATGCGTCACAAATTCGTCATCTATTGCGACAATGTGGCCACGACGGGTAAATTTTGGTGACGAATCTGTGACGACTCTAAAAATTAGATTTTTTCGTCGCAAGTTTGTGGCAATATGCTATGATTTTGTGACGAAATTAATTTAGGCGCGGGAATAAATATTTTGTTGCAAATTTGACGCGAATATTATGACAAACCGGTGACAAAATGGTTGAAATTTGCAACATTTTCGTGATGACTTTTTTGTTGTGACGAAATGATGACTAACGCGTGAGTGTGTTACAATTAGGTGATGACTTTAGTATTTAACAAAAAAAAATTATATTGCTGAAAAGGGGCCTTTTAACCTAGCTTTTTCACCTATCAATTTTTGACAGCCATCCCTCCCACACACATACACACCACCACCACCATCACCACCTTGCATCTCCGCCACCTTGCACCAGCGTACCTTGCGTCACCACCACCTGGCACCATAACATTTGGAACTTCTAAAAGGTAACTACTTTGTATTTTTTTCTTTCTTCTCCAACCAGCAAGAGGCAGCTTTGTGAGCAGCGACAACTTAATTTTTTACCACACACACAGCAGCATCGATCTTTCTTCTTTGGGCGATCTTTTAGTCTACTCTAACATGTTTTCTATGCTGGTAAAACTTAATTCCCTTAGTCCCACATTTTGTTCTATTTTCGGCGATCTTTATTCTTTGGGAATGGAGACTTGATATTTTCTTAATTCAAAAATGGAAAATAGTGGAAAATAAAATGCCATGACTATGCCTGTAGTTTTCTCTATTACTATTATGATTTGTGTCCAAGTTTTAGAATCTACCCATTGTATCATCAATATAGTAGATTTGTCGAGGATTTTAGTTCTCATTTCTTAATATTCATAAAAAATTAATAAAGTCAATAGATACATTTTTGTCATTAAAATGAAGGGGATGGCAAATGCAAAACATGTGGTAAAGAAATGTAGTTTTCAGATTGGAGCTGAAAAATAGACAGAGTCCATAAAGCTTAGACACTAGAGCCTTGGCAGTAGCACTAGTGGGTTGGACCCAATTGATTCACATCTGTATATATCATGAATGTGAATGCAGAACTGACCATTCTTTCCACGTGCAGATATATATCTTCTCTTCACTATTGTCCTAATTAAGAGAATTGATCTTTATTTGTGAGACTTCTGAAAATTGGAACTAGGGCATTAACAATAGGGCGGACTGCGGAGGTAGAAGACTTTTAAAATTTATGATGAATTTGAAATTCTAATAACCCAAAGTATCCAAGAATGATTGATTTGAATCTGTAACAACTCAAAATTCTCTATCTGTAGAGGTCTACGGCCTAGTCATATTAAAAATCTTTCAAGTATTTCATAGTTGCAGATACAGCAATGCTAGTTAGCTTGGTTATCTTTCTAAAGTCCTCTTTAATTGTCAGATTGTGCTTCCTTCTTATCCCCCTAAATCCTCTTCTAGATTTGTAATTCTTTACTTATATTATATATTGTTTGAATGTGTAACATCTATATCAAGATGAAATAAGAAAAACAAGTCAGAATAGTTACCCATTAGAATAGTTTAATACACTTAAAGATAATTAGATTAATCACTTTGGAGTTATAATTGATATTCAATGATGAAGAAAGACAAAAACAACATAGCTCTAGTCTAGTTTTTCGAGAGAAAAGCATCATTGAGTTGATAAAGGGATATGGCATGTCGATTATTGCCTTCTCCAATAATGCTATAGAACATAATTCTCTCTTTTCATTATGAATGTAGTATCGTATTAAGTTTACTTATTGGGAATAAAATTCCATTTTGATTAATTAACCTTTGTTGTTATTCTTGATCAACTTTAAAGGAACATCTTTATGTAGTGATAAAATTCCATTTTTTGTGATCTTCTCATTTATTCCTTTACCTGTGCAAAACTATAAAGATAGATGCTTTTTGTCTATCATTTTGGTGGTTTCTTCAACTGATTTCGAGATGTTATTTTCTGTTGCAGGATTATTCAAACTTCAACTGTAAAATTTAATATTTGTGTGATAGATGCAGATATTATTTGATTATTTTATAGGGTTTAGTACTTGAAGCTTTTAATAGCATTTGAGGATTTCTTGGTGGTATGAATCTTTAAGATTTAATAGTTTATATTTTAAGGAAAAGAGTAAAGAAACTGAGAAAGTAGAGCTAAGAAAGTTCATACTAAACAAAACTCTTCCCTTTTAGAAGGTGAAATCGAAGAGGACGACATTAATTTCCATTATATATGGTGATTAAGTAGTGCTATCTCTCTTGATTTGAGTTCTTGTGAGCATTGAGAGAGTCTAATTAGTCATTCTTTCATCTTGTTCTTCATTCAAGCCACATTCTTTTACTTTCTTTTTGTTTTTGCTTGATTTTTCGAGATGTGCTTACAAAATAACTGTTAGTTCTAGACTTTGGAAGCTTTAAAATTTGATAAATTACAGACTGTTTTCTAGAAATTAAAATAAACAAAAGCATTATCTACTAACATTAATTTTGCTAGCTAGAAACTTATTACGAATACTGAGAGTTTATTTTTTCAAATGAACTTTATTACCCCATCCTCCAATTCAAGAATCGACCTTCCAATAGAATAAAATGTAGCCATTAGATCAAATGCTCGTTATTTTGAGTGAAATGAATGAATAAAATGTAATAAAGAAACATCCTCCATATTGGTGTGATAAATACTTAAAAGCTAGATTGCTCTTGTATTTTTTATGCTATTTTTTCATTCTAGTAGTGTGTCATTTACACTTATAAGGATCCATTTTCAATTTTTTTTTTGGGGGTATATTTTATCTTAGCTAAAAAAGTTGGGTGGTGAAAGACAGGGGACTAAGTGGTAAAGGAATATTGATTGTAACTATTTACTATAATCTCTATCTTTGCCAGCAAACTTTCTTGGGATTTTTATCTGAGCAAATAATATATTTTCCTGCACAAAATTTTTGCATCTTTGCGTTCCACCATTTCTCTTTCTTCCTTTATGATCTCTTCAGCTCAATTCTGTTTTGGTTGAAATGTCTATACCACCAACTCTTCTTTAACTGATTTGCAAATCGTAGTTCTCTAGTTATATCCATAATAAATTCTATAATTAAAAAACCATATCACTTTAAAAAACCATATCACTTTCCCTTTCAATTTCGTTATATATAGGCATCTAGAAAGGCCTTCGATAGCAGGCACCAAGTTGACACATGTTGAGGTGAAGGCAACTTCCATTGAAGAAGCTGTTTCTAGTTCAATCTCATAATTCTCCATCCCTTGTGGCCAAAAAGCTTTTCAGTTTTTTGAAGTCTTGCTACACTTCAGGTAATCAATTGGTAAATACTATTTTTTTTTTCTTTTTCTATGACAGGAAACTACTCGTGAAAAGTCTTTTGGATCGATTCACATTAGGGACGTGTTAATCTAGGACACATAATCTTGTTCGGTAAAGGCATGGTTTACATTAGTTAAGCGCTAGGCCTTATTGAGACTAGCTATAAGGAAATTAGTTTTGTTAGCTGATTCGAACCTAGCTAGGATACTATTTTATGTTGTTCATGTAATGTGATTTTGTGATTGCCTATTTTTGATTAACAAAATAGGAGTGCCTAACCCTATAACACATGATTCTGTCTGAAAGAAACATAGTTCATATTAGTCAAGTACAAGCCTACCAAGACTACTAGTTTTAAAGAAATTAGTTTACCGAACAAGATTATGTGTCCTTGATTACGCGTCAAGTACTAGTTTTAGCCGATTCGAGTCTAGAATACTATTTAACTTGTTCATGTTTGATTTTGTGTCTGCTTATTTTATTGATATGTTATAGTATGTTGACCAATATTTCTCATCATAAACTTATTTATTCATTTTTGCAGATTCTGAAGAGGTTGGTTGAGATTACCATAAGGAAGACACTACACTTGTGGTAAAAAATCTTGATTGTCTGAAATTTGCTTATATATATAAACAGGAATAGGCTCGTGAATCCACACTAGTTTGTTAGAATAAATAGAAATACATTTTTATTTGTTTCTTTTATTATTTTATTTTTGGTCAAAGCATTTTTTTATTACTTGATAAGTGCTGAATGCAAAAAAGAAATGTTAAATATCATGGTCCATACTAATTTGTTAGCCTATCATAGTGTCCCAAATAATGTAATACACTCATGTTATGGGATGCTATTTAGTTACGTGTCTAAACCTATACTTTAGGAAAGCACAATTTACTGTAATTATATTTATTGATCTGGCCTAATTTCCTATTCACTACAAAAAAAAAAAGTTGTTTTGTATAGGTGGTGAAGATTGAATGGGTTAGTCAACTAGATTATTAGTAAAGTGCATTGCCTTCCTTTTTCTTTTATCGATTGTATCCTGTAATGGTCAATAAGAGCAGCAACACCATAGAAGTTGAAAATTTTAAAGATGAAACTAAACTAATGAGCTAGTATGACATGCCAACTTATATTATTTTAGTGGAATTTTTCATTTGCCTAAGTATAACCTTTTCATGCATCTGAAGTTTGTAGCATTCTCTATTAGGAATTGCTTATGGATAAAATCCAAGAATCACACGTTTATATGCCAAGTGTAGTAATAGTTCTAAATACTTAAATAGTCAACTAGTATGATTTCTTGTAGATTAGCTAGCATTTCCGCTAGTTGTTTTTTTTTCTTTTAATATAATAGAGATCGAAAACGTTATTTAAATTTAAAATCCTTTATTATAATAGGTTATTTTACTTAATTCTTGACTACTATTTTTATAATTTTTCATCTTTTTCATCTTCTTTCTCTTTTTTTCCTCTTTGCCTTTAAAAGGAACCAAACTATTTAAGCTATTGACTGCCTCTAAAGCAAGAGAAGATTCATAAGCAATATTGGAACATTTTGAATCATGGTTTATTATTTGTTGTAAAAAGCTTTATCTTGGAATATTCTGTTTTTTTTCCCTTTCTTTTTCTTGGTGCAAGCATCTAAATCTAGGTGTTGACTTCTAAGTCTTCTCTCAACAAGATGTCTCAACTTTACTTTTTCCAACTTTTGGATTGATCCTCATATGATCTAGGAAAGATGTTAAATAAGCATCTCCAAAGCTCTGGCATGGATATTTTTCCATTTTCACTTCCAAACAATTAACATTTTGATTTGAAATATAGTGGTTAGAATTTGCTCCACTATGTGCCTAATCTCGTATATGATTTTTTTTTCTTCTTCTTAATTTATTTGGCTAAGTTACATCCATACTACTATTACTTTCTTGCACGATCAGCTTGTTTTATCATGAGTTAATTATACTTGTTATTTTTGTGTGTCGCGTCTTTGGTAGATTAGTTTATCTTATGAATTATTTTGATAAATATCATTTAAATAATTTAATTATGGGTTACTTAATTTATTTATCTTTTTAAATTTGGCCTTACAAATTTAATTAGGCCCAACAACTATAATAGGGCCCTTTAATTTTTGCTTTTCAAAATTAGTGCAATTCATATTCTAACTATGCAATCCATATTCTAAGTATTTGCTATAATACAGTACTTAACCAAATGGATTCCAATCGTGAATGGATGAATCACCGTTCGGAACTCGATGGGCAGCTTAGTAATACGTTTATTAGAGGTGTACGTGAATTTGTTGCATTTGCAAGTAGTCAACAACATTTCATGGACGGTGATAAGATAAGATGTCCATGTGCAAAATGCAAAAATCGAAAGTGTTTGCATCCTAACGAAGTAAAGGTTCATCTTTATCAACGGGGTTTTATAACGCATTATTATGAGTGGACTTCACATGGGGAGCAGATTCATAATTGTGGTAATACATCTCAGCAGAACGTTACTCATAATTATAATTACCCTGGGTTTGATGAAGGAAATACTTATAGGACAATGGTATTTGATGTTGCTGGTCCAGAGTTCGTTATGGATCACGACCAATTACGTGAACCACCTAATACAGAAGCATCACATTTTTTTAATCTCTTGAAGGCTGCTGATGAACCATTGTGGGATGGTTGTGAAACTCTAACTCATTTGTCTGTTGTGTCGCGTTTCATGAATATTAAGTGTGAAGAAAATATGAGTGACCAATGCTTTAATAGAATGATAGAGACAATGAGGGAAGCGTTGCCAAAGACTCATAATTTACCTGAAAAATTTTACAACTTCAAACATGAAATGAGGCCTTTAGGATTGGGATATGAGAAGACAGACGTTTGCAAAAATGGATGTATATTGTTTTACAAGGATAGAAGTGACCTGGACTCTTGTCCCCATTGTCGTGAGCCACGTTGCAAGATATCAAGACGGGGTAAGCTTATAGCTCAAAAGAAGTTAAGATATTTTCCGCTAACTCCGAGGTTGCAAAGGTTATACATGTCAAACGTTACAGCCGAACATATGCAGTGGCATAAGAAACACCAAGTCGAAGATGGCAAAATATGTCACCCGTCTGACGCTGAGGCATGGAAACATTTTGATAGAATTTATCCTAATTTTGCTGCCGAGCCAAGAAATGTTCGTCTTGGGCTATGCTCAGATGGGTTTAATCCATACAACTCAAATCTAAACCTTATTCTTGTTGGCCGGTGATTATGACACCATACAATTTACCACCATGGATGTGCATGAAGAACCCTGTCATGTTCTTGACTCTTCTTATTCCAGGGCCGAAAAATCCTGGTAAGAATATTGATATATACTTAGAGCCCCTAATCAAAGAATTGAAAGATTTATGGGAAGTAGGGGCACCTTGTTATGATGTGTCCACGAAAACTAATTTTCAATTGAGGGCGGCTTTATTGTGGACAATAAATGACTTTCCGGCATATGGTTTGTTATCTGGTTGGAGTACACATGGGAGGTTGTTGTGTCCATATTGCATGAAACACTCAAAGGCTTTTCAATTGACTGCAGGAAGAAAAAATTGTTTCTTTGATTGTCATTGTCAGTTCTTACCACTGAGTAGTACGTTACGACGAGACAAGAAGAATTTTATTAAAGGTAGAATATAAAGTTCTAGTCATCCTCTCATATTAGACGGTGAAGAAATTTGTGAATGTGTAAAAGACTTCCCTACAGTAAATGAATTGCCAAGAAGCAAATTGCCAAGAAACAAGATACTTGGCTTTGGGGATTGGCATAATTGGACTAAAAGAAGCATTTTTTGGGACTTGCCTTATTGGCGTTCATATCTTGTGCGTCATAATTTGGATGTGATGCATATTGAGAAGAATGTCTTTGATAATGTTTTCAACACTGTGATGGACGTCAAGGGTAAGACAAAAGATAATCTCAAAGCGAGAATGGATGTTTTGAACTTTTGTGACCGTCCTGAATTATGTGTTCCGAGCAAAGCGGATGGTGGTTACAAACTGAATATGGGTATCTATACATTGTCTGTGGTCGAGAGAAAAACAATTCTAGATTGGGTTAATGACTTACGACTCCCTGATGGATATGCATCCAATTTATCAAGGTGTGTTGACATGAAAGATCTGAAGTTATCACATATGAAGAGTCATGATTGTTATGTCTTTATGGAGAGATTGCTCCCTATAGCTTTACGTGAGGTATTTCCTAAACATGTTTGGGAAGCTTTTACGGAACTAAGTTTGTTCTTCAAAGATATATGTTGTACATCTCTTCATAGAGAAGATCTAGAAAGGATGCAAAAAAATATTGTCATGACTCTTTGCAAGCTGGAAAAGATCTTACCCCCTGCTTTCTTTGATTCGATGGAGCATTTGCCAGTGCACTTGGTATATGAAGCAATATGCGGTGGTCCTGTACAATATCGGTGGATGTATCCTTTTGAAAGGTAATCCATCTTTTTTCCAAATTTGTATGCCAACACTTGCATTAAACAGTACTTATGTGTGAAGACTAATACTTATGCAGGTTCTTACATCGTTTGAAGAGGAGAGTAAAGAATAAAGCAAGGGTTGAGGGATCTATATGTGAAGCCTATCTTTCTCTCGAAACAGCGACCTTTTGTTCATATTATTTCGAATCTCATGTGGGAACTAAAACAAGAAATGTTGGTCGAAATGACCAATATAACGATGTGGACTACCTTGATGGATGTTTATCTATATTTACTTACCCGGGTCGTCCAATGGGAAAAGAAAAGTACCGAATGTTGGATGATAAAGAGTTATATGCGGCACACCTATATGTACTAATGAATGGCCAAGAGGTTCACCCTTATATCAGGTAAACTGATGACATTTTGTACATATTTTATACACCAATACATCTCTAATATGAGCCTCATATATTGTTCACAGGATGTTTGAGGAATATCTTTCCCAAAATTATCCACCATTAACGGCAACACAACTTCAAAATAAGATTGACAATCTTTTTCCAAAATGGTTACATGACCATGTAAGTACACATCCAATTAATGGTTATTTGCACTGAAGTAGTTCTCAACTCTTTAACTTGTGGTAAATTTTGTGTTTTGCAGTTCGTCTCTACTAATGGTGTCGATGATCGGGTAAAATGTCTTTCTATGTGGCCAACTAGGAGAGTGCGCACGTGGTCAAGCTACTTGGTTAATGGATACCGATTTGACACCCTAGAATACGGGACTTCCAAATCCACAATGAATAGTGGAGTATTCGTCAAAGGGACATATGATGGTACTAGCGAGTATGGTGACTATTATGGAATGTTGAATGTCATTGTTGAATTGGAGTACCATAATCCAACACAGAAACATACAAGAGTTGTTCTTTTTATGTGCAAATGGTATGATATGCAAAAGGGCAGAGGTGTTAAGGAACATCCTAAGTATCGAATTGTCAAGGTCAATGTGAAGAGGGAATTTCCAAAATATGAGCCGTTTGTGTTAGCAGAACAAGCACATCAAGTATATTACTGCAAATACCCTGGTGCTAAGAGAGATCGTGAAGACTGGTGGGTTGTATGCAAAATCAGACCGAGAAATTATTATGATGTGCCCCCAAAAGAGTATGAAATAGAAGACGAAATACCTTTCCAGTCAGATGTAATGGATGTGCCTGTAGTACTATCAGATGATGGAGAGTTGCTTCAACGTGTTCATGAATCAGTTGAAAATATTGAGGTATTGCAAGAGGAATTGAATGAGTTACAATATCAACAAGAACAAGTTGAAGGTGAAGATGAAGTTGGCGATGGAAATGAAGATGGAGACGGAGATGGAGATGAAGATGAAGACGAAGATGAAGACGAAGACGAAGACGAAGATGAAGAGGAAGATGAAGATGAAGATTAAGATGAACATGAAGATGAAGACAGATAATGATTAGTGTTAATTACATTTAATGGATTAGTTCAATGTATTTATACTAATTTGCGCATAATATGACTGGAATGTATTTGAATTGCATTGTAGATCTACATTGTTTAATGGTATTTGGTTTTTGTCCAAAACAGACATGTCTTCAGGTAAAGATAAAAGTAAAGGTACGGTTAGACGATATGTGCCTCCTGGGATGTTGCAGCGTTCTATTCCACGTGCAAGTAGTGCACGTGCATCCCACTCATCCTCCGATGCTGGGCGAACATCTACTTCATCTACTTCAATACCGAGTAGTGATGGGTTGATCTCACAGACTGGCAGACCGACCACTTTACCCACAGATTATCAATCTCTGACATATATTTCATCCACTGGCTTGCCACAACACTTGGATGATTTGCACGTCAACTCTAATGACTCGCCTATGGCAGGTTCCACACCACCTACTGACCACTCGGAGTCTTCAAATGCTGCCCAACAACGGGCTGCAGGAGTACATTTAGAGGTTTGGCAACAATATGGATTCCCATCTTTGGAGGCGTACACTATGTGGCAAATTGATAAGCGCACACACATGACGATATATGCAGCCGGGTATGAGAACTTTAACTATATTTTTATATAATATGTACATTATTTTGTTTATTTGTTTTTCCGTTACCATTGTTAGTATACTTTATCTTTTATTAATTGCAGATGGATACCGGCTGGGGCAACACGAGAGATCACCAATATATTATCTGCTGGGTTCAATGAGCCTTGGACGAGAGTGGGTGTGATCCCAGTTGATGTTAAAGAGAGATGGTTCATCGCTTTTCAGGTACTACTTAAGGATATGAAATTAATTTCATATATATATTTTAGTTATATATATTGTGTCAATATATGTAAGTTATATTACTAATACTTAATATATGGTTATAGAGATTGTACAAGTGGTACCCCTATGATGAACCAGTCATCCGCCGGTTATTTTTTAAAAACATCAATGCTCGGTTATGGGGCCTATTCTATAAGGGTCGTGAAATGGAAAAAAAGAAAGATATTAAGCCTAGTTGGTTGAGCAACAGCGTATGGGAGAGACTATGTGAGCACTGGAACACAGATACATGGAGGAAGAGGTCTGAGACAAACAAAATTAACAGAAAGAGTAGGTCGTCTCCATATTATGCTGGTTGTATCCCGTTTCATGAGGTCAAAAGAAGATTGGTAAGTGTTAAACTAATTATTTAAAATGTAGTACTATATGATAGTTAAATGTTTAACTTAGTAATTGTTATTTGATGAATGCTATTATAGGAAATAGAATCGGAGGAATCAGTGACGATGGCAGATGTGTTTGAGAAAGTTCATAAGAAAGGCACCGAAGGTCCATACTCCGACCCCAGGGCTGAAGAAACCATGGTATGTCATATATTTATTTGAACTTATTCCATATAATTAATAATTAACATGAAAGCAAAATAACAATAATTACGTATTAATTGTAGGCCAAGTACCAAGAATTGGTTGAGCAGGCTATAACAGCATCGCAAGGAGATCCGACTGCACCGCCTATCGACCATGATGCATTATTTTACAAGGCGGTAGGCGGGTCAGCTAGAGGAGGACGATTGTATGGTTTAGGATCGCAGGCCATAGGAGGGTCTGCGCACGATGTCCTTATTTCTGCTAATCGAATCACACAACAAGACTTGCAGGCAGCCGTCAATAGGGCAATGTCAGAACTAAGGGCTGAACTGACTGAACAGTCAAATGAGCAATTTCAAAGGCTTCAGCAACAAATCGCTCAGTTAACCCAATTGTTGCCCCTTCCACCTCAACCACATCAAGATCAATCTCAAACTCCCTCAGAACAACAAGATGGTGATACCCAATAGAATCCATAGGGTCATAGTATGACTTTTATATTCTATTGGGAACCTTAACAAGTAAGTGGGTTCAAGTATATTATGTAATTCTTACGTTTTAAACAAATATATTGATTGTTTTCACTTTTCCTTATGCTTGTTTATACTTTCGATATGTTATGATATTTCTTGCATTACAAAAATTCAGGCCAATTTGGTGCACTTTTGGCTTAATGTCATCACAAGTGAAAATTATAATTTGTTTTCGCTTTTCATTCTTATGTATTGAGTTGTTTTGGTTGAGTATTAAACTTTATGTTTGGTTATTTTTCTTGTTTGCAGATATAAGTCATGAATTGTCTGAAGATGGTGAGAATAGTAGGCTTAGATATGGACTGTCTTCGATGCAATGATGGTGTGCCACAATGGAGGATGTTGAAAACTTTTTGCATATCAATTCTCTTTTAGAGCTTATCATAGCAGGACAAAACAAGCTATATGATATTATGATAGATGTAAATTTGATATTTCATTTTGAATGTATATTTGAAGAAGGTAACTTTGTTGAATGATGGTTATTATGTATATTTATCCATTTTGATGTGAAATTGTGTTTCTTTTGAATGGATGTGTAGGTTATGTAACTACTTGAGAGTCAATTATGGGGTTGTCTTCAGAAATTGATTGAGATTCAATTGTGGATTTTGTTTTGTAATTTAGCAGGACAAACAAGATGTTACAAATAACATTACAATAAAGGATTTGAAAATTGCCACAAATTTGTGACAAAAAGAATCAAAAAACAATTTGGGAAATTTGGGACGAATTTGTGACGAAAACATTAGCCATGAATCTGTGATGAAAACATTCGCCACGACTTTGTGACGAAAAAATTAGCCACGAATTTGTGACGGAAAAATAAGCCACTAATCTGTGACGAAAATATTAGCCACGAATCTGTGACGAAAACATTAGCCACGACTTTGTGACGAAAAAATTAGCCACAAAACATCGACGATCATCTGCCACGCTTTTGCGTCAACTTCAGCCACGAAAATACGACAAATAATTTGGCACGAGTTTGTCACGAAATATTTGCCACGAAATGGCTTCAACTACATATCGTGGCCTATTAGTCGCCTTTGCCACGAATTTGTGACGAACACGTCCAGCTCTGCATGTCGTCACAAATTAGTCACAAGGCCACAAAAATGTGACGAAAAACGATTTTGTGACGCCATGTTTTGGCGACAACAGACATTTCGTCACAATTTCGTCACATTTACTTGTTTGTGACGAAATTGTGACGATTAATAGTCGTCACAAAACAACTTGTTTTTTGTAGTGAAACTGGTATAACATTTTATCATACTAAATTACATATTAGCTCACATTTATTGACGAACTATATAACAATTATCGTTAACTGATATTTCTTTAGTGATTTAATAATTCGCATTTATGAGGGGTATTACACAAAGACTCTCCCACGTAACACGAAAGTACGTAATTAAGAACCATAAAAACTGCAATAACTAAGACAAAGCTTTTTGCCATAGCTGAAATCAGGTACGAGGCTATGAAACCTCTTACAAGAATATATAGAGCTCGGTAAATGCTCTTGTCCGGAACACAGTTTTCGGCCCTTACTCAATGTGGGGCTCATATTTTTTATTTCACACGTCAAAAGGGCTGGAATTAGATGGGATAAATTTTCTATAGAGCTCCAATGACTAGTAACTATTTTAAGTACAATTTTTTTAGTGATTCAAGCACGACCCACCTAGCATTAAAATTTGCAAGCAATCAACATTAATTCAACGACTAGTGATTTAATTAAGCCATCGGATTCCATATTTTCTAATCCTTAATGTATCTATCTATAAAAGATTAATGTTTTCTTTTTCTCCCGGATTGGCTATTCACAATAATTTTGCTTGTGTCGAAAAGAAAAAAACAATTAATTAGTTAGTAACATGGGCTTGTCAATTATCAAATATTTTATTCGCATGTTCAGTTGGGATTTTTTTTTTTTCTAATTTATTTTTAGTTTTATACATAACAATTTTGATATTTTTAGATGAATGAAGGTGGGACTTGAACTCATGGCATTGAAGTGAATTCAAATCTCGAACTTACTAGAATTCTATTCACTACAATATTTTGAGCTTAATCATAACTTTTTGATGCGACGAAGACTCTCCCAAGAAACACAGAAGTGTAAGAACCATGAAAACTAAGACTCACGATTTTTGCCATAGCTGAAATTAGGTAGGAAGTTTCATGAAAGTCGTACATGATTATATAGAGGCTAGAGCTCCAATGACTATTAACCATTTGAAAAGTTTTCAAACTGTACGTCCTAGACACAAATCATGAGTCTCACCTCAGTGCTTGAGTCGTCTACGCACTATAATAAAGGAATGGGACTCACAAATATTTGTAAGACAAACTCTTAATTATTTTATAAATACAATGTGAAGTCACATGGAGTACAGTCTTCACTCGCCCCTCACGTGCACGTGGGATTTTTTTTTCTGTTTTTTTAACCTTGTACATGAACAAGTTTAATATTTTTAAATTAGTGAATATGAAACTTGAACTCATGACCTGGATAATACTATACTTAAGCAATCACTTCAGGTATTAGAGAGTAGTTCATTGCAATATTTATGATATTTAACACATACATATGAGGGATTGCGCAAACTACAGTACATGCACAACGGATGCAAAACGCATAAATTTATTACGATATTGTCGTCAATTTATACAAGTAGTTGGCCACCTCTTGTTGAGATCCTTCATTTTCGTCAGGGGCAGCATGAAGGGCAACATGAAGGGTCATTATTGACGCAATCCATACAAGATGGGGGATCTTCACAAGCATGGCAACCATTGTTCTGCGTGAGTTTGCGTCCTATGAGTAGGTGTGAAAAGCTCTTAGCTGAAGAAGCAGAGTCGTAGACTATTGGTTTGTTGGAGATTTTCCTTTCAGCTAACCGGTCTTCACCATTTGTACCTGGAAGAACATGATCTTTTGACTTATAAGTTTCTGATGAAGTGCAAGACAAAGAGACTATTGCAGTTAATATGACGTACAATGAAAGCGTGAAAATGCTTGAGGACATTGCACGCCACCTAGAGCTCGAAGAAAAGTGCCTATTGCAGTCAAGGCCACTGGACAAACCTATGTGGCTGAGTCCAGCAAGTCTGGAGCATCTGGCTCCAAACACAAAAGAGGTAAACAATCGGGCAATAATGGGAAAGGTAAGCAAAACAAGTAAACAAGAAGGAGAAGAAGAAAGGCAAGCACAATGTGAAGAAGAACACTGCAAAAGTTAAGTGCTATAATTGCAGAAAGAAGGGTCACTACGCTCGTGATTGCCCCAAGCCCGAGACCCAAGTAATGTGTTTTACTAAATCTTCTTGTAATGCATATGTTTCTAGTTATGCGTTACTGATTGAATCTTTACCTATGTGGACTCTTGACTCTGCAGCGACCGACCATATAGCTAGAGATAGAGGTGCGTATGTGGAGTACCGACGCGTTCCGGCTGAGTCCCGATGGATATACGTTGGCAATAATGCTAGGGTTGAAGTTAAAGGCATTGGCACTTGCAAACTTCAGCTGCGTGGCGGCCGAACCCTTTTTCTCCATGATGTCCTCTATGCTTCGGACTTTAGATGGAATCTGGTCTCCGCATTAGTCCTCTTGCGTTTAGGTTTTCATATTTACATGTCTGGCGTTTCTGTTGAACTACTTTTTAATTTTGTTTCTTTTGGTCATGGATATTTGTTGGAAGGTTTTTTAGTTTTGGATATTGAACATATTAGTTATGGTCTAAATGATGAATGCTTTCATATTATACATCTTCTAGCACTATAGATGTAGATATGAATGTATGGCATAGCAGGTTAGGGCATATTGGGCAAGATCGTATGAACCGACTGGCTAGAGCAAGTCTTTTGGGATCACTAGCAAAAGTCAACTTGCCCGTTTGTGAAAGTTGTCTTGCCGGTAAATCCACTAGAAAACCATTTGGAAAAGGCTTACGAGCAGAATTTCCATTACAGTTAATCCATTCTGATATATGTGGTCTAATGAATGTTAGGGCGAGGCATGAAGCCTCTTACTTCATCATTTTTATAGATGATTTTACTAGATATGGTCATGTCTATCTGATATCACATAAATCCGATGCATTAGATTGTTTTAAAAAATATGTGAGTTTGGTGGAAAATTAGTTAAACAAGAAAGTAAAATCATTACGAACCGACCGTGGTCGTGAATATCTCTTTGATCAGTTCAGAAGTATATGTGATGAAAAAGGTATAGCTAGACAGCTTACTATCTCTAGAACTCCGCAACAGAATGGTGTTGCAGAAAGAAGGAATAGAACCTTACTTGACATGGTTAGGTCTATGATGGCTCAAGCTAATCTTCCTATTTCGTATTGGGGTAATGCACTACTAACAGCCACATATGTACTTAACTGTGTGCCCACTAAGTCCGTCAATTCCACTCCTTACGAGTTATGGATAGGTAGACGACCTGATCTTTATAACTTACGGCCCTGGGGGGCAACTGCTTATGTTTATGACAGTTTCCATAGGCATGAAAAAGTGGGACCGAGAGGGAAAAAGTATATTTTCATTTGGTATAGTGAACACTCCAAGGGATATGTTTTCGTTGGAAAAAAGGCATATGGGAGTGTAACCGAAATTGAATCTTGTGACGTAACATTCTTGGAAACAGAATTCTTACGTAGGGGTGAAGTTGATAAGGATATTCAGTTAATTAAATTGAATAACCCTGACAATCCTAGTACTTCCACACTATTAGTTGGAATAGAGGTAGTGCTTCCGTTCCCTGATCCAAGTAAGAGAAATACACTGGTTAGTCATTTTGAATCTGAATTAGTTTCAGAACCGGTTAGTGGATCTAGCTCACTCCATACCCCTACACGGATAAGTAACCGCCAAAGTATTCCTCGACGTCATTTTGAGATTGAAGGGGATCTTTAATGGTTACCACTCAGGATGATGATGAGCCGAAAAATGTGTCTGAAGCACTCTCATCCTCTGCATGAGAAAGTTGGATTAAAGCGATGGAAGAAGAAATAGATTCCATGAAGAAAAACAAAGTCTGGATACTGGTTGATCTTCCACCTAAAAGGAGAGCTAGTGGGAACAAGTGGGTTTTCAAAATTAAACGAAAGACAGATGGATCCATTGAGAGATACAAAGCTCGCCTAGTGGCTAAAGGTTATACCCAAATGGAGGGTATAGATTATGAGGAAACCTTCTCTTCGGTGGTTAGGTTTGCCTCAATCCGACTAATTTTAGCCATAGTCGCTCATCAAGACCTGGAATTACATCAGATGGATGTAAAAATGACATTTCTCAATGGAGAACTGGATGAAGAGATCTACATGGAACAACCTGTAGGGTTCATAGAAAAAGGTCAAGAAAGCAAAGTGTGCAAGCTCCAAAGATCTATTTACGGGTTGAAACAATCATCCAGACAGTGGTATCTAAGGTTCCATCGAGAAATCATTTTGTATGGTTTTGTTATGGTTCAAGAAGACTATTGTGTATATGTCAAGAGGTCTCAGAATAGGTATGTAATTCTATCTCTGTATGTTGACGATATTTTGTTGGTTGAAAATAGTAAGGATTATATAATCACCGTAAAAAAGTGATTATCTTCAACTTTCAAGATGAAAGATATGGGTGAGGCAACATATGTACTTGGAGTCAAGATTCAGAGGGATCGATCAAAAAGACTTCTTGTTTTGTCGCAAGAATCTTACATCAAGAAAGTTCTTGAACGATTCCAAATGCATAACTGCAAACCTATTGACACTCCTATAGCCAAAGGTGAAAGCCTGAACCATGAGATGTGCCCCAAAACTACAGAAGAAATAGAAGACATGAATGTTGTTCCTTATGCGAGTGTTGTAGGTAGCTTGATGTATGCCATGTTATGTACGAGGCCAGATATATGTTTTACCGTAGGATTGGTAAGTTGTTATCAATCCAACCCTGGACGAGCTTATTGGCAAGTTGTTAAGAGGATTCTAAGATATTTGAAGGGCACTTTGGATTATTGCTTATGCTACCAAGGAGATGACCTAAATGTAAAAGGATTTACAGACGCTGACTGGGGTGGTGATCCAAATGAGCGTAAATCAACTTTTGGGTATGCCTTCTTGCTGAATAGTGGGGCTATTTCTTGGTGTAACAAGAAGCAAACCTGCATAGCATTATCTACCATGGAAGCTGAGTTTATGGCTTGCTCAGCGGCTGTACAAGAAGTAGTGTGGCTTAAAAGGTTCATGTTAGATTTGGGAGTATTCACAAATACTGATAAACCAGTGACAGTCTATTGTGATAGTCAAGCAGCCATTGCCTACACTAAGGATCCAAAATATCATGGTAAGACTAAACACATAGACATAAAGTATAATTTTGTAAGAGATATGGTGTCAAAGAAAGAAGTGATCATTGAACATATCTCTACGCATGAGATGGTAGCCGACCCACTCACTAAGCCAATTCTTAGAGATATATATTTGTCTCATGTAAAATCTCTAGGATTGCGCAGAATTTGATGTATGTTCATATGTTGTGAAATGATCACTTCTGTACTCATACATTGTATATTTCAAATGCCAAATAAATAAATAAATGAAATATTTTGATGCACTTAAGTAGTGTTAAATCTTTGTGATATATATGAATGAGACTATGTATGCATTTAAGTAGTGTTAAATCTTTGTGATATATGTAAATTAGAATATGTATGAGTATGTTAGCACATGCAATTGGCATCGAATTGTACGTCGACAGGTTAGAGAGATTGGCTCTCTCACACGAGCAATCGCCTTTGACGCAGTGCGAGCGTGCAGAGATAAGACAATATAAGTTAGTTAGTATTTGTTGAAAATACTATACTTATATGAGTGTCGCCTTGAAAATTGGTCAGGGATTGATTCCAACGACAATTATTAAGATGAGACCTCATATTGTATGTGTTATAATTAAGACTAATGTGAGGTCGATATGGATTCTCATAATCCATACAACTTGTATATAGCCAGATATGAAACCTCGATTACTGTGAGTATTAAGTTCGAGGATTCAGGTTAGTTATCTGAGTGATAACTAAATCAAAATTTGTACGGTGTTAGAATTAAATAAAAACGTACTCCATTTTCTAAAGGAAGTCATACCGTAACACACGTTTCATACCGTGTGTACTCTAGCGACTATTTAAGGAAGTTAATGAATGAATCCCTACTTCATCACTGTGTGAGACCTTGAAGCAATATATGCTTCTTTTAATATACCCTTTGTGACTTACTCTCATATTATGATAAATCAAGTTTAATGTTAGCTACTTTGGTATGTTGCCTAAAGATCATGCAAGATTCGATCATATGGACCATGTCCAGGAAAGCAGTTAACTTGATTTAGAGGGGTATTGAGCGAAGGGAAGACTGTTCACTTCTAGCGCTACATGTGTTTATTGGTCAACCAGTTATACAATCTATGTGATTGAACGATCTTTGTGATCAAATATAACTATGAATACGTAATTGAGATTTTAAAGGTCATGCATAGCCTAAGAGGGATTAGGTGTGCACTGACTGATGTGAACTTAATTTGGTCTAGCGTATAGCGAGACTCTAGATTCTTTTGAAGACAGTGGCTCCCATGTCATCCTTAACAGGTGCATGGTCTTTGAGCCTCTATTTGTTGTGTGCTCGCGAGTCGCACGACCTATTTACCTGTATAGAGTTTGATTATGCTTTGGAATTAGTTTCTTGAGAGATAATGGTGGATATTGTTCTGCCCATCTTGTGCAAGTGGGAGATGTTGGATTTAGATCCTGGGTCGCCTAGATGGGCTGACCCGACCCATTAGACCCAAGTGTGGGAAGTTGGTAACTTCCCATCACTGGGTATTTAAGTCCTATAACTAATAGAACAACAGACGTTCTATTAGCATCAGACACAAGAAACAGAAAGCAAAAAAATTCTCTAAAAAAGCATATCAAGAAAAAAGATATTTAGGCTGTGAATTATCAAAGCACAAGACAGTATTGTGCACTTTGATTCACGACACACACAGTGGAACAAGTACATTCAAAGATCAAACCTATTACGTTATATAAAAGGTTAGTTTTCTTTTATAGCATTAAATAGTGTATGAAGATACTGTATTTAGTATTAAAGTTCTTCAGCTATGATGAATAGAATGGTTGAATAAGATTTTAAAAATACCTCTTTTTATTATCTCTAACTCATGAAATTAACCGACATAAAGTTAGTGAACGATTTTGTTACCAAACTCTTATGTCATCCTTTCTAACTTCATTCAAGGGAGTATATTTCATGACTATGTAGAAGACTGATATTATAGCTAAATGTTCTTTTTTTTAAGCTAATCGAAATATTTGATCAAGTTTTGATGCTTCTACATCTATTGTCTTTCAGCATGATACAAGGGAAATGGCCTTGCAGATAATCTCCAAGGAGCGGAGCAAAGCACTTGACAATGTTATTTGACTAGTTGAAGAACTGAAGGTTTGTTCATTATGAATTATGATCATGCTTTAGAAAAAACATGCGATTCTCCAATTATTAGAGGGAGAAAGAAGAAACTTTGTAGAAAATCAAAGAGTTGAGCGCGTAATTGGAAAAGAAAAGTGAGCAGATGCAAAGTATGGAATAATTAAACAGCAAATCTCTTTGCCCCAATGGAAACTAAATTTAGTATGATGCCAGGAGAGAATCATCTTCTACTGAGTTATAAGAGAAAGGAAATGTTTGTTGGTTGAAACTTAATACAAGTTAACAGATGGTTTTCTTAATAAATTGTTAGCTCATCTTTCTAAATGCATTCAAGGGACCATATTCCATGACCATGTTATTTCATGTAGTGATTTGGAAATTGAAATGTTTGAACTGGATCTCTTTCTTATTTGCAGGGCTTGAAAGCGACGCTGACTAGTAAAAGCTACGAGATTCTACTACACAACTGCCTTCAAAATTTGTCCTGATTGACAACTCATATGCAGAGGTGGTTATAAATTGTCTTTAACTGATCATGTTCTGTGTTTTTGACTTAATAATTCTTCTCGTTGCATTGAGTTTCTAGTAGCAAATGCTAAAAGGTTCAAGGTATCATTATTTCTTATAGCTTTTCTGTCTTATTTAATCTAAGATCTCCCAATGTCCTCACAATTAACTTGATTTCTCTCATATATTTCCTTTCTCATTGAAGGAAGTAATCAGGTTTATTTTCAATCAATTGAAGGCAATCAAAAGAAGATATTATACTTCTCGATAGCTTTGAACAACTAAAAGGTTAGAATTGAGTAAGTATTAAGTACCTTTGGTTCTCTTAGCCTAACGTTGGAATTGCTTAATTATCTATGAGCCAAGTTATCTAGAAAATACTACCAGCTACAAGTAAGGCAACCAACAGTGCACGAACTGTGAAACAACAATAGAAAAAACAAGAAACCAGTTACGGCAACAAGATGGTCATCCAATTCAGCCTTCAAAATTCCTTAGTTTTTCCACTACTAGTAAGTAAGCAAACCAACACAATTTAAAAGGCATTGCATGATTGAATGTGTCCATTTGAAAACCACAATCCAATTTTATAATAATCAATATTCAATCCTAGAAATCATGAAGGCAGAATCAATCACAGTCGTAAACACGGTAGCAACCCAATGATGTATACGGATCAAGTATAAAGGTACAATTTTTAAATGCTCCAAAGAAATTACCTGCACGGTACCAAGAGCGAATAGAGAAATCCCAATATTGCGATGAGTAGAATACTTTACACCCTTCGACTCACTTCCAAGCTTAAAACCAATTCCCCAGCCAGCAACCCCAATGATCAGCCGATAGAAATGTCCACAAGTACCTAGCAAGGATGATCCCCAAGGGAAACAAAATCCCCCAACTCACAGCATTCAGTACTCCATAAGTCTGAACAAAAATCACCAAATTAGTACTTCATTCAGCCATCATTAAATATCTCTCTCAAATAACATAGCAATCATTGACAAAAAATACATAACACTTTCAACAAATTTGACAAAATGGACTCAATAAAGTTGATGCTGCATCTATTCATGCTTAACAAGAATTATGAGTCCAAAACTATGAAGATGTAAATCAAGTCAAATAGCCACTCGCGAAATTTAACTTTAAAAAAAAATGAGGGGAAGTTTTGAGGTTATTAGACTATCATTAACATATTAACTAGGCGATCTAGAATTGCTTATGAAAATATTGAAACACTAACTAATAATTAAAAAAATCCTCAATGAAAACATAGGTACATCCATAAGCAAAGTAATAGTCTACAACATTAAATTAAAATAAAGAAAGCTTCAGAAAGAAAACCAACTGAAGTAAAAAAAAGCTGGACCTTTTAAAATTGTAAGAAAGCAACACAAATTATCAATTAGATGGATTTTTCAAAAGATAAGGCAATTTCTTAACTCCTGTAACTATGACAATAACTTAGATCGAAAATTTAAGAAAGAGAAGTTTACAACATGAAGTTTAATTGCCTTTCCATCTTGCTCCACAGTGCGTATATTCTGCAAGAGAGAAAGAAAGACAAAAGAAGGATCAGATCTAATACTTTGGGCAAGGAAATTAGTAAATTGATTAATTAACCAAAAGACCAGTCTCTGGAAATCGAAATATTAATATGGGTGATTAAACAAAGAGTTGTTCCAAATACACCAATTATTTGATTCTGAATTCTACCATGGAAAAACAGCAAATATATGATATATATATATATATATGGCATGAAAGACAACAAAATTTTATCTCCTCCAGTAATCAAAAGCCACTCCACAGATCATCAACTTGAAAACGATGCTATAATAGCCTTTATGCAGTGATTTTAGGCAGCAAAAAATGACTGCCTTCTGTTCCCTAATGCTTTCAACAAACCATCTGCCAAATGACGGTGATAACGACATTTAATATTTGGTTTTTAAATACTTTTGTAATCACTTATGTTTATCTTATCCTAACCAAGTATACTTATCATGTTTATCTTTTGTACACTATATCAACATGTTGTACGTCATTGTTCTATTATGAAATACAAAACAAATTACAGCCTAAATCTCTACATGGTATCAGCAGTCATTTTAGACTAACGTCTTCCACACAGCCAACAATCCATCTTTCATTCGTTTCTCTGCCTGTTATTCTTTTCCCTCTTTGATGATTCATCATGGCCTCCACTACACTGGCAACTTCTTCTACTACTACTTCGTCCGCCTCTGCTTCTTCCGTTTCGCTTTTCTCACTTCCTTCTGCTAACGTCAAAACTTATGTCACTATCCTCCTTGATCACTCCAACTACTTGACATGGCAAATTCAAATGCTCAATTTCCTGACCTTTAACAAACTCCTGGGCTACATCAATGGCTCTATCCTGAAACCCACTACTCCTGAATTTGCCACCTCCGATGATAGCGCAACTGATGCATCTGCCTTGGACAATTGGTTGTGTTATGATCACTGTGGGGATGCTCTCCTGAAACCTACTACTCCTGAATCTACACCATGTTCATACCACCTCCAATGCTCTAATTGCTGTTGGGGATGCTCTCACTGATTCCGATATGGTGGCGTGCAATGGTGGCAGTGGTGGTGGTGCAAAACTTATAAAAGAAGCAAGTAATGATGGCGGTGCTAAGTGGCTGTGGTGGTGGCGGTGCAAGGTGAATGCCTAGATCTAACGAAGAAAAAAGCAAAACTTATAAAAGAAAACTTACATTGGCGCGCGATGGTAGTAGTTGTGGTGGTGCAAGGTGGCGCACGATGGTGGCAGTGGTGGTGGTGCAAGGTGGAACGCGGTGGTGGCGGTGCTTGGTGACTCGCAATGGTGGTGGTACTAAGTGCCTGTGGTGGTGGTGCTAAGTGGCTGTAATAGTAGTAGTGGTTCAAGGTGGCAGGCGGTGGTGGCGGTGTTTGGTGGCTCATAATGGTGGTGGTGCTAAGTGGCTGTAGTGGTGGTAGTGGGGTATGGGTGTGAGGGCGGGTGAAAATGAGATATGGGTGAAAAGGGGGTTAGGTTAATTGGCCCCTTTTTCACCCGTTTAATTTTTTTTTCAATTTTATATGAAAATCGTAGCAACAACGTCATAATTCTCTAATAGTTTCGTACCATTATTACCACGATTCTGCGACGATGTATGTCAACTATTGCTTTTCGTGGCAAAATTGTCACAGATTGTGACAAATTTGCAACGATATTTGTTAACTATTGTTTGTCGTGGCAAAATTGTTACCTCTTGTGACCAATTTGCGACGACTTTTGTTAACTATTGCTTGTCATGGCAAAACTATCGCATCTCGTGACAAATTTGCGACGAATTTTACTTTACGTCACAAATTCGTCATGAATTCCACATAATTTGAGAATCAAAATATTTCGTAGCATTTTCGTCCCATTTTGCGACGATTTTATTTTCGTCACAAAATTTCGTCACAGAACAGCATGTTTTTTGTAGTGTACGATATATATCGGTTGTTGGTAGTCTCATGTATGCAATGTTATCTCGCCACCTCTTGTTGAGATCCTTCATTTTCGTCCGAAGCAGCATGAAGGGCAGCATGAAGAGGAACCGTCGCAATCCAAGCAAGATGGGGTACAAGGACAAAAATTGCAAAGCACATGATCTTTTGATGAAGTGCAAGACAAAGAGACTTCCAAGTCCCAAGTAACATGAAAGTGTAAGAACCATGAAAAAAGCAACCATCAACACTGCAGTTTTTGCCATAGTTGAAGTCAGACACAGAGGTTACGACACCCCCTTAACACATTATACGGAGAGACGTTCCAAAGACCACTACTATGTTTTTGTTTTTGTTTATTTGTTTTTTTTTTTTAAATGACGATGAACTCACCTATGAAGTATCACATTAGATCTATTGTCAAGCAATAGACCTTATGGTGCAGCAGCACAACTCAAATCATGTTCAAGTCAGTCAAATATTAAATAATATTTTTTGTGATGAAATGACACAAGTTTAAATTTATGTAGTGATTGTTACACTAAAATAAATTTGGATAGGAATGACATGAACTAAGAAATGAAATGGAACTAGGAATTGAATGAACTTGAGAATGAGAATGACATGCTTTGTATACTCTAGAAATAAATATAAGAATAGATATATTGATTCCAAACCCATATTTGGTAGTCAGTATACAAGAGTAGTAATAGAAATTACTTGTATAATATGACAGAATTGTCATTTTATTATTATAGTATAAAAAATAAAAATAAACATGAACATAACTATAAAAAAATATAAACATAATAAATAATAATAATAATAATAAACAAATATAAAAATAAAAAAAACAAAAACAACAATAATAATAATAGTAATAATAATAATAATAATAATTAATTATTATTATTATTATTATTTAATTTTATTTTATTTTTAATAATTATTATTTTATTATTAATTTGTTATTATTATTATTTTTATTTTTTTTTCTTTAATAATAATATTTATTATTATTTTTTTTATTATTATTATTATTATTATTATTATTATTATTATTATCATTGTTGTTGTTGTTGTTATTATTATTATTATTGTTATTGTTATTGGAAAAGAAACTATATTTAAAAAGTTATGTTTTTATAAGGGTATATTAGTCATTTGAGAAATAAATTTATTTCAAAGCACATGAGAATTGGCTAATCCCATGTATTTGCTCTAGAATGGCTAATCTCATGGGAATGGGATTAACTTGGAAATGAGATTTTCAAGTTCATTCCTTCATACTAAGTATGAGAATTGAATTAGAATTGAGAATGTCATTCCATTCATAACTTATTCCAATATACCAATAGCTACCTTAGTACTAATTTAATATAGTATTATATGAAGCCATGAGGAGTTAAAAATTTGTACTGATCGTCTCCAAGCACTGATCCAGTTATCAATAATATTATTAATTATTCCTTTCATTAGAAAATTGACAATTTGCAACAAATTAAAATTAATTCAATGGCTACTGATTCAATTAAGCGATGTGCTTACCATACTTTGTATTATAAAAATGCTTCGAGGATTAATAACTTCAGTTTTGTCATTATGCTAGACGACAAAAGTTAGTTAACATAGTCATCCTTGAATATTACCCAAAATATACTATTACTCTTTAAGTAATTAAAGTCAAGTTGTCCGAAATGAGGGAAAAAAAAAAAAAAAAAGAAGTCAACTTGTCATACGCAAGGATGCTCCAATAATTCATAATTTTAAACTTCTTTGATTCTATCTATTAGGAATATGCCTGTATTTGGCAAACGTGGTTTGGGGTTTTCCCCAATTCACGGTTTTGGTTAAGACGTGATTTTTTGATTGTGATTTTAGTCCATGGAGAAAACTGCAAAGCTAATTGTTGCCGATTGCTACATTTCGTCAATAGAGTTCATTTGTCCTTAACTTAGTTGTTTTCTCATCACATATTTGGGCTGAAACCCTTTTGCGTCAGTTGGTGAAAATGAGTGTTCAAGATCCAGTTGCCTTTAGTAATCTGATTAGTGGGCATGCGAAAGAAGGAGCCCCTGATTCAGCCTATGAACTTTTGAAGATAATGGAGAAGGAGAAACAGAGGCCATATAAAGGAATTGAATTGATTGCTTCGGAGAATTTCGTGTGTATAGCTGTAATGGAGGCATTGGGAAGCTTTTTAATTGATAAATACTCGGAAGGGATGCTCGGGGTGAAGTATTATGGTGGAACTCAGTACATTGATAAGATTGAAATGCTTTGTTGCGACGATCTTTTATTTCACATATTAAATGAAAGTTCCCTAGCACAAGAAAAATTGTCTTCTGCTGTTGTGCCAGAACTTTGGGATGATTTCCATTCTGAACATGTTGTTGTTCCATTTGCTGCATGGGGATTAGCTACCTGGGCCATGGCGTCAGAAGTTAATAGGTCTCATATTCAAGAGCTGGATCGCGATGGACATGCAGTCATGAGTGCTCTGTTGGCACCTGAGAGATCTGTGAAATGGCGTGATAATTATAGTCTTGCTAGTATTTTGAGTGTGCGTTGTTTTGAGCTATTGAACTATTCTTTGCTTAACAAACTGCGAAGTGCATTGGGCAAGGAAGAGTCCATGGTTGAAAGTCGATTTAGGCATGACAAGTTTATCGTCATCATTTTTCTCGAAGTTCCATGGGTGGACGAAGTTGAGGTACTTGAAACCTACCCAGATCTGAACCTTGAGGACAAGGTTCTCTCAAAAGGAGGAGGTAATGTTATGACCCAAGGCCAACCCAAACCAAAGAGCCCAAGTCAAATTAACAAGCAGTCCAACCCGAGTGAAGAATATCGGATTGGAGTCGGTTAGAGCATGTGCAAGAAACATATTGAGGTGCAAGCTAGTGAGAAGTATAAATAGCTAGAGAGATATCACAGAAAGTAGGCCAAAATGTTGAGTTTTATCTTTTCTTTTTCTTTCAATTCTGCCTTTAATTTTTAGTCTTCAATTTCATGCTTTGTTAAATCAATTCGATCAGTTCGGTTGTGGCAAATTGAAGTTTGTTTTCATCGTGTTCATTACACTTTGCTGGTCGGATTGTGATATTTTCAGTGTTTGCCGATTGCAAGTCAATTTTTGTTAGGAATCAAGCTTTTCTTTTCCCTTCAGCGATCCTTTGTAGTTGGTCGGATAACCCTCCTTTTATAATAGTTGTTACTTCAATTGTCCTAAATATTCAATTAGTTCCGATGACGTGTCCATAAGTATTAAAGTTGTTCTGATAATTCATATCTTTAAACCTCTTTGATTCAAGGGTAAAAATTTTTACAGCCACTAAACTATCATATGAGTTCTATTTTGCCCACTCAACTATAAATGGTTTTAAAAGAACCGTTAGTTTTATAAAATAATTTCAATATGGCCACTCTGTTAACTTTCCATCCAAAAAACATTAACAGAATAGTACATAAAGGGGCAAAATAGTTAATTCAATATAAATAATCCAAAACAGCTACAAAATTTGAATTTATTCGCTTTTTTGCCCCTATTTGTTTAACTTTTATTCAAATTTCTTATAAATACCTCTTATTTTCTTCAAATTTCTTTAAATAAATATCTGAAATTGTTAATAATTCCCTAATTCCTCTTAATTTTTTTCAACTCCTTTAAAACTTGTCTTCAGTTTCTTTAAAATTCTTGAAAAGGCATCAAAAATAAATTTAGATTTATTCTATTTGATTAAAAAAAATAGAAAATAAGAAATTACCTGAAAATTTAAAACTAATGAATCATAAAAAATTAATCCAACATTTTCGAAATTTATAATTTCTCTCCTTCATCCCAAACGACCTGTTAATATTTTTTGGATGGAAAGTTAACAAAGTGACTATATTTGAACCATTTTATAAAACTAATTGTCTCTTTGAAACTATTTATAATTGAGTGGACAAAATAAGACTCACATGATAGTTTAGTGGCCTGTAAATTTTTTTACCCTTGATTCAATATATTAGGAAGAAAAATTTGGGCAAATGGTTCTATTTTAGAGAAGCTAAAGTCAAACACCCTCTAATTCTTTTGGTATTTCAACCATCAGATAACTGAATTTTTTTTAGTAATTGTCTGATGCTATTTGCGCATACTAAAGTGATTATAAGGATTTTCAGTAAGCTGCAAGGTAGAGAAAAGAGTACAGTTATTTGCGTAACAGAAGATAAGTTTATTGAGTTACCACCTCATTAAAGTTTAATCTACTAAAAAGAAGTCTAAAATGAATAAAAAGTAATAATTCTATTATATTATTTATTGTTTTCAATATGTTCTAAAGAACTCAAATAATCACAATGATACAAACACGCGATCGACCTCAAGGTTTATATCTTAATTCTATCTTTGATTCCTACCCTTATCTCTTTTTCCTTTTTAAAATTGAATTAGTTTCTGAAACTATATTCAAACTAGATCACCGATCGACAAAAATCAAAAGTAAAAGGTGCAACTCAAGTTGGAACAAAATATTAGATACATGAGGATAAGGAGAACATACTGTATTCTCATAGATAAAACATAGAAGACATGAAGATCATCATATTTTCATACATCACGAGTAAACGCACAACTCCAAACACACAACAGGTTATAATTGATTCATTATTATTAGATTTTTCTCGTACCGTTATATTACAGATATCTTGCAAGAAAACAACAAACGCCACCACCAAGAACTCCTTGCCCTAGTATAGTAGCACACTAATAGCCTGTCTCCTTCTCTCATGTCCTTCAAGTAGGGCATCATGGTATGTGATTGGTACAACAGCCGCAACATTGACAACAAATTTCCAAGATTTTGCGTGATTTGGCAGAGGACAAAGAATCACCTGTCTGCAGGCAAGCAAGAGCGAGGGCAATAAAAAACGCAACCATTAGCATTACAATTCTCTTCATGGTTGAAGTTTTACAAATTAAGTAATGTGAAATTAAGCTCTTCATCTATGAATTTATAGAGAGGCATAACGAGAAAATTCTTCCTGTAGAGGCTAAATCAGAAATGTATTATATTACAAATTGTTCATGATCAGTTTATTGGGATTATGTGTATTAAATATTTGATCCAATAGTGTGAACACAAAGATGCTTCTAGCTAGGATTAATAACTTCAGTTTTGTCCTTATGCTAGAGAAAAAAAACTAGTCAGTTGACATAGTCATCCTTGTTTATTAACCAAAATATATTATCTGTTTAATTAATTAAAGTCAAGTTGTCCGAAATTAGAAAAAAAGAAAAAAAAAAAAAAGAGTCATACGCTAGGATGCTCCTATAATTCATAATTTTAAACTTCTTGGTTTGTGGTTTTCCCCAATTCACGGTTTTGGTTAAGAGGTGTTTTTATTTATTTATTTATTTATTTATTGTGAATTTAGTCCATGGAGAAAACTGCAAAGCTAATGTTCTAAATATTCAATTAATTCCGATCGATGATGTGTACAAAAGGTACTAATTAAGGTTGCTCCAATAATTCATATTTTAAACCTCTTTGATTCAATATATTAGGAAGGAAAATTTGTGCAAATGGTCCTTATTATTTTGTTAAAATTTTAAATTTGTCCTTATTATTCAAAGTCAATCAATTTAGTTTCTATTATTTTTTAAAAATTTTAAATTCTTCTTTATTGTTCAAAATTAATCAATTTAGTTTTTATTATCATGCTTGTAGATTAACAAAGTTAAATTAATTATTATCCTTTCACTAATTAAAATTAAAATTGTCACTTCATTGGTACTATATATTCGATTCCGAATTTATAAGTCTCAATTTCTCTGCTTCTATTATGTTTGTATCTTCCAGAGTTGTCATTATTTTTCTTTGTTGTTTCTTGGAATTTGAAGTGATACTAATACAATAAGAAGATTGTTGCACCTATGGCTATGAGACTTGCACCAGTGATCACAAACACTATAACGTGGCAGTAAAGTTTTAAGAACATTGAATCAGATTCAAGTATCGAGATTAATGGAATTCTTTTGCATTCTCTTTTAACTTTCTGTCTAAATCAATAATTCTCCTATTTAAATCTTTGTTGCTTGCAATTAATCAAGTTCTATTTTCGGAGTATCACTACAAAAAATTTTGTGTTCGGATACGATACATTTCTGTCTCCATTATGTCTTTAATCTGAAAAAGAGATGAAACGCAGACAAAACTCGGACGTCACCTTTTGACCCGTCTCTTTTTTTTAATTTCGTCACCGTTTCATCTCAAATGGAGACGAAAAGATATTTCATCACTTTTCTATCTCTCTCACATTTCGTCACATTTCCGTCTCTCTCACATTTCGTCTCCGTTACGTCTCCCTTACATTTCGTCTTATTTCCGTCTCTATATAATTTCGTCTTATTTCCAATTCTGTTCACATTTCGTCTCCGTTCCGCCTCCCTCACATTTTGTCTCATTTCCGTCACCTTTTTCAAATTTTTTTTTTAATATTTACGAAATAAAAAAATTATTAAATTCTTATTATGTCATATTTTTTATTTTTAAAAATATATAAATAACAAATAAAATAAAAAAATAAAAAAATGAAATTGAAAAATAAAAAATTACCACCCCCCCCCCCCCCCCCGACGCCAAAAATAACTAACATCTACCATCAAAATTTAGGTATATATATATATATATTTATATATGTATATATATATATATATATATATACAAAAAGAAAAAAAAACAACTACCAAAAAAAAAACGTACATCTACATATTCAAAAAATATTCATATATGCATATATATACTTATATATATAACTATATATTTATATATGTATAAAAAGAAAAACAAAACTGAAAAAAAAAATTAAACAAAAACCCAAAATAAAAATAAAAATAAAAAATAAACATACATCTACCAACAATAAATAGGTATATATGCATATATATATATATATATATATATATATATATATATATATATATATATATATATATATATATATATATATATAAACTTATATACATATACATACACATACATATATACATACTACGATACAACTATATCTTCAACTACATCTACATATATTTATACATCTATATATACATTTACATATATTTCTACATCTATATATACATATATATATACAAAAATATACATATATATCTAATCTTAATGTAAGGGGTGGGGGGCGGGGAAGGGTAAAGGGGGCATGAGGGATGGGGGGTAGGGGGTAGGGTATTAGGTATTGTATATAAGGGAGGGAGGGTTGGGTTTGATTAATAAAAAAATTGGCTGAGGGCACGATCTGTGCCCGCAGCCAATTTTTTAAATTGGCTTTGGAGACGGACCAAAGTCCTTCAACCAATTTTTAAAATTGGCTTGGTCCGTCTCCTCCGTCTCCTTAAAAGAGACGGACCACCCCTTTTTTATTTTTTATTTTGTTTTTTATTTTTATTACTAATATTTTTTGTTTTGTCTTTGAAACGGACCAAAGTTGTCCGTCCCCTTTTTGATTTTATTTTTATTTTTTAATTTTGTCAATTAAATTTTTTTTTAAAAATTGTTCCCATAAAATTCAAAAAAAAAAAATATTTTTGGAGATGGACCATTCATTCCGTCTTCAATTTTGGAGACGGACTTTGGTTTCGTCTCTCTTTTGGAGACAGAATGGATGGTCCGTCTTCAAAAATATATAGTTTTTTTGTTTGAATTTTTTGAGAAGAAAATTAAACAAATTGAAAAAAAAATGTCAAGAGTTCATCTCCAAAAAGACGAAATGGAGACAAATCCATATAAACGTTTTTTCAATTTGTTTAAATTTTTTCCCAAAAAATTCAAACCACAAAAAAATTATATTTTTAGAGACGGATCATCCATTCCGTCTCCAATTTTGGAAATAGACCTTGATTTCGTCTACTTTTTGGAGATGACCCAAAGTTCCGTCTCCAATTTTGGAAATAGACCTTGATTTCGTCTACTTTTTGGAGATGACCCAAAGTTCCATCTCCAATTTTGGAGACGGAATCCGTCTCCCTTTTGGAGACGAAACATTAGGTCCATCTCCCTTTTGATAATTTTTCTTTTTTAATTTTTTCGTGGAAAAGTCAAATAAATTAAAAAAAATATGTCAACGGTTTGTCTCCATTTCGTCTCCAAAAGAGAGACGAAATGGAAACGGATAACATATCTTCAAACATGTCATCTCCTTTTCGTCTCTTATTGGAAACGAATTAGAGACGACATTCATGTTCCGTCTCCAAATCATCTTCATTGGGAGACGGTTTGAAAACGACACACTTAAGCTGTCTCCAAACCGTCTCAAAATGGTCACTATTCATGTAGCGAAAGTTTTGTCACCGTTTCGTCACTTTTTTGGCCATAAAAAGGTGACGGTCAGTCACATTTGACAGTTTTTCTTGTAATGTATATTATATTTATTGCAATTATTTTTACAATACGCAAGTATACACATATTTAAGCCAACAAAAATCCAAGGATGGCAAGGTTAAGATGCGATTGGCTGCTTTATATTTTTATAAACTTTGAGAAAACAATCTATATAGTTTGATTACGAAATTCGCTAAGTTAAACTTGACTGCTTTATATTTTTATTTTGAATGTGTATTTTTTTTTTTTTTTTTTTTAGGAAATGTCTAAAGTCGTATAACGTAATTAACAAAACTCAAGTTGACAACCTCTCATATATAAAGCGAGTTACATACCACCTGATCCATTGGCGGAGGCACATTAGGGCAAGTGGGGGCTTGACCCATAAAAATGGTTAAAATTTTTATGTATTTTTTTTAAAAAAAAATAGATATTTATGTATTTTTAGTTAAAAAAAATTAATTAACCCCCACTGAAAAATAAAAATATTTGTATAGTTCAAAAATTATGGATTTTAGCCCCCACTGACTCATAAAAATGCTAAAATTTTTATGTATTTTTTGAAAAAAAAAATTAGATATCTATGTATTTTTAGTTAAAAAAAATTAATTAACTCCCAATAAAAAATAAAAATACTCGTATAGTTCAAAAATTATGAATTTTAGCCCCAACTGGTCCATAAAAATGTTAACATTTATATGTATTTTTTGAAAAAAATTAAATATCTATGTATTTTTAATTAAAAAAATTAATTAGCCCTACTAGAAAAAAAATACTCGTATAATTAAAAAATTATGAATTTTAGCCCCCACTGACAATAATTCCTGACTCCGCCCTTGACCTTATCAAAACCCTAAGGGCAAGCTCAATGGGAGGCTCTAAAATGTAAAACTTTCTATTTTTTGGTATTTTTATACTTTTTTAGAGCCTCATACCCTAAAAAGTAGCACTATTCATGGAAAAAAAACGTGGGGTCCACCACTGAACATTTTAGAGTCTGAGACACTATTTTGGCATCTTTTAATCTAAAATTGGTGAACTCCGCGTATTTTTTTCATGAATAGTGTTATTTTTTAGAGTATGAGGCTCTAAAAAAGTATAAAAATATCCAAAAATAAAAAATTTTATATTTTAGAACCCTCATTAAAAATAGCCTAATAGCATTTTTGAGTTTTATAAGCTTTATAGAGCTCATAAGCTATTTCAAGAAGCTAAAGTCAAACACCCTATTTACACGGGACAACAGACACCCATCCACAACAAAGTTCCAATACTTTGCGAGGTTCGGCAGAGGAGTAGTTGATTATGTTGTCGTTAGAATCTTTGCTTTCTTCTGGATCTTTATTCATCTTAGGCCGCTCTTGTGTACCTATAAAATTAGGTAGCGGATTCAGGCATTCAAATTTAAGGTGTGCTTCGTGTAATGAGAGAGGTCAGGGTGTGCCAAAAGTATTTAATATAATAATTTTTTTTTTTGAATTTAGGTAGCGGATTCAGGCATTCAAATTTAAGGTGTGCTTCGTGTAATGAGAGAGGTCAGGGTGTGCCAAAAGTATTTAATATAATAAATTTTTTTTTTGAAAAAAAAAAATACCAAACAAAAAAGTTTTTTTTTTTTTTTTTTTTAAAAGTTGAGGGTGCACACCCTCAATGCAACATAGGTTCGCCCCTTGTTGAAATGTAGGACAAAGACTCTCCTCTCTGGAAAGCAAGTGCAAAAGCAATAAAAATTGCAACCATTAGCATTACAATTTTCTCCATGGTTGAAATTCTACAATTAATAAGTAATGTGACAGCTCTTCGTCTATGTATTTATATCGAAACACAACGAGAATATATAGTTAGATTCGCAGGGTCGGCTGATATTTAATTTTGCGTCTCTTTGTCATAATTATGTTTGGAATTAATAAAATGGCTTAGTTTAACCAATTATTTTTTGTCTAAAAAACAACGTTAAGATGCACTTAACTTGAACGGTAAGAGAAACATGTATCTTACTATTATTATTATTTTTTTTTATGAAAATTACTTGTTAGAGTAATAGGGTCCCTAACTTATTTGAGTTGTTGAGTACTAAAGATACAAAGAAATATTGAAGACTAAAGTATTAGTTTTTAAAAAGTTAAAGAGATATTAACTCAAAAGAAAACTAACACATTCTACGCGAGCTCACATTCAGATTTTGCATGCGAGACACACACTTCATTAATTTCAATAAAAATGTATTATATTGAAAATTAGTCATTAGTTAATTGGGATCGTGCACCAAAAATTTTAAAATATAAGGGCATCATGTGTACGAAGTGAATCTTTAACACTCTAGCCACCTAGATTTTGAAAAGAATCGAGTTAATTTAGAAAAAAAGATTCTAGCTACCTAGTTTTTGAAAAAGAATCAAGTTAATTTAATGTGTTCTTGTTTTCTTGTTATTGAGAACTCATTTTTCAAAATTGTTTTTGAAAACAATCATCGAATACAATCTATGCAAATCAAAATTAATAGGAACTAAGACTTAGTGGAGTTACATAGGAAAAATGATTTCACGGGCTAAAAAGTTAAAAAAAAATTAAAGTATTTTGTAAGTTTAATGAAAATTACAGCCCTTACTCCTAGTAGTGTGAAATTGTTACTAATGTCTTAAGCACAGAATATTTACCTACAAGTACAAAGAAGTTAGACACATACCAAAGAGAGAGAAAAAAAAAAAAAAGGGTAAATAGCATCGTAGCCTCCTGTAGTTTGCCGAAAATGCATAGGACCTCCTGTACTTTCAAAAGTGTACCAGAACCCCTGTGATTTAAAAAAGTGGCACACATGCCCCCTCCGTCTATTTTTCGTCAAATTTTTTAACAAAAAATGTTAAATGACACAAATGTCCTTATTTTTAACTTTGTTGTTTATTTGTCATGTAGTTTATCAACTTCTCCAAATTTACAAATTTTTGTATGATATTGATCCAAATGGTTCCGAAAAGGGTAAAGATTCTAACTTTTTCTGAAATTGAACTTCATCCAAAAATGTTTTTTGGATTAAGTTGAGGATTTTAGCAAGAAAACAAGTGGGCGAATGTTTCAATGTGAAGAAGTCCGCCACGACATTATTGACTTTGCCGGCGACGACGTGGACTGGAGAAGATCTAGATATATATATATATAGCTTTCTATTTGCATGCCGTTGTGGACTGGAGAAGATCGGAGATAGGGTGGATGACGGGCTTGTGCGAGTTTATATATATATACATTCATACATATGTATATATATATATATGTATGTATATATATATGCATTTTCCGGCAACACTTTTCGATTTGAGATTTAATAGAAATTGCATTTGCAGTCTTTCTACTTGTAATTGCTAAAGCTTTCTCCTTTAGATCCATTGCATTGGATTGGGACCGCTAAGGATTTCAAGCCATCTAGTTCCATTCCTTCGCCTATATATATATATATATACACACACACAGAAAGAGAAAAAAAAAAAAGAAAAAGAATGAAGTGGACAGTTTGATTGGGTTGGGAGTGGGAGGAGGTTGACGGGGGGGGCGCGGCGGTTGGGAGAGGTGTTTGGTGACGAAGACAGTTTGATTTTCTATGTTTATTTTTTTATTTTTGGTGAAAAGGGTATTTTAGTAAATATAAAAACTTATTTTATTGGTAAAACTTATAAAAATTAACTAAAGTTGCAATTCAGGTGCGTGCAATATACTTCCCGTTAAAAGTAATGATTTTTTTTATGGAGAGTACTACGGTGCTATTTACCCCAAATAAAAAAGTTATAAAAGAGAAGGTAAGCACCAAATCCATCTAGCAGCCCTACTGACCCCGTCGGATGAGGGCACCGGCTTGCCAGTGGTGCCTTCCAGTGAAAAAATCAAAATTTGAATTAGGGCGCGGACCACGGACGAGCTGTCGCCCGTCTGTCCCCCGTGTCCTTAACAACTATGAGGGCAATGTCGTTGCCTTCTTTCTTTTCTCTCTCTACGTCTCCAAGCAACCACGCGCCACCAACCACCAACCACTTGCCACCACGCCCTCATTTGAAGTGTTACTAAGAGGATTGGTTCACCTATGAGACTGGCACCAGTGATCAAAAGAACTATAACGTGGTGATAAAGTTTTAAGAACATTGAATTGAATTTGATTCAAGTCTCGAGTTTACTGGAATTCTCTACATTTACTCTTCTAACTTTCTGTCAATATCAATAAGTCTCCTATTTAAATTTTTGTTGCTTCCAATTAATCAAGTTCTATTTTGGGGATATATTATATTTATTGAAATTGTTTTTACAATACGCAAGTATATACATATTTAAGCCAACAGAAATTCAATTATGACTTTTAGGAAGAAAAAAAATCTATATAGTTTGATTACGAAATTTACTAAGTTAAACTTGACTGCTTTATATTTTTATTTTTGAGTTTTTAAGATTTATAGAGCTCATAATCTATTTCAAGAAGCTAAAGTCAAACACTCTCTAATTTCTTTTGGTATTCGCACTATCAGATAACTAAAAAGATTTGCAGCAAGCTATATACATTTTGTCACTCCCTCAGAAAAAGATGATCAAACAATTCGCAATTATGGTCCTTGGAAATCAAATCATATAATATACGTACAAAAGAAACCCGTGATATTTAATATCTTTCTCGTTTAATTCCAGTGACGGTTTCATTAGAAATAAGATCAGTTCTTGTGTGTTATCTCTTAAGTTATATAAAATGATTTAGACAATTCCCTGAATCAAAGGAAAAAAAAAATATGAGTCAAAATATCTGCTTCGAGGCACAAAAGAGGAAACTGATCATCCAACAATCAGCACACTGCTTCTTCAATTAATAGCTTTTCACATGCGATGAGGCGCAAAATGACGCAGAACACAATACTCTGCCACGAATTATTAGGGATGGCAATGGCTACTCATTTTATTTGAAATCGACAGGTAATTATCAGATAAAAATTCGATAACAAAAATTGATGGAAAATCCGTTAAAGTTTGGGTTTTATAAAGAGAAACCAATTGGTAAACCGATAGGTTTTGATTTTTTATGTTAAAAAAAATCGAAACTCGAAACCCAATTATTAATTTTTTTAAAAAAATCTAACATATATATATACACTTAAAATAATAGAAGATTAACTAAAATTGGTAAGTAAAATAATAAAAATTTAAACTAAACTCAATTAAAAGAGATGAGCTAAGTCTATTAAACCAATACTTATACTCTTAAAAATTGTCATCTTTACTTGCCGAAATGAAAGAAGAGACGTTTCTCGTTCGGCGCTTGGGAATGAATTTCTCTTTGTATAACTTATTAATTTTGATTTTTGCTCATAAAATTATTATGTAATTTATTTCAAGTTTTATCATTGGTTTGGATTCTTTTATTTTTGGTTTTTTTACATTTAAATTAATTTTTCATACATTTTTTTAGGTTTTTTTTTATTTAAAGTAATAATTTTTAGTTAAACGGTTACGGTTACGGTTAACTGCGATTTTTTAAATCTTTAACGATTACGGTTATGGTAATTAGTTTTAAAAACTGTTAGATTTTGGTTACAGTTATGGTTATTGGTTTGTTAAACAGTTTTAGTTACAGTTTTAGCATTTTTCGCGATTATTCAAACCGTTACCATTCCTACGAATTATCTTCCTTGCATTTATCATGCATCACCCAATTACTACAAGTTTTTCAGTTACCTGTTTCTGCAAATATGCATATGATTTTGATGCGCTGTTGCCATCGAGTTGAATCTTTAAGCTAATCGTTTATTATTTTTTTGTTTTCCTTCCAAGGTAGGCACGAGGCGGAAAAATAGAAAACCACTTATACTATTACAAATCTAGGGGACTCCCCTCTTTTGTCTTTCTCTACAAGATTAATAAGTGTCTGCTCCGGTGGTCAATTCATATTGTGGCTTTTGATAGGCATTGTGAGACCAAAGTTAGTAATTCAATCCTCACACTTATTGGTTTTTCTATACACATAAGTGATGATATAATTTTGGTGGTGCGACATTTGCTTCTTAAACTCTTCGATAGTTGGCATAAGTGGACAACAAGGAGGAGTTGGCCCTTGAACAAACGAGTAAACCACTCTAGAATCTGTCTCGATACTGGGTAAATCAATACCCATTTTGTGAGCATGTCGTAACCCTTCCCTAAGTTCAGTGATTTCTGCCACTGTGTTTGTGGTAAAGCCAAGATTAATTGCTTATTGTCGCGATCCCTCACAATCCTTGAATATTCCTCCTGTAGCGGCTAAATCAGGATTTTCTTTCGAACATCCATTCATATTAAGCTTCGATCAGTTTCAACCTAATTAAGTGTTGGTATTAGGTTGACCCAACAAAAAGTGAATGTGAAATTGGAAGAACTTCTTCAAGATTTGTACCCCTTCATGAAATGGTATGAAGCTTTGTACCCCTTCATAAAATGGTATGAAACTTTGCACCCCTTCATGAAATGGTATGAAGTCTTGCACCCCTTCATGAAATGGCACGAAGTTGCCTATAAATAGTAGGCATTCTGAACCTTTTTTGATATTAATTTTTCCAGAGAAACATTGCATTAAACTATTTTATTGCAAATCATAACATTGTGTGAGAAAGATTCAAACATTTGAGGTTCGCCAAGTTTCTTCAATTTGGATTGTTCCTATTGAAGATATCACACTGTTGAATCCTATGAGACAATCGTCAAGAGTCCATAAGCACTGTAGCGGGGCGATATCATCTTAAGAAAACTGAGATCTTCAGGCCACGGTGAAATTCTTTGAAGTTTTGCATTTATCTAAAATTTTTGGTTTACATTCAAGTAAGTTCATTTATTATTTTGTAATTTCAATTCTCAGTTTCCTTCTTCCTTTTGATTTCTTTTTGTCTTTTTATTTTCCTTTCTTTTAATAAACGCCTACTTGACTTCATGTGTAATTACATGGTCGAGACTGCGTATTATTTTATTCTTCTTAATTGCCTACTCGATTCCATGTGTAAATACATGGTTGAGATTGTGACTTTTACTTAACCCTTTGATCTTGCATTTTTTTCTTTCTATCTAGTTTTATCTTTCACATTTACTTTGAGTTGTGATTTATTTATATCCTCATTTTCCATGCATAATTCTCCTACAATCTTAAGACGATATTGGACTTAATAAATTACAATTAATTCAAGTGAAAGAGTTTTTAAAATTAAAATTCGAAAGATTACTTTTATGTTTATCTTTTAGATTTTAGAATAAGAAAATTTCTAAAGATTAGGTATAGCCTAACTTAGTTAACTTCAATTCTAAATCAAGTTGTTTGATAGTTTCTAAAGTTTAGGTTTAGTCTAACTTAGTTAACTTCAAACTCAGAAACATGATTTTATAGTTTCTAACGCTCAGATTTAGTTTGACGTAATCATCTTATCCACATTTTTCTTTTTAATTTGATTTTGTTTGCTTGTATTTCAAAGTTGTAATTTTAATTGTGGAAATTATCCACGGTGTTGTAGTTATTGTGGAATAAATCCACTTTTGTACTTTCTATCTTTGTAATATTTGAATTGTTAAATTTGTAGAATAATGTCTACTCCTTATACTCCTGTGAATGAAACCAGACAAAACTCTGGAACTGAGAAAGTGGCACCTCCTATTAGGCCAATGAAGGTAACTTCTTTTATCGGACATGTTCCTAGACCCGTTGGACCCGATGAGAGGCCAAAGAAATTCAATAGGTGTGACTTTAAAAGGTGGCAACAGAATATGTTATTCTATTTGACCACTTTGAGCCTAGCTAGGTTCTTGCAAGAAACGACACCAGAGTTGGGTAAGAATCCAAACAGAGAGACCTTTGTTGCGGTCGATGCTTGGAAACACTCTAACTTCTTGTGCAAGAAATACATCCTCAACGGATTGGAGAACTCTCTGTATAACGTGTATAGTCCAATCAAGACTGCTAAGGAACTATGGGAATCTCTAGAGAAGAAATTTAAAATTGAAGATGCCGGCACAAAGAAATTTGTAGTTGGCAAATTTTTAGATTTCAAAATGATTGATTCCAAGACAGTCATAAGCCAAGTGCAAGACTTTCAACTGATTCTGCATGAACTTGACGCCGAAGACATGAAATTGCTAGAGTCTTTTCATGTGGCTGCAATGCTTGAGAAGCTTCCTCCTGCGTGGAAAGAGTTCAAGAACTATCTTAAACATAAGTGCAAGGAAATGAATGTTGAAGACTTGGTTGTCAGATTGAGGATTAAGGAAGATAACCGGATTTCTGAGAAAAAGACCGTAAATTCTTTTGTTGAGGCCAAGGCCAATGTTGTGGAGCAAAATATGCCCAATAACAAAAAGCGTAAGCACCAAGGTCAAAATAGTGGCGACAATAAGAAAAAAAAGTTCATTGGGAACTGTTATGTCTATGGCAAGCCTGGACACCAAGCCAAGGATTGTCGAAGTCGCAAAGGCAATTCTCAGAAAGGGCAGCAAGGCCAAGCTCATATTACTGAAATAGACTATCTGACTGAGAATGTGGAAGACATTAACTTGGCAGCAGTTGTGTCAGAGGTTAGTTTGGTTGGTAATCCCAAATAATGGTGGGTGGACACTGGAGCTACTCGCCATGTGTGTTCTAAGAGAATAATGTTCAGTACCTACAAGGTAGCAACTCCTGAAGAAATATTGTTTATAGGAAACTCTTCTACATCAAAGGTGCTGGGAACTAGGAAGGTTTTCCTGAAGATGACTTCAGGAAAAGAACTGAGTCTTAACAACATGCTCCATGTGCTAGATATTAGGAAGAATCTTGTCTCTGGATCGTTGTCAAGTAAGAATGGCTTTAGGCTTGTTTTCGAGTCTGATAAGTTTGTACTCACCAAGGGTGGGGTGTTTGTTGGTAAAGGGTACCTTTGTGATGGTCTGTTTAAATTGAATGTAATAACTGTGGTACCTAGGTCTGTTGTAACTGATAATAATGCTAATAATATCGCTTCTACTTCTGCTTACATGATTGAGTCCCCTATTGTTTGGCATAATGGGTTAGGTCATGTAAATTTTAAATCATTACATAAACTTGAGAATTTAGGATTGTTGCCTAAATTGGTTAGTAATGAAAATAAAAAGTGTGAAATTTGTGTGGAAGCCAAGATGGTTTCAAATCTGTTGAAAGATGTTCAAAACCGTTGGACTTAGTTCACAGTGATATTTGTGATCTAAAGTTTGTGCAAACAAGAGGCGGTAAAAAGTATTTTATAACTTTTATCGATGATTGCACAAGATATTGCTATGTGTATTTACTTCGAAGTAAAGATGGAGTTTTGGATGTATTCAAGCAATACAAGATTGAGGTGGAAAATCAACTTAGCAAGAGGATCAAAGTACTAAAGAGTGATAGAGGATGGGAATATGTATTTCCTTTTGAGAAATACTGTGAAGAATAGGGTATTGTACATCAAACCTGCTCCTTATTCCCCTCAACAAAACGGTATTGCAGAGCGCAAAAACTGAACTCTAAAGGAAATGATGAATGTTATGCTGATAAATTCAGGTTTACCACAAAATTTATGGGGGGAGGCTATCTTGATTGCGAACTATATTCTCAACAAGCTACCTCACAAGAAACTAGAGAAAACACCTTACGAGTTATGGAAATATCGGTCGCCATCTTTCCAATACTTAAAGGTGTGAGGGTGTTTAGGAAAGGTGGTCGTAGTACCACCTAAAATGGTGAAAATTGGACCAAAGACTGTAGATGGTATCTTCATTGGATATGCAAACAATAGTTCTGCATATCAATTCCTTGTGCATAGGTATGAAATTGATGGCATTCATGTTAATACAATTTTAGAATCAAGAAATGCATTTTTCTTCGAAGAGATATTTCCTTGTAAACGTGTACAAGAAGATACTTCTTTGAAAAAAAATCATAATGTTAATGTCAGTCATGATACTGAGAAAGACCAAGAGATTTTAAATGAAAATGAACCAAGACGTAGCAAGAGAGCTAGAATGTCAAAATCTTTCGGTCTAGATTTTTTAACTTATATGTTAGAAGACGAACCTCGTACCTTCAAGGAGGCTGTGTCAACTCCTGAAGTTTGTTACTAGAAAGAGACCGTGAATAATGAGATTGAATCCATCATGCAAAATCATACTTGAAAATTGGTGGATCTTCCTCTTGGAAATAAACCTTTGGGTGTAAATAGATTTTCAAAAGGAAGATGAAAACAGATGGATCAATAGATAAGTACAAGGCGAGATTGTAGTCAAGGGCTACATGATATAAGTAGGAGTTTGCATATTTTTATATTTAAATTAGACTTTGTTGCATCCAATATGAGCTTAACTAATAAGTCTTAAATGCATTAATTTGTCTATCACTTATCTGAGACTTTTTCACATTTTTCAGGGCTAAAATGTTATTTGTACGTGAACGAATAATTAAATATGAAGATCATGGGGACATGCAGATCAAGAGTTGTGATGATGAAATAGCACTTAGAGCAAAGTCTTGAAGAATTGCATGAGAAGAAAATATCAAAAGCTTATTGAATAATATTTAATCAAGATTTGAAGAAATAAAACAAAAGGAAAGAAAATAAAAATAAAAAAAATGATCAAAGCCTTGGCCCATTGGCCAAGGTCGGCTAAACAAAAAAAAGAAAAAAGAAACTTTGTGCCTATATAAGGCATATGAAAGACGAAAAAGAAAAAAGGCAGCAGCAGCAGCGGCGAAAATTCAATAAAAAAAAAATAGTTTAGTTTTATTAGTTTTTCTTCTTCTACGAGACATTAGGATGTTTTTGGAGTTTCTTCATATTTAAACTCTGTAACGTTTTCTTTCCTTTACTTTAATTTATTCAAATAATGTTTACTTTTCAGAATTGTTATTTTAGTTTCTTTAGTATGTCAGGCTAAATTTATTCGATGAGGTGACGATGAAACCTTGTTAATTTTAATTGATGCTATGTTTGTGAATTAATTTTTCCCCATAACTTGATCATTCATGTTTAATGTTTATTCTTTCATCAATTGTTGAAATAATTTCTTTGATGGGTTTAATCATATTTTTCTCATGCTTTGAATAGTTCTTAATAATTGAAAGTTTTGATTTTAATGCCGAATATTAATTGTGATTTCTAGTTGGGATACAATTAATAATTTGAAGATTCTTTTGCAAAGTTAGAATAAACATACTTTTGGGATTCATTAACTTATGGCTTAAAAGATGATATCTTCCATGGTAACGAGACTAGACTGCGAGATTATCATGTAGTAAAATTTGGAGAAAATTAATTATCAAATATAGTTGACGTTAGGATTAGCAAGGTGGATTCCGAACCTTAGCCTTTTACGATTACTTGTTTAGTCTCACTTTTTAACCTTCGTCTTTAATTTAATTAGTTATTTTGTTTTCTAATATTTCCTTGATTTAGTTTATTTTAATTGATTTTACTCAAGTTATTAATTGTTTTCGTTTTAGACTTTATTAATTTATTTCATTCAATTTATTAGTTGTTCTTATTTTAGAATTTATTAAGTCTCTAGATTCATTACATATTCTTTTAGTATTACTTTATTTTTGTTCTTAAAATTATTAATTACTTTTATCTTAGGATTTTTAATCGTCTTACTTATTTAGATTTATTGTTTAGTCTTTTATTATTTTATCTCAACCTAAAATATCAATCTTTCCAACTAGATTAGGAAGTCTAAATCTAAGTCTAAAATTTGATCTTAACTGAACAAGTCTCTAAGGGATCGACCTCGTATTTGCCTAAACTATACCTTCATATAGTTCGTGCACTTGCGAGTAATTTAAAACGTACAACAAGTTTTTGACGCCGTTGCCGGGGACTTGAATAGGATAAGTTTTTAGACTTTTGGTTAGGCTTTTATTCTACTAGTTGTTTTATTACTTTTTTTTTTAAAAAAAATTTAAAAATAATAAGTGCATTCTTTATTTTTTTTCTTTGTTTCTTTTTGTGTGAGATTTGTGTTGCATAAAAGTTTGGGCTCGTGATCATACAAATAGGCTAGTTAGCATTGAGTTAGAACAAGAATCTAAAATGAGTCAACAGGGAGAGGAGATTAAGCCTCTTAAGGAGTTGTTCCACCCCATCTCTACCAATCCTCCTTCATGCATAGTTTTGCCTGCCACTACAGCCGCACATTTTGAGCTAAAACCACAGGTAATAAATCTTCTTCCCACTTTGCATGGTCTAGATAGAGAGGATCCTTATCTGCATGTTAAAGAATTTTTGGAAATATGTACTACATTTAAATTTCAAAATTTTTCTGAAGAATCTGTTCGTTTGCGCCTATTTCCTTTTTCACTAAAGGATAAGGCCAAAGCATGGCTTAATTCTCTTCCTTCTGGATCTATTATATCTTGGGCAGCAATGGTAAAAAAGTTTTTATCAAAATTCTTTCCCATAAATAAAACTAATGCTTTAAGGAGAGAAATTACTGATTTTTGTCAGGATGAGCATAAAAAATTTTATGAAAGTTGGGAGAGGTTTAAAGATTTACAAATTAAATGTCCTCATCATGGTTTTGAAACTTGGAGATTAGTGCAATACTTTTATAATGGGTTGACGCAGTCAAGTAGGAATATGGTAGAGTCAATGAATGGTGGGGGTTTCTTAGTCTAACAGAGGATGATGCATATAATTTTCTTGAAGGTTTGTCAGAGAGCTCCCAGCAATGGGATTTCTCTAACCGTAAAGAGAAGTCAGTTCAGACAGCAAAGAAAGGGGGTTGGTATGAGATTAGTGAGGAGGTAGATATAAATGCTAGATTAGATGCTCTTACAAGAAAAGTAGATGTCTTAGCTGTGAATAATAGAGGAGGTTCTGTTAACAATGTTCATAATGAAATATGTTCTATTTGTGCGAGTCCTATGCATGTAACTGCAATGTGTCCTTCTATGCCTGCATATAATGAGTGTCACGCTGAACAAGCAAATTCATTTAATAATTTAGGAAGGCCATTTGTCAATCCTTATGGAGAGACATATAATCCTAATTTGCGGAATCATCCAAATCTTTCATGAAAATTAAATCAATCTTCTAGTAACCCAGTTGTCCCACCAGTGCAATATCAGAATCAATTTAGGCCACCTAATCAGAACTACTCTCATGCTCAGGTTCTACCTCAGTTTGCAAGTCAGTCTAGGCAACAATTATCACTAAAAGAGTCTCTTAAAGCATTCATGCAGACCACGACCCAGGCAATTCAGGAAATGAAAAATTCAACACAATTGAACACTAATGCCATTGCTAAGTTAGAGACTCAGATGGGTCAGTTGGCCACACAAGTAAGAGAAAGAGATAAAGGAAAATTTCCAAGTCAGCCCATACCCAATCCAAAGGGACAATATGCTATTAATGGGGCATCTAGTTCTAATTCAGGGCAAGAGCATGTGCAATCCGTCACTACACTTAGGTCTGGTAAGCAAATTGATAACCATGTGACTGTTCCTGAGCATAGCAATAGGAAAGTAGAGAAAGCTAAAAACTCTGAGGATGATCCTAATGAAAGTAGAGTGCATTCATTATAAGATACACCTATAGAGCCTAAAGAGTCACATTCTAGAGTCATAGAGCCTAAATTAAAGAGTTCGTGCCTAAAGCTCCATTTCCCCATAGGCTTCTTAGTAAGAAGGACAATGCTCAGGTTGGTGACATTTTAGAGGTCTTCAAGCAGGTACTAATAAATATACCTTTTCTGGATGCCATTAAACAAGTGCCTGCATATGCTAAATTTTTGAAAGATCTTGTTACAGCAAAAAGAAAGACAAATGTTCCTAAGAAAACATTTTTAACAGAACAGGTGAGCTCAGTGATTCAAAATAAATATCCTGTTAAGTATAAAGATCCTGGATCTCCTACTATTTCTTGCAAAATTGGAGAACATCAGATTGAGAGAGCTTTGCTAGATTTAGGTGCAAGTGTGAATTTACTGCCTTACTCTGTTTACTTGCAATTAGGTCTAGGTGAGCTAAAGCCTACTAAGATGACACTGCAGTTAGCTGATAGATCTGTGAAAATTCCGAGAGGTATAGTTGAAGATGTTTTGATTAAGGTAGATACTTTTTACTTCCCGGTGGATTTTGTTGTTTTGGATACTGAGCCTGTTGATAACCTTGCTGTGCAAACTCATGTTATTTTGGGTCGTCCATTTTTAGCCACATCAAATGCATTGATTAATTGTAGGAATGGTGTGATGAAAATTTCTTTTGGTAACATGACTGTTGAGCTTAATATTTTCCATATAAGTAAACAAATGCCTGATGATAATGATGATGTCTGTGAAGTTAATATGATTGAAGATTTAGTTCATGATGCATTTATGCAGTCAAGTTGTGTTGACCCATTAGAAGCATGTTTAGCTCATTTTGGTTTTGATTTGGATATTGATAATGTTGTTGCTGAGGTTAATTCTTTGCTAGATTATGTGCCTCTCATGAATGTTGATAAGTGGCAGCCTAAGCCATTACCGCTTACCCTTTCCTCATCACCACCATTACCATCTGTAGTAGAGCCACCTAAGTTAGAGTTAAAACATTTGCCAGATACCCTTAAACATGTCTTTTTAGGAACTAATGAGTCACTGCCTGCCATTGTAGCTTCTGATTTAGATGAGTCTCAAGAACGTCAATTAGTGAGTATTTTACAAGAGCATAAAGTGGCCATAGGTTGGACAATAGCAGACATTAAGGGTATTAGTCCATCAGTTGTTATGCATAGAACCATTTGGAGGAAGATGCTAAGCCTACACGTGAATCACAAAGGCGTCTAAATCCTATCATGCAAGATGTGGTAAAGGCTGAAATTCTAAAACTTTTAGATGTGGGTGTTATATATCATACTTCTGACAGTAATTGGGTGAGTCCTGTGCAGGTAGTACCTAAGAAGTCTGGTGTAACTGTTGTTAAAAATGAAGATGATGAGCTAGTTCTAACAAGAGTGAAAACTGGGTGGAGAGTGTGTATTGATTATCGTAAGTTGAATTCTATGACTAGGAAAGATCACTTCCATCTCCCTTTCATAGATCAGATGTTGGAAAAATTAGCTGGCCATACATATTATTGTTTTCTTGATGGATATTCTGGTTATAATCAAATTGCAATTGCACTTGAGGATCAAGAAAAGACCACATTTACATGTCCATTTGGCACTTTTGCATATCGTCGCATGCCTTTTGGGTTGTGCAATGCTCCGGCCACTTTTCAAAGATGCATGATTACAATTTTTTCTGATATGGTTGGGTAATTTTTAGAAGTATTTATGGATGATTTTTCTGTCTTTGGAACTTCATTTGATACTTGTTTGCATAATTTATCTTTAGTGCTAGCTAGGTGTAAAGAAAAGAATCTTGTGCTTAATTGGGAAAAATGTCACTTTATGGTTAAAAAAGGGTATTATACTTGGTCATATCATTTTTGAAAAAGGCATTGAAGTAGATAAGGCAAAAATTGGTTTGATTTCTAATCTTCATTTTCCTAGGAATGTAAAAGAAATTAGATCATTTCTTGGCCATGCAGGATTTTATAGGAGGTTTATTAAAGATTTTAGTAAGATAGCTAGACCTTTATGTAATTTCCTTGGTAAGGATACACCTTTTGTCTTTTATGATGCATGCATTGAAGCTTTCAATAGACTGAAAAATGAATTGACTTCTGCACCTATTATTAGACCACCTAATTGGAATGTGCCTTTTGAAATTATGTGTGATGCTTCTGATTATGCGATTGGTGCTGTTTTAGGTCAGCGAATTGATAAACTTCCTCATGTGATTTATTATGCTAGCAGAACACTGAATGATGCTCAATTGTACTATTCCACAACTGAGAAAGAACTATTGGTTGTTGTTTTTGCTTTGGAAAAATTCAGATCTTATATTCTAGGGTCTAAAGTTGTCATATTTTCTGATCATGCAGCTTTGAAATATTTGTTCTCTAAAAAGGATGCTAAGGCTAGACTCATTAGATGGATTTTACTTCTTCAAGAATTTGACATTGAGATTAGAGATAAAAAAGGGTCAGAAAATGTAGTAGCTGATCATTTATCTAGATTAGTAATTGAGTATGATGATAATGTTTCTCCTATTGTTGAGTCTTTTCATGATGAGCAGCTGCTACAGATTTCTCAAACACCATGGTATGCTGATATTGTAAACTACTTGGTTACAAATCAGCTACTAACACATTGGAGCAAGCAAGATAAGTGCAAGTTTTTGTCTGAGGTAAAACATTTCTTTTGGGATGATCCCTACTTGTTTAAATATTGTCCTGACCAGATTATTAGAAGATGCATTCCTGAAAGTGAACAACAAAATATTGTTTCTTTTTGTCATGATCATGCATGTGGTGGTCACTTTAGCTCTAGGAAAACAACTACTAAAATTTTGCAATGTGGATTTTATTGGCCTTCTATATTTCGTGATTCGCATGATTATTGTAGAGCTTGTGAACGATGCCAGAGATTAGGGAGTATTGGTAAGAAAAACATGATGCCTTTGAACCCAATTTTAATTGTTGATATTTTTTATGTTTGGGGTATTGATTTTATGGGGCCATTCCCTAATTCTTTTGGTAATCTTTATATTCTAGTTGGAGTAGATTATGTGTCAAAATGGATAGAGGCTAAAGCATGTAGGAGTAATGATCATAGAACAATTGTTAAATTTTTGAAAGAACACATTTTTGCACGATTTGGTACTCCAAGGGCAATCATTAGTGATGGGGGTAGACATTTTTGCAATAAAGTGTTTGAGCAGTTAATGAAAAAATATGGCATTACTCATAAGGTAGCTACCCCTTATCACCCACAGACTAGTGGTCAGGTTGAAATATCTAACAGGGAAATAAAAAGAATTCTAGAAAAGACTGTAAATCCCACATGGAAATATTGGTCTTTGAAATTAGATGATGCATTGTGGGCATATAGGACAACATATAAGACTCCCATTGGAATGTCACCATATCGTCTAGTGTTTGGTAAGGCATGTCATCTTCCTGTTGAGCTAGAGCATAAGGCATACTGGGCTATCAGAACTTTAAATTTTGATCTTGATAAGGCAGGTCTTCAAAGAAAACTTCAACTCAATGAGTTGGAGGAAATCCGTAATGATGCTTATGATTGTGCCAAGTCATATAAAGATAGAATGAAAAAAGTGCATGATTCTAACATCTTTAGGAAATCTTTTGAGCCTGGTCAAAGAGTCTTGCTTTATAATTCTCGTTTGCATTTATTTCCAGGAAAATTGAGATCTAGGTAGTCTGGTCCATATTTTGTGCGAATTGTCTATCCTCATGGTGCTATTGAAATTGAAAATCCTCAGAATGGTAATATATTTAAAGTGAATGGGCAACTATTAAAACCATTTCTAGAACTTAAAAACCCAGAGATCGAAGAGGTCCTGGTAGATGATCCTGTTTATCAGGATTAAAATACTTTTTATGCAATCTTTATTTTTCCCAACTTTTGGTTGAACCTCCACTGGGTTATAGTGGGCTTTACCATTTTCTCGAAAATGGATTTTCTTGAGTAATGGAAGTCTTGGGGTTGACTAGGATGGATACTATGAAAGTAAAACCATTGGCCGAAAGCGTAATGCCTAGCTTTTCCTCCTAAGTATGGGGGACTGACCGGGGTTTGAGTACGTTGGTGGTTTGAAATTAATGGCCTCTCCTCCGCATTTTTAATGTACTTGGTTAACTCTATTTCTGAAGTTTCACAGGATTTGTCTTACTGGCTGACATTAAATGGATCCAGGTATTTAAATTCTATTTTTTTCTATTTTTCTTTTAGTTAATTTATTATTTTTATTATTTCATAGAGTCGGCTTTAGTGCCTCCCAGAGTTCAGAGCCTTTGTATGGGGATGTAAATAGGGTCAGTCAACAAAAAAATATAAAATTGGAAAAAGTAAAAAAAGAGAAGTCTTTTATTCTTTTTGTTGTTTCTAGTTACTTTGTTTTCTCTTGTTTTTTTTTTTTTTTTGGTTTCACTGAATAGTTGCAGATTTAAGGCATTATTTTCCTTTTCCTTATCAAGTGCTTCAGGTACGTTCTCATACAAACTTTATTTTCTTAGCTAACTTGTTCTCATGCGCTTTCTTTATACTCTCTATTCATTGTTGCATATATTTGAGAGTTTATTTTTAAACATTTAGGACAATGTTTGGTTTTGATTGGGGGTGGGGAGTTATTTTTCAATCATCATTATTTTTGTTTCTCCCTTCTTTTTCCCTTGTCTTAGCTTAAGTTGTATGCCAAGTTAATTAGCCGCTTTTGTGAAAAAGACTTCACTGTCATCATACTCAGCTCCTTGCACATTCATGTAGCAACACAATACTACTTTTTGTTGAAGGATTGAATGATGAGATAACCTGAAGAGAATATGTGAAAACTATTTAAACCTTTGTGAGTCTTGAGCCTATCATTTATTGTAGAGAGTTACTTTCTTGGCCATTTAATTATTTTCTTTTGTGGAAACTCATGTTATATCGTTGAATAGTCTCATTATTTCTTTCTTTTATTTGCCTAAAAATTCTTTATGTCACACTTGAAGTGAAATCATGAAATTTTGGGTAAGCCATGTATATCCTTAAGAGATGGCAGTTAGGCCTTGTTTCTTGTTTTGAGCCTTATAATAATATATTATTTTTATTCGTTACATAACCGCTAGTCACCCCGTTGAGCCTTGAAATTAGCCTTTCCTTCGTAAACCCATTTTCCCAAAGTGTTTCAAGTAGAAAGTGGGAACATTCTGTCAGCATTGATGGAGATTATGAGCTTAAATTTGTTAGTTGCATTAGCTACTCTTGTTACTAGTGATATTATCTTCTTGGAGTAGGATGACTTATTTGAGACGTTTTTTATCGTTATTGAAGTTTTCATAGTTGAGGGGAAGAAAAACAGTGATGGAAATGTGTATTTTTCCAAAAAAAAAAAAGAAAAAAAAAGCAAAAAAAAAGGGGGGGGGGGGGGGGGAAATACGAAAAAAAAAGGAAAAAAGTCAGTGAAAAACTAATGGAGTTGTGAAAGATGTAAATGAGCAAAAGAGTATTGAACAGAAAAGTTGAAAGTATTTCCCTAAGAAATCTTGAGACACTTTCAACATTCACCACTTAACCTTAACCTCTATATATATATATATATATATATATATATATATATATATATATATATATATATCCTTTTTACCTACATTGCGTCATAAAAAAGTCCTTACTTAATCTTAGTGGTTACATGGCAATGTTAACTATATGTGATGGATCTAAAAGGGTGATATGAAGTATTTTTGGTATTCCTTTAATGAGACTAAATATTATATCTTATTTATTATTGTTCCTTCATTCATGCTTATATGTGAGATTCTTATTTATTTATATTCCTCCACTCACATATACTAGTTGAGAGTATTACACCTTATCCTCTGAGTGTTCTTGCTTGTTGAGTGATCATATCTGTGAGGATTAAGTTGGCATGTATTCTCTGAAAGGGGACTTGAGTCGTGATATCTGAAGATGAGGAGTTGGTATTGTGCTTGCTAACTCATTCACACATGTTGAGTTGACGATTTGTGAAGTATCTCTAACGATTGTAGCTTTTTGCTTGGTGTATTGACTTGAGTGAAGGTTGAGGGAAGAAAAGAAAAATCATTTGATGTTCGTTTATTCAATAATCTTTTAAATCGCTTCAATTGCTAGGGACTAGCAATACGCTGATTGGGAGTTGTGATATAAGTAGGAGTTTGCATATTTTTATATTTAAATTAGACTTTGTTGCATCCAATATGAGCTTAACTAATAAGTCTTAAATGCATTAATTTGTCTATCACTTATCTGAGACTTTTTCACATTTTTCAGGGCTAAAATGTTATTTGTACATGAACGAATAATTAAATATGAAGATCATGGGGACATGCAGATCAAGAGTTGTGATGATAAAATAGCACTTAGAGCAAAGTCTTGAAGAATTGCATGAGAAGAAAAGATCAAAAGCTTATTGAAGAATATTTAATCAAGATTTGAAGAAATAAAACAAAAGGAAAGAAAATAAAAAAAAAGGATCAAAGCCTTGGCCCATTGGCCAAGGTCGGCTAAACAAAAAAAAAAAAAAAACTTTGTGCCTATATAAGGCACATGAAAGACGAAAAAGAAAAAAAGGCAGCAGCAGCAGCGGCGAAAATTCAATAAAAAAAAATTAGTTTAGTTTTATTAGTTTTTCTTCTTCTACGAGACATTAGGATGTTTTTGGAGTTTCTTCGTATTTAAACTCTATAACGTTTTCTTTCCTTTACTTTAATTTATTTAAATAATATTTACTTTTTAGAATTGTTATTTTAGTTTCTTTAGTATGTCAGGCTAAATTTATTCGCTGAGGTGACGATGAAACCTTGTTAATTTTAATTGATGCTATGTTTGTGAATTAATTTTTTCCCATAACTTGATCATTCATGTTTAATGTTTATTCTTTCATCAATTGTTGAAATAATTTCTTTGATGGGTTTAATCATATTTTTCTCATGCTTTGAATAGTTCTTAATAATTGAAAGTTTTGATTTTAATGCCGAATATTAATTGTGATTTCTAGTTGGAATACAATTAATAATTTGAAGATTCTTTTGCAAAGTTAGAATAAATATACTTTTGGGATTCATTAACTTATGGCTTAAAAGATGATATCTTCCATGGTAACAAGGCTAGACTGCGAGATTATCATGTAGTAAAATTTGGGGAAAATTAATGATCAAATATAGTTGACGTTAGGATTAGAAAGGTGGATTCCGAACCTTAGCCTTTTACGATTACTTGTTTAGTCTCACTTTTTAACATTCGTCTTTAATTTAATTAGTTATTTTGTTTTCTAATATTTTCTTGATTTAGTTTATTTTAATTGATTTTACTCAAGTTATTAATTGTTTTCGTTTTAGAATTTATTAATTTATTTCATTCAATTTATTACTTGTTCTTATTTTAGAATTTATTATTAAGTCTCTAGATTTATTACATATTCTTTTAGTATTACTTTATTTTTGTTCTTAAAATTATTAATTACTTTTGTCTTAGGATTTTTAATCGTCTTACTTATTTAGATTTATTGTTTAGTCTTTTATTATTTTATCTCAACCTAAAATATCAATCTTTCCAACTAGATTAGGAAGTCTAAATCTAAGTCTAAAATTTGATCTTAACTGAACAAGTCTCTGAGGGATCGACCTCATATTTGCCTAAGCTATACCTTTATACAGTTCGTGCACTTGCGAGTAATTTAAAACGTACAACACTACACGCAAAAAGAAGGTCTTGATTATTTTGACACATATTCACTAGTGACGAGAATAACATTTATTCGGATGTTGATAGCAATTGCTGCTATAAATAACCTTGAAATACATCAAATGGATGTAAAGACAGCCTTTTTAAATGGATATTTAGATGAATAAATCTACATGGAACAACCCGAGGGGTTTGTGGTTCCAGGGAAAGAAAATAAGGTTTGTAAACTTGTAAAGTCTCTTTATGAACTTAAACAAGCACCAAAATAATGGCATGAGAAATTCGATAAAGCCATGATGGCAGGTGGCTTTAGAATTAATAAATGTGATAAGTGTGTTTATGTGAAAGGCACTGAAACCGAGTATGTCATTGTATGTCTCTATGTGGATGACATGTTGAATATTAGGAGTAATAATAATGTCATTAAATCCACTAAGAGAATGTTATCCAGTAAATTTGACATGAAAGATCTAGGTGTAGCATATGTCATTTTAGGCATTAAAATTTCCAGAATATTTAGAGGACTTATACTATCGCAGTTTCATTACGTTAAAAAAGTACTTGAATGGTTCCTTAAGGAGGATAAGGAACAAGCGAAAACAACTATGGACATTAGTTTACCTTTAGTCAAAAATACTAGAGAAGGATTATCTCAATTAGAATATTCTCGAATTATCTGGAGTCTAATGTACATCATGAATTGTATATGACCAGATATAGCTTACGCGGTAAGTAAACTTAGTAGGTATACTAGCAATCCAGGACATAGTTATTGGAAAGCTATTATACGAGTTCTTAGGTATTTGAGATATACCTTAAACTTTGGGCTGCAATATATTTGATATCCAGCTGTATTAGAAGGATACAGTGATGCAAACTGGATATTGGACACTAAAGATACCAAATCCACGAGTAGATATGTCTTTCCCTTGGGAGGTGCAGCTATTTCATGGAAATCCTCACAACAAACTTGCATTGCAAGGTCCACTATGGAGTCAGAGTTCATAGCATTAGATAAAGCAAGAAAAGAGGCGGAATGGCTTCGTCACTTCAAGAGGATATTCTGAGTTGGCCAAAGCATGTGTCACCTATCTGCATTCATTGCGATAGTCAATCTGCAATTGGAAGGGCACAAAGCAGTTTGTGATGAGTTCATAATTTTATGTCTAAATCCATTCTTTGGTGCACGTTGTATAATGTAATCGTTAGGATCTTTCGCACATTCGATAGATTTCTTGTGTTTCGCAGGTTTGCAGTGCTAGGGGAAAGAATGGGACATGAGAGGAGCGAACAAGAGCAGATGTGCATAGCAGTTGTGAGAAGTTGCTTGAGTAGCTTATGGAGTTGCTCGAGCAACTGAAGCCCAGCAAAGAAGTTCAAGAACCTACTTGAGCAGGTTGTCAATCAACTGAATTCCAGCAACCAACTCAAGAACCTGCTCGAGCAGGTTGCCAACCTGCTTAAACAGGTTAGGAGATTTAGCAATGCTACAAACGTGTAACTTAGGGCTTGGTCAACTTATGTTTTGACCAAACCTCTTTTCCTATTTAAACGTTTGTTTTCAGCTTTTTGAGGACTTTTGGCAAATTTTTCCTAACCCTAAACATAAAAGGGAGCCTCCATTCATTGCTAGAAAAAGGAAGAACAAGAATTTTAGCGAAGATTGAAGCAAACAAGATCCAAGAAGCTCTACCCAGCATCATCACCATCTACAACACACGAGTTTTCTCATACTAGATTTCTGTTTTCTTGAATTATTTTTCTTTATCTTGTCTTTAACATTCACTAGCATATAGTCACACTAAACCCCATGGTTTAAGGTGGTAGTTAGCTATTTACTGAATACTGTGTTGGGATTTATGTTTTAATTCTATCGATTTGTACTGGGATTACTGGATTTGGATTTCTTGATCTATCATCTATGAACTTGTAGTTATAGTTTTGTATTTCAAGAATTCCTACTCTTCTGCCGTTGAATCTTGTAGATTCTAGGGGTACAAATTAGCATCATAATCTTAATTTATAATTGGGTTTAGTTGAGATAGGCAATCTATCGTGATAGTCTATGCCTGTTAAAATCAATTAGAGATTAAGGATATCTTGAGTTAATTAGTATAGGCTAAGCGAATGATAATCTATGACTTAGAGATAGGTTATGCTTCGACACCCCTTAACTAATCTAACCTATGATTAGAGTTTGTAGCCTAGTCTTTTGTACTTAATTGACGAAACCCGAATCCCAGAACACAGTTAACAGTAAGTAGGCGACTACCATCCCAAATCGCTGCATCTACCACAGTTTACCCTAAGCTTTACTTTGTGTTAAAATTAGGAATTGCCGTTAGCTAGGCTTTATTTGTTTTGTTGGTCAGTAGTCATTCAACTCTTAACCAATTGCATTTACTCTTCTGTTTTACGAATTCTTAGCAATCATTCCAATTCCCTGAGGACGACCCTTGAGTAGCCATACACGTGGTCAAAGAGGAATTTAATCTATATTGTTGTTGCTTTATTTTTATCATTTATTATTAATCGTACAATGACACAATCAGTATGTATAATGGTAAGTCTAGACATATATGTCGTAGACATAATACCGTGAGACAATTACTCTCCAATGGGGTTATCTCAATCGATTATGTGAAGTCGCAAGATAACATCGCGGATCCGCTGACAAAAGGTTAAACTGGAGATAAAGTTGTAAATTCGTCGAGGGAAATGGGTCTTAGAACCCATAAAATCTGAAAGTCGCCATAATGGGAACCCTACCTATATGACTAAAGATCCCAAGAACTACGTTCAAAGGGAAAACTGAATTATGTAAAAGCGACTAGTCTAGAGCATTGTGGGGGTTATAACCTTCTACTCATTCCTATGACGAGCAGACAATGCTGCCTAAAAATGTGAAGGTTAAGCTTTGCTTTTAATAGTTCTTATATCTTAGAAATCTAAATGGGGTATTGCAGGATACTTTTTATAAGAAACCACTTATATGAATAAGGAGTAGGCCGCTCCTATAAGAATTCGGAAGGCGGAATTCTTAGAGAGTACTCATAAAACCAGGAATAGTTCAGGGCCAAAATAAACACAACAGAGAACCAAAAAATGTCCAGAGAGGTACTGTGTGAGCTCTATTGTCTTAGTATACATGAAAAGCCGAACAGTTCAAGATATCGCATTCACTGGTTAGCAAGTATATCCGATAGTTCTTACTAGGGAAGATTCAAAGCCTAACAAGCTATCTATCTCGATGCAATATCTTTCCATTTGATCTCTCTCTCTCTCGTCAGCATGGCATTTGCATAAGATTAGCCAATTTCTATTCATGTGGGGGATTGTTGGTGTAACACCCCGATCTAATACCCAAGACCGGGTCCCAATTCCATATCTCGAAGTCACGAAAAATGAGAAAAAACGGACTGCGTCTCCCCTGTTTATACGACTTATCTGATAACCTGCGAACAACATAATACAACCACAATGCTATAATTCAACATTCTCATACAGCCCCAACTCTAATCATCAACTTTTCCGTGTCTCAAGGCCATCCGAGCCTTAGACTTAAACAAAATAAGCACACAAACATGCAAGACTATCAAGCGATAAAGTAAATCATTAAGTTATTACAAGCCACCTACCACTAATAATTCTTACAAGTCCTTAACTGTACATTACAACTCCTCATGGCAATACACATACATATAAGACCAACTACAATTACTTCCAAGATTCCTATGGTCTCCAAGGACTACCATCCAAGCCACGTAACTATTCCATATAGATTCACAGGTACAAACAATTGAAGCCAACACAACCAATCTCAAAAGTTCCCGAGCTTTCACTAGTTAACTCTGGAGGCACAAACCCTGAAAATATTAGAGACGAGGGTGAGCATACCAACATGTATACTCAGTGAGGGAAAGGGAAACGGGAACAGTATACCGAGGTTCGTGCAATGCAGCAATTTAACACAATTAACACAATAAATAAACAATGAATAACAATTCTAATACCACACTTTAAAAGGGTACGATCGATAACCCTTATCACTCCAAATCTTCAATCCCCAATCCATGAACTCAATCTTGATATGCCGGCATCCCAAACTCCAATGGGTACTCCGGATGTACCCGATACCTACGACCCAACACCCCTTGGCAATCTCCGGACCAGGCGAGTAAGGGAATAGGGTACGGAGCTAGAGCAACCAACCCTGGCAAGCCCGTTGCCGCCCAGAGCAGCCCATCGCATCCGCCCCACGATAAGGTTGCGTAACCATCGTTTCGATAACACAAGAAGCATTAATAAAAGCAATATAACAAGGTAAGCCGATAAACACATAATCGATGAACAACAAAAAGAGGTTGTCCTCGCACATAAGGAATTATAACCAGTTGACAACAATAGAAGCAAAATAACTAGCATTAACCATTAAACTCATTCTACTAACTATAAAACTAATAAATCTCATTAGAATATGCTAATAACATTGATAGCATGAAAACTATTTAACATATTCAATATACAATAGAGAAATGCAAATAAGATGCAACTCCCTCACCTTTAGTAAACCAAACCTGTAGGAGTCTAGCCAAGAATCCCTCCAATTCAACTCCAAAGCATCAACTTTTTTCCAATTACCTTTACATAATACAATTAACTAATTGCATAAGAAGTTATACATTCATTCTCAACTAAAGCTGGTTCATAATTTCATTAACTTATTCATCTCCATTTAATTCCATTAACTACCATAACTATCAAATACATTTCTATAATCTTGCAAATGACATTAACCATACAAGAATTCTAACAACTTAGGAAATGAACAATTCAACTTCATAAACAACAAAAGTAACTACACTTTAAACATATAATGTAATACAATTATCAAGTGCCTTTCACCTTTTAGCATGCATTTTGTTCATTAATTCACTCGCATATAGTTACAATCTATAAGTAACATAACAATATATTCAAGATATACTCACATTTTAACAAGGTAGCTAAACAACTCAAACCATGAAACTTTACCGATAAGCTAATCATACTCCCAAAGTACACTCAATCACTTAGCTAGTCCAATCGCACTTAAAAACCAGTAAACAATTTAATACTAAGTTCAAGTATCCACCTAGATAGATCTCTCTTCACCAAACCACTCCATTGTACCACTTAACTCAACTTAATCACATCATTACACTTGAATTAAATACCTAACACTCAAAGGACACTCAAAGTACCCAAAGGACACCAATTACACACTTGGCTAATCAATTCAAGTTCAATTACTAACAATCAATCTAACTTTCTTCCAAATGACCCTTTACATTCCATAATCACAAAACTATCCATTTATCAATGAAAACACATTATATTCACTCTAGACACTCCACAATCACCAATGAATCACGACCAAGCACTTCATGGCACGCAAACTCTCACACGGCTTAAAGTACACCAAATGGCCCTTATACTCAATCAGCTCTTCCACAAGTTCAAATCACATTCTAGCAATTCCAATCATTAAACTAGTCAATCTAGCACTTAGGTCACCTACTTCAAACATTAAGACAAACATTTAACCCTTAATGCAACAAAACTCTATTTCAATTATTAGTAATTGAGCTTTATACTTCACACAAGGTACACACGTCCCACTCTAACTATACTAACTCCATATGTACACCTTATGACGCCTTTCAATGCTAAGGAATCTCACTTTAATCCACATTTATCATTTAACTCCGAAATGCCCCAATGTCCATTTGAACTACAACTATTAAACCCGATTGCAAAATCAATGTCATAAATGCATCATAATCAATAATCAACCTATCTAAGACTATCCAACACACTTAGACACACTTAATCATTACTCCGTTCATATGACCCCTTGGTTCATTAGTTCAATTCAATGATCATACCAAACACAAGTCACCTAACTCACAAGCTAGCTATTCCACACTTCCAATGACACTCTATAATGCAATCTAAGGCTAAGAAAATCCGTTTTTAGCGATGTCTAGCACAAAAGTCCCGAAGGCCCCGTGGTCACTTTGAACCATAGCTACTCAAACCATCCCTCAAACCAACACCATAAAAGTATTTTAAGCACTACCACACCTAATGAACACTAACTACATCATTCAAATTCACCCGGTCAATAATTTTACGCAAAGCCTCTTTTGAATTCAAGCCAATTCTACTAGTTTATACAAGGTTACTCAACCTATATACATTATAATCTCTAACCTAGGTTCAATAACACTTATGCCATCATTAAAAAGCATCAGACCAAACAATTCACCGTTAACCAACAAAATACTATTTATTTTTCTAACTCTCACAAGCTACCACATCCAAACGAGCTACAATACTTGAAATTCGATTTCTCTACTCAAATCTAGTCACTTTATGATGCATTTAAATCACACGAAACCATACTTTAACCCACGTTTACTACAAAATCCCGAAATGGCTCTTTGTTTGTTCTAACTATAAATACCTTAATCGATGTTCAATTAGGTGACATAACCACACATTTAGCACTTCCTCACCCTATAAACACCAAATATAATGTTCAATTTCATCCGAATTCGCATTTCACCCGAAACCCCTTTGTAAATAAAGCTATTTATGCAAATTTAATCTAATTTCAAGCAAACCAATCATATACAATCATTAATCCATGCTCATTAGCACCTATAGCACCTATAGAAACCATTAATTCAATCTCATAACATAAAATCCACCAAAATCCCAAAATTTTTGAAATTTACTATTTATCATCTTCTCCAAAGTTCCAACTCCATCTTCAACCATTCAAAATGCTATTTAACCACAAAAGTGTACTATATGATCATAAATAAGAGTAATTTAAGCATAAACAAACATAACCAAACAATATCTCAACAAATTCAAAAAATAAAGTTTAGGTGCAAAACTTTCAAATACAAAAATAAGATAAAATTCTTACCACACAAGGCTAGAGAAACTTGAAGATGGCTTAAACATGTTGAAGAACTCAAGATTCAAGCTTGGAATAGATGAAAATGGCCAACTATAGCAATTTTGCAAGAAAAAATACTATTCCCGTATATGGGGGTTTGGCTGATTTTTTGACCCTTTTTGAGCATTTTTTAAAAGATTTTGGGTTATAAGAATTTAAGTTGGGTCAATGGGTTGGGTTATTGGGTCAAGTGGCTTGGTTAGGTGAGTCACATGAATTCAAAAACAAATCAAAATACAAAACTAAATTACTGAATTTTTCACTATTTAATTAAGCTCACTAATTAATTTTTTTCCCGTTGTTCCCGATATGTTATGCACGCAAACTCATTGAACGTATACTTCTAAAATAGCAAGTATTAAGGGAAAAATATGAAATTCAGAAAAAGAAACAGAAAATTTTGATGTTCTGGACTTGGAGCTACTTTCTCAATTAGTTGAAAATAAAGTAAATATTAGTCAAAAAAATAAAACCGAGTATTATAATTAATAAGTTAGCTAATATTCATTTTAAATAATTAATTTAACTATTATTTGAATATTTTGAAAAATTATGAAATAGTGCTAAAAATGAATGACTTCATTAAGGTAAACACATAATTCTATGCTAGCATTCAAAATAGAACCTAATTAAATGCAAACATGTATTATTCTCTATATGACAGGTTTGGGGTATCACAGTTGATGTTGGGCTGACCCAACAAAAAGTGAATGCGAAATTGGAAGAACTTCTTCAAGATTTGTACCCCTTCATGAAATGGTATGAAGCTTTGTACCCCTTCATGAAATGGTGTGAAACTTTGCACCCCTTCATGAAATGGTATGAAGTCTTGCACCCTTTCATGAAAGGGTACGAAGTTGCCTATAAATAGTAGGCATTCTGAACCTTTTTTTATATTAATTTTTCCAGAGAAACATTGTATTAAACTATTTTATTGCAAATCATAACATTGTGTGAGAAATATTCAAACATTTGAGATTCGCCAAGTTTCTTCAATTTGGAGTGCTCCTATTGAAGAAATCACACCGTTGAATCCTGTGAGACAATCGCCAAGAGTCCGAGCACTGTAGCAGGGTGATATCGTCTTAAGGAAACTGATATCTTCAGGCCTCGGTGAAATTCTTTGAAGTTTTGCATTTATCTGAAATTTTTGGTTTACATTCAAGAAAGTTCATTTATTATTTTGTAATTTCAATTCTCAGTTTCCTTCTTCCTTTTGATTTCTTTCTGTCTTTTTATTTTCCTTTCTTTTAATAGACACCTACTCGACTTCATGTGTAATTACATGGTCGAGACTTCGTATTGTTTTATTCTTCTTAATTGCCTACTCAATTCCATGTGTAAATACATGGTCGAGATTGCAACTTTTACGTAACCCTTTGATCTTGCATTTTTTTTTTCTTTCTATCTAGTTTTATCTTTCACATATTTACTTTGAGTTGTGATTTATTTATATCCTCATTTTTCGCGCATAATTCTCCTACATTAAGCTAAAAAATCAAAGGAAATATCAAACTGGATCAGTACTATGTGCGTGATCCTGTTCTAAATTGTCAACCACTATTAAGAAGCTACTTTGATAAATCTTTTAGATTTGCCATTATAGAGGGAGAGCTTTTAACAGGGAAAATAAATTTAATGTTCCTTCTGCTCTTCTTAGCCTTCATTTTCGAAAGTAAATGTATGGTTCACAGCCCTCAGTTCCATGCATCCAACTTGTAATCCACACTAGATTTGAAGTAAAAATAAAAATATCTATTATACATTTACGTATACATAATTAACATACAATATTGCGTTCATGTGTATTCTTTTTCTTTTTCTTTTTTTTGATTTAAAGACTGTCATACGTTTCAGCATTTAAAATTATAGGACAAATCATCAATCGACTAAAAGAAAAAGTAAAAAGTCCAACTCAAGTTGGAACAAAAATATAATTCATAAGGACAAGGAGACCATATTCTTATAGATAAAACATAGAAGACAGGAAGATCATGATATTTCATACATCACGAGTAAACCTACAATGCACAAAACACAAAGACCAAGATTTGAATTGAATTCTTTTATGACATCGTTATGAGTGAGATTCAATAATTGTAAACTATTTAGATTATTCTATTATAACTGCATAATAAGTTTACTATTATTAGATCTCTCTCATAACGTTATATTATTACGAGAGAATCCAATTCAAAGCCGATGCAGCCATCTTATCTTATGCTTGCAAGAAAACAACAAACACCACCACCAAGACACTCCTTGTCTAGTATAGTAACACACTAATAGCCTGTTTTCGGAAAAGCGCTGGCAACAACAGAAAGGAAGGGGTCCATGTAGCTATTGCACCCACCTTCTCTCATCACGTCCTTCAGGTAGGGCAGCATGGTATGTGATTGGGACAACAGCCGCCCCATGCACAACAAACTTCCAATACTTTGCGTGATTTGGCAGAGGAGTAGTTGATTATTTGGTCGTTATTCATCTTAGGCAACTCCTTCGTTGAAGTGTAGGACAAAGAATCACCTGTCTGCAGGCAAGCAAGTGCAAGAGCAATAAAAAATGCAACCATTAGCATTACAATTCTCTTCATGGTTGAAGTTTTAGAATTAAGTAATGTGAATTTAAGCTCTTCATCTATGAATTTATAGAGAGGCATAACGAGAAAATTTTGATTCGCGCGGTCGGCCGATGTTTAATTTATGCTTCTCTTTGTCATTATGTTTTACATAAAGTGGCTTCATTAGTATAACTAACATAGTTAACATCGTCATCATGGGAAATTAACTGAATTTAATTAATATATATTAATTCACATTGAATTCCGATGATGTACGGAAGTATATGCTCCAAAATATATATATATTAATTTTTCTCACATTTTGTTTTACTCGGTTAATTTGTATATTTTTACATAAGAGAAAATACTATTTTTCCTATGAGTTTTAACTTAAATTCTAAATTCCTCCATATGTAAGGGCGGAGGTACCTAGGGGCCAGTGGGGGCTGCAGTCCCCACTGGTCCAGAATAACGTTAAAAATTTTATGTATTTTTTTTAAAAAAATTTAAATATTTATGTATTTTTAGTTAAAAAAATTAATTAGCCCACACTAGAAAAAATGTACTTATATAGTTTAAAAATGATTTATTTTAGCCCCCAAGCAGCCCCTACTGGCCCAGAATAACGTTAAAAATTATATGTATTTTTTTAAAAAAAATTTAAATATCTATGTATTTTTAATTAAAAAAATTAATTAGCCTATATTGGAAAAATATATATACTCATGTAGTTAAAAAATTATTTATTTTAGCCCCCACTAAGAAGATTTCCTAGCTCCGCCCTTGTCCATATAGGGTTTTAGTTTTACCCAAATTCTCTCATAACATCATCTAACAAAGCCTTAAGATTATAGGTTATTTTGGTTTTCTTATTGAGCTATTTAATTTAATTTTATTGCCTTTAATTTTTTTATAATATTTTAAGACATTAGCTAGTTGTAAAAAAGTTATACGTTGGGTTAGAAAAAAATATTGTATTCAATTTTAATGTATATATGTGTACCTAAAAAAAAAAAAAGATTTTAAAATGAATCTATTTTTTTCTAATGTCACGCATAACATGAATTTTGTATAATAAGATGTTTTTTTTATCTTTATCCTTTTTATGTTTTTAAAAGGTTAGCTCATTACAAAAAATTATGTGTTGGGTTAGAAAAAAAGACCGAATTTTATTTGATATATATATATATATATATATATATATATATACACACACACACACATATATATATATATATATATATATATATATATATATACACATATATATCTATGTATGTATGTATGTACATACGTATGTATATATAAAATAATAATTTTAAAGTGATTCTAATTTTTTTCTAATTTCTCATATAACACTAATTTTGCATCATAAGCTCCTTTTTTTTTGGCTGGGTAAGTAACCATTTCAATACAAGGCTTTTTTTAGTACTAAAATTTTTATGGTTTTCTATCTGATTATAGACTTTTTTTGTTGAATGATTTTATTAAATTATTTTGTCTATTATTTTTTCTTCTGTTTTAAAAAGTAAAAAGATGAAAATTTCCTTCAATACAAGGCTTTGTTTGGCAAAGTTGATGCCATGGGAGAATATGGATAAAACTAAAATCTTATGGAGGAGTTAGGAATTTAGTTTAATACTCCCTTTTACATAATGATCATTACGAAAATGACCCAAATGTCTCTCAATGGAAACTCTTAATAAAGTAATGCTTATTCGTAATGTAACAGAGTACATTAATGATAATTTTTTACTTAGCCCCATAAATTACAATAATTAAATTCAGAATTCCAAAACAATATAATATTACTTCATAAAAACCGTCTCCCACTTATTCTCATTTAAATGCCTCTCAAACTTCATCAAGAATTTTCAGAAAGCATATTCATATGATTCAAGATCAGGAATAATGTGATACTCCTAGGATAATAGACGTAACTCTTCTTTTAACATAACAACTAAGCATATACATATAAGATGATAAATGAGTGATAAAAATACGTAACTCTTCTTTTAGCATATCAACTAAGCATACACATATAAGGTAATAAATGAGTAATTAAAATAAAGTGACATCTAACATTTTTTTTTAAGAACTACAATATAAGAAAATGTAAAGGGTGAATGGGTAGTATACAACAATGCTTGAAACATAATGTTAAGATGCATATGACTTGAACGGCAAGAGACACACGTTCAGCATTGAGATATTAAGTACCAAAGATACAAAATCAAATATAAATCGAGATGTTAGAAGGTGCAAAATCAATGGGTGCTGAAGCAAGAGAAAAAGAATGATTCTCCCAAGTTGAGTACTAAATTTTTTTTTTTTTTTTTAAAGAAAGTGAAAGAGATACTAACTCAAAAGGAAACTAACACATTTTATGCTCACATTCAGATTTGGCATGTGTGATGCACACTCCATTAATTTCGATGAAAATGTATTATGTTGCAAATTAGTTCATTAGTTAATTAATTGGGATCGCCAAAATTTCTAAAATATAACGATATATACCATGCGTACGAAGCGAAATCTATAAAGAGTTTTTATGTTTTTAATCCTAAAGTAAAATTTGAGTCATATATACTGCGAACTTAGAAATGCTCGAGGATTAAAAACTTCAGTCTTGTCCACATGCTTGAGAACAAAAATTAGCTTGTTAACATAGTCATCCTGGTAGATTAACCAAATTAATTAAGTAAAATAAGGGCATTATGTGTCCTTATGTTGGGAATATGCCGAATACTTCGTGTACATGTAGAAGGTAGTAGTGGATCTCTAATATCCCGTATTGCAAGCAAGCCCAAGAGCAATGTAAAATGGAACCATTAGCATTTGCAATTTTCCCCATTGCTAAAACTCTAGTCGCCTAACGAGCATTTGGGCTAGTGGTATGATTCTCTCTTTAAGTTTTAGAAGTCTTGAGATGAGATCAATTCTTGCTTGCAATATCTTAAATGATATAAAATAGTTTAAGCCTTGGTTTAGGTCTTTTTTGAATAATAATAATAAATAAATAAACACTCTAGCCACCTAGATTTTGAAAAAGAATCGAGTTAATTTGATGTGTTCTTATTTTCTTGTTTTTGAGAATATATTTCTTAGAACAATTTTTTTAAATAATCACCGAAAATAACCCATGTCAAACAAGTTTTTTTTTATTTTATTTTTTATTTTTTAAGTTTTCAAAAACCAAATAATAATAATAAAAACAGTTTCAAACAGCCCTACTAACTTACACTTGACTACATCATATTTTCATTTGGAGTGCTTGATAACCATTTTTTTTTATGAGCTCTTTTGAGCTTATAAGCGATTTAAAAGAAGCTAAAATCAAACACCTATAAGAGAAGAAAAGTGTATTGGCAAAAGATGATTTATTCCATTGCTCTTATACGAATATATACAATTCAGAGTTGCTATACATGGAAGAAAATAATTGATTGAAAAATACAAGCAAAAAAGAATTAATGTAATGGTGCGATTTATGAAGTTTACACACTCGAGTCTCCCCCTTTCCAGAAAAACTAGGTGGAATTTGCATGTAAACATCTTCATCCAAGTTGCCATGAAGGAAAATGATATCTCACTCGATTGGAGATGGCAATGAGACTTTTTCTGGCTCGACTCTTGGCACCCACTCGGATGCCTTTGTAACTACTATAATGTGGAATCTCTGGCTAATCCAGGTCTCAGACTTATGGCTAAAGTTTCAGATTTTATATCAGATGGACAATGGTCATTTCCTTCAAGATACCAAACTCTCAACTTCATCAAAGCAAACTTGGGGAATTTGCTCCCGACCTCCCACTGCAAAGACAAAGTTTACTGGATTGGTAAGAACTGTTTCTCGACTACTTCTACTTGGGATTTCATTCGAACCAAGAATCCGTGTTGGCCTTGTGCCGAGATCATTTGGGCAAAAGTTGTTACCCCAAGACATGCATTTTGTAGTTGGCTTGCACTGAAAAACAAACTTTCTAATCGTTACAAGTTGATCTCATGGGGTTACCAAGTGGATAATCATTGCCTCTTGTGTAACATGGTTACTGAAACATAAGAGCACTTGTTCTTTGAGTGTAGTTTCTCTAAGAGAATTTGGTGGAAAATATTACAACTTGCTCAAGTGAACACAAGGATGTTATTTGGGACAACTGTATCAATTGGGTGTTGATCTTTGGTAAGAAAAAAATGTTGCAGACTTCTATCATTAAGGCGGGTTTTTGTGCGTTAATTTATCAAATCTGGCAAGAGAGAAACTCTAGATTACACAACAACAATGATAGAACGGAGGATCAAGTGTTGAACAGAATTAAAGTACATGTTTAAGCCTTCTTCAAGTTTCTCTAGCCTTGTGTGGTAAGAATTTTATCTTATTTTTGTATTTGAAAATTTTGCACCTAAACTTTATTTTTTGAATTTGTTGAGATATTGTTTGGTTATGTTTGTTTATGCTTAAATTACTCTTATTTATGATCATAGAGCACACTTTTGTGGTTAGATAGCATTTTGAATGGTTGAAGATGGAGTTGGAGTTTTGGAGAAGATGATGAATAGTAAATTTTAAAATTTTTGAGGTTTTGGTGGATTTTATGTTATGAGATTGAATTGTTGGTTTCTATAGGTGCTATAGGTGCTAATGAGCGCCAAGTTTTTGGTTAAAACAAAATAAAGGCGTGCAGGTACTAACATTACTTTATGTAAAACGTGGAATATTGATGATTTCATTCTTTTGTAAATTTTTTCACTGTGTATTTTGACCAGGGAGCATATGTACTCCTCTTGTATTGTGTTTTATTGCAATGAAAGTCTCTTTGCTGATCAAGCAAAAAAAAAAAATTGCCATGAAAGAATACATTATTTTATTAACATCCAAGTGATGAAGATGCCAATTTTGATAGATGCAATAGCCAAAAGAGCTTTAACAATCACTAATTTGGCGACAAGAGCAAAATTATCACGCAAATCAAATCCTTCTTGTTGGCTATATCCTTTACCAACAAGGCGAAGCTTTGTAATGTTCAATTGCACTACCGAATTTAGGTTTTGTTTGATCTAACTGTAAAATTTTAGTTTTTAAACTGTAGAGTTTTTGCGGTATAGTTTTGGTTAAAAATGTTGTTGAACAAAAATCATTAACTGTTTAGTCTATATTGAGTAATATTTAACTTTTAAAAAATTTGAGGGCAATATTGTACTTTAAAAAATATAAAGGGAAATATTTGAAAAAGAAAAAGAAAACAGATTCCTACATTATACAAAACAGTTTCGCAAAAACCTATTTTAAAAAGTTTCAATTTGGAGCTTCTTGTTTTTCAACTTCAACTTTTACCTAAAAGCACTTTCAAAAATGGGCAAAACAGGTGAGATCAGCTTCTAAACTCACATAAAGTACTTTTGAGCATAGTTGTCGAATCGTGAATCGTATCGTGAATCGAAATGTCATTTTTTGAATCGTGAATCGTACCGATTTAGTCACAAATTTAAAACTAGTTGATATTTGACATATTATGTTTCCATTAACAGTTTTTAGTTGAGATTCTTTATTTGAATTAAACCATATAGAAATCTACATATATCCCGAATTACGGGCTCTCTCTTTTTCACCATTTGGTTTAATGTTTGTTGATTCCCATATTTCTCTTTTATCATAAAAGAATCAATATTTTTTTTCTTTTGTGAACCATCACCCTCATGAAAGCATTCTACATCAAAGTTGATTGGTTGTTTCTCCCTTAATATGTCTACAAAGAGTACTTTAACTTCTTCACTCACTTGGGGGCAAGGGCCAACATCTTTACAAGTACAAGCTAAATGGTGTTTCATCCTTATAATACCACCTCAAAACTCTTTTCCATAATAATTATATTTTAAGTGCATTCTATTTTTCTCAACAATCCTTGAGCAATGATTCCATGTCGTGTCTTGTTCTTTTTTTTTTTTTCTTAACCATATTTTAATAATCAACACCAAAACCTTGTGTTAAGATAAAATAAATAAAATAATTAAAGTCCAACCCATACTTTGACCGTGAATATCAATGAGATTCATGGTTAATGCATATAGGCATACACTGCTTTATTTGATAACAGAGACAACATTTTTTGACAAAAAAAAATAGAGACATCGTTTAAAAATAGTTATAATCCCCAAACAATTTCTGTATCATAATATCACACTTCACAAGTGCTCAAACTAGTACTCGAAAATTGCTGTAAACGATGTCTCTGTTTTCTTCCAAGCAAACACAAGGCCATTAAAAGCAAATACGTACACCATTAAAGTAAACCATTAAAACAAACCATTAAATGTTCTCTTTCAAGCCATATATACCAAGTACTACAAAAAGACACACGGTAAAAAACAGGCAATCAAAACTCACGGCCATGGCTCTGCAAAAACAAAAGTACCAACAAAAAAAAAAGGTTGAAGCAAAAGCTAACTTCACTAACACGATCAGCTCAGTTGAAGGTTTGAAGCAAGATTCTTCTTCACCGGCCAAGTTGAAGCAATCAGCTTTGTCTCCCTCTTTTTAGTAGTTAGACTTAGGGCTTTCTATTTGGGGATTATTGTTTGAATTGATAATTAAATATTGTTAAATGATAAATGATATTATATAATGGGCTTTTTTTATTTTATTTGTTCATCTTGTTAATATTGGGCTAATATTATTTTGCAAAAAATGGGCTACGAGTTTCTCTTCTTTTTTTTTTCTTTTTTTTTATTTATTGAAGTGGGCTTATTTTGTTATCTACTTTGAAATATTTTGGGCTTTTTTTAATTTTGGCCCGAATCACAAATGATTTAGTGAATCGTTCGATTCACACGATTTGCTACAATTCATTACCGATTCACTTGCGATTCATGTCGATTCATGATTCTCCTATCTAATTTGTATCATTTTTTTTAGTGAAGATGCGAATCGTACGATTCTGATTACACTGCTTTTTTGAGCATCAAAAAATTAGACCAAATAGAATTTTAGCGTTAGCAACAAGACGAGCTTTGTAACACTCAATCACACTATCAAATTTATATTTGATTTTATAAATCCACTTACAAAACCAATCACATTCTTGCTAGAAGGAAGTTCAATTGGTCTCAAGGCCACGAATTTCAGCAGACATGGCCTCACGCCATTTTGGATCTTGAACAGCCTGGTGAAAAAATTGTGGTTCTAACATAAAAATGGCTAAACTAAAAGCACAGTGAGTTGGAGAATAAGAAGAGTATGATGAATAATGAGATAAAGGCTGCGATGTGCTTACCAAACAAATCAAAAACTTTACACTCTGGAATTTTCCTTTCACAAGGGATCACTTACAACTTCATAAAAAATCTACCCAAGACACTACAGGCAATATTCCAATCTGTACAAAGTATTTGGTTCAAAAGACTATATAAATTTTCCTATTTGAGTTAATCTTGAGGCTAATGCCCTCTTAATTTGCTCAATAATTTGTTCCTCATATCTTGACTGGAGACCATGGAGTATAGCATGCATTCCTCTCATACTACAACTAACAAATGGTGGACCAAAAAATACCTTAACAATAATCGCTTGGAGCCTATTCTTCTTGATAGAAATAGCTCGCAAGTCGTGACCTCTTGTTCAAATCCTTCATTTTCTCAGGTATTACATTGAAAATAATGAATAATATAATAAACTCCTCTACAACAGTTTAAATTTTTAGATGAAATAATATCGGTGCCCAAGTTACTAAAAGGTCAAAGATTCAACTTTCGTCTCTATCCATTTAAAAATATATACTAAATGTGCAACTCAAGTTGGATCGAAAATAGTAGATTACATAAGGACAAGAAGAACATATTCTTATTGATAAAACATAGAAGACAGGAAGATCATACATATTTTCATACTACATGAGTAAACACGCAACAGGTCAAAGCCCAGGGAGAATTTTTTCGTAACGTATAACGTTACAAAAAGATTCAATAGTTGTAAACTATTCAAAATTTTCCATCAGAACTGCATCATTAGCTCCACTATTATTATATGTCTCGTAACGATATACTATTATGAGAGAATCCAAGTCAAAGCGGACGCAGCCATCTTATTTTACACTAGCTTGCGAGAAACTAACAAACAGCACCACTAAGACACACCTTGCCCTCGTAGAGTAACACACACACACATATATATATATAGCCTGTCTCCTTCTCTCATGGCCTTCGAAAATCGCAGCATGGCGGGTAGTCGAGACAACACATACCCGGTCCACAACAAACATCCAATACTTTGCGTGGTTTGACAGCCGAGTAGTTGATCACTTTGTGGCCATTAGAATCTTTAATGTTTTCTTGTGGATCGTTATTCATCTTAGGCAACTCCTGTGGAGCTGTAGAAGATAGTATTAGTTGATCTTTTATTGCATCAGTCTTCTTTGATGAAGTGAAGGAAAAAGAATCTCCTGTCTGGCAAGCAAGTGCCAGAGCAATGAGAAGTACAACCATTAGCATTGCATTTTTCTCCATGGCTGAAGTTCTACAATTGAGTAATGTAAAAGCTCTTCGCATGCAGATGTATTTATAGATAGACATAACGAGAATAATTTGATTCTCGGATCGTCGCCCGATGTTTGATTTTGCGTCTCTTTGTCATTATGCTATGTTTTAAATAAAGTTGCTTCATTAGTTTAACCAAGAATTTTCAGTAGAAAAATAGTGCTGAGATCATGGGCGGATTTACTTGGGAATTCACCGGAGCTTCCGTCCCACAGACCTAAGAGTAAAATTATTAAAAAGTGAGTTAGAATTATATCTTTTAAAAATATGTGTATTTTAAAGGTATTTATAGTTTAAAAATTAATTTAGTCCTCACTAAAAATTTTTATCCATATATGATTATTAAATTGTGTATTTTTAACTCTTACTGAGAATTAAAAAATCCTAGATCTACCTCCGGTAAAGACATACGTGACTTAAACAATAAGAGAAACATGTTATCTTACTATTATTTTTGTATAACGTACAAATAATGGTTAGACTAATAGGATTCCTTATTTGAAATGTTAAGATTAAAAAGTTAAATTAGAGATATTAACTCAAAACAAGACTAACACATTCTATTCTCACATTCAGATTTTGCATGTGAGATACACACCCCAATAGTTTGGAAATTGGTTCTTTAGTTTAATTATTGGGATCGGATCACAAAAATTTCTAAAATATAAAGGCATCATGTGTTGGAAGTGAAATCTAAAAAGGGATTTTTATTTTTAATCTTAAAGCTTTAAATTTGATTCCGATGGTGCGATTAGAGACGATGCTCCTAGGATTATCCACTTCAGTCTTGTTCTTATTCTTGAGAACAAAAAATTACTTAGTTAACATAGTCATCCTGGTGAATTTACCAAGTGAAATTATTACTCTTCTAGTAATTAAAGTGAAGTTGTCACCTCGTTTACATTAAATTCCATGATTTGTGCTAAGAATATGCTCCAACTATTAATAGTAATTTTGAACTTCTTTGATTCTATCTATTAGGAACATGGGCTCGTACTTACTAGACTTGGCATGCAATCTTGTGAGGTGAGCTTTGGATTAAGCAATCCAAGCCTGTTAATTACATTCAAAGTTATTCAAATTGTTCTTTCATTTTGTTTCACTCCGTTTGCATATTTTTACATCATGATCATTACATCAATGATTTTTTTCTTACATCATGATCATTACATCAATGATTTTTTTCTTTAAAGAAGAATATATTGACACCAAATTATAATATTGCGAATGATTGTCGCACGATAAAAATAATTGGCCACTATAAAGTATTCGCATAATACGCCTGACTCTTTGTATCCGCGATTGATATATAGAGAGAGAGAGAGGTTAATTTAACCACTATAAAATATGTAAGGACATAACGTAGGTTGTATTTTATTTTTATTTCTATTCAAATGAAGATTTAAGTTAATATTACATCACTTACAACTGATGTAACATAATTCGAGAATTGATCTCAAGACTTTTCACACACAAGCGAGAAGCTGGAACAAATGCCAATATGTCGTATTCAATTTATGGCAAAGTATTTGTACGGCCACTCAAATTTAGCATAACCATCATGAAATAAATGTGGACATATAGAGATGGAAAATACAAACGACAATATTAATGATTCATGATTTCTTCTGTAATTAATTCGTCCATTGATTAATTAGTTCATCACAGTTAGGAGAATGGCTTACAATGTGTTGGCAATAAAGAAGCCCGCCTTTGAGGATATCACCATAAGCAGTGGTATATCCATTTTTTATTTTTGTTTTTTCACCCACCCATGAAATTCGAACTTTAGTTTATCTAATTTGATCTTTCCTTTTATTATTGAACTATAAGGTTCTTATTTGCTGTGAATTCATCATCTAAAGTGTGAGGAGCAGCGATCCCATTTTTGATAAAAAGTACTTGAAAAAGCCAACATTTTTTTGTTAAATGAAATGCTTTTATCCTGGCCGGTCGTTTTTAGTTACGTGGCAACATCTCTACAGCTTATAATTAACAAAAAAAAAATGGGAAAAAAGCCCTAAATAGCTATTTTAAAGAAGCTAAACTCAAACATGAAACACCCTCTAATTGATTTAATTGGGTATTTCCACAATCAGATACCTGAAAATTTTGTAGTGATTGGCTGATACTATATACACAAACTGAAGTGACTAATAATTTTGTTTTTTTTTTTTACTAGGCAAGTGAATCATTTACATATTTACTATGAAGTGATTAATAATTTTCAGTAAGCTGCATAATAGAGAAGTACTACGGATTTATCTTTATAACAGAATATCATAGTGATTAAATCGTTTTCCAATTGTTACACACTTCATATTTAATATATATGAAGTGATTAAATCGTTTTCCAAGTCTTGTATATGATACACAAAGTGCTCCCTTATACAAGTGTGACATAATTTGAGAAGGATCACACGTGGATGAACACGTGTAGAAGATGAATAAGACTAGACCATGAGTTTAGCTCTGATATCATGAAAGATTAGAAAAAAATAATTGATATTAAGTGAAATAACTCAATATCTTATAAGGTGATTTTGAAGTTTTTGATTTTTTAATGTATGTATGTTTTTGATTTTGAAGCGCCTTCTCAAGTTATGAGCCTATTGATATTCTAATAGGCTCATTATGGGTATGTATGTATGCTATGCCATTGCAATTGTTGTAATCATGTTTTTGTGATTCAACTCTTTTTTATCAAAAAAAAAAGATTCAACTCTTTTGCAGTTCTCTCATCCGGCTTCAATTAAATCGTTTTTCAAGTCATGTATACGATACACAAAGTGCTCCTTAGGACTAATTTGTTGGGTATCGGCGCAGCGGAATGGTTGGGGACAAGCAGTATCACGCAGCTAAAATATGAATGAGAACAGAGAAAGTAGAGACACAAGATTTACGTGGAAAACCCTCAAACAAATCGAGGGAAAAACCACGGGCAAGTAATGGAGGATTTCACTATGATGTGGAGTATTTTACAATAACCTTCTCTCTAATATAAGGAGAGAACAATATCACTCTCTCAAATAATAGGAGAAACTAACTCTCACTCACAAATATAGAACAACAAAAGAAGAAGAAAAATACTCAAGAGAAAGCTTATGTTTTCTCTCTAATTTGGAATGTTTTGGTGATGCTCAAATGGTGAAGAATGAGCCTTTATTTATAGGCTCATCTTGCACCAAAAGTCTTCCCACATGTAGTGTGAAATCAACCCAAAATTGTGTGTGCCTAACTTTGCAACCAAAGATTTTTCTTCATTTCCCATTGCTTTTTGTCTTCTTTTGACTTGTACCAAAATTTTATTGCTCACATTCTCCCACTTAAAATTTTGGTGACACTTCAAATCTCTCCATACTTGTCAATTCCATGTTGCTTACGTCTTTGCTAGGCCAAAGGAGGATCTACTCCAAACAAACTTGTCAACGTTGATTGGCTTTGTCATGACATCTGCTAGGTTCTCGTTGGTGTGAATCTTCTGCATATCCACACTCCCTTCCTCCACTACTTCTCGAATAAAGTGATATTGAACACCTATGTGTTTTGTCCTGGAATGAAATGCTGGATTCCTTGCAATGTGCAAGGCACTCTGACTGTCACAAAACAAAGGAATTTTATCTTGTTTGTGCCCGAGCTCCTCCAATAACCGTTTAATCCAGATTGCTTCTTTACAGGCTTGTGTAGCTGCCATGTATTCAGCCTCTGTTGTAGATAGGGCCACAACAGTCTGTAATTTAGATATCCAGCTTACCACGCCCCCTGCAACTGTAAACACATAGCCTGTAGTGGATTTCCGTTTATCGGTATCACCTGCAAAATCAGAATCAACAAAACCCTTGACAATAAATTCTGATCCTTCAAAACATAATGCAACATCCGAGGTCCCTTTGATGTATCTTAGGATCCTCTTAACAACATTCCAATGCTCTCTACCAGGATTCGCCATGAACCGACTGACCGCACCAACTGCTTGAGCAATATCTGGTCTCGTGCATATTATAGCGAACATGAGACTTCCCACTGCTGATGCATACGGTACTCGAGACATTTCTATCCTTTCCTCTTTAGTGCTAGGGCACATACTTGAGGATAATTTGTAATTGACAGGAAGCAAGGTCGATATTTCCTTACAATCTTGCATATTGAAGCACCGCAAGATTTTTTTCAAATAATTCTTCTGCGAAATCCATACCTTCTTGCCTTCTCTATCTTGGTGAATTTGCATCCCTAAAATCTTGTTTGCTGGTCCCAAATCCTTCATATCAAACTCCCCAGCTAACTATGCCTTCAGTTCTTGGACCCGATCTTTACTGGGACCTGCTACCAGCATGTCGTCCACGTACAACAGCAGAATGATAAAATCATTATCGCCAAACCTCTTGTAGTACGTACAATGGTCTGAATTGAGTCTGTTGTACCCAAGGCTAATCACGAAGGAATCAAATCTCTTGTACCAACACCTTGGCGCCTACTTTAAACCGTACAGAGATTTGGTCAACCTGCAAACCAAGTTTTATTTTTCTTTCTCAACAAAACCTTCTGGTTGAAGCATGTAAATCTCTTCTTCAAGCTCACCATGAAGAAAAGCCGTCTTTACATCTAATTGTTCTAGATGTAAGTCTAACACAGCACACATGGCCAAGACTACTCTGATAGTTGTAAGTCTTACCACATGAGAAAATATCTCGTTGAAGTCAATTCCTTCTTTCTGAGCATATCCTTTCACCACCAGTCTTGCACGATATCGCTCCACTTGGTCATTACCATCTCGCTTGATCTTGTAGACCCATTTGTTACCAATGGCTTTCCGTCCAGGTGGTAATGGAACAAGCTCCCACATCTTGTTTCTATGTAGAGCTTCAATTTCTTCTTGCATTGCTGTCATCCACAGGGCAACATCGGGGCTTTTTATAGCCTCATGAAAGATAGATGGCTCTCCATCCTCTGTTAGAAGACAGTATGCAGCATTGCTCGCCATGACAAAATCTGAATGCCAAGATGGTCTTGTTGTCTGACGCAATGAACGTCGGACTTCTGTAACCTCAGCATCATCTGGTTCTTGTTCCTCGTGCTCCGGTGCAGCTTCAGAAGAAGCATCTCCTTGTTTTGACTTATTTTCAATTTGTATTGTAGTAGTCTCCTTTGAAGTGTTGCTGTCGTCTTCACTTTGCAGTTTATCTTCTGCAAATATCACATCTCTGCTGATGACAACCTTGTGGGCAGTGGAATCCCACAGGTGATACCCCTTAACACCATCAGCATTTCCCAAGAATACACATTTCCTGGATTTTGGATCCAGCTTTGTTCTTTCTTGGGAACCATACATCACATATGCCGAACACCCAAATATGTGCAAGGTAGAATAATCTGCGGATTTTTCGGTCCACATTTCCATTGGTGTCTTCAACCCAATTGCAGTTGACGGTGACCGGTTTATCACGTAACAGGCAGTTCTAGCTGCTTCTGCCCAAAATGATTTAGCTAGACCTGCAGTTTCCAACATAGCTCTCATTCTTTCTAGAAGAGTTCTGTTCATCCGCTCTGCTACACCATTTTGCTGAGGTGTATGTGCAACAGTAAATTGCCTCTGAATACCCTCTTGCTTGCAAAATGCCAAGAAGCTCCCGTCAGTGTATTCTCCTCCGTTGTCCGTCCTCAAACACTTGATCCTTTTCCCGGATTCAAGTTCCACCAGCGCTTTGAATGTTTTAAATATTGGAAACACATCTAACTTGTTCTTGATTGGATACACCCACAGTCTCCTGGAGTAATCATCAATAAATGATACAAAGTATTTGGCTCCTCCTAGGGGCAAAACCGGTGATTCCCAAACGTCTGAATGGATCAAGTCTAGAATGTGTTTGCTTCTGGCAGTAAATCTCCCAAATTTCAATCTATGCTGCTTACTGGTAACACAGTGCTCACAGAAAGGTAAGTTTACCGTCTTGAGCCCGGGTAGGAGATTACGTTCAGCAAGAAACTTCAAGCCTCGTTCTGTCATGTGGCCCAATCTGCGATGCCATATTATAGTTGATTTTTCTCGACCGGCTGATGCAACTGATACATCTCCCTCCTGCAACGTATCTCCCAAAAGCATGTATAGATTTACCTCGATCTTTTCTGCCTTGATCACCACAAGCGCTCCTTTGACGACCTTCATGATCCCATCCTCGATATGGGTCTTGCAACCAAGGTCATCCAATTGTCCAATGGACAATAGGTTCTTCTTCAAGCCCTTCACGTGTTTATCCCTTGAATGGTGCGAATGGTACCATCATACATTTTAATTTTGATGGTACCGATACCAGCAATCTCCAAGGCATGATCATTACCCATGTACACAGATCCTCCAGAGACAAGTTCATAGTTGTGGAACCATTCTCTACGAGAGGTCATATGCCATGTTGCTCCCGAATCCATTATCCAAGCATCAGTGAGCTCCTTTCTGCCTTTTGATACAGTTGCTGCCTCGCTATATAAAATATCTCCATCATCTGGTGCACTCGCCACACATCCCTGAGAATTTGTCACCTCGGGATACTTTTTGTTGCTCCAACAATCCTTCTTGAAGTGCCCTTTCTTGCCACAGTTGTAGCATTTGATATTCTTTCTACTCCTTGATTTTGATCTACCTTGGTTATTGCTCCCACTAGAACCATGTTCCGTTGATCTACCTCTCACCATTGATAATACCTCTGCTTGTTGTGAACTTTCGATTCTGTCTTCCTTACTTTTGCGCCTAGATTCCTCTTCCAGAACAACGGCTGCAACATCATCAAAAATAACAGAATCTGAAAGAACATTGTTAGTGTAACTAATGATGAGTTGATCATACGAATCAGGTATACTTTGAAGTAGAATTTCTGCACGTTCAAGCTCCGCTATTTTATGCCCAATTGCAGTCAATTGAGAGAATAGCGTATTTAAGGTATTGATGTGATCTGTCACCGATGTGGACTCACTCATCCGAAAGGTGTAGAGTCTTCTCTTCAAGAAAATCTTATTGTGAAGTGACTTGACCTCATATAGTTTGGTCAGCGCATTCCAAATTTCTTTTGCTGACTTCTTTTCCTCAACGCTTGACAATACGGAATCTGCCAATGCCAGGTGCAGATTAGCCATAGCGTTGTCATCCATCTCTTTCCACTTGTCGTCCGTCACCTCTGCTGGTCTGTCTCCAATTGCTGCCAAGCAATTCTCCTTTCTCAAGATTACCTCCATCTTCAATTTCCATAAGGAAAAATTTCTCCCGTTGAACTTCTCGATTTCAAATTTTACCGCCATAGTATTAACAACGATCTGCTTCGTAAGTTGAACCGGCTCCCACTATTTTACTGTGAATAGTACTATTTACGTGAATAGTACCGTATACGTGAATAGTACCAAAACCGTATACGAAAAATAGTGATGATACCGTATAGGTGAATAGTACTATACCGTATGCATGAATAGTAACTGTGAACAGTAACCCCGTATGTATACCAGTGGCTCTGATACTACTGTTGGGTATCGGCGCAGCGGAATGGTTGGGGACAAGCAGTATCACGCAGCTAAAATATGAATGAGAACAGAGAAAGTAGAGACACAAGATTTACGTAGAAAACCCTCAAACAAATCGAGAGAAAAACCACGGGCAAGTAATGGAGGATTTCACTATGATGTGGAGTATTTTACAATAACCTTCTCTCTAATATAAGGAGAGAACAATATCACTCTCTCAAATAATAGGAGAAACTAACTCTCACTCACAAATATATAACAACAAAAGAAGAAGAAAAATACTCAAGAAAAAACTTATGTTTTCTCTCTAATTTGGAATGTTTTGGTGATACTCAAATGGTGAAGAATGAGCCTTTATTTATAGGCTCATCTTGCACCAAAAGTCTTCCCACATGTAGTGTGAAATCAACCCAAAATTGTGTGTGCCTAACTTTACAACCAAAGATTTTTTTTTCATTTCCCATTGCTTTTTGTCTTCTTTTGACTTGCACCAAAATTTTATTGCTCACATAATTTAGAATTTGAGTTTAGTGGAAAGAAAAAATATACTATTTAACATTCATAGGTGAAAAAGTTTTTTAAAAAAACTAAATTAATTTTTCAGACAAAAACTACACATATCTTTAAAAAGAATTGGGGTAAGTGAGTTTGACCAAAAAAAAAAGAATTAGGGTAAGTGAGGGCTATTGCACCTCTTATAATGTATCTGCCCAGGACTGCGAAAGCTAGTTACATAGGCATACGATGCCCCTTTTTTTTTCTTTTTTTTCCTTTTGGTACGTGAATTCATGGTTCGAACTCATAATACAAATACAATAAGTACCTGACGATTCCACAATTACAACAGGTACCTGACGATTTCTTCCCAACTCTTGGGTGTGAATACGTGGATGCACTTCTCCACTTATGCTTGAGAACTGAGAAATTAAGGTATATAACTCAAAGAGAATGGATAAGTTATGATTTCCTTATCATCATTTTACGAGGGCTTGCGAAACAAAGATAATCAAACGTGATCAGATCTGGAAGTATTTGAGATCTCAGTAAAGATTCTAGCACATTCAAAGTTTCTATACTGTGCATAATTTAATATGTTTACAGGATGAAATTGTTTGACTAAAAAGAAAAGTGAAAAATATTAAAAATCAAGTTAGAAAATTCCAAAATCAATTTATTCATCTCTCAAATTCCAGCCCCCTCTCTGTGTCATATACACAATATCTCTCATCCCAAAATCAAACAAAAAAATGCAATTCAACTTGGAACAAGAGAATAGCAGATACAAAAGGATAGAAACAAAACATTTTATTACAGGAAAAAGAAAAGAAAGACCATCATCATTCAACATTTTCATACAACACCTTGCTAGCAGCAAGCCGAGTACTCGGGACAACAGATGGGTACATTATTCTCATAATCCCAACCACAACACTGCAATAGTCTGCGTGCCTTGGCAGCGGAGTAGTTGATTATTTGTTCGTTGTCCGCCAGAGACTCAGCTCCAATCAGGCAAGCAAGTGCAAAAGCAATGAAGAATACAACCATTAGTTTTGCAGTTTTCTCCATGGCTCAAGTTCTACAATTATGAAATGTGAATGTGAATGTGAATGTGAATGTGAATGCTACCCTATGTATATATTTATAGAGAGACATGACGAGCATAACTATATAGATTACCAGAGTTAAATTATGACTCGTTTGGGGTTTCTTGTTTTGGTCAAAAATATAATTGTATTAAAAAAAGTGGTAACAATAATCATCCAATATTATCCCAGGAGGGTGGATATCTTGAGATAACAACAACATCAGACGAGAAAGAATACAAAGAGTTAAGGGTTCAAAGCAAACAATCTCTCAACATTTTTGAAAATGACATTTCTCTGCACCCATGTTTGACTTTGTTCGTCTTTTCTTCTCAAATTAAAGGGTGAATAGCACAGGACTCTTGTAGTTTTCAGAAAGTGCACAACACCTCCTATACTTTAAAAACTACCAAACAACTCCTATGTAAACTTTAATAACTCTCAAAAGCTGTTGGTTGTTACGTTGATAAAATTGGCCATTAATATTCATTGTTGTCTAAGATGATGCACTCATGTATTGCAGATATATTTGTGGATATATATAGGGTGGGGTTGGAGGGCTGACGGGGTGGGGTAGGATGGGGTTTGGTTGGGGATGATGACATCTAATGTTTTTTTTTTGTTTTTTTTTTTTTAAGCTTGTGTTGTGAAATAATTTTTAAAAAAAAAAATCTTAATAAGGGTATTGTTGTTCATATAATGATATATTTGTGCAAAAAAACATGATCAGTTGTATAAAAAAAGAGTGTATTACACTCTCCGTCAAAATAGACGAATTTTTTTACGAATGAGATATTACGCTTAGTTTAACAAATTACAAAAGAGGTGTTTGATGATTTTTGAACCACATGGAGTGTTGTGCATTTTCCAAAAATCATAAGGAGAGTTTTGGAAATAAAATATTAATTTTTACAAAGTTAGGGAAACTGTTAATAATAATATTAAAGGGAACTAACATATTCAACGCCCACATTCTGATTTGGCATGTGAGATACACACTCCATTAGTTTGGATAGAAATGTATTTATTTGCAAATTGTTCATTAGTTTAGATAGAAATAGCGATTATACGCAACATTATTTTAAATAGAAATGTATTATATGTGCAACTTGCTCATTAGTTTGGACAGAAATGTATTATATTGCAAATTGTTCATTAGTTTATTGGGGTTATGTGTATTAAATATTTGATCCAATAGTGTAAACATAAATATGCTTCGAGGATTAATAACTTTAGTTTGTCCTTATGCTAGAGAACAAAAATTAGTTAATTAACCAAAATATATTATTGCTCTTCAAGTAATAAAAGTCAAGTTGTCCGAAATCCAAAAAAAAAAAAAAGTCAACTTGTCATACGCAAGGATGCTACAATAATTCATAATTTTAAAACTTCTTTGATTCTATCTATTAGGAATATGCCTGTATTTGGCAAACGTAGTTTCTAGTTTTCCCCCAATTCATGGTTTTGGTTAAGAGGTGATTTTTGGTTTGTGATTTTAGTCTATGGTTTTGTTAAGCTAGTTTTGTAGTGTTCACTTTTCGGTTTTGGACCTTTGCCTCTGGTTTGAAATTCTTTTGTGCTTGGCTCTACCAATTTGATGTATATTTTGGTTTTTTAGGGTGAATTTTTATTTTTTTTCCTTTATGACGAAAAATATACCTTAGACAAAATCACATTAGATTAACTTTAAAATTAAAAATCATATAATGCAACGGCATACTTCAACGCATTCTTTAAAAACTTAATATATTGTGAGTGGAGATTTATTCGTTTTAAAATCTGAAATTAATAAAGATGAAGGGCTAAGTGGGGCAAGTGAGACAAAATGAGTTTACAACAAAACATATAAGTGTATTTTAAAAAAAATTGTGAGATTAATTAGACCTATAATTATCATAACTCAAAAAATAGATTCGTCTCTTATTCACCACCCAACTCCACAAATCGAAACGGAGAAATGAGAAAGGTATGTAACTCAGAGAGATTAATGAATAACTTATGATTTCCTTATCATCATTTTACGAGGGCTTGCGGAAAAAAAAAATTTGGGTTCATAAACAAAAATAATTAAACTTGATCAGATCTGTAAGTCGGCAGGGAATTTAAGGCTCCGTTTGTTTGCCGTAAAATAACTTGTTTGTGTAAAATATTTTTCATAAAAAATATTTTTCTAAAAAATAAAATATTTTACAGGGCTCCGTTTGTTTGATATAAAATAACTTGTTGGGGAAAATATTTTCTGATGTTTGGATGTACTGTGAGTTTCGTAAAATATTTTCTTATCCCAAAAGAAATGAAAACATTTTATAGAATTTTGTACTAGGCACAATTGTTGACCGAAAAATATTTTACGGTTAACCAATTTTCCGATGTTACCAAACACCGTAAAATTAAGAAAAAGCAACCTTAATTGTTGACCGGAAAATATTTTAAATAAATCATAAGGATGTTGCAATCCTTCTATCCTTATCTAAGAGATAAATAAGCTGATTTGGAAGTTGCCTCAAGTCATGCATGCCCACAACATGAGTAAGAACGAAGTTGGCTATCCAATCCGCACAAGCATTGACTTCGCAAAAGACATGTCCAATAGTGAAAGTGCTATTTTCTGACAGGAGTTCTTTATATTTATCCACCATCGGCTTCATAGGAAAATGTCTACTAATATTTCATTTCAAAAGATGCAGCATCAATTGTGAATCTGTCTCAATATAAAGATGATTAATGCCCATTGATACTGCTTGCTTCATGCCCTCAAAAGTAGTCGTGAGTTCTGCCATATTATTAGAAGCCACTCCCAAGCTCATCATGAATTTTATCTCTGATCAATTTCCTTTCTATATCGAAAGAGTCCCCCAACTCCGGCTAATCTTGGATTCCCTTTAGAGGAACCATCAACATTTAATTTTCACCCTCTCATGCATTTTTCCCACCCAATGTGAATTTGTTCGGAAGCAACACTGCTATAAGCAATAGCAAGCAACATTTATTCACAAAAATCTATTTGGTGACTTATTAGTGATTTTCCAAGCAGCTTCAATGTCACGGACATATATACTCATAGGACATATATACTCATAGATGAAACCCACTTAACCATTAATATCTCTAATAGTCTGGCTTCCATGCATCCCCATAAATTCTCTCAATAGACACTAGCATATGAAAAGTTATTACTCTGCAAAATTGTAGGGTGAAATTGTTTAACTAAAACCACTAGGCATTTCGTCTAGTGGAATGCGCTCTTGGTTGTGAATGTAAAAAATTTTAAAATTAATTTTTGTAAACAACATTTTTTTGATAAAAAATTTTTAAGTTCGTCCAACGGACTAGTCTAAATTAGTGTGGGGTGTGGGCCCCATACATATGAGGCTCACACCCCATGTGAGTATTGGATCAGTCCGTTTGACAAACTTAATACCTTTACTTTTTTGATATATTGTATAGTTTAGATCTTTTTTGGATATATAAAAGAAAAAAAAAATCGTTTAAAAAATGCTATTCAACTTGGAACGGGAATAGCAGATACACAAGGATAAAACATAATATTTTATTATAGGTAAAGGAAAGCAAGACCATCATTCAACATTTTTTTTTATACAATAAAAGTTAAATTCGTGATTCAAACTCACGTTGTTATCAACCAATCCACCCAACATTTTTATACCGGAGTAAACGCAGCACACACAGTCTGTCTCCTTGTTTCCTAGGGGCAGCATGCTACGTATTCGGGACAACAACCCAGTTCAAAACCCAGCCAACAACACTGCTGCATTAATAGTCTCCGTGTTTTGATCATCGCGGAGTAGTTGATTATTTGGTTATCAGAACCGTTGCTTTCTTGTGGATCGTTATTCATTTTAGGGCACTGGTCATGTGCCTATAAAATTAGGTAGCATTGGATCTTTCACGGCATCAGCCTTTGATGAAGGGTAGCACAAAGACTCTCCTGTGTGGCAAGCAAGTGCACGAGCAATGAAAACGGCAACCATTAGCATTGCAGTTCTCTCCATGGCTAGCTAAAGCTCTGCAATTTATAAGTAATGTGAATGTGAAAGCTCTTCGACGTACTATGCATTTAGAGCGAGACATAACGAGAATAATTAGATTCATGGAGTCGTCGCCGATGTTTGATTTTGCGTCTTTTTGTCATTATGTAATATCTAAAGTGGCTTCATTAGTTGAATTAACATGTTTCACGTCACACCCTAAACTCAAAATCTTAAAACTCCAGACTTATGGATGAAACTAATTAGTGTTATAAGTATAAAAAATAATTATATGAATCTCTAATTAATTGGTCTAAAATAGTTAATTTAAATTATACCATATCACCAATTTATAAACCACTTAAATACATTATCTTCTATCGACGTGAGATATTACATTTCATCTAAAACTAACATTAAAGGGATCAATCAAAACTTGGGTTGTCATACATTGATTCATCAACCACAACATCTGCTTGTGCTTGTAGAAACAGATAAGGTGAGCGAATCCACCTCAAAAATCATCAACGCTTAGCGTTCGGCTCTTGCCTCTCAAAAAAAAGAAACTAACGTTAAAACAATACTACAAAACTATCTTGTAATACACAATGGCCGTTCGCCCCTTATTCCTCATTCACCGACGTATTTGTTGCCTCTGGTCACCTATACGTAATTAAGCATCAAATTCCGTACTGGAAAGTGAAAAGACACAATTTTCCCGCATTCATGAATTATAAATTTTAAAACTATTTTATAAGATTTCGTGCTATTTTAATTAATACCAATTAATTTTAAAATAAATTTAATTATATTTTTTAACATGATATTCAAGCTCTACTTGTTTCAGTCCTATTTATCCACTTGTAAACCATTTCTTCACTTCGATTTGTTCCTCCATATTAGCTCTGGTATTTAAAGTTTTTTTGCAATTTGGATGAGTGAGAGTTGTAAAAATTACAATTTTTTAACGTTGATAAATCATAGATTTTAAAATCAATATTAAACTATTTCTTCAAGATAAAATTTCATATTTCTTAACAAAGGGCTCGCAACGATAGAAACTGGAAGTCCTTGAGAATATTAGAGGATTGTAAGTTCTTGTAAAATACAAGATAAAATTGTGTATAATAATAAATGCTAAAATAGATGTAATACTTCTTCAAATTTTGTGTGTAAAGAGAGCTTCCATTCACGAACTGCCCATTTATTAGAAGAGTGTAGTTTTCATCGTTTGGTCAATGTAGTTAATTTTATTAATGGCCAATGAAATAATTACTTGTCAGAAACATTGTAATCCATAAATATTTTCTTCATATAACTTATGCCAAGGCACACAATAATCTCTTGTCTTAAATTTCTACTGTATGGTTTGTGGCTTAACATCTTCCGTAAATCTAATGGCAGGCATGCTATGTGATATATTTTTGGGGAATTATACTTTTGCGAGATTTATTTTTGGAAATTATACTTTTGAGACCTACGGTAAATAATACTGTTGAAAATTGGTCTGCTTAAAAAAGGACAAATGTTAATGTTAAGTCCCACATTACTGCACGATATAATAGTGAATGGTTTATAAGTTAGAATCATAAATTTAAATAATAAGAGTTAATTACTTTAAATTAGTGAATTAATGTCTAAAATATTTATCTTAAGCACGGATAGACTCAAAGTTACTATCTTTGGAGCATAACAAAATAATATTAAGAACTCATATTAATATTAAGTAACTATGCTTTTAATGCCATTACTTGAAGACTGTAAAATCATTCTGCGCCAGTCTGAAGGATTCAAATTTTTTTATATTTATAAAGAAATTAATATGTGTACGAATTAATTATATAATTATAAGTTAACACAATATTGAACCAAGCTCCTTTGAAAAAGGATAAGACGGGTGAATCTTATCCAGGATTGTTAACCATCAGCTCATAGGATTGTCTACTTCTCTCTTTTATGGTGAGAGATCAGCCTAGACTTTCTTTCAAAAAAAAAAAAAATTATGCTTTCGAGTTATATATAGTAATCTTTATATGTAGTAATCATACGAAGGTCGTGGACCACATTTGAAACCACCAAAATAATTAGAAAAAGTGATATGAAAGTATTCTCTTGCTTTCCTATGAAAACTAGTCAAAAGTATGTCTTCCCCGAAAGATCTGAAATTATATTCAAATGTATGCATCATACTTGGACAATCAAATAAAAAGAGCAAAATTAAGTACCCTCATCTAAAAGGGCTAGTAAAACAATGGTCAACAAAAATTACTCAAATATAAGAGTAAGATTATCACATACATTTCCTTTACTATATCCATCTAGGGAGAATTTTGACTCAATGATAAATTGGTCATCGTATAATTTATATTTTATCAAGTTAAATATAATAAATTCGTCTCTAACAATTTAAACTTTTATTCAAATTAAATTATCACTTACGTAGTATTAGATTTCAAGTTAGTAAACAATCTTAGTTCAAGTATCTACCACCCATTTTTAAAATTAAAAAAAGAAATCTACCTACAAGGATCAAAATAAAATCTCACGGGTATATTAAATATAATAAACACCTCTGATAGTCTAAATTTTTAAATCAAATGACAACATAATAAATAATAAAAATAGTTTCTTACAAAATTGTAATATAATTCAAAATTAAATGACAATAAAAAAATTCTAAAATTAATACAACCATTCTTCAAACTCTAGGCATACTAAAAATTTTTGTGCACTGAATTACTATTTATTTTACTCGCATTCTCTTTTTGAGAAATTATTATTATTATTATTATTTTTAAACTAATCCAGGTTGAGAAGGAAATTTTTCCCCAATGAAAATTGGCCGACATAAAAAAAAAAAAAAAAAAAAAAAAAAGAGTTCCACATACTTTTCTAAAGTGCCCAATCCAGGACAGAATCACTTCCCGGTTGAGAAATCATTCTTGGCAGGTAAAACTTTAATCAACCACACACACTAGTCCCCTTTGGGAAAATTATTCTATCCGGAGGATCACTGTTGACGTGACAAGGTGATCCTCCCGGAGCGCGACACTTGGCGAGCATATATGCATTGGCTGACATCACGCATAGCAAGAAGACAGATTTACCCTTCACTTTGCGCGCTGTCCAATAATTGTTAAAGCGCATGCATAGATGCCAAATGACCAAAATAGACACGCAAGTGAAGACAAAAACTTTGGCAAATGACCAGATTGGGCCGTATATATAATAAGTTTAAACATTTTTTTTTTTGGCTCAAACATTTCCCCACTTGCTGGGTTATTTTTATTTATTTATTTTGCCAAATCGTGTCTCCATATGCTTGCTTATTTTTTGTTTGTACGTGGATCTCCAATTTGCATGCAATTTTTTTGTTTGAACGTGTATTAAAGTGCGCTTCAAATTGCTGTTATTTATTTCTGTTTGTCCAATTGCAATTTCCATGGGATTCATGAGAACGAAATTGTATGCAATAGAAGTGTATCTCAGCAAACCAAAAACCTCACAAGAAATTATAAGATTTAGTTTTATTTTGATATTACAAAAAAAAAAAAAAAATTCGATCATATCGTTGTCAAAACGTAATTAACAATTACTTGATGATCTTATTAAAATACGGGAACATGATCCAAAATTAGTGTGTATTGTGCAACAAATGTCATATGTAAAGATATTGTGACGTACTAATTGCAAAACCAATTTAAAGTAGGATTGTTATTTTTGATGGGTTTATCTTTCAAGAAGTGGCAACAAACCACTCATTACATGCAAGATTTTGTTGTCCTTTTTAAAATAATAAGTCATGGCAACCCATGAAGCCCAAATGTTAAAGTGTCTATTTTTTATATGTAATGGGTCAAATAAATAACCATATATGAAATGTTAGCCCAACTTAAAAAGGATTTATGTATATGTAACTCGGACCAACTAAATCGAATAAACAATGTTAATGCAAAAGGTCCATTAATGATTCAAATATATGCATATGGAGAAATATGTAGAAAATATTTAAATAAGCTACACAATTTTCTCAAAACCGATAGAAAATAGGTTTTTTGTGCTTTTGTTAAAGTGGTTTTTGAATAAGTTATTTTTCGTAAAAGAGGTTTATAGCTCGTTATCTGAAGAAAAAAAAAGTGTATTATGCAAGGTAAGGGAGTTTAATATGAAGGTAATATGGTGAAACCTCTTTTAATTAATATCGTTTTGACCACTAAATTCTATTAAGTTATCGTAAAATTAATATATTTATATTTAAGAGTTATTTTAAACTATTTTAACTTTGTAATAACATATTATGATTATGGTGTATTTTTTTTTGAAAAGTGACGTATTTTTTTAGTCCAATTTGGAAAGATAAGTTATGAGAATATATGAGGATCATTACTTTTAGTAGGATTAGAACAAAGTTTATCTAATTTCGTATCTAAGTCCTTTTAGGATTAGAATGAGAACTAATTTTTCTATTACATCCTAATCCATGTAGGAATATCTCAATTTTTTTTTATCTCCAAATAGTTAAATATGATATTCAACTAGAACATTTATATAACAACAATATGTACAACAACAAGATCATAATAACAATATTGTCATATTATTCTTAATATGGCTCTGATACCACACGAAGGCCCAGGTATGGGGATCTAGTTACTGGATTTACAGATAAAAATCACTCTGACAAAGCGGTCAGCCGAGTCAACACAAAACAGCCCACAAAACATGGAGAAGGGCCAACAGAGCGACTTATGGCGACAAAGTGCCTGCCTTGAGGATCGTCTTACCATAACAACGATACCAACCATAACTGTATCTAACTTATAATATAGAGTATCATGTCTAGAGATCCATGGCGGTTACAGACAGTGTGGCAACTAGCCTGCCATATTATGCGGCACTTAATAAATAAAATAAAATAAACAAAACTGAGAAATTAAAAAGAATATACCTGAAGAAAGAAGTTTTCTTCGATTGATTAGTAAAATTTACAATGGTTTCGAAAATATAAAAACTGAAAGAAAGTAGTAGGCTGCTCTCTCGAGCTCTGCCAACAAAAACTAAAAGCCCTGAATTTATACAACTGGGCGGAACTCAAAAGAAAATTAAAAACAACTCAAACCGGATTTGAAAACTTTGAAATCCGGGGTCCCTATACATCATGTGTCTATAAGACAAAAACTTTATAAAAAGTAAACAGGAATTGTCCTAAAAGTAACTACAGTGACATTCCACCGACTGTCGGTAGCCGACATCTTTTTCAAAAGCAAGTTTGCTTTCCCGTAAATTTCGGCTTTTTCCTTTTCATCTTATCCGAAGTTTCATCAGATTCCTTCAGATTATCTTTCCTTTTCCTTTATCTTTGGCTTTTCGTAATAATTCATCCTTCAAGCTGTCAAACAGATCTTCTGCTAACACATCTTGAGCGGATGGGATGTCCTCATTAGGATCTTGAGATTCTCCTGGTAAACAAGCAAAAGCATTTGGAGACCTCATCGAAGTGTTTTCTGATGTAGAATCAGTGTCCACTGCACTTTTAAAATGTCTTAGGAAATCTTCCTTGACTTCATCCAGATATGATGCCATAACATCTTCATGAGAGCTTATCTGTTTCCTCATTTGGATTTTTCGTAGAATATGAGAAAAAGGAGATTCATTTTCTTGAGTCTTTTTCTTTGTTTCTTCCATCTGGTCTTGATAGAGTGCTATCGTCTGAGAAATTTCATTGATATTGGGTTGACCATAAGGTTTCTTAGTATCAGGATCATTTTTCAAGAGTTTTGCCCAAAATTTTGAAAGAAATTTTCTTTTTAAACAAAACATTTTTTCTTTATTTATCTCCGCGATAGGGATCCATTTCCATATCCATGGGAGACCAAATTCCATAAAGAAAAATAAAGAGCTTGATCTTTCAATATAAAGATCAGGATCATTTCTAATATGGGGACAAATTGACAACCATTCAGTAAAAAGTCCTTTATGAGGATCAGGGAGAATTTTGACCGGGGGTCCAAAACTTTTCCACCATTGATGGATCCATGCAGGAAATCTACGGTTCTGAAATATTTCAGGATTGAATTTTATAAACCAGGAATGTTTATGTTGGGGGTTTTCATATAAGAAAACTTTGGAAAATGCTTCCACATAATCCCAATAATTAAAATGATAAGTATTTTTATCAAGAATAAATTGCCTTTCATTTAAGGTACTGATTCCCCATTCATTTGGAGAAATAATTTTTCTAATATAGATTTTACTATAAGTATATATTGGAAGAGTATTATTCTTCTTGAAATGTTCAATATCACATGAATTTGTGACTTGTAAAATTGATTCAAAATATACCCTGGACTTGTAATAAAGTATAGGAAACATATAATTAGTCAAATGTCGTTCCATAAGGTACCAAGGATCATTGATCCACTGCTTATCAGTATTTTCAAGAGGTAAAATTATTTCCTCATGATGAGATATCTCAAAGGAGTCATCAGACTCTTCATGATCAACTGCATGAGCATAAGATGATGATTGAGCAGTATTACTGCTTTCTTCAATAACCTTTTTGATTTTATCAAAATCAGGATGTGATGGATCAATAGTGATCCCGCCTAAATTAACTAATTTTTTGCCTGCAATGACCCTATTAGGATCAAGGTTTCGTCCTCTTCCTCTTCCCCTATTAGGGTTAGAGGATCCTCCCCTAGCGGAGATCATCTTGCAAAAATTCACGGGTAAGAAAATCAGGAAGAGAATTATTATTCCCTTTAATATAATCAATATCAAAATCAAAAGGTGCAAGATTAGCTGCCATCTAGCAAACATTTGTTTGGAAACATCATGTTTAATATCTTTATTGAACATATATTTTGCTGCTTGGCAATCTGTTTTTATCAAAAACTTTTGACAATATAAATCATCTTGAAATTTTAACACACATTTAACAATCGAAAGAATTTCTTTCGCAACAATCGCATATTTTTGTTGACTATTATTCCATTTTCCTGAATGAAATCGAACAAGATATTCTTGTTTTGTTTCTGGATGAACTTGCTTTAAAATTCCTCCAAAACCAATCTCTGAAGCATCTGTTTCAACAATTTTATTCCATGTAGGATTAGCAAGCATTAAGCAAGGCAAATTTTTAACCTTAGACTTAATTAACTTAATTTTTTCAATATAAACATCTGTCCATGGTCCTGGTTTCTTTTTGAGTCTATCATACAAGATAGCCGTATCACTAGCAAGATTTTTATAATATGGTAGAATATAATTTAAGCTACCAAGAAATCTCTGTAGTTGAGTTTTATCAGTAATTTGATCAGAAAATTTAGAAGCAAATTCAATACTTCTATTAATAGGAATAATCTTTCCTTTTTCAATATTATGACCAAGAAATCTGACCTTGGTTTGAAATAAAAGCATTTTTGGCTTGGAAATAACAAGACCATTTTGTATCACAATTTTCTTAAATATATCAAGATGTTTAAAATGTTGTTGTATGTCTTTAGAAAAGACCAAGATATCATCAATGTAGACGATAATAAAATCGCTAAAAGGGATGAATATTTCATTCATAATATTCTAAAATTCAGAAGGAGCATTTTTTAATCCAAATGGCATAATATTCCATTCATAATGTCCAATTGGAACAGCAAAAGCAGTTTTATATCTGTCCTTTTCACTAATCTGTATCTGCCAATATCCAGATTTAAGATCAAATTTTGAAAATATTAATGCATTATACAATCGATCCAAAAGATCTTTCTTATTAGGAATAGGATACCTAATCCATTTCAACACTTTATTAAGTGGTTTATAATTTATAACAAGTCTAGGATTACCTTTCTCTTGTTCTGCATGTTTATTGACATAAAAAGCAGTACAACTCCATGGAGAGTATGACTTTCTGATAAGATGCTTATCTATAAGATTAGCTATTTCTTTTTTACATAAATCAAGATATTCCTGATTCATCTGACAAGGACGAGCCTTGGTAGGAATCATCTTTTCATCAAAATTACTTTCATAAGGTAAAGAAACAATATGCTTCTTTCTATCCCAAAAAGCATTTGGGTGATCATTACAAATTTGTAAAGAAAAATCATGAGTAAGATGTTTAATCTTATCCTGTAATTTAGGATTTTTTAACATAGTATCAATATTATTGATATTCATCTCATGTTTTAAGAAATTCAAATGTGATTCCTTAGCTTTCATTAAATTAGCTATCTGGCCTAAGATTTTCTCTCTAGGTTCAGTAATAAAACGAAATATCACAGGTTCTTTATTATAAGTTCCTGTTATTCCATGATTGTCTATGCCTAATATTGGCATAATTTCATTTATAAACGGAGTTCCTAGAATTATAGGACACGTCATGTTTTCAATTAAAAGAAAACTAGTAGATATACAAACTTTTTCATAACATATAAATGCCTGAGGTAATTTATATTTAACCCTTAGTTTTTCTCATGATGCAGAAGAAATAGAATGAGCAGTTTTCTCAAAATACTGAGTTGGAATTAATCCTTCCTGTATGCAATTAAGATCAGCACCAGAATCAATCAAAGCAATCATATCTTTAATCATATGATTTGGTTGAATAAGTAAATTAATTCTAACCAACCATTTTTGCGTAGTAATAACCTTCAATATATTAAGAAGATTTAAATCAACCATAGCATCTGGTAAAGTATTAGAAGAACTAGGTTCCTGATGAACAAACATATCAATTTGTTCTTTAATTAATTGATTTTCTTGTCTAAGATCATTGATCTGGCTTTGAAGTTTATTAACTTCCTGTTTTAATTCAAAATGAGTGATAGGAATATTTTTCCCTTTTTTATCATTTATTTGATTAATAACATCCTTAATATTATAACCCTGTTTTGAACTGAAAATCTTTTCTATGGGTTTTTTCAACAGAATTTTCCTTGGAATAATGTTCCAAAATCTTTAATTTTAAAGAATCATCTTTAATATCTTCTAATAGTTTTAAAACATCTAACCACTTATCAGTAGTAATCATGTTGACTTTTAAATCATCAAATTGAGATAGTATCTTATAATATTCTTCATCAAAATTATTAACTTTGCACGTACATGGAGGAGAATCCTCCCTAGAAGATATATTATCAACTTCATCAGAAGAATATTCAATATCTGAGCTATCTCAGCTAGAACTAGACAAATTGTCTATGTCAATAAGTAATTTTGCCAATTGTTCTTTAGTGTGATCATCAAGATCTAAAGCATTTATCTTCTTTCGGAATTGCCGACATTTATTAGCATAATGACCCTTTTTTACCACATCTATAACACGTGGGAATAGGCTTAGGCTTGGGTTTATATCCCTTTCTTTCATTTCTCTCTCTTCTTTTTCTAGCTTTCCTCTTATATTTAAGAGATGTATAATATTCCTTAAGCTTTTTAGGCCCTTTAGACTTAGTAAGTCGACGAGTAGATGGAATATCCATCACAAATTATTCACAAAATTGACCTAATGTCTGTCTATCTGTCAGACCTTGTTTCTTAATCTGATAGTTTAATTTAATCTGATTGCAAAGATCTAATCCTTCCTTGACACATACACCTATTAATTCACCATAAGTGTACATATTATAAACAATATTATTATTTGTATCTTTAATTAAGACCTTTCTAATTTTTTCTGCAAATGATGCAGGTAAACCATCAACAAATTGTGCCTTCCATTGACTATCACTAGCTTCTGGAAGTTCAAAAACTCTAGAAAGAAAAACATCTTTATACCATCTAAAAGATGTGAGAGTAAGACAACGTAAATTGCGTAATAATGTCCTAGTTCTATCATAACTAGTAGTAAATTGACTACAAAAATGTTCAAGAATAGTAGCACACATTGTGTAAACAGCATTAGAAACTATAACACCATTTTCTTCTCTGGTGGCTTGAGCAATTTCTTGTCTCATTTCTAATATAACACAATTATCAAATCAGCCTTTTAATTGACCAGACAATCCAGATAATATAGCTTCACATATTACTGGTTCTTGATTACCAACTTGTTTACAAATCTGAGCATACATAAGCATGCGTTCAACAACTCTTTTGATTTGTTTATCAGTCATACCATCTATATTCCATTCATAAATAGTACGATGATCAAAACTAGCATTTTTGCTAAAATTAGTAGTATCTTCCTCATATAAAATATCCTGTGGAGTAGGACGAGGATAATAGTACCAATTATTCTTAGGTTTACTAGCAAATTTACTAGATTCTCCTCTTTCTATTTTATTTACTTCCTCTGAAATATTCATTATTGATGATTTATTTTGAGGAATTAATTCATCTTCTGACTGAGAACTATCAGAACTAATCTGTGTAGATCTATCAGACCCTAGATCAGACAATAATCCAATATGTAAATGAACTAAATTTTTGTTAATTAAATTATCAATTTTTGACTCAGGATCCATCTTAAATCCTTCTAATTTAGGAGCAGGTTGAAAACCTGTTTTCTTAGCTTGAGAAGAAGATGTTTCTCCTAATTTCAATTTTTCTGTATCCTGGAGTGTTACCTTTGGAGGTTTCTGTTTTAAGGAATCTAATATTTGATTAACCTTTTTTTCTAAAATAAGTAATCGTTCTCCTACAATTTGTAGAGTACAATTAGTATAATTTCCTTGTTGAACAAGAGAGTTACTAACATCGACAATCTTAGGGATGCTAGGAACCTAGATTGGAGACAATCTTTAATGGGAATAACTCAGTCTAGTCTGGCTTATGGACCAGTTTATTTTAATGTTCGTCCCAATTTATAGCTTTCTTTATCTGATAGAAATATACGTGAAGCTGTTACTTTATATGTAAAAACCAAAGGATATAATTATATGCCTCACTTAGAAACTATGAGTATCTGTTATAGAATTTATTATAAGGTTCTACATACTTTGAACCCTAACTGTAAATTACAGGATGAAGCTGGTACAACAGTTATGATAGAGACTAATTTGTCTAAATAAAAAATTACTACTAGAAGAATGATTAAATGGGAAGAAATAGACTTTCCTGAAAATTGGAAATTAGAAAATGTGACTCCTAGTCAACCTAGAATTCAATCAGATCTGTCTGAAGTTGTTCAGACTGCTGAAGGCGATGTCTTTCTTAGATTTAAACAAGAACCCACATTAATTAGATCTTTTTCATCAAATCATTCTTATATATCTCCGATTGTGGAATTTCCTCAGTCATCAAGAGCATCTACTTCTTATATTAGAGAAGATCCTAATAAGGAAATAGATAGGTTTAAACCACCATCTGAAGAAGGTGAAATAGTTCAACCGGAAAAGATAGATGCAATAAGAATTTCACATAGTCAAATTCCTCATGGAATTAATAAGGAGGATATAACTCCATCTGAAATGAGTTTCCACGTGTAATGACGACCAAACTTACTTTTAGCCCCGAAAGTTGGGAAAAAACTTATGTTAACAATGAATTTTTACAGGCTCACTGGCAACTTCTTCGGGAATGGATTTCTTCATCTTTTGATAAAACCCAATGGCAAAATATTAAAAATCAATATTATGATTTTATGAGAAAAGAACAAAAAATTTATAAATTTGTTCCTTGGTTTATTGATCATTATATTTCTTTTGCTATTAATACAATAGAGAGAGAATGGACTGATGTCCAAGGTAACAAGGAAAAATCTGTTTTTCCCCCTACTAAACCATTAATTATTGGAAAAGATGATTTTCAAATTGAATCTAAAGCTTTTCTAAAATTATTTGAAAATGGTAATGCTTCTGTTATGATACAGGATTTGAACTCTCTTGTTCAACAAGAAAATTATACTAATTGTACTCTACAAATTGTAGGAGAACGATTACTTATTTTAGAAAAAAAGGTTAATCAAATATTAGATTCCTTAAAACAGAAACCTCCAAAGGTAACACTCCAGGATACAGGAAAATTGAAATTAGGATAAACATCTTCTTCTCAAGCTAAGAAAACAGGTTTTCAACCTGCTCCTAAATTAGAAGGATTTAAGATGAATCCTGAGTCAAAAATTGATAATTTAATTAACGAAAATTTAGTTCATTTACATATTGGATTATTGTCTGATCTAGGGTCTGATAGATCTACACAGATTAGTTCTGATAGTTCTCAGTCAGAAGATGAATTAATTCCTCAAAATAAATCATCAATAATGAATATTTCAGAGGAAGTAAATAAAATAGAAAGAGGAGAATCTAGTAAATTTGCTAGTAAACCTAAGAATAATAGGTACTATTATCCTCGTCCTACTCCACAGGATATTTTATATGAGGAAGATACTACTAATTTTAGCAAAAATGCTAGTTTTGATCATCGTACTATTTATGAATGGAATATAGATGGTATGATTGATAAACAAATCAAAAGAGTTGTTGAACGCATGCTTATGTATGCTCAGATTTGTAAACAAGTTGGTAATCAAGAACCAGTAATATGTGAAGCTATATTATCTGGATTGTCTGGTCAATTAAAAGGCTGGTTTGATAATTGTGTTACATTGGAAATGAGACAAGAAATTGCTCAAGCCACCAGAGAAGAAAATGGTGTTATAGTTTCTAATGCTGTTTACACAATGTGTGCTACTATTCTTGAACATTTTTGTAGTCAATTTACTACTAGTTATGATAGAACTAGGACATTATTACACAATTTACGTTATCCTACTCTCACATCTTTTAGATGGTATAAAGATGTTTTTCTTTCTAGAGTTTTTGAACTTCCAGAAGCTAGTGATAGTCAATGGAAGGCACAATTTGTTGATGGTTTACCTGCATCATTTGCAGAAAAAATTAGAAAGGTCTTAATTAAAGATACAAATAATAATATTGTTTATAATATGTACACTTATGGTGAATTAATAGGTGTATGTGTCAAAGAAGGATTAGATCTTTGCAATCAGATTAAATTAAACTATCAGATTAAGAAACAAGGTCTGACAGATAGACAGACATTAGGTCAATTTTGTGAACAATTTGCGATGGATATTCCATCTACTCGTCGACTTACTAAGTCTAAAGGGCCTAAAAAGCCTAAGGAATATTATACATCTCTTAAATATAAGAGGAAAGCTAGAAAAAGAAGAGAGAGAAATGAAAGAAAGGGATATAAACCCAAGCCTAAGCCTATTCCCACGTGTTATAGATGTGGTAAAAAGGGTCATTATGCTAATAAATGTCGGCAATTCCAAAAGAAGATAAATGCTTTAGATCTTGATGATCACACTAAAGAACAATTGGCAAAATTACTTATTGACATAGACAATTTGTCTAGTTCTAGCTCAGATAGCTCATATATTGAATATTCTTCTGATGAAGTTGATAATATATCTTCTAGGGAGGATTCTCCTCCATGTACGTGCAAAGTTAATAATTTTGATGAAGAATATTATAAGATACTATCTCAATTTGATGATTTAAAAGTCAACATGATTACTACTGATAAATGGTTAGATGTTTTAAAACTATTAGAAGATATTAAAGATGATTCTTTAAAATTAAAGATTTTGGAACATTATTCCAAGGAAAATTCTGTTGAAAAACCCATAGAAAAGATTTTCAGTTCAAAACAGGGTTATAATATTAAGGATGTTATTAATCAAATAAATGATAAAAAAGGAAAAAATATTCCTATCACTCATTCTTAATATTATTTTTAACAAATTTCCAATCTAGGTTCCAATCTATGCTTTGAAGTTTATTAACTTCCTGTTTTGAATATAAAATATTTGGGTTAATAAGATACGAATAAAATTTTAAAATGTATTATCCTATAATTTTATCGTAGTAACAACTTTTTATAATGGACCCAACCCATTCCCTACAATCCAACTAGGAAATTAAAATAATATGTTTAATTAAAAATACTATATAAAAATACAAAGGCAAAATTTTCAGAAACTTTGAGAGCAATTATAATTTTTTTTTAAAACAGGGATGAGTATTATGAAGATTAATGCAAAATTTAACACTCCATGCCTCTGGCCATGTACGTAAACAAATTACAAATTTGTTTCATTCATTTCAATCTTTACAAGTGTCATGTCGCTAGACCAAAAGATCTTTGACACAATTGGCTCCTCTTGATATTATCTTAAGATTTTTTTTTCTTTCGTCATAGCTTAGGAGTTAGATATTGAATGAATGGCCACATGTTGAGGACTTTCATACCAAAAATGGCCAAATCGTACATCAGCTCAAAACTTGGAGTCCAAGTATCAAATAGCAACAAATGAGCAGACATATATGCACATCAAACTAAACTCAATGAATTAGTTTAGTCGTGAAGATTTTAATTTGTGGTTGAAGATTTGTTTACATCCTAAATTCTAATTAGTCAACAGGCAATCTTTTGGACAGGAAGGCACGACAATGCCATCTAACTAATCCTAATTAACTTGTATTATGCCGGACAAAGTCATGTGTTTCGAAATTTTAACTAACACTAACTAATCCGAACTAACTTGTCCCACTAGAAAAAGTCATGTGACTCAAAATTTGGACATACTGTGATCTTCAAACGATTTCACAAGTGTTCTGCGGCATAAGAAAAACAAAAAAACAAAAAGATATTCATATCAAATTGCAGGAACAAATAATGTAGATTGAAATTATTTAGTGAAGACGATTTGAAGGTCAAAATTATGTGATACAATAAACAAAGCATTTATAGTAGGTCGGTTAGCAAATTTTTAAATAAGGAAAACGATAACATAAACGATGGAAAATCGGTTATACAAATACAAAAAGAAACTAAGACTCCAATTGAAAAAGGAAAACTTAACAAATTAAATCAAGAAAAAATCATTACTTGTACCAAGCCATTCAAATCTCTAATAGATTAATTTAAACACTTGATTTTCACAAAAAAACAATTAAGAATTTAATCTCTTCATTGGTCAAGGGACCCACGCTTACATGGCTGTGACCAAATCATTTCACCAACTCCGATTGATCACGTGACTATATATATATGTATTCCACAGGCTTATGAGATTAAGACATATATAAATATAGGTAAAATGAAAAGCCAGAAATATGGGCAAAATTAGAAGAAAAAAAAAAGTAATTTAGATTAAGCACATTAAATTTAATTAATTGATCCAAAATATTAAATGAAACAGTTTCACTGATCTATCAAAATCAATTTATGGAATTACGGGAATGGTGAATGCAAGATTATCAATATTAAATTAACACTTTGTCCTAAGATTTGATCGTATCATGTCAATTATTTCTACATGGAAATATAGCAAATTCCAGTATGAAAAGAGTAAAAAATTACCACTGAGCATTTACTCTAGTGCTACAATTTTCCTCTTAGATGCGAAAAGTCTCCCGATCAATTTTTATACCTAATATCTTAATTGATTTAAAATAGTTTAAGGCAATCTTGAATCAGATAGAAAAAAGAATAGTTAAAAAAATTAAATATAATTACAAGAAGCACAACAGCAGCAGCTCGGGATCTAAAGAGGGAATGAGAATAATTTAATTTCTTATGAGAATCACAAAATTAGAGATAAGGCACAAGCTCAACTTCTTCGATTAGGGTATTATGTAAAGAGTGTTAATAGACGGACTCATTAAGCAGAAATAGAAAATGTTTATTTTTCGCTTTCCAAATAAGAAATTAATTATGGATTGATGGATAAGAATAAGGTAATTACCTTTGAAACCCAACCAGTGCCTGCAGAATCATAAAGATGGAGAACGCGATCGGTGGATGTGCAAAACCAATCAATGGATGATGCTCAGATGCCGCAAAAACCTGTAGGAGAAAAGTCAACGTGAAAATGATATACAATACGCATGCATACAGAGGAAAGGATAAGAGAGGGTAGGTTACGAATGAAAGAAGAAAATACACTTCTGAGTTCCAAGTACAAAAGTGATTCTCAACCTTAGAAGATGGAGAGTGCAACCTCAATTATTTCGCCGGAAAAGTGGAAAATTTGCTAGGCGGAGAACACGAGGGGTTGCTTTGCTAGGTTGAGAGTGCAACGTCAAAGATTTCGCCGGATCAGTGGAGAAAAAACAAAGCGGATAAATTGAGGGGTTGTTTTGTTATGTGGAGAAGTGGAAGACAAAAGTAATAATGGTGGATGATGAAGAAGAGAAGAGAGAGGATAGTGGTGGAGGCTTCTCGGGAAGATGAAAATAAAACTTGGGGGTATTTTGGTATTTTGACGTAGGGTATTTTAGTAATTGAAAGAAAATGTTAAACAAATATCAGTGAACTACTTTTAAGGTTAAAATGGCAAATTGATATATATATTTTTTTAATATTGCATAAAAGCCATCCTCATAGAAGAAAGACTCCTTTGCCTGTGAACACAACGTGGCGTGCAAACTGGACTAAACTAGTGGGTCCCAACAAGAAGCTGATCAGAACCGTACATAGAGCTGACATGGCTCATTCCTGCACGATAGATTCGCGGGAAAGCGAAATTGGCGGTTGTGATCATCATCACGTGTGCTTGTGCTTTCTGCGCAGAAACAGAAGTACAGAAATGATAAAAGAACGTTTCCTCTTTTTTCTGCTAAAAACACCCCTTTGTTTACTCCTTTAGCTTCTCAGCACCCTAGATTTTCTTCTCTATGAAGGTAAAAACAAGATCTGCTTAAATATTCTCTCTCTCTAGATCTCTCTCAATCTCACTTGATCTTGGTTTATCGAGATTTTTGGGTATCAGTTTTGATTCTCAGTGATCTTTTGCTGATTTTATTATATACCCAAAGTTTTGCGCATAATTTTTGAAGGAGAGTTTCGTGTGCAGGTTGCCCTTGTTTAGTATTTTATAATTTTTTTCTGTACCATAGTTTTTGCTGTTGCAGATTATTGTTGTGAGTGGAGGAAGCAAAGCCATGTCAGAGACTTCTGAATTGTTTACTGAAATGGGTCCCAAGAAGAAGAGCAAGAGGCCCTTCACATGCACAGGTTCAAACTGACCCTTTTTTTTAGAAATTTTGTATTTTCTTTGAGTTTTTTTGTTTTTGTTTTTGGATGATTGTGTGGTTGGAGTTGAGTTTTGATCAATGCCCACATGCTGGAATTGCAGAATTCAAGGAAAAATCAGAGCTTTCTATGTACTGGTTTTCACAATCACCTGACTGGTAGTGATTTTTATCTGATTGTCATTTTGACTAGTGATCATGCTGCATTGTGGAGTATTTAAGTGATTTTGTAACTTAAAGTTTGAATCTTTACTGAGCTTTTCTTGGATTGGTGGTGAAATCAGTAGTAGTAGAAGTAGTATTTAAGGTTGCTTATGGTTTCAGATAGTTTGGGAAGTTTGCAGTGTATGTTGATCATGCTGCATTGAGGAGGATTTAAGTGACTTTTAACTTAAAGGTTGAATCTTTACTAACGTGTTCTTGCATTGGTGGGGAAATAAGTAATATTTTAGGTTGCTTATGGTTGCAGACAGTTTGGGGTGTTTGTTGTTTGTGGTAGATGAATGGAGTGTTCGGGAAGGAAGAGAAAGGGGGTGGATAATGCCGTGGAAAGCCGAAAAGATTTAGCGTTTGTCTTGTCATATTTGTCTCTGGAAGATTGTCCAAGAAGGAAAAAGAAGTGCAAGGAATTAGTGGTTAAAGATTGTGTTGGTTCAGTTAAGAAAGTAGTTACTGGAGTTGCCACAGCCCCGCCTTGTAGCAGTGCATGTTCTGACTCACCTGGTAGAGGTCTTAAGAGAAAAATTGGGTGCATTGATGCTGCAACTCGATTGGGTAGGAAGAAGAAGATTGAACAAGAATATGAGTTAGGCGAAGTTATAGGGAAAGGGAAATTTGGGTCTGTGGTGTTATGTCAGAGTAAGGCGAGTAAGGAGCAGCTTGCATGCAAGACTTTGCGTAAGGGGGAAGAGACTGTGCATCGTGAAGTGGAGATAATGCAGCACCTTTCTGGTCATCCGGGTGTTGTGACATTAAAGGCAGTGTATGAGAATTCTGAATCTTTCCATCTAGTGATGGAGCTTTGCTCTGGGGGCCGGTTGCTTGACCAGATGGCTAGAGAAGGGCGGTACCCAGAGCAGCGGGTAGCTATGATAATGAAAGAGCTGATGCTGACCATCAGATACTGCCATGAGATTGGTGTTGTACACCGAGACATTAAGCCTGAGAACATTCTCCTCACATCCTCTGGAAAATTGAAGCTTGCGGACTTTGGGTTAGCCATCCGAATTTCAGATGGTAATTGCAGACACTAGTCACACAACCACTTATCTTATATTGACTTGCTTTGATTGTACCATGAATGACACCAATTTCAATCATGCACTCTTTCAAATAAATTTTATCTGGCTTTTAGGGCTAGTCTTCTTTTGATTATAGAACTTGGTTTGATCATTTGGATAATCAACTATAAATAACAAAATAAAGTGACTATGGCATAAACTATCAATCTCAAGAAAAATGATTTTATCTGTTTTTTTAAATTTAGTCTATTTCAATTATGCAAAACAAGAGGAATATGTGGGTATTGATACCTTTCTAAATGGTGCTTATGATGTTTCCTGGATCAACAATCTATTGCATACAAGCAAGAACTCTAGGTGCTTTTCATGCTTCCTGCTGCTTCTATATTGACATATCCTCTCATTTTCTATCTCCAAGAAGTAGATGGATAAATTTTCTTTCTTGCATTTTATCAGTTCTTCAGCACTACGATTCCCATTGTCCCATACTGATCTGAATAGAATATGGACCATACTCTATTTTAGTATATAAGCACATGAGAGAAGAGGACAAGATGAGTTTGCTTGTCCCACGCTTAGCCTGAAAAAGAGAAGCCCACTAGAACTAACAATCTTAAATTCATTGCCAAGCAATAGTCCTCTGATTAATTGAGAAGTCTTTCATGTGTTATTACATGTTTTAAACAACTAGAAAACTTGGCCAAGAGTAATATGCACTTCATTTCATGCCCCTTGGAGTAGTTTGACTCTTTTTGACATGATAAATTCCATTTTGGCCTATGGAGTCCTTCTTTATCGATAAATTTTATTACTAGTTTCCTAATTGTTTGACCTTTCATTCTTGCTGTGATTGTGACTGCTATATTATCTTCACTCGTACTCCATAGATAAGTCTCTTGCAGTTTTCTCCACCCTCCTGTTCCCCCCCCCCCCCCCCCCCCCCTCTCCCCCCCCCCCAACCCCACCCCCACCCTCTTCTCTCTCTTTCCTGTACCTTAAAAAATAACCGAAGTTTGTGACATCTGACACCTCATCAGGTCAGAGCCTGACTGGTGTAGTTGGAAGTCCTGCTTATGTTGCTCCAGAAGTTCTGCTTGGTGATTACTCAGAGAAGGTGGACATATGGAGTGCTGGTGTCCTCCTTCATGCACTTTTGATTGGTGTTCTTCCATTTCATGGTGATTGCGCAGAAACTGTTTTCAAGGCTATCAAGAATGAGAGCCTTGATTTCAATAGCAGAGTTTGGGAATCTGTATCACCACCTGCTCGTAATCTAATCTCTTGTATGTTGACAAGGGATGTTTCTGCAAGGCTTGGTGCTGAAGAAGTACTGAGTGAGTAACCTCCAGATACCCCCTTTTCGTCCCGTCTAGATACTGTGGCAACTAAGAGCAGATCTTTGACTCTTACATTGATACTTCTCTGGTCTTATATTTTCTTTCAAAGGAAACAAATTTGTGTCTGTGTTTTTTGGGGTATTAATACAATGCCAAAAGAATAAATGCAGGTAAAGCGTAGTACAGGATTTCGTTTGGAGCATTAGGGTAGAACCTCAACTGTTCTTTTCCACAGTACCACAAATTCATGATTCTTACTATTACTGTATTTCCTACAAATATCGTGTATGTGTTTATGCAGTGCACCCATGGATTTTGTTCTACACTGGACCTACACTGAAGACACTGACTCCTAGATCGGATTTGAAGAACCATGTAAGGCTGACTTCAATTCCTCGGGCAGAATCGGAGAGACTGAAGACAACAAAGAGCAGCTCTCTCAGTGATGACTCTGCTTCAATTCAATTATGTCATAGTTCAACTGATTTGCAAAGCGAAGATTCTGGTTTAATTGATGTCCTCACGGTGGCTATTTCACGAGTGAGGATTTCAGAGCCAAAAAGAAGCAGGTTATGCAGTCCTGCTCAGACAACACAACAGCAATGTTCCTCTAACATGAACACCAGCAACCTCTGTACAGCATTTTAACTCCAAATCATGACCCGCGGATGCATTTCAAAGTTAAACCTAATTTATGTAGAAGGTTACCTACGTGAGCGGGAGCTTTACCAGATGGAGATCGGGTAAGACATAATGCACTAGAGATCGCGGCAACTGATGCTCTATTTGCATTCAGTGGTCTAGACATTATGACCCGCAGATGCATTCGGTTGCCAAGACTATTTGTATGGTTTTCAGTTTGTCTTGAGTTCCTAACTTGACCGAATAGTTCTCAGACTCTTGTGTAGATTGCATGTAAATGTAAATAAGTTCCGTGTTTCTAGGTGATCTGGCAAGCGAGTGCATGAATGCTGCAAAACTTGTGTGCTTACTCTTATGCTTTACTGGGTTTTCACTATCTGTATAGAGCTGACCTTCACTGCCGGACTCGCCATGTACTGATTTTCTAATATCCCTGGAAACATCTCTGCCCAATCGGCCACAATGGATAGACAAACACCATACTAGAGTAGAATTAGGCGATCGCCTCCCAGAACAAATTATGAGGAATCTTTTAACAGTTATTTCATTGCTTAGTTAATATTGAACAAACATGATATAAATTCAAAGGTTATTGTATGTAAATAGATTAATATTAATAAGGTTTTTATAATATGAAACCCTTAAATTCTACAAATCCTACATATCTATAAGCTAATACAGGTTTAACAAATCGAGCAATATATTTTCATCCTCTACAAATTCTACGTCTCTATCTAATACTATTTGGTACATTATATATTTGTTTTTTTTCAAGTTTCAACAAATATAATTTGAACACAAATTTATGGTATATTATAATTCACAAAATTACCCTCTCGATTAAAGATTTTGACGAGAGAAAAAATATGTTAAACCACTGAGGAGTTGCTAAGTCAGCAACAAGGCAAGGGTCCTAGGTAAGTCGGTAAGATTTTTTTGGAGGCGCTTTTAAGCGACATTATTGGCTCTTTTTTCGTGCCTTTAGTCTAGCACACCACGGCTTTAGTTGATGTTCTATATTTGCTCAACAATCCAGTTTTAGAACCTTCTTTCAGCTCCTATTTCTCTAGGAGGGCTCGGCAAAGGCTTTTATTATTGAACCATCGATGCCGCTTCTTTCATCGGTATAACCAAAGATAGATTTATGCATAGCGAAGTTGAGATGCTCTCTCTCGCCGCCCAAAAAAAAGATCTATAGATTATTTTTAACCCTATTCACTACTAATTTGAGCTTTTAGAACCTTTCTCATAAAAATGTATGGGACAATCTTACGTTTTTTTATTTTGTAAGACTAGACAACCTCTTTCGTATAAGGAAAAATTTTCGTATTGAATCGAATTTAAAACACGTGAATAGAGTGCAAAAACGACATCATCATATTCAATGTTCTTGAGCAGCAAAGCATCTCGAATAGTATATAGTAGTATCTATCAATATTATTGCTTGGTTTGACCATGTTCGAGGTGTCATTGTACTTGAAGAGGTCCCTTTGACTCGTCCAAACAGCATAGCAAGTGGGACATGAAGAGTGTAAGATTTACATTATCATCAAGAATGATCTTGCCCAATGCGTTCATTCAAAATGTCTGCTTTCATGTTGGTCCAAAATAGCCTCTTGGACCCAACTCTACCATGTGTGGTTTGATCAATAAGATACTGAAAACATAGATAGATTCAGAAATTTTTTTTCAGTAAAAGTTAAAATACATAAATTTTTAATTAAATATATATATATATATATATAGAATTTTTGACATTTTATTAAGCCAGTGGAAATAGTTCCCGCTGGTCCTTTATGCATCTGTCACTGTCTGATAATGACAAAATCTCACGGCCATTACACCCACCCTCTTACTTGGTTGGAACACTCATATTATATATCATCCAAATCGTGACATTAAAGTTTTATTTTTTAATTAAAATCATATATGATCTTATATGGTAAGTATTACATATAAATACTTGATTTTCTAAAATGATAAATAGTAAAACATTTAAGTCAGATTAGAGGTGACATATAACATTGAAAATATAGCTCTTGTATTGCCTCTTTCCTCATTGAGGCTTCAACATATCATGTCGCACCAAACTCCAACAAGCATTGTAGATGCACGTGCGAAAGATTACAAAAACCTTTGGCGTGCCACAACTGGAAAGGTTTGAAAACCTTGGCGTGGCACAACTACAACCATGATCTTGGAATTTCTATGTCAACCATACTTCTCCATGAATTAGACGAAATAGTTGCTAATGTGTGTGTAGAGCAAATGGGCATTTATGAGCCACAAAAGGTTAGACGGAACGGTCGTGTAATAATTTATGATAAATTATAAGTGTTTAAGTTTAAATTTATATTTTTTTATAATAAATAATTTCTGATTTTTTGACTGATTAAAAGTATGTATTGAAACGTATTATTAGACAATAATATTTATAATTGTAAAATAAATGTAATATAATTTAATTTAAAATAAATTTCTTGTTATAAAAATAAAAAAATAAACACTTGTAATTAAACGGGTAGGATGGTCCACAAAACATTTGTGTACGTGAAATTCAGAAAAGAGTCTAACCATGTGTACAAAATGAGCAGTAGATGATAACTTGTGACTTTAAGGGTCTAATCCTAATCATAGTTGTAGAATTAATAACATTAAGCATCAGCCACAAAAATTAGCCTACTGCTGAATAATTTACTAGTGGCCACTTCTTTTTTTAAAAAAATAAATGAAAAAAGATCTTAAATCATACAATATATATTAAAAGATATCATTTATAAAAATTAATCTCAAAATTTTATTTACTCATATAAAATAATATACCACTTAACCAAAGTTCCGATACTAGTGACCACATTGCTATTAGATACTCTAGATAGTAGACTCAAAGCATTATGTCAATCCTGACAAAAAAAAAAAAAAAAGTATTATGTCAAGCATGTGGACTTGCATGGGACGATTCATCTTTGAGTTTTTTCTACGTGCAAAACAAATATTGGGCCCAGGTAGTCACATTATAGTGTCTCGATTCTTCGATTATTTATCTGAATGTAAAATGATTATTGTAGCAGGTACGTACAAGTGAATTTGCAGTACTCAGTGATCCTATAAAATATTTTAAAATACAACTAAAATATTATTATTTTTTTCATTTGATAAAACTATTTAACTGCAATAACACTATTAATTTTGATATTCACAATAAATATTCTAAATCGACCCTCGTGGTACGCCATTCTCATAATTTGATTTAGAACTATAAGATTCACAAATTATGAAGACTTGTTAAGGTATGGCAAGAATTATAGGAGAGAAGAAGGAACTTGAACCTTCAACCTAAGCACATGGTGAACAATCCATGTTTGGCTGATTAGTATAATATAGTATGATACATGTATTGTCTAAATAGCCATCCACCAAATTTTCTCTTTCCCCTCCAAAATGTTAAAGTTTCCCTACTATAATATCATAGTGAGTATCGAAATCTAAAAAATATATTAAGTAAATTGCGTTATAGGAATATTTGTTGATTTAAGAGGTTATTCATGATAATTGGAATTTATTGATTATTGTGTCATAAGAAACAAAATAAATCGGAAAAGATTCGTAGTGATATATCAAAGGCAAAATAGGCATTTATTTCATTTTCATCGTAAAATAATTATTTAATTTTCTTTCTTCTTTGTATGATCAAAATTCACTCCAAATTTCTTAAGTTCGGTCATGGCCCTTTCCCAAAACTTTCAAATTCTTTTACTTTATACTTTTTGTGTCATTTTTATAAACCTTGTTGAATGTAGCTAATAAATAAGATAAGAGCATAATATTATCTAAAAGCTAGTAATAAATGAATCCACACTTACATATTAATCTTGTGTTTAAAAATGAGAACAACCCTGAAATATTTCCTGATCCTACAGCACAGAATTCACCACTATTACATCATCTCTCGTAATATTATTTGATATGAGAAAATTCAAACCAGCTATAACACCCCTTCATATAACCTAATGTTTTTGGTTCAGTTTTAAATAAAATTTACTTCAAAACGCAAAGCAGAATTATAGACGAGCTTGATTGAGGCATGGAAACAAATTGAATATTGAAAATTTACATCCACTAGAGCAGCCTTTATGTCCCCACCAACCTTATCTCTGAACTCCATTGATGTATGGTAGGGCAGTTGTGTTACTGCAAAGTTTGTTCTTTTTTACTCTCCTTAATCAAAGCATACTCTCGACAAAGCATACTAGCTGTATATATAACTAGCAGTGGCAGAGGTGTGTGGGTGCCTCTGGGGCACTGGCTAAAGAAAACGTTAAAAATTTTGTATATTTTTTTATAAAAAATTATTTATATATTTTTAGTTAAAAATATATATATTTATATAATTCAAAAATTATAAATTTTAACCCAAACTAATAAAAGTTTCTGAATTGTAGTAGTAGCAGGAACAAAAAGTGATTCAATAATTGTATCATTCATCAATAAAACTGCAATGAGTTATCAAATCATATAAAAAAGAAGTGTTTTTTTTTTGGATAAAGTGAAGGCAAAATTAGATTATAACAATTATTTTGGAAATGTTTCACTTTTTTTACCATCTTCAAAAACAAGATTAATGGCGTTGAAAATTGGTCCAATGTACAATTACCCAATAATTATTTAACATATCCATTTATTCGTTTTACGATAAATATAGTTCACTTTGAATGATTTTGAAGCAAACTTTACAGCCCTCAAGCAAAGGTTTAAGAAGGCTACTGACAGGTGTCATTCTACTCACTACCTTGAAAATAATTTGCATGCGAGTCAAATTTCTGTTGGGATAGGGAAAATTTTTCAAAAAATTTAAACTGATCGTTCAGTTAGGATTTTTACTCATATAAAATGGTCTCTATATGTGTGTAACTCTCTATATTCTATGAGTAAAAATCTGACTGACCGATCAATCTAAACTTTTTTAAAAATTTCCAAATATCCGTCTTCTGTCAATCTAAATTTTTTAAAGAGTTTCCAAATATCCGTCTTCCCAAAGGTCTATTAAATTCTGTTGTATTGTTGGAAGTGATGCAAAGTTGAATGGATAGCCCGTGGTCCATTTGCCTTCGTCATTCTAAAAGAAGCCCCGCACAGCCGCAAATCTCGAATTACTTTTTAAACAGTCATCAATATTTAATTTTCAATTTTTTATGGGTTCTCCAAATGAAATGAGCCTTATTGCAAAAGAAACATGACTTTCAATATTAATACTCATAATTTATAAATGTAAGATAATTGTATATCAAAACTCAACGTTTCAATATGAATACTTATAATTTATCAATGCGAGACAATTGTATATCTTCTAACACTTATAACTGCAAAAGGTCTCGCAACAGTGGAACATAGTTTAGTGGAAAAAGATTGGGTAAATTTCACATTTTGTTCCTATTGTTTACATACTGTTTTAATATAGTCTCTAATATTTCAAAAGATTTATAATGGTCTCTAATATTTACAAAAGTTATTCAAAATAGTCCTTATTATTCAAGCTTAGCTAATTTGGTCCTTATTATTTTTAAAAAAATTTAATTTAGTCTCTATTATTTAAAAAAAAAATCAATTTAATTCTTATATGGGGACTAAATTAAATTTTATGAGAAACAATAAATACTAAATTGGCTAATTTTGAATAATAAAAATTATTTTGAATTACTTTATAAATATTAGGGATTAATATAATTTTTTAAAAATATTAAAAACTAACTTTAAAAAAAAATGTAAACAATAACGACTGAGTGTAAAATTTAACCAAAAAGATTTGTTACGGCTTTAACGTAAAGAGGCAAAGAGGCAAAGAGGCAAATGGTTAGTAACACAGCAAAAGCCTGCAGCTCGTACTGAACATGGTTCATCAATTCCGACTAGGCATTTTCTGAAAAGACACTGTTAAAATGTTCACGAACCCTGGAACATTGGACCTTCTAATCAGATAAAGGATCTCGCATAATATTATATCGTTATGAATTGATTTAATGATTATAAATTATTTTTATTATTTTATTATTTATTGAGCCTATAGTTTATAACATTGAAATCTCGCTCATAATATTATACCGTTATAAACAGATCATCTCCTTATTAATCAGAGAATTTCCCAGAGAATGAACTTCGGGAAAATAGAATAGAAATTGCTATGAGAAAATATGTTAAAATATTCAAAATGAATAAATATGTTCAATAAATAAATAAAAAAGATTTCTTCTTTTCCAATTTTTTTTTTCTTACAACACAATAATCAAATCTAGATTTTCGGATCGAAATTGATCGATAAATTTCTCAAAACAAAGCCTCCAACTTTAAAAAAAAAAAAAAAGTTATGTAATATTTCTTTAAAAAAAAATTACACACCCCCTATTTACTTTTTCCTGTTAACAATCCCTAATTAAATCTCAATATTAAATTTCTAATTCCGCCATCCACTAATCAAACCACAAGACAGTCTCACCAATCGTATTGCATTAGTCACAACAAGGACAGTTCATAAATTTTTTGGGACCCTTGTACCAACCTTTCTTAATGATAACGAGTAGTTGTCTATTCCACTTATTATGGGGAGCCTAAACTAGTTAAACCTCAACAAATCAAATCAAATTAAACCTTATCTCACTAGATGAAATCGGTAATTAACCCTCACTAAGTAGTAAAAATGTATGGAAGCACTTCCAGTCCACAATTCCAATGGCAGATACTAAAATTAAGTACATGAACTAGGACACCAGATGCACATTAATGGAAACTATAATTTTCCATTATTTTATTCCCCCCTAATCTCTGTGGTTTTGCTATAATAAATAATGTGAGATATTAGGCTGAGAATGGAGTGGAGTAATCAAGTATCGACTTATTCAGATAAAAAATTTCAAATTCAAATTTATGTTATTTGGTTGGCACTACATTGATCAGAAGCATATATTTGGGTATACCACAATATCCAAACAAGGGTGTGCCTCAACTATATTAAAAAAAACAAAAAAAAAAACCCATTTTTTTGAGTAAAAAAATAATTAGCATAAATTATTGAAATGGTCTCTTATTTTTGGGCTCTATAATATTTTCGTCTTTTATCTACTAAACGTGATAAATTAGTCTTTTATCTTTAAATATGCGACGTCGTTAGTCCTTTTAACAAATTCCGTCAATTTTTTAACGCGGATTGATGAGTCCGACATGTGACCAACTTAAGTAAGATTTTGAAAGGGTAAGAAACTAATTAGTCACGTGCCGAATGCATGCAATCTACGTTAAAAAATTAGTAAAATTTGTTAAAATGACTAACGGTATCACAAATTTAAATAATTTGTCACGTTTGGTAGATAAATGACGAAAATATTACAGAGTCCAAAGATAAAGACCATTTTGATAATTTACTCAAATCATTATATTAAATCCTTTCACAATGCACACACACCCTATATCACAGAATTTGTAATTTTCATATGAATTCTTTAACTTAGGGTGAATTACTCATTATAACAGAGAAAAACGAAAGAAACTACGAGATATTGAGGCAGGAGACATCACTAAAACAGTGGTCCACTTTTTCAAGGTGAATGATATATTACCGGCCTTCAAGAAATAAGTTTATAGTTTCTCGGTACCACAAGAATGTTTTGGGATTGTAACAAGTCCATGCACTGTACTGAACAGGTAATTTACTTATATATAAAAACCTCATATGATATGACAAACGAACAAAATTCCCAAAAAAAAATGAAAAATAAAGAGAAAGAACCTCTCAAACTGCATAGAAAAAGTATCTGAATTATAAGTGAAGTATCCAAAAACATTACTAGTAGTATGCCCACTCCTACACGGCTACACAGCCTGTAAGAAGCCTGAAAAATATGTAAGAAACCGACAATTATAGAGATAATTCCAAGCATTCCCATGGGGGATTCTTCCTTTTTATTCATCATCATCTTGGCCTTCTTTGTTGTTGTTCTGCTTTGTTCTTGTGCTCACTCTTTCTGATCACTTCACTTCAAGATTTTGCTGTGAGTTTTTTTCTGGTGTACTTGTTTTGCACCATGTGGGAATCAGAAACTGAGTCCATTGGAGGCAGAGAGTATGGCAATGGAGTCCTCAGTACAAGCAAGCATGGAGTCAAGACTGATAGCTTTGAGCAAAGAGGCCGATCTTGGTATGTATGATTACTTTGTAGATCAAAATCCAGAGTCTTACACCCACGAGTCGGGTAAAATAGTCGAGTAATAACCTGTTGTAATTAGAGGTTAACAAATCCGGACGTATTGCAATTCAAACATATATTTCCCACAGGAAAGCTACCTTTTTTCTGTTTGTTCTGAAATGGCCAAAAGGTGAAGAAAGCAACTAAAATTTGTGGTGTGCTTGTCCTGAAACAGGTATGTTGCTACTGATATTCCAAGTGACTTGCTGGTTCAGATTAAAGATGTTAGTTTCCATCTACACAAGGTATTTATCCCAACTTTGATGTCTGTGACTCTTTCAAATGTTCAATCAACTATGGCTTGTAATAGACTTTTAACTTTGTTTTTGCTGTGTGTGTGTGGAAGTATCCTTTGCTTTCTCGAAGTGGAAAGATGAACAGAACCATATATGAATCGCGCGATGCAGACTTGAGCAAGATAGTTATAGATGACATTCCAGGAGGGCCTGAGGCTTTTGAGCTAGCAGCAAAATTCTGCTATGGAATTGCAGTTGATCTAACAGCTACGAATATCTCTGGCCTAAGATGTGCAGCGGAATACCTGGAAATGACTGAAGACTTGGAAGAAGGCAATCTCATATTTAAGACTGAAGCTTTTCTCAGTTATGTAGTGTTATCATCATGGAGAGACTCCATTGTAGTACTGAAAAGCTGCGAGAAGTTATCACCGTGGGCAGAGAACCTCCAAATTGTCAGAAGATGCAGCGAGTCAATCGCGTGGAAAGCTTGCGCGAATCCTAAAGGGATAAGATGGCAGTATACTGGGAGAACTGCAAAAGTTTCAAGCCCAAAATGGAACGAAATGGACTCCAGTCCAGGTAGAAATCAGCAAGTACCCCCTGATTGGTGGTTCGAAGATGTTTCCATTCTGAGGATTGATCATTTTGTTCGAGTTATTACAGCAATTAAGGTAAAGGGAATGAGACATGAATTGATTGGAGCTGCAATAATGCATTATGCAGCCAAATGGCTTCCAGGTTTGATCAAAGAAGGGTCAGGGGCAGGCGATGAAGGAAGCCAGAGCGGTAGCAGCAACGGTAGTAGCGGTAGTTGGAAAGGAGGCCTTCATATGATTGTTGCAGGGACTAAAGATGATATACCAACTGTGCAGGCCAAAGATCAACGGATGATTATTGAAAGCCTCATTAGTATCATCCCCCCACAGAAGGACAGTGTTACATGTAGCTTCCTTCTTCGGTTGTTGAGAATGGCAAACATGTTGAAAGTGGCTCCTGCTTTAGTTACTGAACTGGAGAAACGCGTAGGAATGCAGTTTGAGCAGGCTACATTGACAGATCTTCTGGTACCTTCTTACAACAAAAGTGAGACTCTGTATGATGTTGATCTTGTCCAGAGGCTTTTGGAGCATTTCCTTGTTCAGGAACAGACAGAAAGTTCAAGCCCGAGTAGGCTATCCTTCTCGGACAAAAATATGTACGATGGAACTCTGAGGGGAAATGCCAAGATGAGAGTTGCTAGGCTGGTTGACAGTTATCTTACAGAGGTGTCAAGAGATAGAAATCTCTCGTTAACAAAGTTTCAGGTCTTGGCAGAGGCCTTGCCAGAATCAGCACGAACTTGTGATGATGGACTATATCGAGCAATTGATTCCTATCTCAAGGTAATTTGAATCAAATCTCATCTTTCCTTGAGTAATGTCTCTTCTTCTTTCTGTTTTTCAAAAGTTTTATTGCCCTTACATATTAATGCTCATCGTGAAACAAGAAAACATTTACGTAATAACAGATGATTACAATACATGCCTATACTACTAAGGTAGAATTCACTCTTTTATTTTGTTGATCGAGAATTCTTGATTACTAATCAGGAATGGGAATATAAGTAAAAGGAAGAGTTATTCGCTTCTAAGTTAATCATAAGTTCTTCACTCTATCGGAACAATAGGGCTATGATACTCAATACTAAAGTTGTTGAAGAGATGAAATATAAACAACATATATCTTGATCTAACTTGTTTCAATTGCATATGATAAGGAATTATGAAGAGCTGGAAATTTGATGTAATTTACAAATGACAGGCGCATCCAACACTCACAGAACACGAAAGGAAGAGGCTCTGCCGAGTGATGGATTGCCAGAAGCTCTCGATCGATGCCTGTATGCACGCTGCTCAGAACGAAAGACTCCCACTAAGAGTGGTGGTACAAGTCCTCTTCTCTGAACAGGTTAAAATAAGCAATGCACTAGCCAACGGCTCTCTTAAGGAATCTGGAGAATATCAGCCTCTCACATCAAACCGGAAGACATTGCTCGAAGGAGCTCCACAGTCATTCCAAGAGGGGTGGGCGGCCGCGAAAAAGGACATAAATACTCTAAAGTTTGAGCTCGAAAGTGTGAAAGCCAAGTATGTTGAACTCCAGAACGACTTTGATACTCTGCAGAGGCAGTTCGAGAAGGTGATGAAGCCGAAACAAACATCGGCATGGAGCACGGGGTGGAAAAAGCTGAGCAAATTCACCAAGATGACAAATGTAGAAACACATGATATTGGATCTCAAGGTCCAAATCCAGAGCAGACTAAGAAGACACCAAGAAGGTGGAGAAATTCCATTTCCTAAGGAATTTAAGGGACAAATTAATCTCCCGAGTACCAATTTCTTTATATCTCAAGATTAGCCTATCCTACCCGCACTACTCTAAGCCTTCATAAACTCATTCCCTGGTTCTAACGTAATGGAGGTTGTTCTGAAGAGATCCTTGTGCCGGTAAAGATTGCTTCCAATGATCGGGAAATATAAAATACAAAAACCTTGTTTTATTTCCACAGATTCCTAGTGTTCTTGTATGCTATAAGCCTATAACCCCTCTCAAAAGGAAAAAGAAAATAAAAAAGAAAAAGAGAAAACATTTGAAAGGCCTCATTTTCATTATAGGAATTGCTTTAGAATGTAGCAGTCTCATTGTCAATCTCTCTGTTTTTGGTGGAGTGATTTCTTTGTAATTGAATTATTCTCAAAAGTGTGTTTCTGTTCAGATAGAAAAATTGCAGCTGAGTTGCATTCAATTGAACATGCAGTCTCTCACAGCAGACAGTTGCATGTCATGGATTGGATTTCATTGCTCTTTATGTCAGCCTTTTCTTAGCTTATATTACCTGATCCGGGTTTATTAAAATACTTAGGTAAGACTTATTTAGGTTAATTGTTAAAAATTAGGTCTCCAAAAGTTAAATCTTTTCTAACCGTTTTTAAATATATAATTAATTCTTAGATTAGAAATTAATCTAAAATATGATTAATTTATTCTTAACTATTCATAACCTAAATAAATTAGATTTTTCATTTTTAAATCTTATTGATGGATATGTTTCTATGTGACATGTGTTTATCTATACATTTAATTAAAAAAAACAGATTAAATGTAAAGCACCCATAAAACATATACTAATAAATAAATAAATACTGCCCCGTTCTTTGATGGTTCCTTGTGGATTTGTCAAATTTCATATTTGACATCAAATCTTCATAGGCTTGCAAACTAGCACCACCTAGTCAACTCCAGATGTTTGACTGCCTTTGACCAGCCCCAAATCACCTTGGAAAATGTGCCATTGCTCCAAACCACCATGGGTGATGATTTTACAATTTTTTCTAACATACAATTTTTGTAGAATCTAGGAAAGCATGTAAATTAAACAAAAACCTATTACATCCACTTTCCTATGTTTCTCAAGAAAGCTATAACTTTCAATCTACAAGTAAAAACATTACAAGATGCATATGATTGCATAAAGCAACAATCTTACATTAGATTTTCCACTAGATTGAAAAATATATACATAACATGCATGCTAACCATAAAAGGGGGATTATACTCCCTGCAAGAGGATTTGTTATGCAAATAACATGATCATATACACATTACAGCATATTAAACAAATAAATCCAACAAGTACTCGTGCCGTAAAACTCGCGGCCATCAAAGTTTTTTCTCCGCAGTTTTCATGTACATACATTACAAATAACGTGTATTAATGTAACGTGACTCTAATACCACTAAAGGTGCATGCTGCTTAGATAATACTAAGTTTAAAAACTTTATTATACGCATTAGAAACATATAACATGCATAATACAGATCAAACAACTTAGTGAAAATTTCATACATCAAACTGTAGTGCTTGATTGAAACGTGGGATTAATCTTTGGTTTGCTTGAGGGTGTTTTTCGTGTGTGAGAGAGAGAGAGAGAGAGAGATGAAGGAGAGAGTTTCTTCTAGTCTTTCCTCAGGCATTGAATCTCAGAACTGCATCAGAAGTTTGGCCGAATCTGCCTTGAACACTCAAATCGCTAACTTTGCTCAGAATGCAAACAGAGGTAGAGGTAGGGGAAATAACTCTAGGGGGAAGAAATCAAAGTGAAGGCTACAGAGGTGGATACTCTCAAAGAAGAGGTTCCTCAGCTCAGCCTATGCAAGCAACAAACCTCCTAAACAAGCAAAATAAAATTCAAGCAAAATAATACACTATATAAAGAGTATAACATTTTGCCTCATAATATATATATATATTTTTAGGTTAATATCACTTTACCTACTTGATCTATATAGAAATGATCTTGTTTCAATCTTGACATCACCCATTTGGTAACCTGGACTCTAATAACATTTCAAATTATAGTTATCCTTTTAGATGATATGAAAATTTAATATGGTATTAGAGTTCAGGTTACTAAACGATCTTGTTTTAATCTTATTATCATCCATTTAAAAGCATTAAATTTTTTTACGTGCAAGACTCAAAAACAAATCATGCCTGTACATGTGTATGGGTCTGTTAAAGATAATAAATCTATTAAAGATAATAAATAATATAATAGATCCTTCATAATAATTTAAACTTTTAGATAAGATGAAAATTTAATAGTTCTAGAAGGAAAGATTTGTTGCAACAGTAAAGATAGTGATCACGGATTTTAATTGCGAAAGTACAAAGTAAGACTTAATACAATATATTTAAAATAGGTTCAATCATTTCCCAAGACCACAAGTATAATAAGAGTTTTGTATATTGTACTGCCATTTATTAGTTACATTTCCAATCTTTCAACTTAGTACAGATCATGGAAAACTATGCATGTCATTCTTAAAAGACCATCATTGGTTACCTTTAATACTAGTGCTACTAGAAGATGATAAAGCATTAGATTGACCCCAAAAAAAATATTAATAAGTATTAATTGCATGAACTTAGATTGAATTCCTTACAAATTAATGGATGTAAATATTTTTTTTATCGGGTCCGGATAGAGACCAATTCGGATCAAGAAGTGAATCTAATAATGATATAATGTGAATTTACAAGAGACTGATGGATGTAAACATTTTTTTCATTGGATTCAAGTAGAAACCAAATTCGAATCAAGAAGTGAATTTAATAATGATATCATTTGAATTTACAAGAGAGAATCGAGACAATATTATGAGTATGAAAAACTCCTTGTATAGGGCTAGAAATGACCTCATTAGGTACTGGCAGCAGAAACCAATTAGATATTTATCTGCTTGCAGATGAACTTGCACAAACTCAAATAGATACAATACCAAATCAACCCTTTATTCTATTTGAATTCAGCAACGTGAATCTGACGATACCATTCATTTATTGCAGACGAGAGTCATTTTCTTTAGGACCTGGTCACTCTGCTAAAATCTAATTCTTAGAATTGAACCAAGAATAGGGTGGATGTGTCGAGACAGCAATACAGACTTGTGATGTTTTCAGTTTTCAAAATAAGCCCATTTGAAAGTTGGCCCGATAAGTAGATTATGGGTACTCAAGAAGCCAACTTGGGCACGGTGAAGATTAATGGAGAGATGAAGTCTGGTACAAAGTAGAGTACATAAGTGGTATGTAATTTGCTCTCTTAGGTTGCGAGCTCAAATTTCGTTAGTCATATTGTATGGTTTTAAGTATTATTTGAATAAAATAAAAATAAATAAATAAAAGTAGAGTACATGTGATTTTTAAAACAAATGCACCGACCCTCCTCCAGACCCTGTATATAATGAGAATTTCGTGCACTAAATTATTCTTTGCAAGTAATAGAGTGACACCTGAATGAAATAACCCCATATCTCACATTTTATTATGTAAATCAATTTACGAAATTTAGATTTGTAGTGTCATATTTCATATTTTTTGAAGAGTTTTTAAGACTATCATAGCGGAATCAATTCCCTAATATATATATATATATATATATATATATATATATATATATATATATATATTTTTTTTTTTTTTTTTTTTTTTTTTGCTAAATCAATGCCCTAAGATATTACCATATAGGTTAAATTTTTAAGAGGATTACCTTATATATGAAGTCGTGTGAGGCCGATAAATAACGCCTACTATTACCTGCAAACTAATTCGATAGTATTCATATTTTTGACTTCGACAATATTATTCTTCCATTTCCTGCGAATTAAAAGGTATCATAGTGGAGACCAAGGGACCGACACTAGAGCACTTGAAACGTGATTAAAAACTTTTTCGCATTTTAAATTTAAATTAATCAAAAAAATTGATTAATTAAAAATCAATCCTAATAAATTTTATACTTAATTCATCTGAATTATGCTTCCTCAAAATAACTTTTTAAAGAGATCCGCACCGCATCATATAAAAAAGGAAAAGAGTGGAAGTGGTTATAAAGGATTCTTTGTGACTGGACTTTTGACTTTAGTCAAAAATGCTCTCGGCGCATGTTTAGCAATTGATGCCATGATACGACATCCGTGTAGGGTTTATATATACTATACAAGCTGCCCTCTCAATAGGCTCTATTTCTCAGCGTAAAATAATTTATTGGTGGAGATATTTATAAGAAAAAATATTTTTTTGTTTGATTATTACATTAAAAAATATTTTTTAGTGTTTAAATATCACAATAAAAAAATATTTTTTGACAGAAGAATCTAATAAAATAACACACGCGTATGTATATATAACCACAAACAAACATATTTAGATATAAAACATTGCTATATTACACTTTAATTTTCACATTCAAATATCACTTCTTACGTAAATACTTAATTGACATGTTAAAATAACTAACTTTTTAATTTCACTTTTTTTTTTTAATATACCAACTCAGTATATATATAAGAAGTAATATTTGAGTGTAAAAATTAAAATAGTATATAACATTTCTCTTAAATATATATATAAACACACACGTACATATTTTTTGGTTTGGTGGGGTGGGGTGGGGTGGGGTGAAGAGGGGTGGAGCAAGTGGAGTAAAGTAAAAAATATTTTTTGCTGTTTTTAACTAAACATTTTTTTAACCAAAAAATATTTCTAAATTGACTAATTTTCCTGTCACTGAAATCCAAAGAATTTTAAAAAAAAAAATTCCAAAAAAATATTACAGAGCCATCCAGAAGATAAGAATACAACTCTAAACAAAGTAGAGTTGCTGAGTAAAAATAAAGAAGAGTTGCTGAATAAAAATCCACTCATAACATCATGACTAATGAGCGGGATCCAACAATTGTAAACTATTCGCATATTCTTTTATTATAACTGTATCAACAATTCACAACCGTTAAATTTTTTTCATAATATCACAACACTATTGCCAGATCTATCCTCATAGCAGTCCACCTCACCAAATGGACTAACAAAGTTCCCCACACACATCAACAAGGTCACAAATCACAATCAGTGAGACATCAGCCACTCACCACTCATGAACCCACATGACATTCTTTTCCCTGAAAAAACGAAAGGTAACTAGCAATATAAAGATAAAAAGAATCATAAACAAAGGCTAAAACAGCAAAAAAGTTAAACACCAAGTTTTACAATCATCATAACACTGGAATGTTTATTACAAACACACAGTAAACACACACGATTCATAGAATTTAATAGACACCAAGACTCCAACTCATAACACACCATACAAAGAGATCTCAAGTGGAAACAAACCAGCCTTTAAGACAAGATTTGATCATGGATAGGCATCAAAAGTTGATGACGAATCAATCTTGAGGGCCCCATTTGAGCATAATCTTGATTTCTTTAAGATTGATCTCCATTACTGTAGCAGCAACAAGCTTGAATCATGGAAGAATAAAACACCATTGACTAATGAGGGGGGTGACATGTGGGACCTTCATCAATTATCAACCACGCATGCACCTAAAGCAGTCCACATTTACAGCACAACTCACCACTACCATAAACCATGCGTTCAAATGTTTCAACTTTACTTTAATCCCACCAAAAAAAGCTTAAGAATAATCATTCTACTCAACAGTTATAAGCACAATTTTTTTCCTCCACCTTTGATGATGATGATGATGATGATGATAAAGTGAACATTTTCACCCCCATTAAACCTTCACTTTATTGGCTCCATGACACTAAAATGGCACCATATCATGAAAAGGATGGTAAAGGCTGGCTTCAGAAAAGCAAATGTCACCTTACTATTTACAGATCCCTTCAAGCATTTTACTTAACAAAGCAAGAATCAGCAGGAGCACCACATTCCCACATGCTAGTTTGGGAATGTGGTGTGAACTTGAGAATAGCAAACTCCGAGAGTTTCAGCCTTGAGCCTTAGGGACTTCAAGTAATCTATTGCTCCATCGATAATTAACAACGGATTGTTACTTGTTAATCCAGGAACTATTTTCTCGAGAACTTTTAATGTTTCGTGGATTTTTACCTTCTTTTCCCAGGCGTTTGAAACTGAATCCATATCCTGACTCGGGTTTTTGCATATACCATAACTTGATTCAGCATCATTGTTGTGATCAAGTGATCTGATCAGCTTCATTGAACTAGCAGCATCAACCAATGATGACTTCTTGTATCCACCATCAAGCAATTTTAGCCTTTTACTTGAGCCATCAGAAGCAGCAAGTTCATCAGCAACATTTGAGATTTGTCCATGCTTGTCATAGTCCCATTTAATTTCAAGTGGAGAGTGACCAGTGCTTGTTACTTCATCTTCATCATCAGAACTATAATGATCCTCATCACTGTCATCAGAGTATAGCAATGCATTGATTTCTTCCGTGTCTTCATGCATTTCACTTGCTTCACCAAATATAGTGTTCTCGTCCACCTTTTCTTGATTGATGAGTTTCATCGGGAATATTTTCTCCATTTCCACGTTTTCATCACGCACATTATATGCATTAAAGGAACTCTTTCCAAGAGCAATCTGATTTTGCACAAGAGAGGGAAAAGGACTGACAATCATTCTTGTTTCATCACCAGAGCGATCAAAAATGATGAACTGTTTCTGACACGAACCAGATGCATTATTTGGTGTTGCTTTAACACCACACTGATTGGAAAGACCATTTTGAGATTCTTTCACAAAGGAATCCGTGATAGGACATGAGCTTGCCACAAGAGGCGGCAAATTTTGGAACATGTGAACTCCATTTGTTTGGTCTATTTTTGAACCAGGTTTAACAGATATAGAAGGCCCAGGAAAGGCCACCTTTGAGGTATCAAAGTAAGAATTTGGAAAAGATGGTAACTCGTTTTGCGGTCTGGGTTCTGGAGCTGCATTCATCTCATTCAAATTGCCCAAATTCCATGCATAATGCAGCTCGCAAGGCGGAGGCCCTTCGGCGGCAACCATCCCACCCAATTACCTAATATGCATAACTAGGACAGTCAACTCTCCTAAAATAAATCAAGATCAAAATCAAGCAAAGATATCATATATCTTACCGGAATAATTCTCAAACTTTATCGGAGACGCCAATCACTTCCAGGAATGTAAAATAAAAGAAGAAAAAACTGTATACTCCAGGCTTGATACAATGACGAAAAGAAAGAATCAATCTACGTAACAGGTTTAAGCAATTGACGGAAGTACTCAGCCTGGTGGAACAATGAAAAAGTAAGATTAGTAGCTGCTTCAATATCATCAACTACAAGAATATGAAACCTTTATACATGATAATATTCCCTCCATGTATCACAAAAGCAAAGAAGCAACAATGTCATACAATTAGATAACCAAAAGATTCAATCTAATTTTGAACGAACCTGGCAATCCTGTAGAGGTTGGAAGCATGCTATAACTCTAACTATAATGGTTGTTTTCCCTGCAATCCCATTCTCATGTTTTAACGCCCGAAATCTCGTCTGACTAGCTGCTTGGCACACCATAACTTCTTTTGACCCTTGAGTGAATTTGGCAAGCTATGCAAACTACTATGTCCAAAGCACAAAAACGCCGGAAAATTGGGAAGAGAGGAAAAACCACGCTAGTAACAACTAAGAAGAGTCTACCAAACTAATATTGAGAAACAAAATCAACTTGAAACAGAGCGGAAGCTGACAAAATCAGAAAGACTATATCCCAAAACACTAACGAAGATGAGAAGAAATTGCAGCAAAGCAGCTTGGAACACTTATATCTCTTCAGCTAATCATGTAAATACAGAGACCAACGAAACCAAAGTGATTGGATCCCATGATGGCAAACAAAAATAAAGGAAGATGAGAGCAATAACTTGACTCAATAAAAGGAAGAGTGATTTATAGAATAACCCTGCAATACAAGTTCAAGTGGATAACATGACGAAAAACATCAATTGACAGACTCGGCCACCGCATATTGTTCGATCCTGTATATAATTCAAGTAGTCACAACCATACAACACCTTGCTACTTTATATCCAAGCCACCTGAAAAGACAGACATAGAACATAGAAACACATAGATCAGTATCAATGTAAGCAACAACACACCACAAATACACACGCGCACACACACACACACACACACATATTCTAACTTTATAAACAGATCAAAATTGCTGATGCTGCTGTATGTCCATATACTTTTTACTCAAAAAAAGGAAAGACAAACAGAGGAGAAAATCATACACACAAGAAACAACAAGGAAGGCCATATCTCCATTTTTCCAAATAATAAAAGAAAGAATTTTTTGGTCACTGAATCAACAAGTAAATGGAAATTCAAGGAAATACAAGACTGCATAAAATAGACACAAAATGAATCTGATACTTGCACAGCGGGTGCTTCGTGTACTAGGCTACCCTTTTTCTCTACTGCTTTTTCTATTAAAAAAAAAACCCACAAATTTCCAAACAAGAAAAGTAGAAAAAACAAGGTCTGGGTCCAGGAAAATATATAATAAAAATAGAAAAAAAATTATAGCAGCTTTTTAACGATGCACGAAACTACTGCTATGCACAGGGTTCAGGAGATAGACAGACCACTTTGGCTAGAAAAGAAAAATACTAACAAATTCTCAATCAAATAAAGGATCAAGAAAGATCAAACAAGTTTAGTAAACAACAAAAAATATATACGTTAATCTACAACATGAAGACAAGTATCACAAAATTTCAAGAAACTCACAAGAAAAAGAGATCGAAAATGAGGAGATTGTTGAACCAATATGAAGAATCTGACAACCTTCGAGCTCAAAAGCAAGTGTGTGTGTGTGTGTTTTTTTTTTTTTTTTTGCAGAGAGAATCCTCTGAACAGTTCTTTGGATAACGCGTGTTGAAACAAAGTGAGGCCAACGTATTGAGGCTAAAAGGATTATATAAAAACTCAATGACGATATTACCCTTCACTTAATCACTTCTCATAAGTCATAAGTAAGTTTTTTTTTTTTTTATTAGAATAGACCAAGTTTATATATTCTTTGTTTGGAACCATGGAGTTTTGGAAGAGTTGGATTTTGAAAATAGGATATTAGAGAAATTTTATGTGTTTGGAATATAGGAATTCAAAATGCAATTCGAATCTTATGGATACTTGCGAAGAAATTATTCACTTAAAAATATATAGGATTTAAAAGAAATTAATGTTTTTATCTATATAATTTCAATTACAAATTACGATCGGTTACAAAATTATTATTCTTAACTAAAAGTTTGTCAAATTCAAATTTTTCCTCTTCCTAACTCTTGACTATCCACAAAAAAAAAGGTAGAAAAAAGGAAAAGCTCAAGTATCATTCACTAGCGTCCTACCTAGTCAATAGCAAAATTTGGTCTCAAGTAATAATATGTAGATTCATATTAAAATTGGACAATACATAATGACAAGCAAATTGAGTTAATTATGAAAATTCAATAATTATTATTATTTGGTTATGCAAGCATGTTAGTTTTATTTTCTTCTTTTTTTCCTCATAAAAGGGTGTTAGAATAAAAGTCAATAGGTACTTAAAACAATAGAGGTCAAAATTTTGGTTCGAAACTTAAAATATTTTACCTATAATTAATCACTATTTAATCATTTCATTAAATTTTTGGGCTCTTGTAATTCTACTTTAAACCAATACTCAAAGAGTCTTTAAAGTAAAATAAGTGGTTGTTTAGCCACAAGAGCGACATTGTCCGGTACCACAGTCACGAGAGCCTATCACATGATGCAAGCAGAAGGCGACATACCTCATATTCCCTATCAATAGATAAATTCAGTATTGTAGTGTGGCCATGCATGTTATGAAAGAGCAGTTCAATACATAATATTTTTATTACGTGTCAAATTTGTGTTGGGTCTATTTATACGCAGTTTTATCTTGTAATTTATAAGAAGTTAATTGCACTAGTTGGATCCGCCACAAACAATCTATTATAGTCGTGCATGCTATATATGAATAAAATTTAGTGGAACAGAGAGAAAGATAAACATATTAAAATACTAAAGCAATAAATTATGCATGCACAATCCAATGATTTGCGTCATTGATAGAATCATCTTTGCTTAGTACCTAGTATGAAGCAGGAGTTTTATTAGGTCCAAGAGAGCAGGTCCAACCACCATGTTATTTATATGATACCGTATAGACAATAACCGACAAGCAATTGTCATAAGCATGTCTAAAACGTTGTCAATCATCATACATAAGAAGCAAACGTAGATTATAAACTTCGGTTATTACTAATTTGAGCTCTGCAATCTCAAGAGTTAGTTTAGTAGTAAAGTGGTTAAAGAGTATGAATTAAAAATCGTTTTATAATACTTTTAACGATGAGAGAAGGTGATATCGAAGATAATAACTCATGGATATTGGCTACTCCATCAACTCAACTTCGTTGCATATGTGAGGATGTCAATCATAGTCCGAACTTGGAATCTTTCGTTAGCTCATCTCATCGATTGGCATTCCGCATGGTAATACATGGAGAGTCTGCATCTGTCGTGCAGTTCGACTGCTTATATGAGTCTCGACCAGGTAGCTCCAGTTAGGTAATAATGACTTTAACTTCAAAGAGAAAATATTATTCTCTAAGGTATTGTTCACTTCTTAAATTTTAAGTCTTGTGTTTAACTAACTAATACCATACATTTTTAAGACAAAATCATATGTCCCGACTTTACACTTTAACATAATTTCAAACCGTTTCTCAAAAATGTTCTCCGTCACCAAGAATAATAATAATTGGAGGCCTACACATTTGATGACAGAAGACCTTTTTAGCATTAGTTAAGCTACGCGTGGAAAATAAGATGGAGTCAACTGTGATAGATTAATATCTCATTCTATTAGTTACTCAGTTTTTTAATCATATAATGACTTGGATTAAGCAGTTTGTATCTATAACCATTCATTTTTAAAAGGGATGATATTATAGCGAATCAATTACTAAACCTTCACATATGCTAGATGATGATATATGCCACGCACACCCACGTTTAAATAACAATTACAATGAATCTCTTATATCATCACAAGCATGGAACGAGGACCCAACGTAAAGTTCACATAAGGCATGAATGTTGCTTTGTAAAATAATGTGGGTCCACAAACTCTTACCGCATCTCATAATATTACACCATAAAAATTAAGATTCAATGGTTATGAATTATTGGCAACAATTCATCACAATTGTACCAACATTTAATGACTGTTAAATCTTACTCATAACATCATAACGTAATAAACAAATCCATTCCTCCTTATGGTTGGGAGTATGCACTTTTGTGATACAGACAAACTACCAACGTTTATTATTCTTTCACTTGTATACACATCTTGGCAATATTTCCTCACCAAGAACCCAAGAGCTAATTCAACCGTTGTACAACTTCCTCACAATGAAAGATGGATAAAGGTTGCTAGGATTTTAGAATAACGGCTCTCTTAGGAAAATTTTCTCTCTCTAGAAAAATCACCTTCTTGCTCAGCCGAGTGAAGCCCTAGGCTGGTCAACATCTGGCCCTTTGCGGCCACCATCTTCAACACTGCTTTTGATTTCTTCGTCTCCTGCATTCGAGAATCTGAGTCCCACTATAAAAGACTCCATCTACCGTTGGAATGCCATTCACTTGCAAACTCACCTACGTAACTTATGACTAAGATCGAAAAAGATAAACAGGAGGAAACGTACCCTAAGATGATAGTTAGTTAGTTTGGCATTGTCTCCCACTTCATTAAAAAAAAAAAGATGGATAAAGGTTCATGCGTTTGAACTTTTATCACCAAGTTATTCATTTCTTACAACATATTCAAACTTTTGTCACCAAGTTATCCCTAGATTGTTCCTACAGCATGTTCGAACACCAGATAGCAGTCTCAATGTTGTCTAGAGAGTGATGCATCAATTTGAGAACAAAGGCGAAAAAGCCTTTGGAGGCATGCCACAAGTCCAGAAGAAATCTCGAATTATAACTTGATAAACGATGAATACTAGGGACTGTGTATATCAACTCGTGTAGTGTTGTTGTAGCTATACAGACTCCACACTTAAAAAGGCAACATAGCAGCGTTAGCCTCCACACTTACAAAGGCACAATTTGAAGGCGTACAAATATGCTTGAAAAAAAATAAAAATATATATTGAACAAAATGTAGCAGTGTCGTGGAGGGCTACCCTTAGTATAAATGATGACTAAAATGTAGCAAATAGAGATATATGTTTCTGCGTGCAGCGCCAAGCAATTACTTTTCTATTTTTCGATATCTACCAAGATAAGTAGTCTCCATTAAAAACTAGAGGCAGAAAAGTTTGATCATATTTGGAAATATAAAAGTTTGATCATACCATGTCCAACCATTTGATAGTAGGATATCAAGACTCCAGATTCTTCCCCTAGTTTCGAGGACTCTTTAACAAGTTTGATTGATCACATAATATCTAACCATCTCATGGTACAATATCAGAACCCGACATTGCTCTTCAGTTTAGAGCACTCGGTTACTGCACACTCAGTACTTCAATCTCAAAAACAAGAACCGAGTTAGGCTGGATACCCCATGCTGGAAATCCACTAGGACCATAAGCATAGTCAGGAGAGCACTGCAAATGATAATAATAGAAGAGATCTCAGTAGTGAGTAGCCAGGTTTGTTATGCGTTGCAAGAGATCAAATGCATGTGCAATGACTGACGCATACATTTGCATTAAAACAAGAAAAGAGGATCGACATAATCTGTTAAATTTAATTCCCTCCCGCTGACACATGCAGACGCATATAACAGAACTGTTTCAATTGTTCCATCACATAACTCCTTAATGAAAAGTTTCTGACCGACCACCAAAAGCAATTAGAAGACTAAGTGAAGGATTATGACAACAAATGTAACACTGAAAAAAGATCATAAAGCTTGGAGAACTGTGGTGCTCAAGCGACAGTAATGACATCTTTGTTTTTTGGTCAAACAGTAATGACATCTAAGTAAGAAAAAAGTTGCAAAGTCAAATAATTTGCATATTACCCGTAGTCGAGCAACTTCTCCCACTTGCATTCCCAGTACACCTTCATCCCATCCTGTAAGAAGAAACGTGTAAACTGAATGAGACAAGTTACCATATTAAGCAAAAGATACAATGCACAAAACAAATATGGTGAATTACAACAGTCTGCATAAATTAATCACAAATCTGTGTATGTTCGATCCAAGACAAACATGCAATAGCTTAGTCTGCTGCATATTAATGCACTGATCTAAGAAACAAGCACAATTACACGAAAAACCTCTCTGCAAATGTAATCATACTTCAAGATAACGTACAACTACCTAAGAAAAGGACATTCCCTTATTGTAATTAACTGCATTAACAGTCCAAAAATGTATACTTGTGATCAAGGGATGAATCAATTAGATCATCACCACCTAAAGATGGATTGAGCAGGGTCCAACTTGCTTCATCTTACTACCAGCGAAGAACTAGGACTACCATGCCAACATTATCCAGAAACTAGAACTCTAAAGTTTAGCTAGGTCCATTTTCATTTTTTTTTCTCAAATGAAACTACTAAAATTCAAAATTGGCCCATATCAATCAATCAAAAACCAAACAAGAAGTAGAAACACAATCCAATCAAATTTTTTCTTATCGGATACAACGAACAGTCCAAGTGCTGTAAATTAAATGTGGCAGCAAATGCAGTAGATAAATAATGTCATGCTCAGACCTAGAACCACGGGGACATAGGTGTAACATGCTCGGGAAATAATTGTCCAGCCTCAAATCCACTAGCAACAAGGCACTTGTCAAGATATTACAGAAGTCCGGAAAACTAACTTCTACGTAACTACTTATGTGTAGTCCAATGTGCCACTACTTGTCCATATCATTTTATGTAAATGTGTAGTTCATGTCATATCATGTAAATGCGTGTATAGATCAACAAAAATTACCTTTGATAACTTTTCCTTGGCCAATTTGGAAAGAAAACGGATTCTGCCCAGGGTCCTTGGTACTATTACATTAAACTCAACAACATTAGCCTTACACATACACATATACAAATTAATAACTAAATATCAAATTTAAAATAGGCCCTCTAATTTCAAAAAAAAAATTCTTTAGCATAATATGCAAACAACTCCTACTATTCACTAAAAATTAGACGTTAGACTCCGTGCTATTGTAATAATCTAATGACAACCCAAATCGACCATATGGGGGTTTTACTATCTATTACCATAGATGTATGACTATAACGGGAAGTTGAGCAAAATTGAGTGGATGGTTAGGAAGACCAAGATACACAAAGGATTAGTAATGGAGATTATGGAAGTTATCCAACCTGATCTTTCTGTACAGAAAAGGAATTCGAATTGGGACTTTAAGTTAGTAAAATTGATCTAGAAGTACTCCCCACGATTCTGATCCAAAGTATACTCCTATCCACCAATTAAGTAAATAACTATTAAGAACGAAGTAATCTTTTACTTTGGTTAAAGTCCTTTTTTTCTGAGAAAGGAGAATAGAAACGAAATAAAATAGAAAGAATAGAATTGAAAAAAAAAAAAAAAGAGGTTGCTTGCTTGGTACTACTGTAATAATCTATTAATGACATAATATCAATTAGCTGTTTCTAGCTAATATAACAATCTAGTAATAACCCAACACGAGTCGCTAAGTTGGGCAGAAGATTTTTTGCGACATTCTTATAAACAGGACCATTAACTATTAAGTTAACACAGGATTTAACGTGCAACTTTAAAAAAAATAAATGCAGGTTTTCTGCCCAATGCCTTTTTCTTAACTTACCTCCAGAACTTTTGAGACAAGTCAGCATTTTTCCCTGCACGTTAATACAAAAATAATAAATTAGAAAAACTAGAAAAAAATGAAATAATTAAAAAGAAATGAAAAATAGAGAAGGTTCGAGAGATGAGAACGTACCGAAACCGGTGCAGTGGACGGTGACGGTCTGGCCGGGGACCGGTTTGGGGCCGGAACCGGGTCGGATAACATCCTTGTCAATTCCCATTCTGATAAGGCCTCTGTTGAGATTTAGGGCTTGAATGTTCATTCGTCGTCTCAAAAATGTAGTGCTGAGGGTTGCTCGTGAAGTATTTAGTAGCACTGGCGTGGATATTATTCACATGATCATCACGTGCGCCCAAGAGACAAGACGTGTTTTAGAAATAATAGTGAATTAAATTAATTAATTTTAAATTATATGAATGAATTTAAATTTTTTTTGAAACAATAAAGGCTACATTAGTTAATTTTAAACGATAAAAATAAATTTAAAAGTTTGTTCAACTAATACTAATGTTTTTCTTTACTTACAAAAGGAAATAAAACAACTTGAAAATACTCTCCACTTTTGCTCGTAAAAACATTTAAAATTCCATTTATTTCAATTGACTTTTTTTTTTTTTGCATTCACTTCTCATTTTGAGTTTATGAGTTTTTTTATTTTTATTTTTTTGGTGCCACGAATTTTTCAAAACTATTACGATTATTCATCAATTATATTCTCGTTTCTAAAGTGGGAAAAACAAAACACCAATGCTAATCCATCTTCAAATGATTAGGCATAATAATCACTCAAGATCATATGGCTAATCAAGAAATCACCACCTAACAATTACAAACTGTTGGAATAAATCTCACATTTCAATCAGAAACACTAACTTAAAAGTGCTTAAAATTCTTTTCTTATACATACCAGTCAAAGGCTATTAGATTCCTTAAATATAGCTTCAGACATACACCACAAAATACAAAAAACACAAAATACCAAAAAAAAAAAAAAAACACACACACACACACACAAAAAAAAAATGTTCCCACGCTTCCAACACGCATTCAAAAACATACAAAAACCAAGACCTGTAGCCATTCAACACCATATTTCGTGTTGCCTTTCATCATTTTCTCCAACCAAGTTGTAGATTTGGATTATGTTTCATGTGTTTCATCTGTAACATTGCATTACAAAAACTTGGTAGCATGTAAAAAGGTTGATTTTTTTGAGCTAGTATATGATAGTTAGATGCAACCAAACATCATGGAAATTGCGAGGATTAGGCAACTGATGCTCCTATGGTGTAGAATTAGAAGTAACCGTGTGGCCCTCGTGGGTGGAAATCACACCGCTGCTCGTTTTTGCACTCGCTAATTTTCCTACAAAATCACCGGCTTGTGTTTTTTTTCTTTTTCTCTCTTGAAAGCTTGTTTCTGGCGAGAATTTTTTCATCAATTTTTGCATACAAAAGGGCGCATTGCGCAGTGTTGAGTCTGCAATTTTCACGCAAAGTTTTCATCAACCTGCTATGGATTTGCATCGCGTGTATGGCGTCAAGTCCAACCTGAATGAGTTGGATGGCGGTGGGATCGGGTTGAGTCCCAATACAGTTTTGATTATAAAGCTGCCTGATTCGAGAGCTTTTCGAATCATGATAAGTTCATTGTTTCTGGCAATGGTTTTTCTCATGTTGGTTTCGGTACGCTCCATCGTAGGAGGAGAAAGAAGACCTTCAGATGTCATACACGAGTCCAGTACAGATACAGAGTTTGAAGTAGGTGGCTTGAAAATGGTGCTCCCAAATCTATTTCGCGATTTGGTTGAGGAAGGCCTCGTCAAGAAAGGACACAAAGGGCTTATAGTAAGTTCCAGCATCCATGATGTTGTTGAAGATTTCGATTTCTTGAATCAAAATGGAATTGATTTTGTCATTGAATCCGACATCAACAAAAAGATGGCTGTGAATGAAGCGTTTGATTTCGTGTTCATATCAAGCTTCAAGGATGGTAAGGCCATCGATAGTGTTGTCAAGACTGGTGGGATTGTGATTTCTTCATTGAGCAATAATTCATCCAACAAGTTGCAACAACCAGCAAATTATAGGATTATGTATCTTCGAAGATTCGAGCATGTAATGATAGCCATGAGGAAGATTGGTTTGACACATGGCAGGGGAATACTATGTAGAATCGCACCCGAGGCGAAGAAAGCTGCACTAAAAGGCCTAGAGGACGCGATGCTTGAACCGCCCAGAACAGCATTGGCAAAATCCAGGAACGGATCAAGGAAAATCAGGTTCCTTCCCGATCTTTTGAAGGACAGTCTTGAGAATTATCCGCGACACATTTTCATTTCAGATGGCAAAAATGGTGTCCTGGAATGGTTTCACAAGAATTATCCCGTGAGGAATCAAGAATTTGAGATATACAACATAGAGATAGAAATGTATGATGCAGAAAGATCACAAAAGCTGGAAGCTTCTAACACAGTGGTATCGAATTGGTTGAGGAACAATGTGAAGGAAGAGGACTATGTTGTGATGAAGGCAGAAGCAGTGATGGTAGAAGAGATGATAAGAGACAAGAGTATATGTTTGGTTGATGAATTGTTCTTGGAATGCAAGAACGAATGGGAAGATGGTGAAGACGAGAACTCAAGCAAGAGGGCTTATTGGCAGTGTTTGGCATTGTATGGAAGATTGAGAGATGAGGGTGTTGCTGTGCACCAGTGGTGGAGTTAAAGAGGCTCCGGTTGCTGCTATTTCGTGTAAATGTTATTCGTGGTGGAGCTAATAGGCCCGCGTTTGGCTTGATTCAGGTCAATCTATGACGTTGCTGCTGTCTCGTGTAAATGTTATTTTTTCAGGTGCTGGTCAGGTCTTTCTATTAGTAGAAGAACAAAGGCGAGGGAAGCAAAAATAGAAGGCTATGAGAGTGTGTCGAGTCTCTGGAATTTATTAGCAATTCTTTATTCGATTGATTTTTTGTTGGTCTCTGTAAAATCAATTAATTTCCATTGTTTTGGTAATAAAATTAATTGTTTTCTGGCCTTTCGGTTTCCATATTTTTCCTTATTGTAATTAACTCAAACCATATTGTGAAAAGCCGTATTAATCCATCAACCAACATATTCTATTCCCTGAAAAAAGTGAGTAAAGGTTAGCTCGTAAAACAAAAGTACCAAGTTTAAACCTCCCCCTAACTAAACTGGTGAATGTACTAACATACCGCTATAACACAGAGTTTGTACCCGTATAACGAATCCAATATGATCATGTCTAAAGTGAAATCCTCATATTATCAAACAAGAAATAAATAAATAAATAACGCAAGCGATGATTTTTTTATTTGATGCAAGAAAGCATATGGAAGCTGAGCGAATGCAGAAGCATAAACAACAAATCAGTACATAGAAAATCCAAATCAACGCACATTTTCTCACTAAATATCATCATAAAGCCTTTATTTCAGCTAATAACTCATAATTTACAGATGATACAAGATTGCTCTGCAAAACAAAAACCTTAAAGATTGAAATCGTCGTATAATACAAGAGCAATCCCCTGTTGCTCGCAACCCCAGAACAGTAAGAGAAAGAAAAAATGCTCTCACAGATTGGGGTTCAAAAGTGGGGAAAGAAAGTACCGAAAAAACATTTTTACTCTATGCGTCCAAATATTCTATACCAGATTCAGCTTCCGTCAACTCAGCATCATGCTCGTCTAACAAGTAGTCACAAAGCTCCAGCAGCTGATCTGCAAGGGGAGGGATACGCGGGTGGCGCGTATCGTTGTATTTATGGGCATTGTAGGCTATTTGAAACACATCATGCCTGAATTCCTCACGAGACTTGTACTCCATCCTTCTTACCTTCTCCCTGATTGTGGAAAGATCCATGGGATGCTCTATGACGTCAAGGTAATCAGGAGCTTCCTTCTTCAATACTGGTTTCAAGAAGAGGTATGATATGTCCGTCCTGTTCCTAAGAGTTTCCACAATGCCTTCTAAAATGTTCGACAAAACAACCTGGAAGAAATTCAAATAAACCATTTAGTGTTCTGAAATTCATTATAGTACACAAAGCAGCTAACCAGAACATTTGGTGTATCCTACCGCAGAATGGAGTAGTAACAATTGAAAAATTCTCGGCCGATAGCTTAGAGATGTACAATAAATGAATTTTTCATGAAATAACACTATTTGGTCATAGAAACAACTTTAATAGAGGAATACACTCTGACAGCTGCTGTATTTGGTTAACCCGAAAATTTGCAGACGCTATAAATTTTTCCAAGCAAAACCTTTTCTAGCTTCTACTGCTCGAGTGGAATACTAGTGAGCATTGCAGATAAAAGGAAGTTACTTGCAATGACAATATAACTACTGGTAGAAATTGCATAAGATAAGTAATAGGATTCCTTAATCCTTCGGCCAAAATATTCCCTACTTTGTAGAAACAGCCTTGCGGCTAAATTCAAATGTCGAACACCAAATTAAGCACCTTATCAGAGATTGAAAATCAAAAGCCCAAGTTTTGGTTCTTTTAAGCGTAGTATATGCTGAACATGAGAAAGAAAAAGGAAAGATAAGAAGGTGAGTATTAACACTAATCACCTCTCCTCCTCGTCGACGCTTTGTGGCTGAACCATAATGCATATCTTTCCCTGCCTCAGGTAGCCTCCTCTTTGCGGTTCTCTCTCTTTCTAATATTCTTCTATCATTTCTTCTGGGCGGAAGATCATCTAAGTAATCATCTCCAATTACAGGTTTTTTCTTCTTTTTCTTCTTCTTTTTTGCCTTCTGACGTTCTTCTTCTTCTCTCTCTCTTCTTATGGCTTCTTCATACCTTCTGATCTCGGCTAGCCTTTCCTGCTCTTCAAGCATCCTTGCTTGTTCTTCATATACCCTTCTGGCTCTTTCTTCCCTTTGTCTGTCAGCATATTTTCGTCTCTGTTCCTCTTGCCACCATTGTTTCTCCTCTCTACTCTGCCTAACCATAGCATTTTCAGAGAAGTATCTGCTTTCCGGCTCCAACTGCCTCTCAAAACTAGTCAACTCATTAATTTTTCTGGTCTTCCTATACTCAGGCTCAGTGCTTCCTTCCTGGCTGATTTCATCCACATTAATGATGTCCTTTGGTCGTTTAATAATAATCTTCTTCCGAGGCTGCTCGCTATCAGCCTCCATTGGTGGCTTTATTACAATGGATGGCTTTTGAGATTCAACCTGGACTTCTTCAGATTTCATCTTGTTCGAAAATATTATTTTATTGACTTTGACAGGAGGCTTGTTTCCTGTGTCAGCATCCGATGTTACTGGTTTCTCAGAATTCTGTGAGGTGGAAGGAGTGAGTTTCTCAGGAAGCTTGTCAGCTGAGCCACATTTGACCTTCAGAACTTTTGCCTTTGAACTAGACTTTTCCTCCTCTTGAACTTCAACAATAGCAATTTTCGTTGTACTTTTCTGTACAAGCTTCTTTGGAGGAGCTTTTTGTTGTGGCTGCTCTGCCTGATCAGAGGAATTGGGTTTGCCTGAAGCCTTCTCTGGATCAGTGCTCTCAACTCGCGTTTCCTGATCTTCCCTATACTTGGGGCAATTTTTGTTGGTTCTCATATGACCAAGCTGACATGAGAAATACAAAAAAGATTAGTGATCACGTACCTATGCCTTCTTTGTTGGTCTTATAACAAGTAAGCTATCATTTTTACAGAAAAAAGAGGAAAATAAATAAATAGATAAATACAGAGAACATCAGTGGACACATACCTGTCCACAAGCCCCACAAACAAAACTCTCTCTAGCTGATTTCTTTTCCTTGATCATCTGCGTCCAGGAAGAGAATAATTAAGTTGGTCTAATGCCACTGTACAGAATGAGAATGAAGAATAGCTACAATTCAAATATACACCATATATCAGATACAAACGAATTCCATGGACATCCAGCAGCATTTTTGTTTTGCCAGACAACAACAATATAAAACTTCTGCAAACAAACTGAAAGACAAAATTTCCTGCTGCTGCTTAGTAGAGAGAGAGACTCACCTTTAAGCCATCTCCCAATATTTTAACCTTCTTTTGAAGCAATCCAATCTGTTCAATGTCATTCTTTTTCTTTGGTTTCAGCTTCCCAGGTAAGTTCTTTTTAGCGGAGAAAATCTCTTCCTGCACGGAAAATGAAGAATGAAATATAAATAATCTTTCCTCTAATATTCAAGACACCTTTAATAACCAACCTCAAGATGTCTGCATCACTGTGACAAACATCATTATAGAGACCAAAACAGTGAGCAAAAGAATGAGAAGAACAAGAGTCTGAACCTCCTTCCTATCAGCAGCAATATTCTCTTTTGGGGCAGCATGTAATCCCTCAGGTTGGGTAATTTGTTTGATCGCTGTATTTGTTCTCTTGACTCGGTCAGCATTTTCAGAAGCTAGATTAGATTGTGAGCCTAGTGATCCCATTTTTTGCACGACAGCTTTTATCTTCTTCTTCTTCTTTCTGTCAGCTTCATCATCTGTGAAACAATTTCAATACTCATAAGATTGTGATAAACTCCAAAGATACAACATATTACGAAAGAGCTGGTCTCAGCAAAATAAACCAACAACACAAAAGAGTATACATTCTATAGAAGGAAGGCTAGTAGACAACAAATTAATTGAATGGGAAAAATCTTCGACACTGTTCTGCTAAAGCACTGCAGCAATCTATTCCAAAAATTTGTTGAAGTTGCTTAGCAGAGGTTCCTCCCTGTTATCACTTACCTTATTCAATAAATCGCCTTGAATAGTTGATAATTGCTTCTGCATAACTCAACTAATTTAGAGATAAATGTCACTTCCTAAACACAAGGCTGGAATCATCATGCAAGTCAACTTGTCTTCTAGTGTTTTAGCAGCATCCGGAAAATAAACCACCAAAAAGTATTAAGTACTAGATGTGTGCAACTGCATCATGATCTCGGCAGTTAATCATTTAAATACTCATCATATGTGCAAGAAATGTTATGACCTATAACCTATTAACATATTGATGATAGTATTTGGGTAACCAGCTGGTTTTTCATTCAAATGAATTTAGCATTCTGGGAGTAGTTCACTGCAATAAACATGATCAAGCACCAAACAAAGTAACGTGAACCCCTTACCATCCATTAGCATTCTGCACAACTCTGCTGCTTCAGCTGCCTCATCTTCAATTTCTTCTTCTGCCTGGGCTTGGAATGGCCGTCTTCTCATTTTAAGCCCCTTTACACCATCCACATTATCATGCTTTGATTCATAATTACCCTCTTCACCCTCTTCAAATTCTTCTGCATCTAGAAGATTTTCCAAATCCCCAGCAAAGGAGTCCAAGTCACTGTGTGCCTCAGAGTCGCTCTCATTCTCTTCACCTTCAACAGCAGCAAGGCTTTGAACTTGTCGGTCCCAAATCTCTTGACATTTTTCTCTGGTCTGCTGCTGCAGCTGCAAAAAGGACATCCGCTGGCCACGAGCATACTTGCTTATTGTTGATGGATCAACCTTTACACCTGAGGCAGCTTGCTCACTTGAAAGTTTGCGAATTAATGCGATTCGATGCCACCTAGTTAGTTTAGCAATCTGTTCGTCAGGAACATTGAACTTGAGAAGAACCTATAAAATTAGAAAAATGGGATCATTTTAGTATATGAGGATAAGCTGAGCAATTAAGAGAAAGCACATTACATGAATCTATTTCTAGTGTCCTTCACATATGAGCACTCCAAGCTGTTTGATGAATTTGCACAGTTTGTGCTAATACATAGGGAAATGATGTCTCCTTTTCCAAATTTTTCCGACGATAAGCAAGTAATCCCTTATACGACCCTAGTGAACAATCCATGAAGTTCACCGAGAAGAAGATGGTTCTCTCTTGCATGAAATATTCCTCGTGGAAGTGAAACATATTAACAGCATATCAGACTGTCTAGCGGCAAAGTATAGAAGGATGGAAGGAGGATTATGCCCCCAGCATTTTTTCTAACAGAAAAATTTGGAGTATCAAGTTTCTTAATCAAAATATTCTTGCAAAGCATTACTACGGATAAAACACCAATTCAAAACAGGGTTTGTCCTGGAAACAATGATTCTTTAAGTGTTATCAATTTCCTACATCAGGTGACTGCATGATGCCATAATACATAACGGACATGAAGAAACATATTAAGAGGGAAGATTCATAAAATCAAGAGTGCTTAAGCAGTAAGCACCTCTCGTGCTGCTTCCATGCTCAACCTACGAAGATCAGCATCTGTTCCAGTCACAGTTGTCCCTTTGCCAACAACTGTTTTTTTCTTAGCCATTGCATTAGAGGCTGGAGCCTTGGGAGTTGTTCGGACATAACTGAAACCCAGTCCCCTTCCTGAAGGATCACCAACACCAGTAATCTCCAAACGCTCAATATTTTCCCTGTCCTGCATATGTGTAGAAACACAGAATAAGCTTCAACTGTATAAAATAGTATCAGTAATGATCAAAAGCATAATGATCTCTATACATACAAGAAACCCTAAATCCTCTAAACTGGTGGTGATGTGAAGAGATGATTCATTTTGACGTGACGTGTTAAACAACCACTCAAAATTTCTTACACCCATGAAGGTTTCTGTGATTTAACAGTAAGCACACCATTAAAGAATTTTTCACTGGCGGACTACGAGTAGAGAAAACAATATTTTAACCAGATAATATCTTAACTGTGACTTACCTGATTTGTACATGCAACAAAGTTGCTGCTCAAGTTCCAGGGTGTAATCTGCAGTTCCCTCTCAATATGTGATGCAGCAGCTAAAGTGATTGCTTCATCCGGAAGCTGATTCAGTGCAGGAGCAAGGCCTGTGGGGAGAGTCAGCCTAGTAATCCCTAATCGTTTGAGCCTATACAGACCAGCTTGCATGCTTTCATATGCACAAACCTACAGTCCGATGATAGTGAAGAAATAAGCAAATAATTAAATGGTAATACAAAACTTAAAGAAGAAATTTATTATAAAAGACACTCTTCCTTTAAAAAAAGTAATGCAAGCATCCACTCCCCCACTTTCCCTATAATTTTACTACTAATTCTGCCAGATAACAGCTTAATGAGAAAAAACGAAACAAACATCAATTTGGGTAATGAAGTGACAGTATGATCCACATATGGTTAACTACATATCATCAGCCCATTAGCTAGAATACAATTATACAGTTCACATTCCAATTGTAGAAGTTTGATACTAAGATATCATTATGTGGATGACAACAAAAAAATATCCAGCTCAATATTCAGAATGGCCACATGAAATTATTTCCAGTTTTAAAGCTGAGGGAATGGACCCCAAATAGAGATTTGAGATGAGATTTAGTTAAGAAAATGAAACACAAAAAGCCTCGGGCCCCATTCTAATATTAAGCTGATGTAATCTTCCCACTAGCCGGCAGTCGAGCTCATGCACTACAGAAAAGTAGGCAACTCAACCCAATTCACTTGTCTCATACTTATTACAGCTCAAGATTTCTGGCTAAATCTACATAAAATGTGAAGCAATTGATATTTGGTATTCATGATGTACAGCAGTAACACAATGTCCAGCCTCCGCAACCAATCGTTCAATCTATAACATAATCTGGACAAGTATCAGCCCTTCCAATTACTTCACTGAACAAATTTTGGCCAAATGAAACACCTTCCTTAATGCTCATTTTTCTTTTAATCTTTGGATGACAGGAAGCTTATGCAGGAAAACAATTCCTGAGAATAATGAAGTAAAGATAAGTAAAGAAAAAAATGAGTTTGTTATGTGTTTGTTTAAAAGAAAAATCGGGTAGTTATTACAAAGAAAGTGGGTAGTTAAAGCTTCCCCAAAAGTTGTATTTTTTGCAGGAAACAAGATGTACAAATATTGCATGAAAACTCCCCCATAACCTCCTTGCGGAAAATCTTGCCATAACGTTTCTGCAATCCACATAAACACAAAATACAAATAACTAACTTACCTTCACTGTCTTTCCTTTTCCTGCAATCCAAACGATAGCTTAGGAGGGGAAAGAGAAATGAAAGGAAGCAGGAATCTAGCTTTCCAGACCATGTCAAATTAATTAAATCTGAGATAGATCAGTTTCTGCCAAAACGTTAAAAGTTTTAACCAGAAGCAATCCTACCCTCCCAGCAGTCCAAGTTAGCAGGTCCTACCTGAACTATCACCACTTATTAAGGCCATTGGCGTACAACCTTAAAGCAAGAGACCATAGAGACTTGGTTTCTACTCCGCTCTTCTTCTTCGAACAAATTATTATCATTGATAAAAAAAAAAAAATCTGCAGCAGTGCCTGGGTTAAAAGCTCTTTTTTTCCAAGCAACACCAGCTCAATGCCCTCCCTTTTTTTCTATTAAAAGAACTCTGTGCGAAATGATTGCTATACTCCCCCCAAATTAAAAGAAAGGTGTTAAGACAACAGATACAACACAAAATTATCAACCAATTACCGACCCATTAAATAAGGGGAGAGGATTTAATTATGGAGTAAAACTTACATTCTCTGGTGTCACCATCCTCCTCAGTTCCTCTTCCAAGGGAATTCGGAAATTACGCCTCATAAGCCATATAAGCTGGCCATTTGGTCCTCTCTATTAAAGTACATATTGCGTCAGCATCTAGATAATTACCAAATCCACGTTGACACATAAAGGAAGCAACAAGATTTCAAATAAAAGACTACAACTGACAAAACATAATAAAGACATGCATGTTTGCATTATTCCCTTCCCCCCCCCCCCCCCGCCCCCGCCCCCTTTCTTTTCACTCACTGGAAGTAGAAGGATATGCAATGAGGAAAAATGTGATGAGCTGAGACCAAGCGTCATACCTGCAAATCTGCACAGTGTTTGAGCCTTTTCCGAACAAAGGGTTCCGCCAAGCTTGGAAATTGTGCAGATAAATCATCTACACGGATAAAGGGGCGCAAACCCCGCTTTTCAACAGCACGAAACTCACGATACAAATATACTAATAGCCTGTTCATGATATACGTTTGCACGCCTTTTGCCCCAGGAGACATTACTTCAATGTGTGGCTCCTGCAAAGATATATGAACGTAACATTAAGGCCATATTTCAGAATTTAATCGGTACTAAATAGATGATGATAGTAAGAAATTCACATGACACAAGATTGCTGCACAACTAGTAGTCTGATTTAGGCACAGACATGCCTTTTTGATGCACGGATAGTATTACTATAGCAGATTTCAGAGTTGAAATCCCTTTTCTCTAAACTTCGTACTAACTATTGCTTGCTAATCATCTATAGTCCAAGTGATTTGACATATTCCCAAAAACCACTAAAGTCCAGCGAAGAGAATAAAAAGTGAATTTCCTCATTTTTCTTCTCACATTTATTTCAACAGTTATTTGGTACTTGGCAGCACCAATTGACCAAAAAGCAATCTTCTTCACATAAGGATGTAATACATGAATCAAACAGGGAGAAGAAACACTTTTTACACCTCTACCAGCCTTCCCATCCCCTTTGCCCAAATATCCAAAGGAACACACGACCTTTTTCTTATAGTTGGATAGGTCTGTGTACAAACTTACTACTACCTCAGGAAACATACTACCTTTTTATCTCTTTGGAGAACTGTCAAGCTTAAAGATTGCTTGCCCACCAACACGGAATTGATTAAGTCTTCAAATGAATACTTAAGACACGTTTAATACAACTACCATAGATGAGTCAGATAAAATGTCAGAAGAAAGAACTCTGATTAATTACTTCAAGACAAGATGTACCAAGGATTGGTGTCTTACTACTACGAATGGTGAGCCACAAGATTGACAGTCATCTCACAATTGAGAAATAGAGTTTCTCAGCTAGCATTCAGCAGCATACTAATGTAAACCTGATTGATAAGATGTTATACAACAGAGAAAACACAATGGATGAGGCATTTCACAAAGATGCTTGAAACTTTAGTTTGTCAGAGCTAAGAAGACACTTTTCCACCCCTTCCAAACAACATCTGCTTCATTGGGACACTACTAACTAAAAAGAGCGAAAATTTCAGCCACTACTCATCGCACGACAACAATCAAGCAGGAACATCTCTTACAGCCTAAAAATCAGACACTTTCTACCACAAACAGAGAGAACTTATGAGGCATTTGAATTAAGGTATATAACAGGGACTCTGGAAGTTATGGGCATGAGCACTGGATACGACCCACAAACATCACGTGTAACCAATTCATCAGAATTTCCGAAAGTTCTGTGGTTCAAAATTGAATGTTTTACTTTCTATTTTAGGTCATTTCAAAATAATCACCATTTTTGCAAAGTAGAATCCTTTATTTGTTGATCATCATTCTTCAATAATATTTTATAACATAAAACACAATTTGCATTCATTTACTCACTTTAAAAGCGAAAAACTATGTCAAACTCCTTATGTAGGCCCTACTTCTCTCTAAGCAACTGGGATTCAGATCTCTCCCCTACGATATCGTGCAGCATCAAACCAAGACATACAATTATGAAAGAAACTAAGAGAGAGAGAGAGAGAGCGAAGATATTTTCAAGAGAAAGATTTTTCATTCTTATTCATTGTTGTAGTAGATACATGTATTTATAGATTCACTTTACTATTATTGTGAATCTGTTACAAAGAAGCAAATCAGTAAATTAATTGACCGACTTGCTGGGAAAGCTTTGTAATCTATCTTATAGCCAACTGTTAGTAGATCATCTTATCAAATTAGAAATACTGGCAGTCAATTTAATGAAAACAACTTTCAGAAGAGACATATTAAGGAGAATATCCTTGCCAACCTGCTGTCCAACGACATCAATCCTGTCAATGCGTCGTATAGAAAGCTTTCCCTTTGCAGAGCGAACCAACAAATAATCAGTTGATGGCACCTTATGTTGAAATATTGGAGCCCTGTACATGTTAGTTTCAAGACTTGATTGGCTACAACCAGGTTTAATATCCCCAAGGAAAGGAGATTTATCAGCAGGATCAAGTGGGAGGACACTGCCCAACCCTTTATTTTCATTGCGCATCAATGTTCCTGTCTGATCACCTGGCCCTGATTTTTGGTAGTAAGTGCAGAGTCTTGCTCCCATTCCAACATTCCCCAAGAGTAGAGGTCTTTCCTCTGAGTACCTGCTTATACGAAGGAGTGAATGTTTAAGTAAAACCACAAACCACAGCTTAAATTTTAACAGAAAAATGAAAATATATCAGAGACCAGATTGCATGGACATATTAAAATAGGTCAAAGTGATTTACAGCATTCTTATCCACATTCTGCCGTATAACCTACATACATCATCTTTTGTAACTGTGTTAGCCCATTCCATGAGGATTTCCGCTTCCATCAGATTTAGAGAGATCAATGTTCATCGCACTCTTCCAAATTAATGAATTGTCTTGGTTTTCCACTGTTTCTTATACGTGTAAAAACCATCTTTACTGATTTATTTGTTTGATATCCTACTACACAATCTCATGAATATGAACTTGAACATTTGGAAACCTATTTTCCTATCATAACTAATTATACATATCATGTTTCAGTTCAGATTTTGTTTCTTAATTGCAAGCATTCCATAGGAAGGATAAAAATCCAATGTAGACCCAGGTTAACGCAAGGTGATCCAAAGTTCCAAATCTGCATGTAAAAGCATGAATTTATTGCAAAACTTCATTTAGTAAAATTCATTTTAGATGATTAACATATTAAGTTTAATGTAGATATATAAGTAGAAGGATAAAATGGTTAAATAATACAGTGTTGAGACTAAGACCATCGTCAAAAGTACTTTGTCTTCCAACATGACTTAGGCTCTGTTTGGCCAAGCTTTGAAATTTTAGCTTTTGAGTTATCGAGCTTTCAGCAATAGAGCTTTGGTTAGAAGTGGTGTTGAACAAAAGTCGTTGATTGTTAGACGAATGTTGGGCCTTTAGAAATTTTGAGGGTAATGTCGGGCTTTTAAAAATATGGAAGGGTATATTAGAAAAAGAAAAAGAAAAACAGTTTCATGCATTATGTAAAACAGCTTCGCAAAAAGCCTTTTCTGAAAAGCTTTAATTTGGAGCTTCTTACTTTTTAGCTCTATTTAGCTTCAACTTCTAAACTTAAAGGAAGCGCTTTTAAGTGTCTAAAAGCTAGTCCAAATAGACCCTTGAACATGGAGAAGTTGTTAACCAGACGATTATCAAGGTAAATTGAAGGCAGTCAGAGGGCTATTTGTGATAACCAAAAGACATGACAACAATAAAAGCACTAAGTATTGAGTAACTTACTCCATTAGGAAAACATGACCATCTTTCACTGAAAGATCAGATTTCTTTTTAAATGCCCCAGGAGGACGCAGGGACTTGTTTTCACCAGGAAGCTTTTGTGCTCTAGGCAACAAATGTATTTTAGTTCGAACAAGATGTAGCAAGGAGTTTGGTCGAACATCTTGTGCAGCAAGAGATTTATGATCTTCAAGCTCTCTTCCAGAGTAAAATATTCTCACCGGTTCTGAAAGTTTAAAATCTACAGAAAGGAAGAACAGTAATTCAAGTTCAGAAAGAGAAAAGATGTGAAGAAACAGTCATTAAATCCTCATGTAAATGTATAGAGATAGAAGGATCAAAAGAAAATAGAGAGGAAGCAACCTAGCTTTTTTGAAGCTTTTGCTTTTATTGAATTTAGAGTCTCCTCAGCATCCACATGAAGTTTAGTCCCTTTCCCACCCAAGCTCTTCAGTATAATTTTCATTGGCCCTTGCATAGGTAGCTTCCATTGTTCTTTGAGTGCCACCTCAATGTCATGAGGATACCATAGTGCCTTGGGTCGATGAAAATTAGCAATATCTTTACTGCAAAAGGGTAAGTTAGAATACACAACTTGCATCAATGATTTAACACAATGCATAAAACAGCAAAATGCCAATCTTTTTAACTAGGTCCAATGGTAGTAACATATCTAAAGAAAATAACAATTCCGGAAGTTAAGAGAGTAAGAAAAGTCTATTAGCAGCAAATAAAAGATGCAAAATTTATACAAGCATGACATCTGTTCCCACAGTTTGGCCAAACTATACAATAAAGTTGAAGAACAAAACACACTGGCAACAGCATATCAAAAAAAAAAAAAAAAACCACGGGAAAGTTAAAAAAAGAAAGACCGACTTCCTACAAATCAGAGCTGCTGTATCACATAATTTACTGAGAAATTTTATCTATAAAATGTGAGGCAACTTCCATGGATTGAAAACAATGAAGGAAAAGAAAAATACACAAGACCTTCCTTACATGGAGTTGCAGTGAGCCTTGAGGCTAGAGTAGTGCAAAACTAAATTCTACACGCAACAAAACCATCAGAAATTTATTTAGGAGGTTAAAAATATTGGGTTTGTTTGACCCAATATAACGAACCCAATATTTTGAACTCGGAGAGACCAAAATTGAATAAAGGAGACAGAAAGAATATATATCACTGGTTTACTAAATGCACAGAAAGAATATATATCACTGGTTTACTAAATTCTCCTCCTGCAGTTGCCAATGAAGACTTGAATGCAGAAGACTTAGAGAAATAATGCAAGACAACACACTCTTACTTGCTTAGCTTTGCTTTCATAGTCTGCAGCTTCAGTGCTGGAATGGAATGCAGAACTTTGAGACCATGAGCCGAGCGCTTTTTCAAATGTGATTTCAGTTGCTGAGAAGATTTCCTGTTTGAGTAAAATTTATCATTAGCAATATTGAACCGTCCCCCTGATGCACCCCCATGTCCGTGCTCGAAAGAATCACCGTGGCTGGGCTTTACTGAACGAGGTATGACCATAGCCCCAGCATGAAGCTGAAGATGCTTATTATCCTTACAATCTAAAATTTCAAAAAGCATTTGTTCATCTTGTAGATCAAGAATTAGCTTTGGCTTATCAATTGGCTGACGTGTTTCCCATATTATGTCGTCCAGCCAAGATCCATCCAGTATATCTCTATTCTGCAACGTAAGCTTGCTAAAGCACCTTAAAACATCATTACGGAGGATGTCCTCTGTGGCACCATCTCTTCTAACATCTTTGTCATTTGAGGTTTCTGTATCTAGTCGAGACTCAAGCCTTAAAAGTTGTGGATGATACCTTGTCTCGTCTGGAGGATTTCTTGAGCCAAATGGTTCAACATATATAGGCCAACCATGTAGGAAACGACCATGATCTTTTTCATGCTGTTCACTTAGGAGTTCTTGATCGGAAGTTTCTGGCTTGGCCTCCAGATCCCTTTCCTTGTCATCCAACAAATCATCAGGTCCAGAAACCTCGCAACTCTCTGCAGAATTGTCACTCAAAGATGGAGAGTTATTCCATATAATCCTGTTTTCCCAGTCTTGCTGGTCAAGGGGGCAATATTTGGCACTAAAAGAGGAATCCCAATCTGCAGGAAGATTAACTGGCATATCCACCTTCATTGGTTCAGCCCCATGGCAAGAATCTTTCTTTTGGTCACCTATTTCTGTAGCAAGATTACCAGCCCCGTGAACATCCCTGAATTCTGATCCATCATTTTCATCATCTATTGATGAATAGATGTCATCTTGAGCTCCAAGGCCCTTTCTCATGAAAGAATAATTATAGCATGACCTCTTCAACATTGCCTCTTCATCTTCTTCAGCAATATCAGTAATATCCATGCATTTGTACTTCTCTGGCAGAATGGAAAGGAACATATAAAAATATGCTTCATTTAGCAGTATTGAGCTAGCAGAAAAGGAAATAACAAAGCCCAGAATGTTTCCCATATTCATATATGTAATATCAAGACTTCCAACCGAAACTCATATTCATAAAAAGGAAACATGAAAAGCAGACAAGAACTGTCTTCGGAAGTTTCTATCTAACACGCAAATGAAGCAAACGCAATACAAGATGAGAATTACAGTAAGTTGTTGCTATCATGGTGGTCATCAAGGTAGAGATCCTGGTTTGGAAATGAATGACATACCTTTAGATACAGAATACCTGTGGTCCCTCTTCTCCTTCTTTTTTCGAGGTTCATGAATGCCAAAAATTTCAGAAAACCGTAGAATCACCATCCCATCTTCTATGCAAAGAATAGGTAGTGGAGTTGAACTACTGCTGCCACATGGTTCTTCCAAAGAATTGGGTATTCCCTGTTATATCATGTATATTGCAGTGTCAATCACAGAGGCAAAACAGTGATGCAAATTTAATGAATGCAAGGCAAAACAAATGCAGGGTAATGGAAAGAGTTACAAAGTAAACAATGAGTCTTGACAAGCCAGCATCTATAAGAATTTCCTTTCTCTTTTAGTGAACATTAGTGCAGCGAACAATGAATCACAAGCAAACGGAATTGGATGACACTCAATAGGGATGAGTGGCGTCATCAGATCCATATAGTTGAGCCCACATACTGGGATAAGGATTGGTTTGGTTAGGTTTAGAAAGAATCTGTTTAGACATGAATACAAACAGGAGAAATGCAACAACTTTTAATATGTGCCTAGCTTGTTGCTACACCATCTCATACTGTTAAACGAAATTACCAACTATGCTAAATTGACTCATAATTGCTTAGACATCTGGATTAAAATTTGTGTTTGAAATATTTGAATTCCTATTTTCCTAAAATATGCAACGGTGATTACAATTTTGACATTCTCAGACACTTGTAGATAGAAACACCCACAAGGAGATAACAGATTAGCTTCCATAACATGCTAAAATAGAATTAATAAATAAAAAATCCTTGACTGGCAAAATTATGCAAACCACTCATATGAAGCACCTAACAACTTTAGCTCCAAAAGAAAAAGCTAAAGAAATAAAATCACAATGATTCCCTGTTCAGGAAGATATGAGAACTTTAATAATAAAGATACTAACCCCATCTTCACGTAGAACATCTTCCAGATCAGCAGCAAAATGTTCAGAATCAAGAACATCCCTCAAATCAGAAGCCAAATGTTCAGAATCAACTATATCCTTACTGTCAGCAGCCAAATTTTCAGAATCAACTGGATCTTTAATATCAGCAGCCAGATGTTCAGAATCAACTGCATCCTTACTCTCAGCAGCCAAATGTTCAGACTCAAGTACATCCTTACTATCAGCAGCCAAATGTTCAGACTCAAGGGCATCTTTAGATAGAACCTCAACCATGTCAGTACCCAAACTCCCAGAGTCAGGTACATCTCTACACAGGACAGATTCTTGCCGCTTTCCGTCAAGATGATTGAAATCAGCTACAAGAAAACGCAATTGGCTGATCATTAAAAGGGAAGCCAAAAAAAGAGGTAAAATGCATTTATAACCATATGAAAGAGTAATTGCAACTATTATACTGTCCTTTCCACATTTTTTTCATGAGCCTATCTAATTCATTTCAGTAAAGGGGAGAACCCCTTGTGCTGTTTGCATGTGCACACATTACTCAGATTCTACAACGACAGCTCCTCCATCGAGATGCACACAAGATGGGACAGAATGGTGACTCAAAAGTAAAGGAACCACAACAGAACTTTTTAATTTTCCAAAAGAATACTTGAAATCTCTCAATTGTCTTCCTACTAGGCGCCTCCCAGAACAACCATGTTACTGCCAGTAGGAGCCAACTTCCACTTGTTAAGTGTATTGGCTAAAATTCCGTTCTGCCACATTCAGCTATCATGTATTTCGTTGTCCTAGGCATATCATGAGCTACATAAATCCTGCCCCTCCTCAAGTTATCAGGTGAGGATGGGATGCAAGCAGCTGCACAAAAAAAAAAAAAAGGGTTCCTCTGGGGCCGTAGCAGAGCAAACACTCCATCGCACTCTCATGATCGTCCTTCCAATTTTCAAAAGTCTCAAATAAATGTCCCCATTTTCACAAGCTAAAATCCCTTTTTTCCCGAATATTACCTCCATATAAACAAAAAAACTCCAAATATAACCTTTACATAGGTAAAAGTGTAAATGATTGATGCCATTCACATCAAAAAATTATATTTTCTTCAACTCTGGGCCCATTCATAGATCAAAAATATGAAAGAGATGGAGGGCATAGTAGGTCACATTGCCAAATATCCATCTGAAGAATCTGCAATGAGCTCTCTGCTCACATATGTTATCCACTTGTCATTGATCACAAATAAACCCAAGCAACACTAGTAACTTATTTCTGAACTGTAACATTACAGGAAAAGAAAGGAAGAAAATTGGAAATCTTCTACACTGCTCATTCATGCATTAGTTGGCGTATTTGGATATAAGGAAACGAAGTGTCAAAGGAAAAGAGAAGATCATATTTAGGTTGGAAACTGGCTTATTCAAGCATAGCCAGACAGTTTTTCTTCCTATATATAATATTGTTGGTAGCAGAGTTGTACCTATTGCTGATCTTGTATGAGTTGCACCCCCTCGATGCACTATGAATAAAATCTTACACATCCAATACTTACAAAAAGACAGTAAATGAAACAATCTTCTTATCTTTCTCTTTTTCATAACACCCATGTTTTTGCATCAACTAACGGTAGCCTAACACGTGCCTGGCCTGCCTTTTCTTGAACACTTTTCAGTCAGCATCAATTAAGACAAGGACTTCACAGTTCACACCACAGAGTACCTGAAAGTACTTCTTCCTGGGTCATGACACCTCAGATGTACCAGGATAAAGGGGCGAAAAAAAAAAGGAAAAGAAAATTCTACTAATGAGATCTAGAAATGGCACATTATCCCATTAGGTTATAAAATGTGCTTTTCTTTCCCTTTTTTTTTTGGATGGGGAGGGGGGGAGAGGAACCTCCACATTTTCAGAAATCTGAAATTTGATTGCCACAAACTTTGGGTTTCAACCAATACGAGCATGTTTCATTATCATACCTTTCTAATATCTATCCACCTCCACCAACACATCCCACCCCCCAAAAAACCAAAAAAAAAAAAAAAGGAGTTTAAATAACAGTACCAACACCGTATTGAATACACTGTGGTTCTTATTTATGACACTAGCAACTAGATATTGAATTCAAAAAACAATAACATGCATGTCTGACATACCAAAAATCAAAACTAAAGCAGCCAGAGACACTTGACACGCAAACTTTTATTAGACAAAATGATCAAAAGGATTTCTATATACTCCAGAAGAAAAAAATTCAAAGTAAAACCTGATCTAGAAATAGCTTGAATTTCAGCACTGTTCTCCACCACCTTCTCTTCCTTATCCAGGTCATCATCTTCATCATAATTTTCATCATCAAACAGTGAACTAGTATTCCCCAGAGAACTTAGGGGAACTTCCTTTGAAAAATAGTCCCGCTTCGATAACAAAAGGTCTTCTTCAGTGGCAGTTTGCACCTCTGGCCCTTCATACTCCTCATCAATATCTTCATAATCAACAGCATCTTCGGCTTTCTTGTCATAATCTAGCCGCCAGAAGAATTCCCAATCAGAAAACAACTTGGACGACACAGATTAAAAAAAAAAAGATTATATCCTTTCTCAAAGACTAGGACGATAACAATACTGGGTTTCATATTTATAAAGTACAGCAGAGAAGAAAAAAAAAAAAAGCTTATATCCTGTCAAGGCATGCACCAAACTAGAAGACAAAAGAGAGAGAGAGAGAGAGAGAGGGGGAAAAAAAAAAAGAAGAAGAAGAAGATGTATGTAGTTGATAAATGATTCGCTTTTCCAATGAGTCAGATCAGCCCTGCAAGAACAGTTGCTGACTTAATCAGACATTAATTGATATGAATCACAAGATTCAGGCAGATGCATATCATAGTGAACTCAAATTGATTGAAAACTAACATGTAAGCTTTAGTGGATTTTTCAAAATTGAGCTTAATTTTAATGAAGCCTAAAATCCTCTATGTCTAAAGATAAGACCCATCACAGTTTCACGTGTTTATTCTTACTTTTGAGTGTATATGTTTCCTACTGTGTACTATTTTGTCTTTTTTCCTGTGACAAGTGAAACTTTATTCATCAAGTAGGTATACAAAGATACGGATTATTGACATAACATGGATATCTCTTAAGAATTTTAGAAAGAAATATAGTCTGTCTAACAAAAAGATGTAATGTCTACCAAACAGATAGATCTCGAAAACCATTTAACCAATTCAAGAAGAAATCAGTCAGATTGCTCAATGATACCCCAGTCCTATAATGTTCTTCTGTTCCTCTTTCTACAAATTCACCAATTACAATAGGTAATGGCACGTGTTTTAACCACCATAATTTGTCAAACCCTTTAAGATCATGGTGTTGACAGGAAGAGAGACAAAACCAGTGAAAGGAGAGAAGAGAGAGAAAAAGAATACTCGTTATTGTTGATTCTTTCAAAGATTAGAATTTGCATTAATAAAAATAAATAAATAAATAGAAAAGTTGTTGTGATAGGATGACTTGCACTCTGGCATTATCGTCAGCAATCTGAAATAGATCATGGAGCATAAGAATTTCTAGAAAGGCAACTTTCATAACTATATCAACCTTAATCTGTAAAATTTCATTTTTTGCATTCATATAACTAGTAAATCTATTTCTTATTATCTTTCGGTGTTGGATTGAATACATATGCAGTACTTTTTGAGTCACAGAAAAACAGTCATTATAAGGTGCTAAAGCATGATTTAATACTTTTCGTGGATTGACATCTCCTGAACACATAAAGGAAAAATAATTGGGTAATATTACCGTAACAGAATCAAATACAAGCGAACCCATGATATGCTACAATACTGATAATCAAGGCTTGTATGCATATTCATGTGATAGACAGCTGATAATGATAAGTGTCGAAATCTTGACAGTTATGTTACAAAGACGGAACATTAAGGCTTGTAAATGGACATGCAACAGAAAGCGGACAAAAAAGAAAGATAAACAAAAATATTCGATATATGCATGACAATTTAGAATACTAGTGACACAGCGATGCCCTTTTGTATGAATAACATACTAGCACAAATCTTTGAGCAATGCAAGTTCAACAGGAGCAGCAGTTACCGAAGTAAACCTAAAAGTTCTTGTTTGCTTTAAAGGCAATAAACGAGTAAACACAACCTTTACTAGAATGTAAACTTCTACATCTCACTATGCATAATATATTTTACAATCTTGATTAAAATCTTAAATTCTCAGTTTTAACAATTAGAATTTTAATGCTCTGTCCTATTCCAATTTAACAACCACAAGGAGGAATACTTCTCCCTCCCCATCCAATTGAGAAAATAATAATAAATGAAAATATATATATATATATATATATATATATATATATATATATTCCACCATGAAACTTAACTAAAGAATTATCACATTCATTGAAATTTTCAAAGGGAAAGAGAGAGTTGTCAGTAAAGAAATAAAAATACCAAACGAAAATCAAAAACTGCATGAGTTACTAGTCCCTGGCACACAACATCACCTTGTTCAGCAGCATCTGAAGGTGTTTCTGGTGATTTAACTGACAACTGAAAAGAAACATTGAAGGAAAAAAAAATCAGTGGATAACAAAGGAATACATAGAAGAACTTTGAATCTTTGTCAACAACATGCCAGAATAGAAATGATAGATACCACCCCATTTTTATCACCCATGTATCACCTCTTATGTGGATACTTAGCTGGCATGCTAAAATAACAAAGTTTTTTTTTTTTTTTTTATTTCTCTCTCTTATTTTAGCATGCCAACTAAGCATGTGTGGAGGTGACGAACGGGTGATGAAAATAGGATAATATATAGCAACACTCATGACGGAATCATCCAGAACTTTCATCTCATCTGGCTCCTCTCTTTTTCTCTTGGGGGGGCGGGTGAGGGTGGGGGAGAAAGTAAAACTGAGATTAAGGCATAGGATTCTCATACATCTAAATCCAGGGATGGACCAAGTTTATCAGCCAGTGCAGCAAGATGCTCCTTTGCATCCTGAAAAGCATCATTGTAACTTTAGTACAACTACTAATTCATAACTTGACAGATATAAACAATTGGGAATATTAAAGACCAGATATGTGGCCCTCGTACCTACACGTCTCAGGTGGACAAAAGTAAAAGAAGATATATCAATAATATCAATACAAGCTAGGACATCACAAATGGTCTTTCCTTGGCAATGGCACCTGATCATAGTAGTTGCCATTTCACACCACAAGGTATAAGAATGGTAACAATAAATTAAATATCTCAGATGGCAACTGAAAATCGAAATTCCTATTTTAAACTTAAAATCACTAGAACTTTCTCAGAGATAATATAAAACTCGAAAGAACACAAGACTTAATTCTCAGAAGACTGTACACAGTTCTAATCTAATCTCCAAGACTTTTGCCTTTCTTTGAAATTGCACTTTGTTGCTTCTCTTATGGATTGCATCAAGAGAAAGAAAAGGATGATGAGAAACTTTTGTTGTGAGGTATAGGGGATGGGAAGATGGAATGTTCCCTCAGTTGGAAGAGGGTCAGTAGATCTTCAACCCAAGGGTGAGCAGCTATCATAAACAGGCCGCTAAAAACATCTCCGTAGTAGGATAAGATTGTGGGATATTTCCCAACAGTGTGGCACTCTCTCATATAGTAACAGGAAAAGTTACGGCCTTTAGCTAATGTGAGGGAAGATGCAAGTACTCAGAATTATCTTTACCCTTTCCTATCTCTTTTCTCCACTTGTTCATCACAAATATGAATCCCATTCCACAAGACCACCAGATTTCAGACAATTTCTTAACCCATCTGTATCTGAATCCTGACTGGTCTTTTAGTTTCATGATAACCATCCCATCTCTTTTCTCAAAAATCGAAGAGAAAATTAGATCATCGACTTGATAGTTCCAAGATATGTGGAAAATTTTAATTTTATCTAAGACTTGGATCTCAAAAAATTCACCAATATATAAGCTGCATCTATTTTATTTAGTTTGGCATGCATATTGACAATTTTGATTCGTCTTTTTAGGAATCATTTTTGTAGATTTTATAAAACAAAATTATCTTTGAAGAAGCATCTACAGTTCATTGCTCGTAAGTAATTTCGTAAGTTAGAAAAAAAAAATTGTCGGAAACATATGTACTGGAATTTGATTGGACACATATGTTTCTCAGAACATAGCGGTCCATTAGATTCTTTTTTCTTTTTTTTAGATCAACTTGATGCATTTAATTTTTGACTTCGGGATGCTTTAGAAAGGATTTACATTGTTTGTTTTAAATGGAACATGTAAAGGTGATTTCTACAAGGCCACAGCACGAGGTAAAAGTGAAACAAAAGCATGTAAGTGAATCGCATTGACTTTACCATGAATGCAGCTGCCACAACTGCATTCATGAGATCCATGATCTCTCATGTTAGTTATGTATATAGACAGGTATTATTAATATTTAATAGCATTTTACTGATGACAAGACTAAGATCATATGAGGTAAGTATAATCATCAGAACTCTCAAGCATTTCAGCATTTCAGCAAGTACTTGGTTTACATGCCCACAGATACACCTATTGCCCTCTAGCTCCTCTCATAAGCTTTATCCATACACAGACAAATTAAATGTACAGTATTCTTCATGTTTTTTATCTCCCAAAATATTGCCCATTGTGTCCTCTGTTTGACTAGATCTTGGTCACTACAAAAGTTGTTCCTCTTTTATTCTCTTTAGTGATAAGTCACTAAAATGATGATCTATGCTTAATGGTTGTTTCAAAAAAATTGTTTGGCATGGGGTGTGTGCGAGTGTGTTTGGTTTGTTAGGCATGGTATGTTTATCCAACTCACAACAAAGTTCACAATCTTCTAATCTATTCCGCTTTTCAAGTTTTTACATGTGAAATATATATTTTTTGGCTTGTTGGGCAAGGTAATATGCATACAACTCACAACAATCTTCTCTTTTCTTATTTGCCTTTTCAGCTGTACATATGAAACTCACTTATAAGGTTAAACACTTATATAAATAAGTAATACAATATATAATTTGAGCCGAAGCCTGAGCTGGAACTAGAGCTTGTTAAAACATTGCGCCAAGCCAAGCTAAGCCTAACGGCAACCCAATCTTGAGCAATTAATTCAAAAATAAAATTAAGCTTGAGTAGTGCTTCATCTTAACATCTTATCATGAAGCCAGTTTTTAATAACGCCAAGTTTGACTAGTAGTGAGTTTGTAGGCTCATTTCCTATGCATTTTTCTGCTTGCCAGATGAAGTATCATGAACATGATAAAAGAGGTTTCTCTAGTATGTGTCAATCAAGATATTATGAGCTACGGGACAAGATATTTTAAAAATTGATTTGAACTGACCGATAGTAAGAAAATTTTGATATAAAAGATTATTCTTTGAGTGCACATTAAAGTGCATGTGAATACAACTTAGAGATATCGAGGATAGAAATGTATGGATTACGAGCAATGCTGTAAATTTTCACATTTCCCCCACTGAACTACTTCTTCCTTTCTCTACTGTTTTTTGGCTTGTTCAGCTGCCTCAGTTACACCTGAAGTAAAAGTTATAAAAAGATGAAAGATTTACCTCATCAAGGTAATCAACATCAAGGTCACCGGAGTTATCGACATTTCCAAACATGAACCCCAGAAGACGCGTGCCACTGTCAACCTCCTCGTATTCGTCCTCATCATCTGCAAAATTAAAATTATTTGAGCCATATGCTAAAATGGCATTACAGAAAAGATATGTACACCTGATATCTACGCAGCACAAAAATAAAATAAATGGAGTTACAATGACTATCGAATCGGAAGAGGAGACCATCCCCTCATTTAACTAGAAGAGATACAGTTCCAGAAAGCCAAATAGAACCCATATGTATATGCTACCACTCAAATGTTGATGAGGAGAAACTGCCATGAAATATATCCTGAATAAGACTCACTCAACTTTACACAAAATCTGTACAAGTGGAGCTGAGTATCTATTTTCCCTCTTTCCCCTCCACTGTTATGCATCTTATAGAAACTGTGATAAGTTTTCTTAGTTTTCCTGGATGAGGAGAAACTGCCATGAAATATATCCTGAATAAGAGTTACTCAACTTCACACAAAAACTGTACATCGAACTCCTGTTTCAACAGATTATACTTATTTCATTTATTAGGAGCAGTAACATTATCACAGGACAGATTTTCATGGGTTTAATACTTATCCTAACCTTTATAATACTTCGAAATAGAAAAATCCTAACCTTTGTAATTCTTTCCCATCTCTGCGCAAGGAAGCAGGGGGAAATATCAGAAAAAGAAAGGAAAAGTACAGTAAAGTTATTTATCATTTACTCCTCTTTTGTTTGGCTAGTGGGAAGATTGTGGGGAAGTTGTCAGTAAACTTCCCAGGAAAGTGATTTTCACTCATTTTCTGTCTTACAAAATGAACTCAGGATTTTACAGAAAAATGATAACTGCTCGTCTGAACCACACTATTTTTCTTTTCAAACAAATACATTTGGAAAGTTGATTTCCTTTACTTTCGTGTACTTTCCTCAGGAAATATTTCCCACAGGACTTCCCAGTTATCCAAACAAAGCCTAAAGGAGAAAAATCTGTTTCAAAATCGCAGACGGGAACCAATGCAAACCGTATAAAGACAACAAAAGTTCCCAAAATATATCAGTGGTGTGCATTGTTCTGTTACAAGTGGAAGGAACTAAATGCAGGTTCCCTATTCTAAACTAGGGATGGTATGTGTTGAATTATAGTACACTACAAGTGGACCAGTGTTGAAAGGTCGCGAAATTCTAGTATCAGATTCATTTTCTCTTCCCTGGGGGGGAAAGGTTGAGGGAAGTAGATGAAGCAGAATAATAGGATAGGCTCAACAGTAAGAAAAATTCTTCCTTCACACAGTGATCCCCAGAATCCTTTCTACAAGGAAGTTTCAAACACATTACACAGATGCACCCTCACAAGGAGGGCACAATCTTCATATTAATCTCATATGTAGCTAGGTCAAAAGGTCATAAAACCTTAAGAACTGGAACTCCTCATTTACTCGCAGGCTGTTAACAATATACATGCATTCTTTCCCTCTTACTTCTACCATAATTATCATTAAAAATAAGTGAAATAGGCATCTCTCTTTATGATGGAGTAAAGAAGAGCTATGTTCTTCTGCAAATATCCACATCTTCTAATTTTGAGGAGTTTGCACCCTCAAACACCATCTTCAAATAATTGAAGTTGAGAGCATTTACCACAAATAACAACAGAAAGTAACAATATCTGTACCTTCATCTCGGCTTTCATGCGATGTATTACCAGACTCATGCCCCATTCAAAACTGACAAGTCTGCAGTAAGGAAAAGACTAAGTATAAGTGTACTTGAAAGGAAACAAAACTGGAGCAACACTAACTCTTTTGAGAAAAACAGAAAATAAACCAGTACAGAATGTCAATTTGAGTAGTTTCACTATCCGAGTAGCAAAAAAACAAAATTCAACACGCTACTACAAGGGCAATAATATGAAAACTAAGTAGAAATTTTAATTCGAAGTATCAATTAGCTCCATGCTTTTTGATAATTTCTGAAGTAAATTCCTATTCAGCACATCAAAACCCCAAAAGCTGATCATTTTTCTCAAAAAATCCAAATTTAATGTCTTATAAAAAATCCAATATTTAATTCTCAGTTTAAATATAAGGCATCAGCAATATCCAAATTTCAAGATTTCAAAAGTAAAGAGCAAAACCCTGGCTCATAATTAAGCTAAGTTATTGCGAAAGGTAAAATGTAACCACATACATAAAAATCTTATATTTAACTGAATCAAGTATCAATAAAACTGCGCTTTTCAATACTTTTATGAATTAAATTCTGATAGTGTGTGAAACCCTATAGCTGATTATTGTTCTCACTAAAATCCAAATTTAACATCCTACACAAATTTACTTCATATGATTAAACTTTCAATGTCTATGTTTGATTTCAAAAAGAAGGCATCAGCGATATTAGTTATGCAATTTAAAGAGAAACGAGCAAAACCCCAAGCAGAAAATCAAAAATCCAAAGCTAATATGCTACTATAAGCGGAAAAAACAAGAAAATTAAGCTGAAATTTTAGTCAAAAGTAAGCTCCAAGCTTTCCAACACTTCTCTGAATTAAATTCAAAAACAAAAGTGAGTCTAAACCCTAAAGGCTAATAACTTCCCTCATAAAATCCAATTTCAACATCTACAAATTCTTTTTCATGTATGATAAACTCTCAATCCTTAATTGACTCACTAAAATATTAAACTAATTTATTCAGGAAAATATATGTGCAGTAATCAACTTTATAAATTTAAGAGAAAAGAGCAAAACCCTAGCTCATATTTAAGCTAAGTTGGTAAAAATGCAACCTAAAACAAGTCTTTAAAAGTAACTGAATTAAGAATCTGTAAAGCTACAAGCTTTTCAACATTTTCTGAAATGAATTTTGATACAGCGCATCCAAATCCCAAGATCCAATAATGTTTCTCAAAAAAATCCAATCAAACGTCTTAGACAAATTTTGCTTCACATGTTTCAATCTCTACTTTTAAGTGCAAACCTAAGGCGCCCACACTATTTAAATTACGCTATTTTAAGAGAAAAGATAAAAACCCTAGCATGAAATGAAAAAACAAAAGCCAATAACTAAAAGGATAGCCCAGAGCACGAAGCTCTCTCTATGCACAGGTTCAAGAAAGGGTCAGTCCTACTCTGGGTCTATGCTACTAAAATGGCAACAACATGCTACCAAAAAGGCAAAATATGAAAACTAAGCTGAAATTTAGTCAAAGGTATCAATAAAGCTCCATTCTTCTCCATACTATTCTGAATCAAATTCAAATACAACAACTCTAAACCCGAAAAGCTAAAAATTTCCTTCATAAAAAATCAATTTTTAACATCCTACACAATTTTTTCATATATAAACATACCAGACATGATAAAGTTTTCAATCTTTAATTCAGTGGATAAAAAATTATACCAATTTATTCGAAAACAATGCGTGAGAAATATTTATTTTTTGCGATTTCAACCGAAAATAGCAATAACCTAGCTCATAATTAAGCTAAATTCTTCAAAAACGCAAAGAAATAAAAAAATCCTAAAATTAACTGAATTAAGTGACGAATAAGTAAAATTGATAGCTAAATTCATATTCTTTATGCTCTGATAAGTTTAACGAATTGATTTTTCAGTTGAATTCAAACTAAAATAGCTATCGGTGTTTTGTATTGTATCGAACCAAATAAAAATAAAATAAAATAAGAAAAAAACAAAACAAAAAAAAAACAGAATTGAGTTTAATGAATAAAAATTAAAATTTTCATGAAAATTAACAAAAAAGAACGAACCTGATTATAAAATAAAGTGAAGCGAAGAAGAATCTTGTTCGTTTGCAGAATCAGCGCCTTGAAACTGCAGAGAGAAAGAGAGATGAAAAGAAAAAAAAAAGAAACGAAAGCTGTGCCTCGTATATATAGATGCCGAGAGGGGAGATATTTATTTATTTTTGGTCATTTATATTACTTTTTATTTTACTTTCTATAGAGCATGAATATTTTTCTAATAATGTTTTGGGGAAAAATATCCTTATATTTTTATAGGGAATGACTATTTTATCCTTAATGTTCCATTTTGTGTAGTTTGATGTTTGGTTTATTTTTTTGGGATCCATGTAATTTGATGATTCATATTTATAATACGTGACTTTATTTATCAACCGATATTTGTTATCCAAATAAATTAATGATAAGAGTCTACATAACTTGACTTTAAAGAAAATAAATATATATTTCACCATTATTTGTTAGATAGAAAATATTAGTTAGACTAATGAAATCCAACATGAAGAACACAAACAAATTAAAACGTACAACATAAAAATTAAAAACCAAAGTATTATTTTGTGAAAAATTAAAACGTATAAAAATTGAAAATTCCTTTTTTTGTTTTTTTCTTTCGTTCAAGTGTGTGTAAATTGAAATTGAATTCAATTATAGTCTTAGTTATTGAATTGCAACGAGATAATTATAAAGACTTTGTTGTTGGATGTGTATAAGAAATAGAAGAAATCCAAAATACTATATATTTATGATGCATCTCTAAATAAATGAGTTCATACCTAAAATGCAAAAATCAAATAAACTTGTCGGTGTCCAACATTTTAAGATTTCTATGTAGGGACATGAAATTCCCTTCTCAACATCATTAATATTTTTACAATACTATGATCTTCTATCAATCAAGAGCTGAGTTCTCAAATTCTTTTAAACAGTATCAGCTTGAGAACAAGTTCCTGAATAAGTTTGAATATTTTTTTATTGATGATAGTGATAACACAACGGATTAGACGAAAAAGTATTTTAGCAAAGAGATTTAAAAAACTTTTTCACGGTATTAGACAATACTTATTAATTTTAGAATGAAATACATAATTTTTAATGCACGGGACCTGTACTCGTGCCAATCGCAGGAGTAAATAATTGATTGCAAATTTCCAAAGTTTCTGGTTTCGATGACTTCCTTTGAGAGTAATTACACCCATAAAAAAATAAAAATAAAAATTATGTCAATAATCTGAACTTGTAACACGCTTGCAATTCTTTGTATTTTGTTATTATTATTTGTTTAATCTTTTGAGTCCTTTCTTTTAACCACTTATCTTAATGCAAAGTTTTCGAGTTTCTCACTAACGAGAGAGAAGGAGAGATTATAAAAGAGCAGGCAATGAAGCAAATTTTCAAATGAAATAGTAACTCTAGTATAGAAATATATATGTAACAACCACTGGCGGAGGCATATGAGGGCAAGTGGGGGCTGCAGCCCCCACTGACTCATAAAAATCGTTAAAATTTTTATGTATTTTTTTTTAAAAAAAATAGATATTTAAGCATTTTTAGTTAAAAAAATTAATTAACCCCCACTAAAAAATAAAATTACTAGTATAGTTAAAAAATTATGAATTTTAGCCCCCACTAGCCCATAAAAACATTAAAATTTTTATGTTTTTTTTGAAAAAAAATTAGATATTTATGTATTTTTAGTTAAAAAAAATTAATTAGCCCCCACTGAAAAAAAAAGGTACTCATATAGTTAAAAAATTATGAATTTTAGCTCCCACTGACCCATAAAAATGTTAAAATTATATGTATTTTTTGAAAAAAAATACTTGTATAGTTTCAAACTTATAAATTTTAGTCCCCACTGACAAAAATTTCTAGCTCCGCCCCTGATAACAATACTCAAAAATATAATGTTACTCAGAAGCTCAAAAGTCACAACAATTACACGAAATCAAGAATCATATAACTAAATCGAAATTCAAATGAGGATGAAAATATAGTAGAAATTCTGATGTAGTTCTTATTCAAGAGGAGGAATAATATTCATGGATTGTTGGTTGAGTGAGGTGGAGAGAGGGAAGGGAGTGGAACGTCTTTGGGCAAGCTTGGAAGAGATGGTTTAGGCAATTCAGGCACTTCTGGTTTTGACAAAGTTGGCAGCTCAGACTTTGGCAATGTTGGCAACTCGGGTTTTGGCAATTCAGGCATTTTTGGTTTTAGCAGTGTTGATAACTCAGGTTTTGGCAATGTTGGCACCTCAGGCTTGGGTGATATTGTTGGAACCTCTGATTTCTGCACTGTTGGTACCACAGGTTTTGGTAATGTTGGTATTTCAGGCTTAGGCAATATTGGCAATTCAGGTTTTGGCAATGTTGGTAACTCAGGCTTTGGCAACGTTGGCAATTCAGGCTTGAGCAGTGTAGGTAACTCAGGCTTAGGTAATTACGGAAATTCAGGCCTCGGAAGCTCAGGTAAATTCGTCTCCAGTAAACGTCGTGCCTCACCTTGAATCTTTTGATCACTTAATAAGAACACAGAGATGAATAATAACAGGATAAAAGATGGATGGTGATGAAAACCCATTGAAGCTAAGAAGATACAAATTTTCTGACTGTTTTACTATATTCTTTTGATGCTTTAGTTGAGCTTGCATTAGAGATCACGTACTAACAAGTTTTTATAGATATGGGATGCCAAGAATAGCCAGGACATGTAGCTGGGTTGGTGGGAATATATTTGAGGTAGATCAACTTCTCAACAACATTAGTTTGATGAACTCTCAATCTATTTCAGAGAAGTGTTATATGTGGACACTTTTTTGGATCAAGCCATAATAAAATTTACTTGTACACTACTCACATCACCAACTACATAATCAGGGGTGAACAGATTCATAATTGTAGTTTTGTGTGACTTAAAACACAAAATTTAATATTCGTATACGAATAATTTTTTTCCGATAGAGTTTAAATTTATTTTTCAATCTATAAATACTTTAAAAATATACAAGATTTCAACGAAAATTTGATCTCATTAGATCTGCCCATGTACATAACTAGAAATGTTAGGCAATCATGGTCAATCTCAGTGGGTGAGAGATAAGGAAGATGGAATAAAGGAAGCTAGAGGCTTTGAAGATAACTTAAGTGACAAAAATCATATTTTCGTAAGCAAAATCCTGAGGTGCGAGAACAAGTCCTCCGCCTACTTGTGAACTAGAAATGGTCCTAAATTAATTTTCCACATTTATTTTCTGTTCTCTTTTTATTTTTGTGTAGAAAATTTTACGCATTTAGTATGTAGCAGAATTAGTGATTCTCTATGCCCCAATGCAAGCCCTTTGACAAACTTATAGGTAATAAGCTTATCTAAAGATAAAAGTTACAGACACTCAAGTATTGAGTGGAATGGTCAGATAATAACTTATCGTAATTAAAAGTTTTAAGTTTGAATCATAACGTTGACCTCTATTGTACCAAAAATAAATAAAAGCTACATCATTCCGAGAGCACTCCGACCCCTTCCCCTTCCCCTTCCCCTTCCCAGCAAGGGAAAAAAAAAAAAAGCGAAAAGGAGAAACGTGTTTTGAAGGGTATACAAAACTAAATCTTATTACACTAGGTGGGGAGGAGCCAAGCTGTTACTATTTAACTGTATTTAATGTCTTTTATGATAGTAACCAAGTGAACTCTTCCAGTGTTGGGAGTCTTATATCTGACATTGTCTGTGTCAAAACCGAATAAAAAATGAGAGTTACGTTAAGTAACTGACAACCAACGTAAAATAACTCGAAATTTTTCATATGAATTTGAGACTAATCAAACTAACTGCTACCCAAATCTGTGTCCTAAAATAATTCAATTGGAAGCTTTAGAAGGTGACCGCTCAGAGCAATGACCAATTATCTAAACAAACTGGTCGATAATTCCGCATTTTGTATTTAAATTCTCATGTTGAAGTATACATACACATCCATTAGACAACTTGGTCAGGACTATATTTATGTTCATATTTTCACTGTAATGCTTTAGAGTTTCTTTCTATTTTTTGAGAAGTTTGATCATCACCTTCTCTACAAGATTTCCAAGTTCTGGTTCACAAAGAATGCACCCGTTAAAATGGATATATTACTGGGTTGAATTCACGATCATTTTTTACATTAACATTATTAATGAAGTCTTTCATGTAAGCTCAAATTTGGTTCTCAATTGGCTTATAATTCAGTAAACGATACTTGTTAGTTGTTTTTGGTCTAATCGTTTATCTCCTCTTTCTAAGACGGGACTTGAGTCATAGAGCTTTATATATTTCATAGGCGGTATGGCATGGAGAAAATGGAACCTGGAACTTGTTTCCTAATGGCATAATTTTTTGTTATTCCAATTGAATTCGTGGGAGAAATAGTATATAAGTGTTAAAATGTGGTCATATAACCAGTGAAATAATCAAATGCAACCAATAGAAGAAGAACATTAACTATATTAAAGAATCTCACACATAATATATAAGGTGAAGTGTACATCACAATGGTGTATATTGCTAAACTGACACAGTACAAACGATCGCAATCTCAAAAGAAACAATCATAACAAGTAATCACAACATGGACAATAAAAATAACGAGAACATCGTAAAGTATATGGGTGTAATAAATAATTTGTTTTTGCTGCTTCAAACTGATGAGAACGAATTATAGAAGTTCATTCCATCACATCATGGAGTAGCTTTGTCCTTGGGCAAGGTTGGGATGTTTGGAAATGTGGGCTTAGGCAACTCAGGGACTTGAGGTAGGTGTGGAAGTTCTAGCTTTGGCAATTCAGGCATTTTTGGCACTTCAGACTTTGGTAGCTCAGGCAATTTTGGAATCTCAGGCTTTGGAAGCTCTGGTACTTTTGGTACTTCAGGCCTTGGTAATTCAGGAACCTTTGGCACGTCAGATTTTGGAAGTTCAGGGGTTGTCGGCACCTCAGACAACTTTGGCAATTCAGGTTTTGGGAGTTCGGGAACTTTAGGCACTTCTGGTTTCTGAAGTTTTGGCAACTTGGGTACTTCAGGTTTTGGTAATTCAGGCTTTGGAAGTTCAGGGACTTTTGGAACTTCAGGCTTTGGAAGTTCTGGCATTTTTGACAATTCAGGCTTGGGAAGTTCAGGTGCTTTTGGAATTTCAGGTTTTGGGAGTTCAGGCACTTTTGGTGCCTCTACCGACAATTTTGGTAATTCAGGTTTTAGGAGTTCAGGAACTTTAGGGACTTCGGGTTTTGGAAGTTCTGGCAACTTTGGTACTTCAGGTTTTGGCAATTCAGGCACTTTTGGAAGTTCAGGTACTTTTGGAACTTCAGGCTTTGGAAGTTCAGGTACTTTTGGTACTTCAGGCTTGGAAAATTTAGGTACTTTTGGAATTTCAGGTTTTGGGAGTTCAGGTACTTTTGGTGCTTCTACTGACAATTTTGGCAATTCAGGCTTTGGAAGTTCAGGCACTTTAGGTACTTCGAGTTTTGGAAGTTCTGGCAACTTGGGTAATTCAGGTTTAGGCAATTCAGGTTTTGAAAGTTCAGGTACTTTTGGAACTTCAGGCTTTGGAAGTTCTGGCATCTTTGGCACTTCAGGCTTTGGAAGTTCAAGTACTTTTGGAATTTCTGGCTTTGGAAATTCAGGCACTTTCGGTGCTTCTACAGACAATTTTGGCAATTCAGGTTTTGGGATTTCGGACACTTTAGGAACTTCTAATTTTGGAAGTTCAGGTTTTGACAATTCAGATATTTTTGGAATTTCAGGCTTTGGAAGTTCCGGCACTTTTGGCAGCTCAGGCTTTGGCAAAGTTGGAACTTGGGGCAACGGTGGCAACTCTGGTTTAGTCAGTGGTGGAACCTCAGGCAAGTTAGGCTTAGGAACCTCCGGCACCGGTTTCTCCAAAAGAAACCGTGCTGCCATAACCGTATTGCAGCTATTCAACGATGACAAAGAGAGAAGGGCCACTAGTAAGAGGAAACATAGAGGTTTGAAATGAGCCATTTTGGATACAATGATAGATGAGAAGCTCTTTGAAGAGAAAATGTTGAAGCTTGGTTTAGTATGCATATGGGTTTGGAGAAATGAGGTTTATATAGATTATGGATGCTGCGAGACGTAGCCATGTTAGGACTTGGTAGGTGAGAAGTGATGCATGTTGTTCAACTTCTCATATCTGTACCATTACTATATTAGTAAATTTCAATGGCTTCTTGAACATTGTCGTGAGGTAGTTTAACATCTGTTGTTTGACATTATAGAAATTGCGTGCAATCTTCGTAATTTGAAAGGTGATACGCCAAATGAGATCATCATCTTGCTTAAAGATTAATATTTTTTTTTTCTGCCATGCATCTTTCAGTTCCCAGTAGAACAAGTGAAAAGTTTCTTACTTCCACGGTGTTTGATGAAATGGGTCGTGAAAATGGATTACGTGTTACTATCTCGAGTGTTTTAAAAGATTTTTTGTGATGACGGGTTATTTTTACAAATAACAAAAAAAAGACATTGTATTTTTGATATACACTAATCATAAACTTGAAAAAATTTAAAAAACATATTTTATGCGCGTGGGTCCCATGCCCATTAGAGCCGGACGGATCAGCCTAGTTATTCACCAGCTTGACCTCATAATCTTGCACAAATTTATGAGCAATTTAGCAGGAAGATATATATATATATATATGTAAGTTGATATGGTGTATTTTTTTTGTTTGTATGCGTCAATTAGTGTTTTGAAATTAACTGAAGACATGAGAAAAATTGGGGTTCCGTTTGTTTATGAATGATTCAAAATACTGACTATTGAAATTACCTAAAGCTGTGTGACGATTTCTTGTTGACTGGAATTGAGTTTTGCTCCGTTTCGAAATGGTCTCAAAATTGGAAAATTTGAATTCACTAAACTTACCCACGTCTCGAGTCTAAATTAATTAAAAAGCTGATTTCTTTAGGTCTGTCACACTAAGTAGTGTGTCTAATTAACCAGAATTCAGTTTCGGAAGATCCGTGTAATTTTTTCAATATTCCACTTCAAAAGTTATTTTGTGATTGATGTTGGAAAAATGTAATCTATACTTCAAAAATTTACGATGATTTAATTGCAATAAACAATAATTCCACATTGTGCCAGAGACAGTGTAACCGCACCATGCTTCCTCCACGATAGATCAAGTGCGTCCGGATTTTGGCAATTCCCCGTCATAAAAAGAGGAGATTAAAAAACAATTGACTTCAACATAGAGGCATCTTCAGTAACAGAATCTCGATGAATAAATAGCGGAGCAACAATATCATTTAAGTGGGAAGTAGTGCCGGCTAGTCAAGGAGCTAGCAATTGTCGATATGCTCATATTGGTGATGTTATTGTTGCTGTGATCAAAGAAGCAGTACCTCTAAAACATAGGGAAAAATTGAAGGATCTTATCTTTTTTGGCTAAAAGATTGCGAAATTCATTGAGACTTAAATAGGAGACGCATTGTCTATTACAAAAGTAGGACACAACGACATGTCGTATTCCAAACAGAGGAAGGCAGGAAGGATTGAATTGGGTCGAATTTTTCGACAAATATCACACCTAGCGTGTCAACTCAAGCCAAAACAATGGAAAATTTCAAGAAGAAAGTGATACAACAAGATCAAACACAAGCTCTATAGTTTTTAGGGGTTTCAACTGGCACATGGGGCTCAAACTAGATGAATAATAGATACAATTCTTACAACAAATATAGAAACCCGTACGACAGTAAGCTCAGGACCAAAACTCTCGGTTTCTAATACAATATCCATCATCAACCTTAGAACGACTGGCATTGCAGTCTAGGGTCCATTTTTCAAACGTACAGTCGACAAAGTCATAGTAGCCTCCATGAATCGCTAGTGTCCCTTTTGTCACCCTCTCTTGTATCCATGGGTAAGAAAGCAAGTTCAGCAATGATCGGTTGATTGACTCCTGAAAAAGAAGAAGATATTGCTCAGCATTCACTTAGCCCGACATCTACTAATGTGGAAACTTTTGTTTTAGGTCCTAATCATGTTAATAGACAAACATGTTTGATGTTCGAAAATGATAAGATGTCGATTACAATATAACTTTCAAATAGAAAATACAAGTGCACATTCACTACAAGTAGCGGAGATTAGTGACCAATCTATGGTTGGTTAACTGCACTAAATAGGGATGATTCACGGTCTCAGATATGTTAACCTTATTAGGACATTCACGACCATTATCTGTAGGAAACAAAAGATGGCCTCATACTCAGTTCCGATGGTTTTCATATGTGTGTTACAACATATTCCAGAAAGTAAAAAATTAAACAGGGGACTGCACCTTCTCACAATGCTTGCACTGCTGATCAAAGCTGAGGTTGGAAGCAGCAGCCTTTGTCCTTGACCTTGCAGATTTCCCAACCACTACCCAATTTCTAATGAAGCTACTGGACAACATATATGAGATGGAATGAGAAAAGTTGATAAATCCCATATATAGATGAGTGTGTGTGTGTGTATCAAGAAAGCCAGAGAGATCAAGAAAGAAATTTTGAAACCTTGAATCATCATCATCTTGCATACTCATTAATGCACGGATGCCTCCACAACGGCTGTGGCCAACAACTAATATATTTTCAACCTGCAGAAAGTAATATAAAATTAAATTCTGAGAGCCTCTATTTATCAAGCTTGAAAACACATTTGTTGTTTCAATTTACAGAATGATATCAAATTAGCTCCAGCAATTGCCTCACTAGATAAATATATTACTTTCTTGCAACTCTTTAGTATAGTCAAGAAAGAAACATTTTTCTAATTCACAATTAATTTTATCTTTGCTTTCATATAGACCTGTTGGTGCTGATATTTATCCCCCAACAGTTATAAATGACTTAGACAACATTAGTAGGTAGTATGAAAATTGTGATAGAAAAAAGTAAATGTAAATAGATCCGCCACCAGATATTACTTACTTCAAGGGAATTGACAGAGAATTCAAGGGCCGCATTTGTTTCTGAAGGTCCATTCTGCATGAGAAGAAATTATGTAAAAACTTACCCATTCAAAATGATTTCTTGGATAAGATAATTTCCCCAAAGTGTTCATCATTTTATGTTCTTGCTTCTCTACTGTAAACAAGATTTAAAGCATATAATACGAAACTCCATATCATACCTCGTATGGGGGCACCAGATTTGCTACATTGCGGACTATAAAGGCTTCCCCTGGTTGAAATCCAAGGATGCTAGATGGACAAACACGCGAATCTGCACAAGCAATTACCATGAACTGTTCTGAAAATCATCAGTTCACAACCTCTCACTCAATTATGCTCCAAACTTAATGAACTTAAAAAATAATGGGCTTATCTTCAAAAGTAGAATATCGTTACCTTAGGGGCTTGAACATTTGCAAGATTCTGATAGTGACCCAAATTTTCCCTACATCCAAATACTTAAAGATTCAGGGGAGACCGAGCTCATTATTCTTTTCTAGTGATGGGAAAATGCATTCAAGCTGCTTACAAGTATTTCTCCTTTTTGAAGGTCAGAAATCGGTGTTTCATCTCAGTGAAAAGATCAGATTTGGTTTCAGATATTCCAACAGTCTTCAGTTTATTATCTGTGATCTCCTGAGTAAGACCTCGAGGTTCCCTTGAGGCCTTCAATCTTAAAGCTAGATTGCTCCTGTGAATGTAAGAACAACACAAGTGAAGCAGCATATAAGCAGAGTGCCAGTTAAAGGATATCGATCAACAGAATAGAGAAACTAACTCGAATAACAAAAGGCATGCTTATCTCTTGGTGTCAATCTTGAATGTTGCAGAGAAGTCTGAAATCTTAAAAAGTATGAATTTCCTAAGAACCAGCCAATGAAAGAATATAATTAGAGGCACGAGTTCGAAGATCTAAGTAGATTTTGTCGCTCATGGTCCCTTACACACTGAAGAAATTTGACTTAGCGAGGTTATGCATTACTTAGAAAGAGAAATTCAAGCAACGCCGTAAATTACATAATAATCATAATATACAAGATCAGCGTTATTCTAGTAATCAGAAGAAAGGAATCCAATTCTTTACATCAATCTCAAGAACATCTTCTAAATTTCCAAAGAAACAAAAAAAAAAAAACAGAACATCTCCTAAATTTCCAACTTCATAAATTCTAAGACAAGTCAGTTGACACAAGATCCACTTTAACATAACAATTCAATTTAGCTCAAAATTCAAAACCAAGTTTATACTCCATAACATCTAGCTGAACCTCAAGACATTTTCTCAAAAGGGCAGCCCATGCTCGAAGGCGAAGCTCCCCCTATGCGCAAGGTTCGGGGAAGGGTCTACCCAAAGTGACGTCTATTGTACACACCCTTACAAATTAGCAACTACTATGACCAACTAAGCAAAATGGAACAGCATATTTGTAGCCAACTCTTGCACGACAATCTGATTGCAATAGCATAAAGAGCTATTCACACTATATTCTGAAAGAAAATGCAACAAATATCATCACGAGAACCAAAATCTCAAAGAAAGCACTGAACTTAAGATGAAAAAGGTAAAAAAGACTCAAACTTCAAGAAAAGTTAAGTCTTACTTGAAATTATTCAAAATCTTGAATTGGGTCTGCTCGATTTCCAACAATCTCAATTGGGAACCAAACATCTGTTCCAGAAAAACAACGCATAAGAACAATATGAAACACTATAAAGCATACAAATACACACATCTATACTAATACATATCTATTCCAAACACACACACACACACACACACACACAAAAGGAGAGCTTACTGGGGAGATTCTAGCTGAGGAGGCAGTAGAGAGGTCCATGGAGGAGGATGTCAAAATTGTTTGAGCCATTATAGGAGATCTAGTAAAGCTTGTAAAAAGTAAAGGGTCTCTCTAAAAGCTATATAGAATGAAGAAAATGGTAAAGAGAATGGTTCTTGTTTATTACAAATGCAGTGGCCATTATATATGAACATGTCATAAAAGGAAAAAAAAAAAAAACAAAAAAGAAGAGGTTTATAAGTTAGTTGGTACTATGTGTGATGTTGTTGGTTGGATCAAACAACACTTGTCTGTCTCCAAGAAAGGCGGAGAAACCAATGTTTTTTTAATGGGTGTTCTTATATTGATTTTTATTTGGCTTAGATCTTGGTTGGCAACAATTGACAAAAAGTACAACTTTGAGAAGCATGGTGTACAATTCATGGATGCATTACCTTTGATTGGCTCTTCGGGTAACGAATGGCCAACCATTAGATTCAGACCATTAAACTAAAAGTTCGGACCATGATAAAGGGTGAGATCCTCTTCTAATATCGTAATTGATAAAGTGAAATATTGAGCTTTGCGTTCGAGTTAAATTGAGTTGACTATCTGCACAAAAGAATAAATTACGGGTTATATTTATGGGATAATTTTAACGTTTAAATCAACGTAAGAGGTAAATAAATTTGTCAAGCTCGTTAAGTCCAAACCTATTAAATATTCATTGTTAAGTTAAATGTTTAGGTTTGTAATGACTTTCCATCCCATTATGTGGTTAAGGGTATTTATACTAGCGATTACATCCAATTTTGCTACTAAGATGTCTTGTTGTCGTGCATGATAAATGAAATGAGATGGCTCGCGTTCTCAAGTGTTCATAAATGACAGCTTTATTAACGTAACCCTTATTAATTTTTGTCATTATTCAATCTATGAGATATCTCAGCCGAGAGCACCCTTTGACCCAGCAATTGAATGTCTAGTATCTCACCTCATGAGTTCGGTCAAATAACACCCATATCAGTAATGTTATGAATAGATTTATTTTTGAATTAATAGGATTCAACCCAATGGTAATGTTAGAGTTACATTACGGTCTCGATCCACTAGAGTTTGGGAAGCTCAAGTTTACTCATAATTTCTTGTGGACTTTTGATGTCTATGTGGTTTATAGGGTTGCTGAGGGAGAATGCGAGTCAATGTCGAAAATCTCGTAACTCTCATGTTCTCGTGTCGTTATAAGAGAATTTTGAACCATTATTTGTTAGACGTAAAGAATTTTAATGGAAGAAAAAGCCTATAAAAAAAGTGCTATGCAAAAACTTTTTGAGGCTTTTTAGTTGTTAAAATGATTATTTTAGAAAGTGAGACCTTTGACTTTTATTTTTTCTAGAGTAAAATAGTGAACATTGGAATTCAAATTTTTGTTACTTGACTTTTAATTGACATCATGGCTCTTTAAAATCCCAATACATGGATGAATATTAATCAGAATTGACATTTGAAAGTTCAGACGGAGAAAATAAACAGGCTTCTTCAAAATTACTTAAGCCACTTTAGTCCTCTAGTTACAGCTTGTTTGGATTACAAATTTTAAAGAAAAGGAAAGGATAGAGTAATCTTTCTCCTCGTTTAAATTGCAATTCAAAATGAGGAAAAGGTTACAGTAGATTTTTAAAATCTCTCCATTTCCTTAATGAGAAGGAATATAAAGGAAATGATATTTTACAATCCATCTAATTTAGATTTTTTTTTTTTTAAATGAAAATAAAGTTATAAAAAATCTCTCTTACCCCTATTTTACTTTAATAATTTTTCATTTAAAATTATCCTTTCATTTTCTATCATTCATCAATCCAAACAAAATTTATAAAATTTTATTTCCTTTCCTTTATTTTTATTTTTTTGCAATTCAAACAAGTAAATATCTTTCTTCTCCTTTCCCTTATTTGTTTTCATCCATCTTACTTTACTTTCCTTTCCTTTCCCTCGTGCAATCCAAACAGGGGGTAAAAGTAATATTCCTCTATAGTGTGGGTGGGCTGATAGTTATAATGAGAAAAATGAAAAACAAGACCTATATCGATTAGCACTGTTGAGTCAACGGGCTTGTGTACACTCCATAAACATCGAGAAAGCTATTCACAGATAGTTATGCGATTATTGATAAGCACCATTGCACTCACGACCAACAACTGAACTATGAGGAAAACTCTTCCATCTGTCCGGTCCGGCTGCCTGCAAGTCTAGCCAGCTGAATGTAAGTCTCTCCCCTAGTATTAGGAGGGAGGGAGGGAGGGAGGGAGAATCTAACTTCAGAATTGAAAGGAAAGAACCATTCGGCTTACTACTACTGAAAATTGATACCAATACATGTTTAAGCTTGTCTAGCCTTGCAACATCGACATCTAGGGGTAATATATAGACAGATCTGCAAGTCTCACTGATTACTAAAATCCTTTAGCATCAGTGTTCAAATGCTCATATAGAAAAGCATAGAAGATCTAGAAGCATTACAAGAATATATAGTGATTTAAGACAGATAAGAGGAGAAAAGATGAATAAACCCGAACAAAACTTTGCAATTAAAAGCAGTTAGGAATACTGATTAGGCAGCGACAAAACTTTAGTCACTTATGTGTGCTCTAATATGGTTCAACAAGGATTCTCATTACGCAGACATGCTTGAGGAGCGCTCAATATTCATGACAAGCAACATAACCAACATAAAAAGGACAAGAAGATCAATAATCAAATCCAGAAAAAGAATAGTCTAATAGATAATGAGACTCACCAGTTTATGCTGGAGTTGACACATTCCTTCTTCAAGAGTACATATCCTGCCGTGTGTAATCACAGGGGTGTGCAACTTTCTCTTGAAAGGAACACCTCTTTCAGTGTTAAGAAAAACAGAAAGGAAAAATGGATCCCGTGCAGAGCAAGAAATGGTCATTTACAACAAAGAACCAAATATGTGTGCCGAGAAGGTGCACGCTAGACAAGAGATCAAGGCTCAAACCGGGAAGAGATATAGAGCCTAAATAAACACCATTAGCTGCTACAAGTTAGACATTGAGGCCAGCATGAGAATGAGGAGAATCACACAAAAAGTTGGGTAAAGACAGGAGTATGAATAGTTTAAAACCTTCTAGGTATTAATATATGTTGGGTAAAGACAGGATCGCTCACTGCTTCAAATATATGTTGCTAGGTATACTTTTTATCAAATTTGAAGCAGAGAAGCATAATTAACAATAAGTAAACCAGAGCAGACATCAAACCAACAGGAAAAATAAATGGGAAGAATTAAAAAAGTTAACAACTTCAATGCACCGGTAAGTAATGTGCTAGATAAAAAGTTACAATCTATAACAGTTGAAGATAAACAAGGATAATTTGGCAGATATAACACTCGAAAATCTGCACTTTGCAAGCTTTAGCAACCAAGCCAACTACTCAACTCCACATAACAGCTAATCACATCCATTGCATAACTTGCTTTCAAATAGAGAAGTCAAGAATATGGTGACATGGAATATGGATCATGCAGGTAAGTGCAGATGCAACTGGTACCCTGCAGAGGAGGAACATTCTGGAATAATAGCTGCGCAGACATATCCGGAGTTCAATTCAACTGTGAACTAAGAAACTAAAACTAGAGCCAGCAGACTGCTCCCGCTATGTGTCTCCTTATTGAAAACAAGATTAAGTTATTGGCGATTTCCTATTGTGGCAGAATCAGACATCAGCAGCTATGAAATAGGTGAAAAAGAGACTGCTGCTAAATGTATTACATTAAGCTACAGCAAAACCATTAAGGAAACTGCCCAAGTTGCTCTACATCGTTCATAACTACAGGCAGGAAACGAAAACGATCATTACAACAGAAAAAGAAAAAAGAAAGCCTACATCTCTAAGCAGCCTTGACCTTATCATCACCACCTACAGCATTGAGAATCGGAAGACTGCTAAGAAATTCATCAAGGCCCTCGAAGAAACCAGTCCCTTCAAAGTTATCCTCGTAACCTCGTCCTGCTGCTGGATTCCCTTGGGTCATCCCTGGTGGAGGCTCCTCGACCTCATTGCTAAACTCTACATTCAAATCCAACTTCCCGAAATCCTTAGCAACTCTGCCTGATTGCCTCCTAGTATTACTAGCAGGCCCTTTCTTACTTGACTCAGCCGTCACTACATTAACCATTCCTCCCACACCCTCTTGAATTACAAACCCACCTTGCGCATTTCCAGTACTTCCCCCTTTCACATTTTTCCCCTTCTCAACTTGCGGCTTCTTCACAGTCTTACTCGGCGTAGTTGTTGGAGTCCCTTTCGCTTTCACACCCTTTGCTTTCTTCTTCTTCATCTTCTCTGCTCTCTGCCAATCATCATCCGATTCCCCCTCACTCGGCTCCGAAACTTCCACAAAAACATCATCATCATCAATATAAATCCTCGGCCCACTACCCGAGCCCTTCCTTCCACCAACATTCCTCCACCGCCCTATATTGTTCCCATTCCTATCAAGCCCAGGCATTTGTGGGCAAGTAAACATAGGAGAAAATGGAGTCCAAGCCGAACCTCCACCCCCACCCCCATTTCTCCCCAAATCCTTCACGGAAACGCCCATCGGCATATACCCCCAACAACAGAAGTAAGCGTCTCTCCCTTCAATCGCAGGCGGCGGAGCCACCTCCACCCCATGAAACGCATTCCTACATTTCTGACACTTCAAAACACAGTCCACATACAACTTCGGATACTCATACATATGATAGCAATATGGACACGCCGTCCAAAAGGTCCCATTATCATCATCATCACCACCACCACCACCATCATTATCATCATTATTAGGGAATTGACTTTCAGTATCATTATTATCATGAACTTGACTTTCACTATTACTATTAGGTAGGTCACTTTGTTCACTTTCTTGCTGGTGTTGCTGGGGCGGCGGTGGAGGTGGAGGTGGGGCCGGGGCCGGAGCTGGAGCAGGAAACGGAGCAGGAGCCGGGGGAGCAGGAGGAGGCTGAGAAAAGGGCTGCTGAGTGGGCACAGCGGGGATAGGATTAGGGTTAGGAGGAGGGTAAAAATGGAAATTTACCTGCGCGTCGTAAGCTCGTTTTCTAGAAGGGTTTGAGAGGACAGACCAGGCTTCAACGACGAGCCGGAAAGCTTGATCGGCGAACGGGAGCTTGTTCTTCTGAGGGTTCAGTAGAATCGCGAGTCGACGGTACTGAGTCGCGATGAGTTCCGAGTCGTGACTCGGAGCGAGTTGGAGAATCGCGTACCAATCCAGCTGGTTGTTGATTCGCTTCTCGGATGCGATGAGGGTATCGACGACGGCGAGGATTTGGTACGCGGGTATCAAATTCGGGTCGGATTCTCTGGCTCGGGTCGCGAATGATTTGCTACCCACCAAGTCACGCGCGGTTAATAGCTTCTCTGCTATGGCTAACCAGCGCAGCGCCTCCTCTCTCGTGGTGTTTCCGCCGCCGAAAAACGGTGGCTCCATTATCGGATTTTTTGGATTATTTTTTTTTTTTGCTAATTTTATTTTGTGTGTGTGTGTGTGTGTGTAAAGTGGAGAGTGTTTTTTTATGGAGTGAGTGTGTGTGATGTTATGTAGTTTTAGTTGACAAAAAAGGACAAGAGCTTTAAGGAAAGGACAATGGTTTTGGGCTTTGGTTGCCGTTGATAAAGGCTGAAGTTCGAGGGTGTTAAGGTAATTAGGATTGAGTTGAACAGACCATGTGCGTAGTTGTCTGCATCTATTACTGATTTGTTGTGATGAGTTAATGGCTTTGAAAAGAGGGACAAATGTTACAACGTCAAAAAAGTGAAAGTAAAGTACGATGAGTACTTTCCTTACCCCTTTGATCCAGGGAAATGAAAGGAGAGGAAAGGAAAGGAAAGTAAGGTAGAGATTATTATTAATTTGGTTTAGTGATATAAATTTTATTTTAGATATAAAAATTTTGAAATTTATTTTTGTGTATAATATTTTATATGGTTTAAAATATTTTAAAACTCTCTTAAAAAAATTAAAAGGAATAAAAAGAAATGAATACTTTTCTTTGAATTATGAAAAATAATAAGGGATTAATAGAAAAGAATTTTAATTCTTAATTTGGAAAGGAGATGTAAAAGAAAGGAAAATATCATTTTTTTAAATATATATATATATATATATATATAATTATCATTTTATAACATAACCATGAAAAATGTTAGAGATAAATTAGTCTTTTCACAAATTAAATCTTTTCCTTTCATTTTATTCCAAATTGGGAGAATTATAAATTCTTCCAAATTAAAGGATTTGGACCTTCCAACATTTTTCTTTCATCTCGAAATGTAACCAAACAAGAGAAAGATTAAGAACCCCATCTCTTCCTTTATTTTCCTTTAAGAAAGGCAATTCAAACAGAGCTACTTTGAGTATTTGGCTAAAAGAATCAAAGGGGGGAAAAAAACAGAAATCTTTTACTTGAATTGAGTAAAATTGAAAAATTAAAAAGAAAAATGTGTCTATATTTTTCAGATTGAAAGATAAATAAAATAAATAGGTTAAATTTAAATATAAGTAGAGAGAATGAGGGGACCCATTTCTTTCAATTTGGAGGGATTGAATTTGGTGTTTCGACGATGATTTTAGAGATTTTTTTCACTTAATCCCTTTTATTTACGGGTCAGTGGCACTTTATCCTCTAATGTATGTGGTGGTCACTTAGTTTTTTGACTAACAATCCACCATAAAACTCATGAATTTTTTTTACATTCATATTCTCATAGATTTACATTTCAAAAATTCCATTTCTTATACTATATTAATATTATATTCTCTCCAAATAACAATTCCAATCCAAAAAACTTGTTGCTCTTTTGGAGTTATAACTAATCTAGCATGAGTAGCAATATAATATGCCGATTAAAAAAAAAAAGTGGATCAAACAGAAGTTTAACAGAGGCACTTCATGTTTCTTCTTCCATTATTTAAAGCATAATCATAAAAGAAATTCAATAGCATTCCCAATTTGTAATTGTAAAAATCACGAGAGAAAAATATGTCATCGACTTATAACTTCAACAAAATTTTAGTTTTCAAAGCAACTAATTATTCAAAAAAACTTTTACTAATTTTGCCTTCTCATAGAATCAAAGAAGTGTCGTGAAATGATTAAAGTATAACATTATTATCCCCATAATAATACATGCATTAAAAAAAAAAATTGTATACACGTATATTGACATACATATATATAGAGAGAGAGTAATATGCATACAAAAGCCCTTTTTTGGCTTCCAATCATCCATAATAACCCATAAAAATTCAATTTAGCTTTTGACTTGATTTTGTTCAAGCAAAAACTTACCAAAACTGAAATTTTAGGAGCAAAACTGGAATAATTAACATATGTTAACTCTGACTAGTTTGTAATCTTCACGGTTCATTTTCTCATGTTACTTCCTTTTTTCTATATATTTTTTTTTAATTTTCTAATTCCTTGATACTATAGGACTGTCGACCCACAATGTACAATCAAAGATGCAAACTGTGTAACATCTTGTAGTAGGAGAAGAAAATATTTGTCTAGAGATTGTTTCCTATTTTAAAATCAGATATTTATTTCAATAATTTTGAAATATATTTTAGATTGAAACTTTTGCTATATATCATTATAATGGGATCATTTTAAAGGAAGGAAGTTAAACAATAAGTCATTTCGGCTTTGTTTCATTGGTTTATGAATATGAAAAACGAACTTTGACTTGTTTACTTAATCAAATCAATAATTGGTATTAACTCTATATATTATTGATGCTAATTACTTAAAGTAATTAATGCTAATACTTTTACAAAAATAAGGGTGTCATGTCTCAAGTCTACAACTCATACAAATATTATGGAGTAAAAAGTAATATCTAGGCGCCCTTAAACAGTGGTAGACCTATGTACTCCCTCAACTTGAAAAAAGAAAAACTTTTTTTTTCTTTTTTTTACCAAAAAACTATTATATTAGACACTTTCGTTTTATAATGGCACACTCTGACCTCTCTCACAACACAAGTGCATCATCTGAGTGTGGGTGTTTAGGTCCGTCACTGGCCTTAAATATACTAATTTAAAATAATTAACTTACATTATCATTTAAACTCATAATACTTACTTACAAAATCACAACCTTATTATATTGATCTCACACTAATGTAGAACATTAGAATGGGTTTATTTTTTCAGACAAATGGAAGGAGTCGATTTCGTTTGATATTGTTTTTGTTTATTTTCAATAATCATTCTACTAAAAACTTAGCTTAGATAACTTTTTGAAAATGAAAAGTTTAGTTATAACCGATTTTTCATAAAGATCTTTGTCTAAACCAAACAAAAATCAGAATTATACAATTAATTTAATGAAAAAACTAATTTAATTACATAAATCTATCAGTGAACTCCCAAGTTTGATTTGTTTTAGATTTCTCATTCATGGTATGCATGTAGATTCAATCAAATACACCAAGTGTTAGCGAAAAATATAATAAGTTAACAAGATTTGCATGCCATACACGTAAAATTTGAAGCAAAGTTATCATGGAAGCATTTAAGCAACTTTCTTGTTATTTCACTCTCAAACTAAAATGATATCAACTTTCTAATTTTGTTTTCGTCAACAAGCATAAGAGTAACAAATCTCATGACACACAATGCACCTAGCAATAACAATGGGGACAGGAATTGCGGGTACCCGCCCCAAATAGGACAGAGATTAAGGCCGAAAATGGGGAATGGGGCGCGGGATGGGGGGGGGAGTGGGATGCGGGGAAAAGTATTTCCCGCCCCGCATACATAAATAGTTATTTTTATTATTTTAGTATTATATATGTATTAAAATGATACATATAATAGTATAAAAAAATAATATTAAATAAAGTATTATAAAATAGAGAAGAAAAATTAGATTATTTGAAATGATTTTATAATTATTCTTAAAATCACAGCATGCCGTAACTTGAGATTTGTTATTATTTGACATCAATACCTCAATTTTACTATTGTTCATAGTGAATTAAGAAATTTGTTAGTTATTTCAGTTACACTTCAAAAAGCTTTAAATAACATAACTAAAGATTAATTTTAAAGAATTGCAACTAATATTATATGTGACATGCAATAAGAAAAAAATTATAATAATTAATGCAATCTCACTAGAACAAATAAATGTTTCTTTTCAATTATAGTTCTCATACACAATGGTTAAGTTAAAATTTATTTTAAATATTTGAGACTCAATTACTATAATATTATTTTTACTATTTAATTGCAAGAATAATTAATATTAGACTTTATTTAAGATCTATATTTATATTTATTATTAGTATAACTTTAATTTATATTTTGACGTTACATAATTCAAATTAACTTTAATTGTTAAGGTTTAAAAAGAATAATAAAAAGTTTGCGAATAATCCCCATTCCCCACTGGGATTCGGGGGCTAAGGTTAGGGCTAGGACAGGGACAGGGCGGGGGGAGGGGGTATAGAATGTGGGGGCATGGGAGCGGATGGGGGAAGTTTGTGAGTGGTGGAATGGGACGTAGGGATAGCTTCTCCCGCCCCATTGCCATTCCTAAATACACCTAATCTAATAGATAAGAGAATTAATAAAGCAGAGAATCCAGCCTTGATAACACTAAAAGAAATGACAGCAGAGTGAAGATTAAGGAAGGAAGAAAAATGCATATGGAAGAGTAAAACTAAGATCTTTGGGTAAAATGGAGACGTGTTACTTCCAAAAGAGAATTACAATGCATATGACCTAGCATTTTAGGACTTCAAACCCAAGTTTAGGCTCCGTTTGTTTGCTGTAAAATATTCTTCCAAAAAATATTTTTTTCAATTTTACGGTATTTGGTAACACCAAAACATTAGTCAATTGAAAAATATTTTACAGTAAAAAATGGTAGGCTACTTTTTGGAGATTTTCCGGTGTTTGTAACTCAAGAAAATTGATCAACTGAAAAATATTTTCCGATCAAATATTACAGCTAGTTCAAAGTTTGGAAAAATATTTTCATGTTATTTGGAAGAGGAAAACATTTTCCGAAACTTAACCACTCATATTTTATGTATATATATATATTTTTTATAAATCTCATATCGGAAAATATTTTTCATTATACATCCAAATACCATAAAATATTTTTCAATATTCTATTTTTCAGAAAAAATATTTTCCTTTAACAAGTTATTTTACGGTAAACAAACGAAACTCAAGAAAATATTTTCCTCTGAAAATATTTTTCAATAAAACATTTTTCACTGAAAATATTTTTCACAAATAAATTATTTTACTACAAACAAACGGAGTCTTAGAGTCTAATTTGATTTCAATTACTATTTTCATTCTCATTTTTAAGTTCATGTTTGGATTCGAAAATAAATAAATAAAACTCATTCAACATAAAACACAATAGAACTCACATTTTCTAAAATTGCGAAATATCAATTTTTGTAAAATGTAATTTTTTTCTAATCTGATAATGAAAGCGTGTGTTATTACTCAACATACGAGACAAACCAAACCTCAATATCCAGTTTTTTTTTTTTTTTCAGAAGATGTAGATATTGGTGGAAAATCAATAGCTAATTAACATAACCCAGCTAAAGAAGAAGATACATTGATAGCTAGCCATCAATAGGCAAAAAGCCAGCTTTTTTCTCTTTGCTACCCAGTCCATTATTTGATTGCCAGATGTGTTCCAATGGGCTCCGTTTGTTTGCAATAAAATATTTTCCTGATTGAAATCTGATGGATGACATGGCTCCGTTTGTTTGCAATAAAAATATTTTTTGAATTTTTTAATATTTGATAACACAAAAAATTTGGTCAACTAAAAATATTTTTCGATCAAGAGAAAATTTTAGTTTAAAAAAATAAAAAATATTTTCTTGTCCTTTGAGAGAAATTTTTTTTCTTCAGAACTCAACCACTTCACCCCTACTCTTACCCTACCCACCCACCCACCCATCCCCAACCCAAACCCACACCCACCCTACCCCACCCTCCACCAAGGACAGAGCTACATGGAGGTGAGTGTAGGTATAGGCCTACACTGAAATATTTATTTTAATTTACAGTTGCATTCTTGCACTACGAATTAGTCTAGCTTAATTGGTTAGGGCTTCTTTTGAAAATGTTGGCAGCGTGGATTTGAGTCTTGGCAGATTTGTTTGTGGCAGTTTTTTTTCCTTTAAATTTATACTTTTGAGTTTTTCAGCTGCAATAACAGGGAGGTGACAATTTTTTTTTTCTTTTCAGCAGCTGCTATATAATTGGGAGGTCGCATGTTACAAATGATATTTTTTTTGTTGTGAAAGGTTAAGTGGAGTAGTCGAATGATAACTTGTTATAGTAAAAGTCTTAAATTTAAACTTATACCCTTTCGTTACAAGTATTATTTGGCTATTGATTAGCCTGGAATATGCAAAAAAAAATATACTATTACATACGAAGTTTATAATTTTAAAATAAATTTATTATAACTCTGTTTAAAATGAATTTTTCTTAAAAAAAAAAAAAAAGGGTGATATTTTGTTGTATTACTTGAATGCGACATGTGCCCAGCAGTGTTATTCAGTGGTCCTTCCAGTAGTGGTCCTCGATGGTGGTTGCAATTTTTAATCCACACATTACATGTAATAGTTATAAGACATGTTTTTCTTACTTGAGCCCAGTTTTTTTTTTTATTTTTTTTTATATTCAAAGTCTAAGATCATAAAACGTAATCAATGAGTCTCAAACTCGCAATAAAATTATACACAATTAATAAGATTACCATTGAACCAAAGCCCTAGAAGCTATTTGAGCCCATTTTTATCTTCCTATAAGGAACATAAGTACATCACACAATTATATTCCACAACTTTTTTCTCCATATTTTAAATTTATCTGGAACGTCAAAAATCCTATTATTCATATATATAGGAGATAATTTGAGAAACTTAACAATAAACAAACAATAATTTAATATATATATATATATATATATATATATATATATATATATATATATATATATAAATATGAATATGTATATGTATGTATGTATGTATGTATGTATGTATATATATATATTATATCACACAATTCCAAAACATTTTACCCCCCATTTTGAATTTCTCTGCAACGTCTAAAATCCTATTATTTATACAGAAGGAGAGACTTTGAGAAACTTAACAATAACCAAACAATAACTTAAAAGTTTGGAGCTTGTTCAGTTGTGCAAAAATATCTCCGAGAATTTTCAATTCCACCTATATGAAGCAGCCATGGAATCAAAGTAGGTCTAAAGTACTCTGTGAAGGCCCTGAATCGTTTTCTTTTTTTTTTTTCTTTTTAGCCCCCCAGCCCCACTGCACCCTCATCCCGTAAGATTTGAACATAATCTCTTAACTGCTAAAGAAAATAATGCACCATTAAACTACTCCTTAATTTATGAAGGTCTGAAATCATTATAAGTCATTATGTTCAAAGAGTTGTAGACCCTCCGATTCAAAACTTCACAATTTTTATTTGATTGGTACCAATATCCTGTAATATCAGAAATCAAGAGATTCAACCTGATTTTTTCACCAACTCCAATAGCATGATATTAATGTAAACATCGAAACTTCTTTGGCTAGCAGTACATTAATATTTCAAGATAGCATGATTCTCTATGTACTCACCCGAAAAAAGAATTGCAGAATTCCAAATTCGTGGTAGCCTAGCTAATTGTAGATTCAAGAGTCTACACTGATAAATGATCATAAACACCCTTAATATAGTATCAAAGTCAAAGTTTCAAAAAGTCTTAGATTCAAACTCATCGTTAACAATTTATAAAATTATGACCACGTATAAAGCTTGATAAAAAACTATTTAACCCGTGAGAAACAATAAATAAATACAACACACCCCTCTCTAATAGATTAAGTGGGGGAATACTTTTTTTATTGTTGAAAATTAATGGTGGTCAAGAAAAACATTTCTGCATGAATTAGGAAAGTTGGAGAAGATCATTTAGAAGACATGTAAAATTGCAAATCGGTTTTTCAATTTAATTCAAAATAATGTTCTCTCTTCTTCTAATCTTCTTCCACAAATAAACTTGTTATTTTAATATAAATGGTAAGCTGTACCACTTGCATATCAAACGATGATAAAAACATTGCAAACTTTGGGTCAAACCTCTAACGACCATTCATATATATCAGCCTGCAAAATTCTCACTAGCTTTGCCGGTGGATCATGGTAAGTACTACTATAAAGTCTGTCTCGCCCATGCTAATAAGGAAAATTCTTGGCGGCAGGAAAATCATCAGATAGTACGTAGCCTATCAGTCATCGGAAGTTATTGATTGAAGTCTGCAAGAAAATTTTACGCAATAATATAAGAGATTTAAGCTGGTCATGTTCATTGGAATTAAAATAAATTTTTGTGTGAATTAGCTCGCTAATTATGTTTTATAACTTCTAATCTTAGTCGTTGTTGGTCCTCTTTAAAAAAAAAAAAAAAAAAAACAGAAAGTAGGAGACTTACCCCATGATAGTTATGGTCGGCATTTGCCTATCATGAAGGGGTCTCGAGCCCATGGGTTTTTATTTAGTAGAGGGTAATTCGTACGAGAAAATAATCAGTATCAAGTTAACTTAACAGAGTGAAGCATCATATATAGTACTAGGGTACAATAAAGTCGATAAATTTTGTGCTGATTTTGTGCTGTGAAGTAGTATGTCATCTGTACGAAAAGCATCCGCATCACAAACTATTAAAACATAAAAATCTTGTCATGTACTTTCTTTTTTAATGAGAAAAAACACTTTTTAAAATTTTTTTGAATATAAATTTTAAAATACATGACCTATTTAAAGAAAATATGGCCTTAAAAAGTTCGGTAGAAGGCCTACCATAATTGGTATAAAAAAAATAATATTTTGACTAATTTAAATATAAAAAGTGAACTAATTTTTATCTCACGTCCCCACAGACTAAGTTATATCCTTGGGCTTAATGAACTTTGAGTTATACTTTACTAACTTGGCAGTTATTAGGACACTAAATATAGTTGATTTGTTTTGCTAAATACTAAATACAGTAGATGTTCTTTAAACAAGGGGGAAAAATGCACTGCACAAGAGCAGGATTTTAAAAAAGAGATCAACATACAAGGATGTTCTCAAATATAAAATACGGTAATTAATTTCTGTGTGAGTATTATGAAATTTAGAAAAAGTTATATATATTATCTCTTTATCCTTATTTATATATATATATATATATATACACACATATAATTAATATTTAATATATAAACACTTACCGGAAAAAGAAAGTAATGTAAAGTATTGATCTTTAAAAAACGAGAATTGAACCTTAAAATGTTGCAGAGAGATGCAGTTGATGACATTGAAATATTTACAGACACTTTGCTTGGCCATAAATAGAATAATCTTGAAATCACCATCAAAGGTCCACAGTCTACACAGTTAAACTGAAAACAATCTCTCTCTCTCTCCAAGTATCATTGGTGCAAATGTATCTTTTTGTGGTGTAAATCTTCAGGAGGGCTGTTACCAACATCCTAGAAAGGTAATTTCAAGAAATTTGTCCAATTCCCATACTTTACACACCACCCCCACCCACCCCCCCCCCCCCCCCCCCCCCCAACACCCACTTGTGCAATTTGCAAACTCAATCTGCAAGTATATATCTGTGCTCTTGGCTCTTTATTGAGCTTCTCCAGCTTGGTATATATATCTAGGGTTGCAGTTTTGGTTTTCTATCTGTAGTCTGCAGGTGGTGTACTGTGTACATTTTTCTGTTAATTCTTTATAGTACTGTTATGCTATATATAAATTGATGCTTTAGCTATTCTTTACTTGATTATAGTGAAGGGTTTTGTTTCAGATTCTTTTTTGTACTTGGCTGATGTGCTTTGCACTTTATTTTCTTTATTTTTATCTCAACCCCATAAACCACAATTCATACATACACTTATTTTATTTTATTTTTTGTTTCTCTTTTTATTTATGTATTAAGTAGAATAGTTTTTGTTTAATATGCTCTTTTACTAATGGTCTTGGCTGTTTCTGTGAAGGGCTTGTCTGATCTTTGTGTTACAAAAATGGTGAGAAAAAAGATTCAGATTAAGAAGATTGATAACTTGACAACAAGACAAGTGACATTTTCAAAGAGAAGAAAAGGGCTTTTCAAGAAGGCTCATGAGCTTTCCACTCTTTGTGATGCTGAGATAGCCCTTGTTGTCTTCTCTGCAACTGGAAAGCTCTTTGAGTACTCTAGCTCAAGGTACTCTCTCTCTCTACGCATTCACATTCACATACACATAGAGAACACTGGTTTTCTTTTTTCTTTTGGTACAATGGAGACTGAGCATGTAGTCGTGGTTCAACTTCAAACTAGAAAACATTGTTATCATTATGATTTCAGGAATATGTGAAGGGCTTGGAGGTATTGCTATAATGGTTTTAGTCCTACGTACTGTACTTTTGTCTGCTGATTTCCTAACACGTTTTTTTTTTCTTTTTTTTCGTTTTAGCTTTTCAGAATAAATGAATTGATTTTCGGTTCATTTCGTGTGTTCCGATTAGTGAATTATTGAGATTCATTTTTTAATCAAATCTTACCATAGTAATATGAAGAATGGAGTGTTGCAAGTATGGAGTAAAATGACATTACATTGCTGCTTGAAACGAAACTTTGTACTGTATGGTGAGAGCATAGACCAAGTAGATGAAGTATTTATTGCTTCATGGATCCTCTAAGTAGTCGATGAGTTGGTTGCTAAGTGCAGGAGGAAACAGCGGGGATTTCCTAGTTTTATTTGGGTGTTTAAGAAGAGGATAGTTATTGACGGGTAAGGATTTGTTCATTATATTATTATGTTACGAGCGAGACTCAATGGTTGTAAATTGATAATGCAATCGTGTTGAAATAATTTGGATTAAGTACAACTATTGAGTTACGCTCATAACATAATTACATTCTGAGTAGATCCTTACTTGTCATTGACCTAGCTAGTTTCATCTCATTCGAATCTTGATTTCATTTTCGGCTACTCAGAAACGAGTATTTTCTTTCTCAGAAAAGATTTATTGATTGTTGCTTCCATTTATGGTAAGCTCGTAAGTTGCTCTCATGCTCTACATTTTGTGAGTAATGCTAGACGTCATGTCACTCAATTATCGCATCATAGTTGACATGCTTATTTGTCATGCCAATTAGATAAATTTACTTTATTTATCTCTAATTTTTATTTATTTTAGTTTATCTCTCTCTCTTCATTTATTAATTTTTTCTCTCCCTTAATTAAGATTTCCTCTTATATGTTGATTAACTAGGTGTTCTAGGATCTTAATAGTTTTTTTTTTATTCATTTTCAAAAATTGTATTCCTCATTATGCCTATAGGAAATCTAACAACACTATGCTAAAATCAAAAAATCATAAAAGCACATGATAATCGTGTGCTTTCTTCTACTTTTTTCTATTAAAATTTTAAGATGGGATCACAGTTATTCGATCAGTTTCAATCGATTACAATATGACATTCAATGTCGCTAAATTGGCTTCATTGGTAGTCCGGCTCTTGTGAATGGCGTCGTTCATTGGGTGGTGTCCAAACCAAACATGGGTGGTCGTCGTGTTTGGCCTTTGTTTACTATCATTTGAGTTTTGTGATGAATTGTTTAGAGAATTATGACACTACCAAATGCTTTCGTGAAAGATTTTGAAGGGAATGGATATATTATTCAACTCTAGGATTGTGTTGCAGCTGTTAAGTATAAGCATTCAACAAGTCTTGGACTAGGCTATACAATTCTGATTTGATAAAGGATGTGATGAATGTTGTTGGATGTAGAAAAAATGGTGATTTCTTTATATGATGAAGTGATTGTAAGCTTGTAATTTATTACCCTAAGTCTAAACTGATTAAGAAGAAGTTTGAAATCTCTTCATGGCCAATTTCCTTCTACATATTGGTGATTATTTAGAAAGTCTGATTTTGCTAGAAGGTCGTAAGAAAATTACTGAGGATGATAAGGCAAATGAAAGTCGTGGAGAATGCTCAAAGAGACCAAGAAAGAAGAAGAAAATCAAATAATTAAAATATAAGAGTTACAATTGTTTTGGCATATGCCTTATGTTTAAGGTGTTTCATTTTTTGTAATCAATTGAAGTTGATGAAATAACTGTTGATCCTAAACTAAAATTCAATGAAAAAAGTAGAAGAAAGCACAAGGTTATTATGTACTTTTTTTATTATTCAATTTTAGCATAGTGTGATTAGACTTCCTAGAAACATAATTAGGAATACAAGTTTTGAAAACAAATAAAAGAAGACTATCAAGATCCTGAAGCGTTAATCAACATATCAAAGAAAATGTTAATTAAGGGAAAGGGAAAGGAAAAGGAAAAACAAAGATAGAGAAAAATAAATAAATGAAGAAAGAAAAATAAAATATGATAAATAAAAAAGAGAGATAAATTAAATAAATTTATCTAGTTGGCATGACGACTAGACATGTCAATTAGGAGGTGATAATTGAGTGATAAAAAGAGAATAACGTCTAACATTACTCGTATTTTGCTTTGATTTTGTGACTACTCACATCAAATCATATCTTATTTCTAGGAAAATATTTATTGATTTACTTGAAAATGCTTGGGGAGATCTACATTGTCCTTTTGGTTTATGCTATACTTTCTTTTTTGGATTGTGTGAGTAGGGGGTTGGGCGGAGAATGAGCCGACTCCACTTAGCACGATAAAAATTTGATTTAATTTGGAAAAAATAATATTTTTGTATTTTCATTAAACATAAAAAATAAAGAGTTTACATTCAGAAAAAAAACCTTGGGAACTACTCAGTATAATTGCAAACTAATAACATTAATGTCCTATAGTTATGTCATATTTTGCTTTGATTTTGTGACTACTCACATCAAATCATATCTTATTTCTAGGAAAGATTGTAAACTAATAACACTTGAAAATGTTTGGGGAGATCTACATTGTCCTTTTGGTTAATGTTATACTCTGTGAGTTGGGGATTAGGCAGATAATGCGAAGATGGGGGGTTGGTCTGAGAATAAGCCGACTCCACTTAGTACGATAAAAACTTGATTTGATTTGGAAAAAATAATGTTTTTATATTTTTATTAAATATGAAAATAAAGAGTTTAGATTTAGAAAAAACCTTGGGAACTACTCGGCATAATTGCAAACTAATAACACTAATGTCCTCTAAGTAAGAAGCAACATGAAACAAATTTAATCCCTGCATGAAAGTATCAATTCTCATAATTATTTCTAACTTTTATGTAATGCCCTAAAATTAAACTCTTACTTCTAACCAAAGAAAGAAGTAAAACAATCTCATGTTTGTAATATAAAATTTGTACCATATGTGTAGATATGAGAGTCGATAGACTACTTTCAATTAGACCACACAAGTTCATGTAAATTGTAATTATATGATAGCAAAAGTTGATTGCATCTATCTATTATACAATATTGAATTAAGTACCTTCTCTCAAACACAAGAGATTAAAGTAGTTAATTTTGTTACCAATACCAAGATTCTATTGTATCTTTCAAACCCATGGGAATAGGACACGCGTACACACAAAAGCACACAGTACAGCAAAAAGTAATCACACAATATTTAACGTACATGGTTCGGCCTTCTACCTACATCCATGACCCAAGTAATTGAGAAATTCACTATTCATAAATAAGTTTACACTGCAATAGATCTTTTGAACGGACAAAGATCCAAACCCTTATCTCATTCACACACTCACAGTTTTTAGGAAAAACTATAAAAACCCTCCCAGGTAACTTTATGAACGAAAAAAGTCTAAACCATCGCTAAAGGATTTTATCTATGGCTAAAATCTAAACCCTTCCCTATATCGACTTTTTTATGACAAAAGCACGGAAAACACTCTCAATCACTCAGCTCACTCTCGGGTGTGGTTCTTATGACACTGAATTACAAGCTAGAAAGTCCTATTTATAGGCAATTAATCCTAACTCCACCAGGATTGAAAAACCTATTTCTCCTCTTAATGGACTTCTACTTGTCTTCAACTCCTAATTGGGCTTAGACTTGAGCCAATAACCTAACAAATCCTCCCCTTGGCGAAAAGTCCAAGCTCCTTCACTGTAACTGAGACCTCTTCTCAGCCTTCATCTCTATCTTCATATTCATGCTAGAATCAACACTCAATAGCAACCAGAACATCACCCTCGAGAACCTCTCTCTAATGTGCTAAAGTCTCGTTCCACCGTTATCAGCACATCTTCATCATATCCGATTCTCGCAATCATCACCATCTCTCACACATCATCAGTGTCCACTCTCTAAGCCTCTTCATGTCCTCCCGACATTAATCATCTTAGATGTAGTCTTTCTCCACAGTTTTAGCATTTCCTCAAAGCTAAAACCTCCACAAACACACCTTCTAACACCTAAAATTCTTGGCTCACCATGATACAACGAGAATTTAGAAAAACAAACCTGAAAAAGGGACTCAAGATGCCGAAAAACCCCAAGAACCCCCTCAGTTAATGCTGTCAAACCCCATTAAAGCCTCGGTCAACATAGTCAAACTCCCTGGTCAAACGAACTCACACGAGTCCCTTCGTGCGCGCACACCAAATTAGCGTTCCTTTCTGATCATCTGTATCTCATTCTCTCTCTTCTCCATGCACGGTTCCACGTGATCCTTCACCCAAGACTCCCAATTTGCAATCACATGATCCCCTCAATACTTCCTCAACATGTCATATTTCAGAGAATGTTGTGTCACAATCAATTCTCTCTCCTTTCTTGTGATGACATCACGCTGACGTTAGCACTACTCAACAGCATCCTTTGCTCGTTCTTTGTGCCTCTTAACTCAGCAACGTGTTATCTTCGCATTGTCATGCCCAGTCCTTGTGCCTGATATCTGATACTACTTTGTTGAGAATAGAATACACACACACACAAAAACACACAGCACAGCGGAAAGTAATCACACGATATTTAATGTGGTTCGACCCTCTGCCTACATCCACACCTAAGTAATTGGAAAATCCACTATTCATGAATAGGTTTGCACTGCAACAGATCTTTTGAACGGACAAATATCCAAACCCTTCCCTCACTCACACGCTCACAAGTTTTAGGAAAAACTATAAAAACCTTCTCAAGTGACTTTATAAACGGAAAAAGTTTGAACTCTCGCTAAAGGACTTTATCTATGGCTAAAGTCTAAACCCTTCCCCATATCGGCTTTTTTCTGACAAAAGCACAAAAAATACTTTCAATCACTTGGCTCACCCTCTACTACACCTCCCATGGGGTATGGATCTCATGACACTAAATTACAAGCTATAAAGTCCTATTTATAGGCAATTAATCCTAACTCCACTAGGATTGGAAAACCTATTTCTCCTCTTAACAGACTTCTACTTGTCTTCAACTCCTAATTGGACTTGGACTCAAGTCAATAACCCAACATATATAACTAAATTGGTTTAGCTATTTTACAACAAATTACTTATTATTGCAATTTTATTGTTGTAGTGCATCATCAAGATGAAGCCCTTGTCACGAGTTTTGCTCAAGCTAAAGCTTTTGACATACTAATTATCAACATAATCAAAATCTTTGAAATGAACTATCAACATTTTGTTGATAAATAACAAGAAAATTAATGAAGGAATAGCTCAATAAAAATCATTGTATTTGTTGGAATAGAGTGTGAGATGGAGAGGGAAAATATTGAGTAATTTACTAATAATCCAATTCCATTATTGGATTGGATTGGATACAAAAATGCTAGATTTGACAAGCTTTTTGCACCAACAAAAGAAGCAAAGTTTTGAGAAAACTTGAGATAGAGTAGAAGTGAGATTTTTAATTCTTTTTTTTGGAGTAAAAAGTGACCTTCACTTTTTTTTTCTTTTTTCTTTTTTTTTTTGGCAAAACCTTCACTTTATATACTGCACATTACCTTTTATGAGTTCTTATTATTGTAAAACATGAATTATAATTAGAAAATTTGTTTAGATATTTTATCGTCTTTTTTTTTCGTTCTTTCTCACTTTGATAATTATGGCCTCAAATCTAGATTGGAAATTTAGCACTTTAACGTATGTTTAACATGATTATTTCCTACCTCGAGATACACGATTGATAAATAGTAATTAGTTAAGAAAAACTTCAAGACTTGGAAGAGATGAGACAGAGGAGTTCAATAAGATCTTACTGGAAAACGAAAGTAAATGTGTGTGTGATTTATGGCCATATGTCATCTGTTCATGTCGAGCCCTATTTAGTCTTATTTATATTAATGTATATTTTCATGCATTTTCTTATTTCATTATCAACTGAATAAGTTTATTAAGTTCAAATTGATTGCCCAAATGTTTTTCTTTTGAAGTATGACGCAAATAATTGAAAGACGCAAGCTGCAATCGTTTAACATTGAGCAGCTAGAGCAACCATCGCTTCGCCTTCAGGTAACACATGTTTTCTAGAAATTGCAGGTTCAAATTTCTATAAGAGATAAATGTTGGAATATATATTTCTTCCACATTGAAAAATCACCAACTCATTAGTTTTAAAATAGAACCCCATGATTCTTAACAATAAAGATACAGGGAAAATGGCTCTTGGCAATTAGATAAATTTTGGTTCTTCATTGAGAACAAAAATAGGAAATAGGAAATAGGAACTTGGCTTCAATCCTTATAGCATAGATTCACATGCAATTAGGGATGCCTCATCCTTGATGCTTGATGCACAATTTAGGATTTATAATCCTGATAATTAAACTTTATCCACAAAGAAGTCATCACCAGCTAGCTAATACTATTAATTAAATTTTCTACTTTCATTTTTTTTTTTCGGGGGCTGAATTCTACTTGCATTTCACTACTCGCTAAATAACAATTTTATGGAAACAATAATCCACCTAGAAATATTATCTTGTGTTTGTTGGATAAATTTTTTAATTTTTATTTTTATCTTTATCTAGAAAATACGAATTGTTTGTCTTTGAGAACAATATATTCAATCTTTTTTTTTTTTTTGGGTTAAATTGTACATCTTAAAATTGCAAAAACTCCTTTCTTGTAGATAATTTTTAGCTCTCTGACATGATTGTGAGTAGTAAGTAATTTAGGAATTGTGTTTCCTGTTTGTATACCATTTTAAATCTCCTATTCATTTAAACAATAAAAGTTAGCTTTGTAGTCTTTATTTTGATATATTTAGCGAATTAAAAGCAGCAGATTTGACTAAAATCCTAAAAATCACAAATAACCAATTCTAATTATAGCCATTGTTAGATGAACTGCTTTTTATGCAACTGCAAATATCGATGAGAACATCCCGGAGGATAGTTACTGGATTAGTACTATTCCGTTGTTGTATCTTGTAGTAGAAGACTGATTAAGAAATTAAAGAGGGAATTTTGAAACGTACACCGTGAACTTCCTTTTATTTCAAGAATTTTCTTCCTGTTAATGCGGTTAAAGTATCTTATTAGGAGAATCTCTTTGTCAATATTTTCTTTCTTTTACCCTTAACTTTAATTTCAGAGTGAGTGCAGTACCCAAGCCACACTTAGCAAGAAAATTGCTGAGAAGACCTTCGAGTTGAGGTAAATCACTATAGATCTTTCTACAAATCATATTTTATATTAGAGTAAACGACTTAATACCCCTTGTGTTTTGTCACAAGTGTACAATACCTCTCTATATTTTAAAACGTAGTTGATTATTCCCTGTGTTTTATAAAAGTAGCTGAATATTTACTTGTGTTTTAAAACGTTACTAATTACCCCCTTGTGTTTTATAAAAGTAACTGATTATCCCATGTGTTTTTAAAAATATAGTTGAATATAATACCCCCTGTTAAAATAAATGATTTTTCTAATAGAAGCGGGGGTGTTAAAAATACATGGAGATATTTAGTTACTTTTATAAAAACACAGGGGGAGTAATCAGTTACGTTTTAAAACACAGAGAGATATTCAGCTACTTTTATAAAATATAGGGAATAATCAACTACATTTTAAAACACATGAAATTTTGTACACTTTTGACAAAATACAGAGAGTGTTAAGTCGTTTATTCTTTTATGTTGTCTTGTAAGATGAAATAGTAGTTTACATATGATTGACAACTTAGGGAAGAAGAGATTCTAGAACTTAGCATGGATGATTTGATCAAAGTAGAGAGAACGGTTGAAGGAGGATTAAGTCGTGTGCAAAAAGCTAAGGTATGAATCCCTTTTTTTTTTGGCTCTAGTGATATTCCTATACTTAATTTATAATATATAAGATTTAAAAAATTGAAACTTGTTATCTATGTCAGGCGGAAATTTCCTTGAAAGAGATTAATGCCCTAAGAGAAAAGGTAATCAACAAACTCAACTTTGTACTTAGAATAGAATTGCAACAATGAATCTCGATGATCTAAATTAATTATTTGGTATAGTATGATTTTTACTTTAAGCAAGACGTCTCGAGATCAATTCTTTTGTATATAACCTAAACGATGTAAAATAACTTACTCCTCCCTTGAATATATATATATATATATATATATATATATATAAAAGCTTCTCTGAGCTGATCTTTATTCAAATATTATCCATATTTTTTTAGTGTGCTCGAAATAAATCCATCTTTGGAACAAATTACATGCAGGAAGCCCAGTTGAAGGAACACAATGCATGGTTGAAACAACAACAAGAAGTATGTGTCTTCGTTCCTTGCCTCCACTTAGCTGCCCTGCCTTTTTTTGAATTTTATTTTTTTGGTATAATGAAGGTCAAAACTCTAGTTCGAACTTAATTTTTAATTACAATAAGTCGCTACTCGACCATTCCACCAAACTCTTGAGTGTGACTGCCTTTTTAATTTGCTGTTGCATTATTATCTTGTCCTTGTTTATCAAATTGAATTTCGAGTTGCAGATGTCCAATGCAATTGAACAACGGCATCCATTACAGCCTTGCAGCGTCATCAATCGTCCTCAGGACTATAACAGCTCTGACACTTCACTCAGACTGGGGTGAGTTTTATTAAGTTCAATTGTGGATTAAATAAAAAAACAGCAATATATATTTTATATTTAGATTAGAAACAAATCAATGCATTTAAATAAACTATACTTTTTAGCAACACCTTTGCAGAATGTGAGTTTAAAAAAAAAAAAATAATAATTTTCACAAAAGTTGTTTTTTGAATAATTAAAATTTTAGGGTTTGACTTCTGCAAAACAAAAACTTTTCATGAAGCTATTTTAGTCATGAAAAACCTTTATATTTTAACTATTTCCTCTTGTTCTTTCTTGTTAGAGTGTAATAGGATGATATCCAATTCCGTATACAGAAAAATCAAAGTTACGATATCCAAACACTTAAGCAATTAAAGTTGTCAAACGTTATCTAAGCATCAAGTTTTTTTGTTTTATTAAATAACTAATTAAGTGTTCCACTCATTTTTAAAAAATTGTGCATCAATAATTACATGTTATCTTGCACGTGGACATTTTTTATGTTTTAAATAGGTTGGTTATATCATTTGATATGTATTGTACGACTTACAATTCCATTCATTCAATAAATAAATAAATAAAGGAAATCAGAGGAAACCTTCTATGTTCTATATTGCCTTATATTCGTACTTTGTGTACTAAGATTAATGATGTCACTCACTCTTATACTAAAGGTTTGTTTGGTCCAATTGTAAAAATTTAACTTTTGATTTACAGAGCTTTCAACAGTAGAGCTTGATTATGAAAAATGTTGTTGAATAAAAATCACTGAGTGTTGGTATATGTTGGGCATTATTGAGCTTTTAAAATTTTTTAGGATAGTTTGGGTTTCTAAAAATATGGAACATGTATATTTGATAAAGAAAAAAAAAAACAGCTTTTTGTATTATGTAAAGATAGCTTCATGAAAACTTTTTTCCAAAAGTTTCAATTTGTAGCTTCTTATTTTTTTATTTTGACTTTTACCTAAATTTTTTTTTAAAAATATGCTAAACAGATTAATTTCAGTTTTTAAACTCATAAAAATACTTGTCTAAAAAATTGGGCCAAATAGACCCTAAATCCCCTTATACTTTTCGTCTCAACATATCATAGGTTTTATGATATCTTGCTAATTTATTTGTTGATCTATTGCAGCTTGCCATTCCCCAACTGAATTTGCAGGGAAGAGAGAATTGTTGCTAAGGAATATAAAGCTGTAAATTGTGCTATATAAGGGTATTAAATTTGTATGAAATTTTAAATCGACCTCTAATTTTAATTATTTTCATTTCAAGTTGATTAAATTTTGTATTTATTTCAAATAAGCCGTTGTGCCCAATATCAAAACTAAATGATTGAGCACCGGCTTAATAATTAGAAACTTAAAAGAAATGCTAGTTTTGCACTTTAAAGGTAACTTTCAACCTAAGAATCAAGTAGAATGGCTTATTTGAAAGAAATACAGAGATTATAGTGTGGAAGATTAGCAGCGAGCAAGAAAGTAATTTGAAACTTCATACAAGTTTAGCGACTGATAACACTAACCAAAATTAAGGTAAATGATAAGGGTGAAAGCTATGCCAACTAACAAAACTAACTACATTATTAAGAATTAAAAAGGATCTAGGAAAGATTAAGGATGATAGTGATGGTGGATGGACTTTAATTTATAAAGGGATATAATCGTATTTTGCTTGTGATGCTAATTGAGTTTTTTATGGTGGTAAAAGTTACACTTTCCAACCCAAAAATTATGCTTTCAAATTCCACTTGTCTTATAAACCAGACGATACCAAATCCAATATTTTTTCTACTAGGTGGAATTGAATATATATATGAATCTGTTTACGCAACTTTTTGTAAAAGGTCGTCTTTTCCGTTAGATTCATACTATTAAGGTATCATTTAAGTATCTATATCCAAATCATTTTAGATTTTTCACTTGTCTTATAAAGAATAATAATTATAAATAAAATAAAAAACCTACAAGAATTTTTGAAGATTAAAGAGAGAAAATAAGAAAAACTAATTCTATAATTCCAATTTAAAATTAGTAACTTTTTTTCTTCCATTTCCAAAATAAACAATAACATGTTTTTATCATTTTAATTTTTTCTTTTTACTATCTGAAATTATAAGCCAAAAGAATTAAAAATAAATCAGTGAATACCCTTTTAATTTGTATCTCAAGAGACTAATCTAGTTAAGATCTAGCTGAAGACTCGTTCCATTTGTAGACAACATTAAACTGTGGTGTAGCCTCTCTCATGCATTAATTAACTCTTCATTTTGCGTTTTCATTCTTCTCTCTTTAATTACTTGTAAACTCATTCCACAACTCTTCGATATATTTCTTTGTCCATTTCTTTTTCTTGTTTCTTTTACAGCACTTGAAAGCTTGATCTTTTTCGTAGGTTAACATGGATGAAGAGTACGATGTCATTGTTCTCGGCACTGGTCTCAAGGAATGCATTCTAAGTGGCCTCCTCTCTGTTGATGGACTCAAAGTATGCACTTTAACACACACACACGTATATATATATATAAATATAAATATTCATGCATGCATGCACGTAGACAATAATGTAAATATGTCTCGTTGCAGTTCATCATTCTTACCTTGCATGGTGTTTACAACATTATAGATATACAATGTAGTTCTTTTTTCTTTTTTCCTTTTTTTTTTTGTTTCATTTGATCCCATCTGCTATTATGTTTATTTTAGGGTATTGTGAAAAAAATCCCGGTTTTTTTTTTTTTTTTTTGTGGTTTATGCTGCATTTTAATTTTTGTAATGCTATACTAATTTAATAATCTCCTATGATTTATGAAATGTGACTCACTAGTTCTGGTAACTTGAAACCGAACAAGATTTGTTTGTCTTGTTTTATAAATTATTAAATTATTATGGTGATACATGATTAAAATTGTAATTCCTATAAAACATGTTGAATTTTTTTGCTAGTGCTTTTATATGGACGATAAATAAATAGGCATATTACGCGAAAAGTGTCACATGCCTGTTTCGAGAAAAATAAATGGTATAGTAGTTGTCACATAAGTGATAAAAATGATTGATGCCACGTAAGAGGTAAGATATTGCATAACTCAATTTTTTCTTCTTGTGATCAACCATGATGTAGATAGAATTAGGGTAAGTCTCTTCTTGCACTTGGACCCTGGTCACTGATGCGGTTCCTATTTTTCACAATTTCTGTTAATATTTTCCACTTTTGTTATTCTTGATGTTACCAATGTTTTATGATGAGCTTTATTAATTGATTTAATGAGAAAATGATCCATTTCCAGTTTTACAAATATGATGCTTTTTTTTGTTATAGGTGTTACACATGGACAAAAATGACTACTATGGTGGAGAATCGAGTTCCCTCAATCTAATTCAGGTGATTTCTTTTAGTACAACTAAGAGACACACACTTGTGGCACGAGAGAAATTGCAGGGTACATGGTACAGGTGCTTTTTTCGAGGAGCAAATTCTTGAGAAAATTATTTCAGATGTTAAAGAAAAGATTTGCATTCAACGTAAATATCATGTTGATAGTTTTGAAAATAGATTTTTTGTATAGCCTTGCAAATTAGCTCAATGCTAATTAAGTTAAATTTGTATTTTCGTAAATGATTGACACGTGTTTGGAAGTGAAATAAAATAACTACTTACCTAAAAGAGAAAAAGAACAAAGAGATGCGCGCGCGCACACATATATATGGAAATGTACACGAACGATTTGATGACTATGGACCATCTAACCCAAAAAAATGTATTAGTTTATGGTGCCATTGTGATGTTATCGCATTTTCACTTTCATATATTAACTTTATCTTGTTTATATGTAGCTTTGGAAGCGTTTTAGGGGGGATGACAAGCCTCCAGAAAAATTAGGCGCTAGCAAGGAGTACAATGTTGATATGATTCCTAAGGTATGTTGTCAGATTTGGATTAATGTTACGAGGTAGACCGCAATTGGACATCTGTGATAATGTTATAACGTTGTGAGCCGATCCAAATTTGTGTTGTGTGTATAACGAAGCTCGTTTTATTATTCTGTATGTAGTTCATGATGGCAAATGGTACCTTGGTCCGAGTGCTGATCCATACTAATGTTACAAAGTATCTGAATTTCAAGGCCGTTGATGGTAGTTTTGTGTACAATAAGGGGAAGGTATGTTCCTAGACTCTGTTTCTATATGTATTGTGCTCGGTAGCAATAATGGAATATATTGAATCCATGATTTCTAATTTTACCATCTGACTTGGCCACAAATGTTGATACTTGATAGATTTACAAAGTTCCGGCAACTGATGTTGAAGCATTGAAATCTCCACTGATGGGACTCTTTGAAAAGCGCCGTGCGCGAAAGTTCTTTCTGTTTGTCCAAGAATTTGAAGAGACTGATCCTAAAACTCATGAAGGGATGGATTTGAACAAAATCACAGGAAAAGAACTTATAGGGTAAATATGTCGACCTTGTCGCGTTAAATGATGTTTATGACTGGTTTGTCTATTTTGCAAATGGAGTGCCTTACCCTCTGCAGCATCTCATTCTCTATTACTGTGAATATGAAAATAGTTGTTTAGTTCTTCATAAAAGAAGTGAAGACTTACTCTATGATCGACTATATTTTGTAGATAGTTTGATAATGTTGTGCATTGACTCGCTGTAAGAAACTTGATTGTTGTCATACGATACTCAAGATTTACAGCTAAGTAGAAGTAATTTCTTGTGCAAGTCAAAGTCTTGAAAGAAATTTATGTTCAGAAAGCATTGCGAAAAGTTTCAACTAAAGATGCTCATCATGCATTTTTCTTCAATTCTAAGACAATCAAGGTTAGATTCTGTCAGGTATAAGCAGAAAGGGAAAAGCTATAGTTGTATAAAACATTTAGTGATCATTGGCTTCTTTATGCCATTTTTCAATTGAAGAACCTCAAGTTTTCGTGTGCTCTTTTATGCAGCAAATATGAACTTGAAGATGACACGATTGATTTTATTGGTCATGCTTTGGCACTTTATATTGATGATAATTACTTGAATCAGCCAGCATTGGATTTTGTGAAGAGAATGAAGGTAAGATCTTATTTTATTTGAACAAGTATGTATTCCCATATTGAAAATTTAGCATCTGCTCTTTCCTAATAGCTGCATAAGTTGAGCTAATTGTTTATAATTGTAGTTTACTCAACAGCTGCAAATTTGGGTTTCAACAGTCGAAGTTTCTTTCTTACATATGTTTGGACTAGTTCCAAAATTTAAATGGCAAGAATTTCCAATTTCCTAGCTAATTATTGTTGCTCAAACAAAAAGTGGTTCGCAAATTGTAGGATATAAAAATCACCGTGGTGGAAATTTTAATTTGGTTTAGCTGTTTTATTTCCATCATATCATGTAAGCGATTCTGAGCTGTTATAGTCTCTTTGTAAGGTGTTATCATCCCTTTGTATACTTCATCTACACATGAAGTTTTTTATACATGATATTTCATAATTACTCTGCTCTTTTAAATAGCTATATGCAGAGTCACTGGCGCGCTTTCAAGCAGGTTCTCCTTACATATATCCAATGTATGGCCTTGGTGAACTGCCTCAGGTTTGTCTAGATTTCTCAACCCTTTCAGACTCTGAGAAGTAATTTGAATTGTCTCCAGTCATCTGATCTTTGACGTCCAAACTTTCAGGCATTTGCACGTCTAAGTGCAGTTTATGGTGGAACTTACATGCTTAACAAGCCTCAATGCAAGGTAATTGCTCAAGATATTTTCTCTTCCGAAAGTCTACCTTATCTTGCTATTGTGACATGCTATAATCTCCTCAGCAAGGAATATATACTGATCGTGGTTCTGTATTTCTGATCTTTAAAGTCTTCTTCCTGCACGAGGCAATACAATTTTTCAAAACTAATAAATTTGAGAGATAAACGTTATCTCCTTTTGGTTTTAAAAGAGGCAATGTCTTTTCATTCATAAGGCATATGAGCCGGAGTTTATATCCAAAGCTTATTCATATCTGCATTGGTATGGAAAGAACATAGACGGGAGCTATATTTATTGATAATTATATTCAAGTCTTGGATAAAGAATTTAATTTGAAATGACAGGTAGAGTTTGATGCCAATGGAAAAGCTTGTGGTGTAACATCTGAAGGCGAGACAGCCAAATGCAAGAAAGTTGTTTGTGATCCATCATATTTACCTGATAAGGTAGGCTTTCTCAGTGTTTAAGCTAAATGCGTGTAAGCTGATGTTGGAAATGAACTACGTGAACGCTCAAAAAAGGATACTATCCTTAGCTTAGAGCTCATCTTTCCTCTCGCTATGCTCCCGCTTTACCCCTTGAGCTGCTAGCGAGAAAGCAAAATTTTCTGCCAAACAGAAACATAAATAGATCTTTGATATTTCATGTGGTTTCTCCTATCAGTCCTCTCACACTGATGTCAAGCACAGGTACGTAAGGTTGGAAAAGTTGCTCGCGCAATATGTATAATGAGCCATCCAATCCCAGATACAAACGACTCTCACTCAGCCCAGGTCATTCTGCCGCAGAAGCAACTAGGCCGTAAATCAGATATGTAAGTTTCTCTGTGTCTGGGTTGTCTTTGTTCCCCTTGTTAGTACTGATATTGCAATAAGATCCATCTGCATATCATTTTTTCATATCTGCATCTCATTCATATCTGCACTAGTAAATATGGAAAAAGGTTGATTATAATTTTTAGAAAGTCATTCTACCATTTTACCACTATAAGGCGCTCAGTACCCTTCCTCCTGAATGTGTGGGGGAAGACTTGTGCTTTTGCTCGATATTATGTGTAAGGGGATGAAAAGCATTTCTGATTTATCATACAGAAACCATGGCTTATGCCTTTTAAGTGATGGAAAAAAATTTCTGCTTCATTTCTGCTCAAAGTATACTGACTCTTGTCTGCTTCATTGGTATTGTTAACAGAAGAAACATATGTGAACATTTGTTCATATATCATTTGCATGTAGATATCAAAAGTTTCGTAAAGATTTAACTAAATATTTTGTGATATATATGGATTTTGGATCCAAAGATAGCTTCCTTTCAAGGAACAATAAAGCAGTCACGGATAGAGGCTGTGATTCAGTTACATTTCTCTCGATGTGAAATTAAGAACTGATCCATTTGGCCATTAGGAGGGCAAGGCTGAAGCCTCTTGTGTTAACAACCTTACCCTCTTATGCTAATATGTTTTTGGCAAGAGGAGAAGAGAAAGATTAAATAGTTTCAAACTCCCAGCTCTGGAGTTACTTTTTAACATTATGCTACAGGTACTTGTTCTGCTGCTCTTATGCTCACAACGTGGCTGCCAAAGGGAAATACATTGCTTTCGTCTCTACAGAAGCCGAGACTGACAATCCAGAGACTGAATTGAAGCCTGGTGTAGACCTACTTGGACCGGTAGATGAGATATTCTATGAAACTTATGATAGATTCGTGCCCACAAATAATTCGGAGGATGACAGTTGTTTCATATCTACTGTAAGTTGACCTACTGATCCTCATCGTATTAGACAGACATTTACAATTAAGTGGCAGCTTCTTTCCTGTCTTGTTCTGTTGCTCTGAAATGGTAGAACTAACAGATGCATTACGTACTTGAAATGACGATGCTCTTTGTAGTAAATATTTCAAATTTCAGTAATCTGGTTCGTATTCTGCTTTGGACTGTTTTTGACTATCTTATCTGGTGATCTGCTTAAATGCACATTAATAGAAGCGAGTTGGAGCTAAGGCACCTGATTTGTACTCAGTTGTGACTAACTGAACTATAAGTCTTGAATTGGCCTAATCTCTCTCCAAGGGTTGGTTTAAGAATTCAATACTTCGTATTATGATAATGATTGTTGATTAAGCTAGCTTGCATCGTGCACGTGTTTATCTATGTTCATTGACGATCACTGTCACTGACTTTTCATTGCTCTTTATCGACTGTTGCAGAGTTATGATCCCACCACACACTTTGAGTCCACAGTAAAAGATGTGCTAGCAATGTACACCAAGATAACTGGAAAGGTAAGAAATCCAAGTTATAACTTTCTGTTATATCTGTCCATGTTTCGTGTTTAGTATAATAGTATACGACTAAATCATGAAAAAATGTCACCATCTTGAGGATAGTTGATATCATTGCCCGTTGAGATTAGTGTTCTAAAGTAACCAAAGTTTTCTTCTTGTCTAGTTCAACCATTTCAACCTAGTAATTAGCAGACAGCAATCTATTAAGGGACAACTAAGTTATCAGATACTTGATAAACTGTAAAATGCATAACTGACAAATTTTGTATTAGGATTCTTCAGCCAAAACCATATTCACATGTTTCTGAGCCTCTGGTTTTTATTGAAACGAAAACATTCAGAGTTCCATTTTTCTGGTTAGCAAGAAAAAGCATTATAAGATTGCGATTAAGTTTAACCGAAGACTGACTAGTAATCAGTCTGACATAGTATTTCTGGAGATTGCAAACCTCCTGGATGCTGGAAACTGATTCCAGGGCCAACTTTCGACTACTTTTGAAGTTTGAAGTAGTATAAATTCTACGCGAGAAGCATACATAATTCTGTATCGCGATCAACTGATTATTTGACGACTAACTATTGTTCTCCTGTTATTTTGTTTCAGGTTCTTGATTTGTCTGTGGACCTGAGTGCTGCAAGTGCTAGCGCTAACGAATAATTCCCTTGTTTATGTTCTAGTCTCAAGCAATTAATGCATATTTACCGCGAAATTGTAGCTTTTTTTCCCTCCTTCAACATTCATTTGTTAAAGAAAATTGCAATCATGTCAAAATTAATTTCATTGCCTGTATATGTACTAAATGTTGCAACAGCTTTATTTATCTTTTAAGCTTCTGATTTTTATGTTCCTGTTTTTTCATAATATAATATGTCTCATAAATCTCAGTGGTTTCATTCTTTCAGTTTTGTAATCATTGCAGCTATATCATTTATATGGCTATAGTAAGTAGTACTCGACATTCAGGAGTACTCAGGGTTTAAATTTTATGGGATGGGAGACAGGTGGGGATGAGAACAGGTAAGGGTGGGGGGTAAAAAAAGAAAAAAGAAAAAAGAAAAAAGTAGCACTATGTCATTTTTAGGGGGACAAATAGTTTTTCTCCCGAACAATTCCCATAGTTCATGATTTTCATTGGTATCAAATTTACTATTTTTGATACGATTAACTTTAGGAAATCCTAATCTAGTTGCTAGGTATGGAAAATGACTAATTATAGTACCAATAAATAATAATACAAAATGGATTTAAAAATCACTAACAATAACTACTATAACTGTAACAGTTAAGAAAAAATGAGTTTGAAAATCATTGTTTATAATTATAGCTGTTAAACATCTAAAAAATTACAGGTAGTCATACTCATAATTGTTTATTTTAAAAAAATAAAAGAAATAATTTAAATATAAAATCAACCTAAGAAAACGTAAAATAATTCAATTTAATGTGAAAAAAGCTCAAAAAATAAAATAAATCAAAACACAAACACAACAAATATGATAAAATTTAAACTAAGTTACAAAATCATTACAATATTTGTTACATTTAAATATTATAATATAGACGTGTCATGTGTGAGTACATATAATAAATTAATAATAAGCTTTCTAATTTTTATTTTTTAACATTTAGTGTCAAAACTTATTGAATTACTATCAGTTATTCCTATAAAAATCAAATTATGTTATCAATCAGTCAATTTTGGATTTAAACCGTAGCACTACTATCCTACAACCCTCTCAAATTTTGCCCACCCGGCCCCAGTTAAATCTGAAGTTGGGCCTTTAACTAGCGCATTGTATGAAACACCTTTGGGCAGGTGACAGTTTGTTCAACTAGTGTCCGCAACACGCTAACTTAACACTATAACAGCAGACTACACCAAAAAGTTTCTATATTTCAAGAGTTTTAATTTTTTTTTTTTCAAAATTCAAACTAGTCGGAAAATGCGGACGCCGATCAAGAAAGCTCGAAGCTCCGGCGAGAGGAAATTCGAGGCGTTTGATTTCACCGAAGACGACGAGCGCGTCGAGAAAACTTCTCGAAAATTGCTATCTAAGTTTAATCCAAAAAAATCAAAAAAAACAGAGTTTAGTTCTCCTATTGACAAGTACAAATTCCTTCAGTTCTGTAAGTCTCTTTTACTCTTTCCAAACCCTAATTTTCTATATTAGTGTACATATATGTAAATGTATGTTGTATACTTCGTTTTGGCTCTGAATTGTTAGTTTTTGGTGATCATTTATGTTTTAGCTGCTGTATAAGTGTGTGTGTATATATATATGTGTGTGTGTGTGTCTTGTGATCGTGTGTATTATCTTACTATGTATATGTTGTGTATATGTATGTCTTGGTTACTATTTGCACTCATTTTTTCTTTTCTGTTTTTGAATTTTGAAGTTGTGATATGTTGCTGCTTTATTTATATATTTCCTTTTGGATATAAATTGATAACTTTTTTGTGATATTTATGTTTTAGATATTGTATGATCATATTTATCGTATTATCATGTATATGTATGAATATTTATTCTCGTTTATTATTTTGATATTCTTTTGGAATTTCAGAATTGTGATATATTCTGGCTATGATGCATTATATTATATTTCTTGTGTCTGTAGTTTGGCTGATGTGGTTGGGGAAAATAAAAATAGAATTGCGGTGCGTCAACTAGCTGTTCACAACAGTTTGCTATCTTAATTCAGTTATAGTTCTACTTTATTTGAAAGAAGTGGAGGAAAAGTTGTACACGATGAAATTCTGAGGTATCTTAAATAATGATGATGTTTTGTGGTTGCTGAAGAAGTTTGATAAAGTTTTAGACTGTTATGAAGGGCGTAGATACTATCATGATGGATTAAGAAGGTGCGAATTAATGACTTGTCACTTCGAATATGAAGCGGGATGTAGAAAGAGTGGTCGGTACATAACAGGGTAATATTGGTGATCTTGGACGAAATTAGCGTGCAAGTTGTTTAATAGAACATAGAACATAGAAGTGGTTGTGTTTTTCTGTTAACTGCACGGAGCATGCAGTTGTGGGGTAGCATTTATTGTGTTAGGAGTTTCACATAGTGAATTAAAGAGCAAAGAGAAGGATTTCTCCCACATGGAAAAATTAGGAGAATAACGAGTTATTAATAAACATGTGTATGCTCAAGACCCAATAGCTTAAGCTTTTGGGTTAATAGTTGAGTTTTACACATGTGTGTTAAGGTCCATTTATTCTCAAGTTCTCTGGGCTCGCCACAACATATTGTTTTTGTTTTCTTGCTCCTTAGCGTAGTTTGTCTATTAGTCATGTTTCTTGTCAATATATATGAGCATACTGATGCAGAGTGCTAATTTTGTTCAGTGGTATATCTTTTGTAGTTGCAAAAGGTGCTGAAAATGAACAAAATAACAGCACGAACGAACCATTAGATGTCGATGATAGTGCTGATAAAATTGAAGAAAGAATCTTAAGGGTGGATGCCAGTGTACCATCTGAGCCAAAATCTTGTTTTCCAAGAGCAAGAAGATTTGAAGGCAGTGTTCATGCTAACAAACATTCAAATTGTGGTCTACCGGAAATTCCGATTGATGTAACTGCCTTTTATCTTGTCTTTCTCCTTGGGCTTAGTGTATTGCATTGACGTGTTCAGTAATTTGATCAATTTAAACTTTTGTAGATCGAGCCAGTTAGTTTAGATACAGATGATGATCAAAGCATTGAGTTCCAATCTGCTTCTGATATTGCCAGATGTGGAGGTTTCTCTTTCTTTTCTTTTTATCTATTAAAAGAATTAATACTGTTCATTTAATGCTTTTATGGTTGCATAACCTGATTCATTCTTTATATATATGACTGATCATACGTTGTTGATATCATTTCAGGTGTGTCAGAAGATGACCTGTTAGACGTTGACAGCAACTTATGCAACACTGTAAGCTTATTTCGATTCTACTTTTCTTGTTAATAGAACTCAATCCAATGGGCAGAAGACAGGGGGTAGGGGGTTTTTGGATTTGTAACTGCCTTTTTCTTTTTTCTTTTTCATTTATCTACAAGATCCTCATTTTATCTAAACACAACTTGTCAAAGTTATCTTTTAGTGTCAAAGTTGTCTTTTAGTCTTTATTATTTTCTGTGTAATGATACCTTCAGTGAAATACTATTTCAGGGCCATGTAAAGGAAACAAATGTTAATATTCTGTATTTTATGTATCATCTGGTTTGCAATAGGCCATTGATACCCGTCTTGCGAATTCCATGGAAATTTCCTAGAACATCTGAAATGCTTAAATTTTTTTTAAGGAACAAAGTTTTTGTCCTCAAGTTTAGTGGTGAAGTCAGTTTCTGTCTTACTCTATAACTATATGCACCATCAAAAAGCTAAGCAATTTTCATTTAGTACACAATGTAAAAGTAATTTAAATACATGTGTATGCTTTCTCACTATGGTGTAGTCGTACTCCAAGGAGAATCTATCTCTCTGTTGTCCAGATTATTTCCTGTTCTAGTTTAGTCTTTGGTTGTTCAGAAGGGGTAATGCGAAGTATAGCTGCATGATAAGAATATTGTAGAACTAGTACTTACTGAGCAGGAACAAGGGAAGCTTCTACACTAAGCTTTTCTTACTTCCTTTATATTCCCTCTTCCAAAAAATTATCTGTTAATGGCTTGCCTTTCTGAATCACTTTTGATAGATGTGCTACTCTTTGTCACTGGAGATTGTCTTGTAAGTATAATTTGAACTTGTTATGCGGTTCACATCCTTTAGTTTCATTTGATGCATTGTCCCTTATGCTCTAAATTTTTGACTTTGAGCTCTATATCTCTGTTTCATGCTTTCGTAATTTTTGGAGTTGTTGGTAACTCAAACCATAGTTACCAGATTCGCTCTACCCCCCTTCGAACCGCGTTATCGGATTCTACGACCCAATTCACGGTACATTTGCGTACCGGAACTCTATGATTCACGTTCTAGTTCACTAAAGTTAGCGACTCGAAAAACATACAAATTTTATCAGAAAAATAATGAAAAAGAATAAAGAACCTAAAAGTATAACATATACAGATTGCAAACTTTTAACATATAAAAATTTTCTAGTTTGCTTTTGTGTCTTGTGTTTGATATACAATATTAGAAAACTATCTTAATTGTTGGGTTTCGATTTGGGTCAAAACCATTTTAGTCCCTGAGGTTTGCTCTAAAGATCAAATTGGTCCCTCAGATTTGCAAAAAGACCAAAAAGGTCCCTCTAGTTAACTTTTGTTAGCCAAATATTAATAGTCAAAGGGTTGATTGAGTTAAAAGACCATTATATCCTTAGGCAATATATATTATAAAAGAAAATTACAATAAAAGTCTAAATCAGTCTAAAAAAAACAAAATTCACATAATTCGCGTAGAAAAAAAAAAACAAAAACTAAAAAATATCAGTTCAAACATAAACAAATTAAAGTTAGTAATATATCGTTAAAAAATGAACAATCATGATTCATCATCTTTTCTGGCGGGTACCCTCGCTGTTAATTATGTCGATGATGATTGTTCATTTTTTAACGATATATTACTGAATTTAATTTGTTTATGTTTGAATTGATATTTTTTAGTTTTAGTTTTTTTTTTTCCTGCACAAATGTTGTGAATTATGTTTTTTTAGACTGATTTAAACTTTTATCGTAATTTTCTTTTATAATATATGTTGCCTAAGGATATAATGGTTTTTTAACTCGATCAACCCTTTGACTATTAACATTTGACTAATAAAAATTAATTGGAGGGACCTCTTTGGTCTTTTTGCAAACCTAAGGAACCAATTTGGTCTTTAGAGCAAACCTCAGGGACTAAAATGGTTTTTGCCCGTTTGGATTTTAGACTAACGTTACAGCAAATTGATTTTAGTAATTAGTAAACATAAAATACCATTGCTCTACATAATATTTGATAATGGAACCCAATAATTCTTCATACCGTATTATGAACAAAAATTAGCATACCAATAAGTATACCTCCATCGTACCTGTTAAGAATATGCTTTACATCTGTGTTTACTTTACAGATTGTTTGTGAGCTGTGTGTGTATTTTACAGATGTGTATCACTTCTTTATTAGTGCTTTTTCTTGTATCATTGCCCTATAAATCAGGGGCTTGTTCTTGCTAATACATATGAAGCAATTTTCTTCTTTTCTATAATGTCTCTCTCTCTCTCTTTTATCATTATCATGGTATCAAGAGCTTGGTTGGGAGACATTAAACCCCAGTATACCACAATATAACATTATAAAAAAAAAAACTGTTCACGGCAGTACTGTTCACGGCAATAGCTTGAAACCATATTTATAGACACCAATCAGCAAACCAACACCACGATCCACCTCTCCACCTCACGGCGACATCCACCACCACCTTCCCGTCACTCACCAGCGCCGGAAAAGCTGCCGGAAAACTCCAAACAGTGAAAACCCTTGCTGAAATCCTCAATCCACTCTCTTCCAGCCTTCTAATCTCCAATCTGACCACACCATCTTGTTCAACATCAAAATCCGACCAAGACACTACCTTACCTGTCGCCACTGTAGCCTTCACGCGCCACCACCGACAGCGCGTGCATCTCACGCGCCACCACCACCTGCCGGAATGCTCAACGGCCACTACTACCATGCTCGGTTCTTCCTCTTCTTTCCATTAATGCTGCTGTCTTGCCTTTGGTTTGCATGCTTCATGTGTTTTTCTCTTAGTTTCTTAACTGTTATATATATATATATATATATATATATATATATATGTATATTATGTATTAGCTTTTAAATTATAAAAAAAAATGAAAAAAAAACAGAGGACAGAGGCTCTATAAAAACAAAAAAAATTAAAAAAAAAATGAAATTCCTCTACTTTACTACTGATTGAGATTCCTTTGTTGCCTTGCCTCAACCATTTTTTTTTAATTTTTTTTTATCATGGACTCTTCTTTAGTAGAAACCTCCAAAGAAGGTTCTTCAAGTGAACCTATGTCCGATATTAAGGTTGTTGTTCCCACCTTTTCTGGTACTCCAGTTATTACTACAACTAAACTTAATGGCCGCAATTACACTCAATGGGCCTCCTCTGTCAAATTATGGTTTCGGGGACAAGGTTTAGCACGGTACTTGACTGAAGATCCACCTAAACTCTCATCAGACAAACTGGAACTATGGGATCAAGTTGATGCCCAACTCACCAGTTTGCTACTGCAATCTATTAAAACAGAATTGCACTTCATCTTTGCAGACGTTCAATCTTGCAAGCGTCTTTGGACTATGGCACAACAGATGTATACCAGTAATGTTAGTCGCATTTATGATGTGATTAATGATCTTTGGAACATTCAACTTGATGAAGGCGGTCTCCCTATTTATTTTGGTCGATACCAACGCGCTCTGGCAGAGTATAATGAGATTTTCCCTCCTGACACTGACATTAATCGCCGACAACGAGAGCAACTCTTTGTTGTCCTTATGATTCGGGGCCTTCCACCTCCTTATCATTCCGTTCGCTCGCAAATCTTGTCTGGCTCTTCACTTCCATCTATGCCTGAAGTGTATGCTGCCCTCAACCGTGCATCTATCACTACTGATACTCCACACAATGATGATGCAGCTGCCCTTTTCACTCAGACGATTGGTCGTCCTAATGGAACATCTCGTGGAGATCGAGGAAGAGGTCGTGGTCGGGGAGGTGGACGTTCGGACTCTTCCAGACCAAAGTGTACATATTGCAACAAGACCGGTCATACTCGCGACAGATGTTGGAGCTTGCATGGTAAACCACCTGGTACTGCAAATGTTGCTCAAATTGATGCTGCTGATACAAATTCTACCACAGATCCACCAAATCAGCCGCCCACACATACTTTCTCGGAAACCGAATACTTACAGTTTCTTCAGTTTCAGGCATCACAACAGGTGTCTCAATCATCCGCTGCCTCTCTTCCGCATGCCACCACTGCTACTGCCAATTTGTCTCACTCTTCTCATTCTGGTAAGTGGATACTTGACTCTGGTGCATCTGATCACATGAGCGGTAACCCCTCCTTACTCTCTGAATTTCGTTCTTCCACTTCCTTTTCCTCTATTTCCCTTGCCGATGGTTCTTTCACTCCTGTACGTGGAGTAGGCGTAGCGAATCCTACGTCATCTATTAAGATGACATCTGTCTTGTACATTCCCACTTTTCCTTGTAACTTATTGTCCATTAGCAAGTTAACCAAACTCTTTAATTGTACCGTCACCTTCACATCTGATTTTGCTCTTATTCAGGATCTGCAGACGGGCGCAAGGATTGGTACAGGATACGAAACTAATGGTCTTTACTACCTTGATATCCAAACATCACTTGCATGCACAACTATCTCCACTGCTGAACTTATCCATAGTAGACTAGGCCATCCGTCCATTGCAAATCTAAAAAAGATGGTTCCTAGTTTACATAATGTTAGTACTGTTTTGTGTGAGTCTTGTCAATTAGGAAAGCACTCTCGTAATTCATTTCCTAATCGCTTCAATAAAAGAGCTCAGGCTCCGTTTAAGCTAATTCACTCAGATATTTGGGAACCCAGTCGTCATGTATCAAAGTTTGGTTATCGATATTTTGTTACCTTCATTGATGATTTTTCCCGTGTCACTTGGTTATTTTTAATGAAAGATCGTTCTGAACTTTTTTCTATATTTCAAAACTTTTGTGCTGAAATTCAAAATCAATTTGGTACAACAATTCGCATCTTACGCAGTGATAATGCCAAAGAATATTTCTCTTCTTCCTTCTCCACATTCTTGTCCTATAAAAGTATCATTCATCAATCCTCTTGCGCCTATACTCCACAACAAAATGGGGTTGCTGAACGTAAGAACCGCCATCTAATTGAGACTGCTCGCACACTTCTTCATATGAATGTTCCAATTCGCTTTTGGGATGATGCTATCCTTACTGCCTGCTATCTTATTAACCGCATGTCATCATCTATCCTAAATGACAAAATTCCTTTCTCTGTCCTCTTTCCTCATCAATCCATCTATCTTTTACCCTTACGCGTCTTTGGATGCGTGTGTTTTGTTCATAATCTTACTCCTGGCTCAGACAAATTAAGCCCTCGCTCCACAAAGTGTATCTTCCTTGGGTATGCTCGATATCAAAAAGGCTATCGGTGCTACTCCCAAGAGTTAGATAAGTTCTTTGTGTGTGCTGATGTAACTTTCTTTGAGTCCAAATCATATTTTGCTCCTCCATCCCATTCATCTTATACAATAATAGACGATTTACCTCTTCCTGTTCCATTTTTTGATCTTCCTGCGGATCCTCCATCGTCTACTAGCCCTAATTTACCTGATCTTTCCCTTTCTCGCTTGGATCGTCCAGATCTAAAGACATATCAACGACGTCCACAGCAACGACCCCTAGTTGAAGATTCTGTACCATCTACTTCGCCCGCTCTAGATCCACTCCCTGATCCCTTAGTCTCTGATCTGGATGTCCCTATTGCTCTTCGAAAAGGTACACGTACTTGCACCACTAAACACCCCATCTCCAATTTTGTCTCGTATTGTGCTCTATCTCCATCCTATGCGTCCTTTCTTGTTTCTCTTTCCTCTGTTTCTGTTCCTCACACTGTATCAGAAGCTCTTGATCACCCCGGTTGGCATGCGGCTATGATTGAGGAAATGTCTGCTTTACGCTTAAATGGTACATGGGACTTAGTTGATCTACCTGAGGGAAAATCTGTTGTGGGTTGTCGATGGATCTACACTGTCAAATGTTCTCCCAATGGACAAGTGGATAGGCTGAAGGCTCGTTTGGTTGCAAAAGGATACACTCAGGTCTATGGAGTTGACTATGATGATACTTTTTCTCCAGTTGCTAAGCTTCCTTCTGTTCGTCTATTTATGGCACTTGCAGCAATGTTTCAATGGCCGCTTCACCAACTTGACATTAAAAATGCTTTCTTAAATGGTGAGCTCGAGGAAGAAGTTTATATGGAGCAACCACCAGGGTTTGTTGCTCAGGGGGAGTCACATAAGGTTTGTCGATTAAAAAAGTCTTTATATGGATTGAAGCAGTCCCCTCGAGCATGGTTTGGGAAATTTAGTGAAGCCGTCATTGATTTTGGACTTACACGGTGTGGAGTTGACCACTCAGTCTTCTATAGACATTTTGCTGGGAAACGTCTATTACTAATTGTCTATGTTGATGATATTATTATTACTGGAGACGACACAGCAGGCATACAGGACCTAAAAACCTTTTTGCATAAACAGTTTCAAACAAAAGATTTGGGAGAGTTACACTATTTCCTTGGCATTGAGGTTGCACGATCTAATCAGGGCATCTTTATCTCACAACGCAAGTATACACTTGATATGTTGGAAGAAACAGGGATGCTGGGCTCAAGACCATGTGACTCACCAATGGATCCAAATGTGAAACTTGTACCTAATGAGGGGGAGCCGATATCAGATCCAGGACAATACAGAAGACTAGTTGGCAAACTCAATTATCTCACTGTGACCCGTCCTGACATTTCTTTTGCTGTCAGTGTTGTTAGTCAGTTTCTGAATTCACCTCGAGAAAGTCATTGGAATGCAGTTGTCCGTATTCTTCGGTATCTCAAGAATGCCCCAGGAAAAGGAATGTTATATGAGAATAGAGGACACACAGAAATTGTTGATTTTTCTGATGCAGATTGGGCTGGATCTCCTGACGATACACGATCCACTTCTGGATATTGTGTTTTCATTGGAGGAAATCTTATTTCATGGAAAAGCAAGAAACAAACTGTTGTTGCTCGTTCAAGTGCAGAATCTGAGTACCGAGCTATGGGTGTTGCCACATGTGAACTGATATGGGTCAAACACTTGGTTACAGAAATTGGGATTGATTGTCCTCAACCAATGACATTAATTTGTGATAATCAGGCAGCAATGCACATTGCATCAAACCCCGTGTTTCATGAGCGGACTAAACACATTGAGATTGATTGTCATTTTGTGAGAAGTAAAGTGTTAGCTAAAGAAATTGTTACTTCACATGTCAGTTCAAATGATCAATTAGCTGATCTCTTTACTAAACCTTTAAGGGGTCCTCGGGTTGAATATATTTGTAACAAGTTGGGCACATATGATATATATGCTCCAACTTGAGGGGGAGTGTTAAGAATATGCTTTACATCTGTGTTTACTTTACAGATTGTTTGTGAGCTGTGTGTGTATTTTACAGATGTGTATCACTTCTTTATTGGTGCTTTTTCTTGTATCATTGCCCTATAAATCAGGGGCTTGTTCTTGCTAATACATATGAAGCAATTTTCTTCTTTTCTATAATGTCTCTCTCTCTCTCTTTTATCATTATCAGTACCCTTTAAACTCTAAGTGTCGTACCCCGTACCCGAATTTGTACTACGACTCAGACCGTACCACGAATTTGGTAACTATGACTCAAACAGTTGCATTATGTTGCTAGTTATTTTAGCTATAAGGTTTCAGTTATTGATCATAGACTTACTTCCTAACTTAGATTTAATTTCATCTGTATTATCTCCCATACATCAGTGGCTGATTTACCTTTGACATCCTTTATCCATTTGTTGAGACACCATTGAACACGGGTTCTCTCAGTTTGTTCCATATTTTTCCCTTCCATGATTGTTTCCTTCTGCTTTCTGAAAGAGGATTTGCTCTTCTTAATTACTAATTCTAGCCCTTCCTCTCCTTCTAATTGTGTGTGCAGGAAAAGTTGGTGGTTATTACCCCTGATTACATTATTTATGGCGATATGTATTCTATGGAGGCTCAATTGACTTTTTCTTCTCAAGGCATTAATTTAGAGGGTTCAGCCCATTTTGGGACCAAAAGACCTTTTAGCTTTAGATGGGCAACTTCTGAGATTGTTAACATTCAGTCCACATTGTGTGAAAGTGTAAGTTATTCTTCATCTCCCTCAGTTATGAGTTTTACATGCTTAACGATTCTAAACTCCTGCTCTTCTCGAAGTTGGAGAAGTGAAAAGTATGATTCAAATAATTTTAAGTTGGGTTGTATTGGTAATTTTAGGTTAAAATGGCTGAGATGAGCCTATGTTTCAAATCCAAAGATATGAAGGTAGCTGATATAGCTAATAAATCGTCAGGTTTGCATACTTGCTGATGCTTTGCTTTGATGCTATTATGGTCCTATTGGGGCAAAAACCATTTTAGTCCCTAAGGTTTGCTCTAAAAACCAAATTGGTCCCTCAGGTTTGCAAAAAGACCAAAGAGGTCCCTCCAGTTAACTTTTGTTAGCCAAATGTTAATAGTCAAAGGGTTGACTGAGTTAAAAGACCATTATATCTTTAGGCAACATATATTATAAAAGAAAATTACAATAAAAGTCTAAATCAGTCTAAAATAACATAATTCACATCATTTGTGCAGGAAAAAAAAAACCAAAAACTAAAAAATATCCATTCAAACATAAACAAATTAAAGTCAGTAATATATCGTTAAAAAATGAACAATCATCATCGACATAATTAGCAGCGAGGGTACCGGCTAGAGAAGAGGATGAATCATGATTGTTCATTTTTTAACGATATATTACTGACTTTAATTTGTTTATGTTTGAACTGATATTTTTTAGTTTTAGTTTTTTTTTTTCGCGAATTATGTGAATTATGTTTTTTTAGACTGATTTAGAGTTTTATTGTAATTTTCTTTTTTAATATATGTTGCTTAAGGATATAATGGTCTTTTAACTCGGTCAATCCTTTGACTGTTAACATTTGACTAACAAAAGTTAACTGGAGGGACCACTTTGGTCTTTTTGCAAATTTGAGGGACCAATTTGGTCTTTAGAGCAAACCTGAGGGACTAAAATAGTTTTTACCCATTATTTAATTGGTCATTCATTTACATTTTCCAGTTAAAGTTAGAAGTTATGGCTACTTAGCTTCATAATTTTTCTGTGTTGCACATCGAATTTGGCGAGATTCTGGTGTTATTACTACTCTGTGGATACTTAAGGCTGCTTAAATTAACGAGGCTTCGGAAGTTGGTGTGTTTGAGCTACTGCCACCATAAATATGACATCGATTTGATTGCTAGGGACAAGGGAGCTAGTGACCACTTTTGTCTACTTCCATCTAGCTGTAAATCTTATAGTTATGCTCAGCATTCAGCAAACTAACATTTGGTCCTTCTTTTGCTAATAAGATTCTAATAATATGTCCGGATACCCATGCTTCTTATTGGAAATTGTGAACCCATGCTTGGACTTTGATAGAGGGCATTTAGGAGTCTTTTGGTGGCTTGTGAAGTGAAAGGGAGGTTTTACGTCATTTACTATAGGCATTGGTGAGGGATTCATGATTAAGTGAGCATAAAACATCCAATATGTGGCTTGTGTTATGCTTCCATGCAACTTGCATTCTTATTCATTTCTGATACTGTATGTAAGAGACACTGAAATTATACTTCAGAAGAATTTTCTTTTTATTTTTCAATATTCGCACAGTTGTTATATTTTCAAAAAACCAGTCTTTACTAGTCCCTTGCGGTATAAGCTTGAATTTTTATAATACTTTTCTGCTACAAAATTTAATAATTTCCTTTGAGCCTTTATATGCAACTTTCTATGTTGTCTTATGGAAGTGCTCTTTTAGGATTTAAAAACGTTGTAGACAAGGACTAAGAATCTAGTGTGATACATAAAGTGGGTAGCCTTGGTTTATGATTTGGTGAGAAGCTGAATGCAAATATGGCTTGGTGCTGCGTCTGCAAGAAGTGAGATTGTAGATGATCTATTGATGTGTTAGACTGGCTGCTGAATGTGAGCGATTTCTCAAATGTTGTGTGCTTGTTGGTTGAATTAGTGGAGGAGCAAGCAGGGGAAATCAGAAGCATATCATGAACATCGCTCTAATCTGGTGTAGTTGACAGTTGGGGAACACGATAATTTGTTGCTTGGAACGTCGGAAGAATCAATAGGTGATGTACAAGTCTATGAGTAACTATATGGAATGTTTCAGTTGATGAAGTGCAAGGCGACAATTTAATTAAGATGTTTTAGATAATAACAGACTGTCTGTGTCCACTATCTCCATGGCTGAAGTAGTACATTCTCACCAAAGGAAGAAAAAACATGAAGTTAAGCTTTATTTAACAGTACAATCATATCAAGTATGTGCGAATGTACAGACTGTTGTGCATTCTGTGTGAGAAAAAAACTTGGATCCACTATAGTTTTGTAGATTATGTTATGATGCAAGTTACTTCCTTGTACATTAGCTCTGTGTTCATTTCTTAGCTGGATACAGGCATCATGAAGTTAACTTTTGCTGTTTCTGACTCCTACTGGTCTCAAAGAGAAGAAGCGATCCAATCTCTGGATCTGAGATACAAAGCTGCATGGAACTCTGCTTCAGAGTGAGTTACTGAATCAATTATCACTTTTGCTAAGAGTAAATCCTTCAAGAAGTCCCTTAACTTTACAAAAAATGACATTTTGGTCCCTTTTGTTCTATTTTGTGCCTTTTGCCCCTATGTTATGTAGTACTGCTGTGTCCATGCCATTTACTTGTTTTGTCCATAATGCTATCGGGTGGAAATTGAGAAAAGGACTTTTGGAACGCCAAAAGTAGAAGCTTCAGGGGCCAAAAGGCACAAATAGAACATAAGGAACCAAAACTTCTTTTTTGTAAAGAGACTATATTTGGGGATTCAACCTTTTGTTAATTATTGGGATTCCTTTTCACACGTGGTAAAGAAAAGGTTTTGGGGATTTATGTCTTCTGGCTTTTTTGCCCTTTGCATGATTAGAGCTAAGTGTGTTTAAGCATCCTTGAGTCTGTATCATGTGTTTTGTCTCTTATAATGTATTAACTGTGGACTTGTTTTCTGCTTCTCTCCAAGAAACGAGGGTGATCTTGGGTGCCTGGGCTGTAGTTGATTTCAAAAATAACTACTCGTCGAAGTTCTTCTAGTACACTCTCTTGGTCATCTGAGCTTTGTCTTGCATGTGTAATGATGACATGATACAATTAATGTGTTAAGAGTTACTATCCCATTTTTTATGTTGCTGTGAGAACTATATATATTAGCTCAATGAATCTTCCATGGTCAGTTCCATCTAATTATCTTGGAATGAAATTGTTATGCTCTTGTTCTGTGATGTTTGAGAAACCTTATTCTTGTCAGTTCTCTATGAAGATTTAACCACAAGTTACACTAAGTCATTAGTCTTTCCCTATGCGTCAGTGAAGAAGATTCTCTAAGCCAGAATGGCATACTACTTTTGCAGCATTACTGTCCCAAGTGATATCCAGTTACATACTAGTCATTTTTTGCACATGCAAAATTGAGGCAAAATCCAGTATTGTTGTTTATCACATTTAGTCTCTTTGTATATTTCAATAACAACTGGCTTTGAAATCACATGTCACTTCTACAACATCGGGTTCTCATGTTTGTCTGCCACTGACACCTGCCCAAATTCATAATCAGTTAATCAAACTTACTGATGGTAGATCCAGTGTCGTTGTTAGAAAAGATGTTCCCAGGGGGTTTAGTAAATACTACTACTGAATATAAGGATGTGTTTTACGATGTCTTCTACTTCCTGATATGTTATATATTGATAGTGCTAAGGGATAACATTTTAAATGAAGATGCAATATATATATATATATATATATATATATATATATATTTTTTTTTTTTTTTTTGGGCATAAATAAAGATGCAAATTGGCTGAAAGATGCCAGTTGAGAAATTGGCTCTGAGGCTGGGGCCCACAGGTTTTAGTGATTATCTGACTTGTATAGACCAGAGTAGGGGGAATTAGGGCCCGTGAAACCAGTCGCAAGCAGTTAAATTGCTAGTTTCTGCTTGAGGGTAGATATGCAGGAGTTAAGTCTTTATGTATTACTGTGTTCCTGGAACAGTCTTTCATGACAAACGCTTGGTTCAGTGAGACTTTGTACTTGATGTAAATTTACCCCTTTGAGATGGAAGATTTTTTCAGCACTGATGCTTCTGTATTTTCTTGCCATCAGTCTTGCTATGTTTGTTTTCATTTGCATCTGACTGGTTCTCCACTAATCTTTTACCGACTTTGCTTGCCATAATCTATCTGTAAGTCATATGCATCTAAGTTTCCCTTCTGTTGTCATATAAGATGCACCATAAACCTTTTGTACCCTAGTCAATGCTGTATCAGCTACTTTGTCAATTTGATTGCGTTGTAACTTATTATATTTGTTGCTGGATTATTCGGTTGCAGCGAGTCTGACAAGGTTGTTGTCTATCCAAAAGGGGATCCTGATGCTGTTTCCATAAGTAAAACAGACATTGAGCTATTACAGCCAGAGAGATTTATCAATGATACGATCATTGACTTTTATATCAAGTAAGTTTGATACGTCCAACTATGTTGTTTCATGCGCAACTGATGTTCCTTGAAGACATCTGTTTGCTTAACTTTTTCATTTTCCGTTCACTTGATTGTAGAACTATTGAGTACTGCAAGTTCACAATTCTTATAGTACTGCAATTTCACAGTTGGTAATGCATAGTGATATGTAATTGATGGTATTTATTATTGTGATTGTACTCTTTGTTCAGTCTTTCTAGAGGAGGCACAATTTATTAAATTTAAATCACTGGCAGGCATCTTGTGAACAGACTTAGACCAATAGAGCGGCAGAGGTTCTACTTTTTTAATAGCTTTTTCTTTCGGAAGCTGGCTGACCTTGATAAAGATTCATCCAGAGCCCATGAAGGAAGAGTAGCTTTTCAGCGTGTTCATAAATGGACAAAGAAAGTTAATCTTTTCGAAAAGGATTTCATTTTTATTCCTGTAAACTTCAGGTTAGAAGAGAGTAAATTGACTATTTTGCCTTTATATGGATTGTTTCTCTTTGCCAGTCTTCATTGAAGTTTGATCTATATACACCACTGATGTTGACCAATTTCCTTTTTGATATGGATTGTTGTGCTTTTTCAGTCTTCATTGGAGTTTGATTGTTATCTGTCACCCTGGAGAAGTGGTAAATTTTAGAGGCAAGATCAACATGATCATCTGAATTTGCACCTTTCATTTGTTTATTAATGTGCCTATCTTTTTTTTTAAATTCCGGAAACACTTTGGCAGACAAGGAAATGGAGAAGTCATCTAAGTTACCATGCATTTTACACATGGATTCTATCAGAGGAAGTCATAGAGGCCTTAGAAATCTTTTTCAAAGGTAAGCTGTTCTGTGGTTATGTTCATGAGTGGTGATGTGATGGAACCCTCCCCTGGCACTATAAGACATTGTATTTTATTCCTTTGTCTTACTTCCTTTGACATTTGTGTGAACCCAGTAGCTGGTTTACTATATATCTGGACCTATCATTTAAGTGTAGCTCCAGAGTCACAATGGTTTTCCATCTTCACACTATTAAACTGAAGGTCATGACTTCTCAGAAGTCCCTTCTCTAATGTGCGCAACTGCCGACTGAAGTCAGACAATGGTGATCTGGCTTAATTTTTCATGTCACATTCCATAACCACCGATATAGTTGTGTTCTTTCTGGATGTAAAAGCTAGCACCGTCCCAGATCCGATCGAGTTGAAATTGGTATTATTGTGAATGAATAATCTTCTCTCAACAATGAGACGTTCTTGTTGACTGTATTTATTGACCTACTAAATGCATCCAGGCAACATGGGTGGTTTCTTGGGACTTTTGAGAATATTGGCGGTGATAGCTTTCCATTTACTATAATGGTTGTAAACTGAAGGAATTAATATGAAAGAAAGAAAATATGATCTGAATGGTTTTATACGTCTGCCGTCAAGTATTTGTCTGTGACGTTTAGCAGGTTCCTGTATCTCGTTAGATTTTTGTTTGTAAGATGTCTGAAGCCAATGATTTAAAGCCCTCTTGTAATGGAACTGCAGTTACTTGTGGGAAGAATGGAAAAATAGGCATGATGGGGCTGCAGAAGATGTGTCTAGAAGGTTTCTGAATCTACGTTTCATTCCACTTGAGGTACTTGCTCTCTTTCCTTCTCTCATATAAAATATGCATCTCCTTGATGTTCTAAATTCATATGGTTTAAGGAATCAGAACTATACTAACCATGTACATCCATATTGATCTACATGTACACAAGTTCTCCAAAGGATAACAATTCCCTAATTTTTTCACTACTCCTATGGTACTACTTTAACCATTATGATCTTTTGTGGTCATCATCTTTTGTCTTCTGTTATTCATTCCTTTTAGAAATTGTTTAATGCTGCTAATCATTTCATGATTCTAATTTCTGATTCAGGGGCCATATTGTACTGTAAATGAAATATACCCTAACAGAAGTATGTTATGGGTACAAGTAGTCGGAATCGTATGACCTTTTTTTACATTAAACTCCGGCAATCAGAACATCAGACTAGGACATGCTTCTTACTCTTTGACACAGCTGACACCTTTTCTTCGTGTTCTCAAAATGTTAAATAACCTGTGTCCTGTGTCGCAAGCTCTGGCTTTTATGTGTGTGGTATGCTCTTGGTTCCAAAATTCGTGGATGGTTTCTACATTGTAGCTTTATGTTCATATAGTTGGAGGGAGACCACAGAATTACGCATTCCTGATCTCTTTTATCCAATGTAAGGTGTTTTCTTCTAAATTTCGCTATGCTCTCACTGTCTCACAGCTTGCACACATGGGTTCTAAGCTCTTAAATTCTTGTGTCAGGACATGTTTCACATGCTGATATGATGACCTATGCCTTTCCTCATTGCATTTTTTATGATGAACGAATCACCTTTCGATCCAGCTTAGTTTCATATACGAGTTAATTTCTTTCATCTATATAATATTTGGTTATGGAGGTAGCATGTGAGTTCATTGCTGTAATCTGTCTAACCTTTTTGTCAAGTGAGCTGCAGAATCATCATTAGTTATGTTTCTTCTGATTCTTGCAGCTACCACAGCAACAAAATTCTTTTGATTGTGGCCTCTTTCTGCTTCATTATGTGGAACTTTTTCTGGAGAATGCTCCGGTTGATTTCAACCCTTTAAATCTGACGCAATCTTCCAGCTTTGTAAGTTTTATCTTCCCATTACAAAACTTTCATTTTTCCCCCTTTTTTGGGTCTAAGTCTGAATCTTTGTTGAATGTCATATGACTACACTTTGCGTGTTCTACTGATGTTATCGCGTACGAGGATTGCATTCAATCCTCTTACAGATTTTGTTTGCAATTGTTAATTGACTACCTTATGTTAAAGTTTAAGCTGTAAGAGCTGTTTTATTTTATTGGTTTATTGTCTCCAATATGCCCTTCACGGGAAGTGACATTCTTTTGTTTGAGCTTTGACAATGGAAATATTCTTTTTAAAAGGGTGGTGTGATAACTAGGTTCTAGTACATGTTAATTGACCACTTCATCTAAAATCTTAAGTTGTTAGAGAGGTTTTGGTTTGTTTGTTTTTTTTTTTTTTTTTTGGGTTATGTTCTTACCTTCCCGTTGGTATTATAAATGGCTGGGATTCTTTAAAATGTGAAACCCCAGATTTATTTGTCTTTCAGCTTCGAAGGGACTGGTTCCCACCAGCAAAGGCTTCTGAAAAACGAGCTTGCATCAGGAAATTGATCATTGAAATCTTTGGGGATGATTTCCATGAAGACCCTCTGGCTGCTTCTGATGGCAAATATTCTTTACATGATGTCAGTGAGGGAAATATCTGTATTGATTTTACTCGGGAAACATGTGGTGCTAGAGAAGGATATTCTTGTGCTGATCCCAAGCTCAATCCTGATGAAGATGTTCAAATTACATCACGAGTAGATACGCCACTGAAGGTTCTGCAATGTTCTGGAAAATTGGATTTTCTGTTTGGAGATCCATTAAGCCCAGAGAAGATTGAAAGATCAGCTAGCGATGGAAATCTTCAGCAGGAAGCACAAGTGGTTACTAATAAGCTTAATAAAATCTTATCACCAATTGAGGTAATTTTCTAAGTTGTCATCCAACTTCAGTTCATGTCCAAGCATTCTACTTTCTACAAAGGAGCTTAATACAATATAAGGGAAAAAAAAATGTATAGATATGTTAACGTGATGCAGGTTTATGAGGCTAAAGTGCATCCAGTTTGACTTTATGATAAACGGAAGTCTATGAAAAACAATTATTTTCTATATCTACAACTCGCTTGCACAGTTGGAGATTTGAGATTTTCTGGGCTTTTGGCATACTGAATCAAATGTTCTCTCTCTTGCTTTCCTGTTTGGTTGACAATTATTAGCTAACTTGTTAAATGCTTCACCATAGAAGAGTTCGTTCATGGATTCTCAGCCATCATTTAAAAATACTTCCTTCTGATGTGAAATGAGGTTGAATTATTTCTCCAAAAAAATAAATGAGGTTGAATTGGTTTGATTGATTGACAAACTTTTGTGGCATATTTGTCCGTTTGCACAATATCTTTGTGGTGGAAGAAAAAGTTTCCTCAGTGTATGTATTTCCATTTGCACGATATCTTACCAGTTCAATCCGACACATTGTCTGTTCATTGACTTTCATTTTTCTCGATCTTCTTCTGTAAACAGGAAGAGAAAGAATTTTGGGAGCAAGCCTCTCTTCCACGGACTAAGAAAGCTCAATCCCAGCAAGCAGTTGAAATAGGTGAACCGTTGTCAACTCCATATAAAGCAGGTAGTTTGAGAGCAACGCCAACCAAATGTTTTTCTAAAATTTTTGTGAATCTTGAGGAGTATGATCCAGTGGAGTCCTCTCCTGGAATTTCTACCAGTCAACCTTTGGCATTGGCAGAGGCACAGGATGATGGAGATTGTGTGCCTGTGATATTAGTGGCTCCCAGCCCTGAAAACGCAAATTACGTGTTCGATTCGTCTTCAATGTCAAATGAAGAACTTGCAGATTGTATTATAGAGGACTCTGAGGAAAATGAAGAACTTGCAGATTGTCTCAATGACAATGCCAACTCTTCTCTCTGCCAGGCGAGGGCTTTTGCTTTGTCGCTTGAAGAAGTCGACTCAACTGATAAAACTGATTATATAGCGACTCAAACACAAAACTTATCAGGACTAGAACGAAAGCGGGATGCACGGAAATCGAGGTGTTCGGTTCAAAGCAAAGGACATCAAGCAAGAAGCCTGTTTGAGGATTTAGATTAGTATAGTTTTCGGTTTTCTAAATGGTTAGGTAGGCAGCTGGATAATGCTCTCTCTCTCTCTCTCTCTTGCCAGATCATTTCAGTGATTATGGGTTTTGTGATATAAATGTACAGGCATTTCATATAGTCGTGATTATATTATGCACGAGCCTAAAGATCTTGTGTTGATCATTGTTCATTGCTCATGTGGAACACCTCATGAGCAGGATTCTCTGAATCCATTTGAACTAGCCTAATTCCGGTGCAGCGGTGTTCTTTAATACATGTATCAAATTAATCAAAGACTTAGAGGGTAACCGCTGAGATTTGAATCCTCACCGTCCATTTCTAGGACCGATCATTTCTTCTCAGGTAAAACCCTCCACATTACCAATTCAGCTACCACTTGGCTGCACTAGATAAAGTTTTTCATATAAAATGAAAAGCTATAGTGTTTTCTCCTCATAAAAACTCTATGAAGTTAATGCTTTTGTACCTTAGGATCAACTGGCGTTACTACGCAATAGAATAGACAATCAAAAGTGCTAAAATGAGAGGTTAAATAAAGAAACTAATTAAGATGATTTTTTTTTGATTCAAGGGAGGTCTAATAAGGAGGCTGTTGAACAACACGTATTAAAGATGTAATTAACGAGATTCGAGTTTGTAATGTTTTGCATACAAAGATGGTGACGTATCACTGGACCAAAGTCCTTATAGTCAAGCCAGAAATAAGTTGATAACAAGAGTTAACCCCTTTAAGTTGATGTCAAAAAGTTGACTAACATTATTAAATTTCTTAACAAAACAGAGGAATATTATTAAATTTATTAACAAAACAGTACTAAAATTTATTAACAAAGTGCCCAAATGGCTCTGTATGTCAAGTTCATCTGCATGTTTATCATTGCAACCTAAGCTCTCTTTTGGTCCTGCGTTTGCAAAAAGGTGAATTTCGTAACGTAAATTTCATAAGGTGATTTACAAAAAAGTGAGTGTTAAAGAATTATATCTTGGAGTTTGACCGTCATAAAGATCAAAGTGATTTGAAAATTGTAATTATCGAATTTAGTCATTAGTATTCTAAATATTTTTCATATTTTTGTTTGTCACAAAGAAGTGTAATAGAGTAGTTTTAGGAAAATGGAATACTTTAATTGTCAAATTCCATTTAAACTTATATTTTGAATCTATTTTCTAATTTCTAAACACGGGGCTAAATGGATGTATTGTTGGATATATTTATAGGGCAAATTATTATAGGGGTTATTTGACGATTTTTTCAGTCTTAGGTTGACTATAGAATTACTTTTATTCGCAAATGAATCATTAAACATCCAAAATATTATCAATGTGCGTCTTTTGTTAGCTACAATCAAATACTTAAAGAGGAGCTAAAATATAACTAATAAAAATCAAAGAAACTAAGACGATTTTATTTTTCTTTTTCTATTCTTCTTCTCTTTTCCTTTTTACTCTTCTTCCTCCTTCCTTTTTTTTTTTTTTTTTTTCTTTCTATCCCCACCCCCACCTGCCTCTCACGTGATTCTCTCAACTGCTAGATAAAGTAATTCATCACTAGACTACTCGAATATCTTCTTTCTCTTTTCCCTTCTTTTTTTTTTTGATTCAAGCGAGACTTTACCCGTACAACACATCAAATGTTATCTCCAAAAATTAATCTCGCAACCTCTTAAACTTACCGCGAGTAACATATACTACTAAACAAAAGGCCACTGACACAACTTTGTCTCAACTACACACACAAACACCACATCCTCATTGTTTTCCTCTCATCGTCACCACCTTCTCTTTCCACATCTGAGGAGGTGGTGACACAACATTCAGGTGTAGCTTCCTGAGGAGAAACTTTTTCTCTTTCCACACCTGGCTCTTTGTCTTGATATTGTTGTGGCAATTGCTTGAGTGGTCCTCTAGATTTTAATTGCCACACTTAGTCTGAAATTCATTTGGAAGTATAGAGGACCACTAAAGCAATGCTCAAATGCTTGTACTAGGAGGAGGGGAGAGAGGGCCCACTAGATGCTCTTGGCTACAGAAAAAGTTAAAAAAAAAAAAAAAAAACAAAGCTTTCTCGAGTCACATAAATTTTGTGCGTCTTATCGTTGTTGTTTATTCTTCATTAAATTTCTCTGATTTCTTTTCTAGTCCAGCTTGTCATAACAAGAGAAAGATAACTTCAATGGCATGCATTATGATAACTTCAACGGCACGCATGGCGAACTTATGGAATCCAACCAAACCATTTCCTCTGTCAGCTAATTACACTAGACAACAAGCAAAAAGCTATGTCTCTACTGTTGCAGCAACAAGTGGCCTCGCTGCAGCTTCTTCCAAATCCATTAAGCTTCATGATCAAACTGTCATTAGGCGTTCAGCAAATTACCCGCCTCCCACTTGGAAATTTGATGATATTCAGTCACACGAGACTGCATTTGTGGCAAGTACTTTTGTTATTTATATATTCCAATAATTATTATTGTTATTATCAGGCGAGCGCATCTAGAAATTCTTTTCAATAAAAGCTAAAAGTTTTAACATTTTTCTGGCCCTAATGTGCATCCACCAATGATATCAAAGGTAGATTCAGAGTTTTGTTTCAGTGATAGTTACAATACTATATTTATTTGAATGGAGATTAATTTACTTTTTCATATCAAAATACAGCTACTTTAAAGAAAAAATAGAATAAATCTGATTCTCAGTGTGGGGCTGTATATCATTGTTTGCGAAATTATCTTTTAAAGTATAGGGAGAGAAATATAGAAAACGAGCAACTGAGCTGACGGAGCAAATAAATGTTATGCTCGATGGAAAGATGGAGCCACTCGATCAGCTGGAGTTGATCGACGACTTACAAAGGCTTGGATTGTCTTACCACTTCGAGAGCCAAATAAAGCAAATTTTGACAAGTATTTACAACAAAATTAGTTGCAGTGAATTGAGGCTGCCCGATGAAAACAATTTATATGCTACAGCCCTTAATTTCCGACTTCTTCGGCAGCATGCTTTTAACATCTCTCAAGGTGGTTTTTGTTTTTTATTACATGGAAGTCAAAATCGAGGTCTTGAGATATTACCTCATCACCCCGTATTTTGATCACCTTTTCTTAATATATATAGTATAATTTTTATTATATATACAAAAAATTTAATATTCAATACATAGATTTTTACCTTACAAATGAGGGGTGAAAGTGTGAAAAAGTGACATAAAATATTATTCTTCACGACTACACAAAACAATGGTGTCGTACATGCTTTATAATATAATTAATGTACCCAACCCTTATTTATAAATTTTGAAGTAATGGTATCTATCACCAGGCATCACGCTTTATCTCATCACACTAGTTAATTTTTTTCAATTAAATGAATTTTATTTACATATGATGTTTACACACAAGACTGTTTAGTTAAATGTCAATTAGGAGGCGAAATTTCAATAATATATATCAGCTAATTTGCATCTTATTTTCAGATATTTTTCATTGTTATATAACCAAGGATGGAGAAATAAAACCTGCCCTATATGAGGATACAAAAGGAATGCTCTACTTGTACGAAGCTTCTTATTTCTTAGTTGAAGGTGAAAGCATTCTGGAGTTGGCAATGAAATCCACAACCAAACATCTTAAGAAGAATCTAGAAGATGGAAAATTAGATCAAGATCTTGCAATACTAGTGAGCCATGCATTGGATATGCCACAGCACTGGCGGATGCCAAGGTTAGAGGCGAGGTGGTTCATGGACATATATGAGAGAAGAGCTAACATGAACCCTATTCTGCTTGAGCTTGCTAAATTGGACTTCAATATTGTTCAAGCACAACACTTGCAAGACCTCAAAGATGCGTCATGGTGAGGAAAAATCTTATATTTATCCATCTCTTAACGTATGACATGGTCACTTTAGAAGAAACTATGGGTTTGGCTACAAAATATTTTGGAGCCCCACAATTTAATTACAGCGCGTGCATTCACGTGCTTGATGGGGCCCGCAGCTTGTGAGAGTGACATTTTAGACGTCAAAATATTTTGTAGCTAAAATCTAAAAACTATAGGTAAGCAACGAAAATCTAATATATCTATATAGAAATTAAGTTTGAAATATATAGGGTAAACATTTCGTGAATTATTACGCACATAAAGGTGGATAATGGTTTCTAATCTAAATATTGGGAGGATGAATCATTTAAAGGAAAGGGGAAATCACTTTGAGACATCCCAAATGGAATAGATGACACTAAATTTTGCACATCTTAACTATATTTAGAAAAATTCAGGTTTAAAAAAATATTGATATTAGTCATATGAATATAACATGAATTTCTTCACAAATATATGTACAAAATTAAGACAAAAATATGAAAATGAGAAAAATACTTGATTCGTAAGAGTACCTTGCAAATATAAATAAAAAGTAAGGGATATAAAATATAATAACAAATTTCTTGAATAATATTCATAGAAAAATTGGTGAGTCTATGAACACGCCAAAATAAATTATAAAAGTTCTTATAAAGGTACTTCAATACATCATAATTTTTGCGAAACAAATACATCATGATTTATAATATGCCTGTGAATAAATAACTATTTTGATTAGTATTCTTCCAATTAGTAGGTTAATCTTATATCTAATTTTTATCCTTGTCTACCGTCTTCATTAAATTTTTTTTGTTTGCAAAAATATTAAATTCTATCGAGAAGCAAAACAAAATTATTAGTAATATTAACATATATAGTTAAAATAAGTTACTATATATGTAAGTGACTCGAAACATAAAAATCCCACGTAAGGATAATATATATAAAAAAATAAAAAATAAATAAAATTCAAAGATACGTGTTATATTCGTATATAGCAAGAAAGAAGCATTTTGGAAATAGTTATCATCAAAATTGTGATAAAAGTATGAGTTTGAAAGTATGGAGTACAATACATGTATTAGGTTTAATTCAAAGATACTGTACAGTGATACACCAAGTATAATATGTAATATATCTAGTATAAGGTTTAATTCAAAGAATGATCATTTATATTATTGACAATTTTACACTAAATAGGAGTTGCCTTTATGTAGTAGATATTATACACATCCAACGAGCACTTGTCCTGAAAAAACGTATATTAGACCAACAAAAAGGTGTTTATCCAACACCAATAAAATAAAAATATGTCATTTCTAATAAGATTTAAAGTTCAAGAGCACAATCCAATCAAATTAAGAAGATCTAGACCTAGTCCTAGCTACTAATTTGGCCACTCAGCAAACTTATTTGCTTTTTTTTCGTGAGATTCGAACAATGGTTTCTCAACTGCCGGTGAAAATAATTCATCACTAGACAACTCTCAAATCTCAATATTATTAGCAAACTTATTTGCTTGCCTGCAAATATGTTCAATCACCTTAGACTATGAATCTTGATTTGGTTTTCATGTGCAGGTGGTGGAAGAGAACAGGTCTGGCAGAAAAATTAGGGTTTGCAAGGGACAGATTGGTGGAGAATTTCTTTTGGACTATTGGACTGATGTTTGAGCCTCAAAATGGACACTTTAGAAAAACAATGACGAAAGTGAATGTGTTAATAACAACAATAGATGATATATATGATGTTTATGGCACCTTGGATGAACTGGAGCTCTTCACAGATGTTGTCGAGAGGTAAATCGTAGATCACTTATATGATAAAATCACTTCAGGAGCATGGTCGTTCAGCGATAGTGGGGCGAAATCGCTCTTATAAGGTTGTGGGTTCAATACTCCCCACTACTCTGGAGTTCCATCCTTATTGACCCATGTCTAGGGTGCACTGTTGCACCTGAGAGTATACCGGTTGATGATCGGATTCCGCCAGTTAAGTTTTCAGATCATAAAAAAAAAATGTATATAATTCTATTTTAAATTTTCAGATGGGATATCAATGCAATAGAGCAGCTTCCGGAGTATATGAAAGTATGCTTTTTGGAACTCTACAATAACCTCAACGATATGGCTTACGATTCTCTTAAAGAAGATGGCATTCTCAATATTCTTCCCTACTTGAGAAAAGGGGTATTGCTTCACTTTTGAATGTTTGTGATTGTCATTTGCTGGTGAATTACTACAGCTAGAACTGCTAAAACAACACGATACACCTATGCTTTGCTCAAAGTGCATATTATTCTTTGTTATATTGCATTACCTTTATGGCTAAGTCATCATATTGCACAACCTTGTTAAAGATTTGGAAACTAAAATCGTAATTACGGTACTTCAGGAATAATATATACCCTGGGTTGATTCTTGTTGTCACTCACTTTTTTACTGTATGAACATTTTAGTGGGGAGATTTATGCAAAGCATATTTACAAGAGGCAAAATGGTACGACAGCGGATATACACCAACACTTGAAGAATACCTCAACAATGCATGGATTTCAATATCAGCTCCTGTGATATTAGTGCATACATATTTCGCTGTATCTTCTCCATTCAAAGAGGAAGCTTTAAGATGCTTGCACAATTATCATAATATAATCCGCTGGTCAGCAATGATTTTACGACTCGCAGACGATTTAGGAACATCTTCGGTATGTTCACAATCTATATATGCCATTAAAGTTTTTTTTTTTTTTTTCATTTTGTTGGAGATCACAAAATTTAGTTACTTCTCTCCACGATGGGTCGCGGTCTCGAAGTGAAAGATTTTTGTCTTTAAGATAGCACAGAAGGTATTTTAAGGCCACTATATTCGCATCTCCAAACAGTAATCTTTTCCATTTTTTTGATACAGGAGGAGATTAAAAGAGGTGACGTCCCAAAATCAGTACAATGTTACATGAATGAAGCCGGTGTTTCTGAAGAAAAAGCACGGGAACACATAAATTTTTTTATTGGAGAGACATGGAAAAAGATGAACAGAGATCGAGTTGCAAACTCGCCCTTCTCAGAAATTTATATAAAGGTTGCAATGAATCTTGCAAGAATGGCACAATGCATGTATGAGCATGGTGATGGACATGGTCATCAAAATGCCGAGACGAAGAATCGAATCATTCAGTTGCTCTTCGAGCCAATTCCTCGTGTATAAATATAGTTTGGGCCTATTATTGTCCATGTAACTTTTGGGCTTTTGTGATCTCTGGCCCACTTTTGGCCCTTGTTAGACTTGTTCTTTGGGTCTTTTTTGGGCCTTATATACAACCAAGACAAAGTGGTTTATTTCTATTGTGGAACAAGTTGGTCTGGGCTTCGTTTATGTAATTTCTCTTATTTAATGCGAGTTTGCTTCCAACCAAAAATATAATTGTCTTCATGTAAAATCATCTATGGTGTTGAATAATTTGTATTACCATTACTTTCCTAACATGTTTCAAGTAATCAAGTCAAAACGCAATTAAGTGAAGAATAATAAAATTTGTTGGGTATTTGCACCTTCTAAATTTTTTGTAGTAGTGAATAAAGAAGGGCTTTGTGGACCCCTCTATTCAAGAGGTGGTTTCTTCACTATAGAACCAACTTCCTAAGGTCGTTTGTATGATAATTTTACAGCGACAAATGCTAGATATCACATATTTTTCATCATTTATTTATCACATCTGATATATATGCTTAGTTAGAATATTAACTTACGAAACTTTCTTGATTTTCTTCATTCAGTGTGTCAACTAAATATACACATAAAACGTGATAAATTAATGAGTAATAAAAATAGAGTAATACATAACAACATTCTTTTTAAGTAGTGTCAACACTGATGATAAGTAGTATTAACAACTCTTTTTTTTTAAGTATTGCCAACATTAATAATTCCCTCTGGGGATTTTTTTATTTATTTAAAGTATTGCAAGTAAGTCTTTCATCCTCCAATGGAAGTTTAAGCTTCATGTCACCCTCTTCCTTTGTATTTACTTTTTGTTCAATTAATAAAATCTCCGGAGGAAAGTTCCTCTCCAACCAAAAAAAAAAATGTATTGCCAACATTAATCATGATCGATAAGTAGTATGAAAAGCTTGCCCAATTATGGTGGAACTTACCATGACAATGCAAATCACAATTTCTTCTATTTCTTTTTTAAGAAAACCTTAAGAATATTTTTGTAAGTCAAGGGTGTCATTTCAATTTTAATGGCTAAGAATATGGATGAGATTTCTGGGGTGATAATAACAGTTGTTAAATAGTTGGTTACTTTAGAAAAGCTAATCAATCTCTTCTATTTAATGACATCCACAGTGATGAACCACTGTTCAACGACTTCGTCACTGTTTTAGATATTCACTTTGACGTATTCTGGGGGTGTAACTGTAACAAATATTATTTATTAAGTGTACTTGATATATAGGGAATAATACGTAGACAATTAGTGGTTATTTTTGTTTGTGTTTTAGATATAATAGAGATTGAAGTAGTAATTTAAAAACTTTTAATTACGACACTTATGTGTTCGATCTAAAATAGATTAAAAAAAAAAAGAGAGATGAAAAGAAGAAAGATTTTACCGAAAAAATTTGCTTCTATACGGAATTACAAGTATGAATCCATTTCTCTATTTCACATTCGCAAGCGGGTGGATTCCATATAGAAGCCTCTCTCTTTACCAAAGCTTACAAATCTATTCATATGGAATAGTGTAGAGGACCACTCAAGCAAGGCTCAATAATTGCTCATACGTGGAACCGCTGCTTCCACAACAATGCTTTCTTCCCGACAAAAAAAAGGAAAAAAAAGAAAAGAGGAAGAGCTACATGGGGTGCGTGGGTGGGTGGGTGGCTGGGGGGTGGGTTCAAGCTACAGTGGAACTTGAGGTTTGAAATTAGTGGTGGATTTAGGTAGTTAAAGTTCAAAGTGTATTTGTGTAATAAAAAAATATGTGTTATTATATAATAAAAATGTTTAATGTATTAATTTTTATAAAAGAATTATTGAAAGAAAAAAAAAAAAAAAATTTCAAATTAAGAAGTACATATAATAGGTCCGCCCTGTTTGAGAGTTGGTATATGAAATCCACAACCAAACATTTTAAGAAGAATCTAGATGATGGAAAATTAGATCAGGATCTTGCAATACTAGTAAGCCATGCATTGGACCTTCCACTTCTCAGGCAGATGCCAAGGTTGGTGACAAGGTGGTTCATAGACATATATGAGAGGAGCAAACATGCATCCTATTCTGCTTGAACTTGCTAAATTGGAGTTCAATATTGTTCAAGCACAACACTTGCAAGACCTCTAAGATGTGTCATGGTGAGGAAAAATCTTCTATTTATCCATCTCTTAACGTATGACATAGTCACTTTAGAAGAAATTATGATTTAACTACAAAATATTCCGTGAGCTTCACAATTTATTTGTGGTGCATGTATTCACATGTCTTGTAAGATTTACAACTTGTGAAAGTGACGTTTTTAAAATATTTTGTAGCCAAATCCAAAAATTATAGATAAGTGACGAAAAATTAATATATTTATATAAAATTAAGTTTGAAAATATAGGGTAAATACTTCGTGAATTATTAAACACATAGAGGTGGATAATTGTTTCTCATCTAAATATTGGGAGGATGAATCTTTTAAAGGAAAGTGGAAATCATTTTGAAACATCCCAAATAGAATAGATGTCACTAAATTTAACAATGAAATGAGACCCAACTCAAGATTCCATATCGAAAATACAAATCAAAGTACATCGAAAATGGATCAAAAGATATGAGCGATCATGACTACGTCACGAAAAGATTTGTAGCAGAGTCTAGAGATGTGCACTATTTTAGAGATTAAAATACTATCGCCACCAATTAAGAGATTAATAAGAAAAATATTTGTTTCTTAGAACCCATGTTCACAAATACAAAATTCTTAATAAAAGTTTGTAGTTCGAAATGTAAAGCCTCTAGGTCCCAAAAAAATTGTTTCAAGTTCAAAGTTGTGTATACATAAAAAAAAAAAAATGTTTAGAAAAGTTAAATATATTATAAATAAAATATTATAAAAAAATGATTAGAAAAGTTAAATATATTATAAATGAAACATTATAGTAAAATGTTTAGAAAAGTTATGCTATGTCATGAATTATTATACCTTGTGTCAAAAATTATATTTGAGCATTTCCTATATTAGAATAGTGGTTACCAAATAGTAACAGAGCAGCCTATCATTAGGCTAAAAAGCAAAAATAAAATACTGAAAAATAAAAAGAGAAATACCTAAAGAAAACTTCTTCGATTTCAAAACAAGTGAAATTTACAAAATATAAAAACTGAAAAGAAAGTAGCTTGTTCGAGCTCTGCCTTCAAAGAAACAAATGCCGCCTATTTATACAAATTTGCGTACTTGAAAGCAAAATGCAAAAAAGCCTAATTCGGATTCAAAATGTTTGGAATCCGGGGTCACTATACACTCACGTGAAAAAAACAAATAATTGCTTTTACTTTTCATAAAGTAAACAGTAAACTTTGTCTGCTGAGAGGGACATATCACCATCTGAAAGTAAGATTCCACTTAACAAGAAATCAGCTTTTCGAATCAGTCCAAAAATCCTTTAAGCAATATTCATACTTTATCCTTATCTTTTCATAAATGTGTCCAAGAACAGCATCATTGCTCTTGGGCAGATGCTTTCCCTTTCTGTTTTGCTAGGAGAGCTTTTTCGATTAGGACGTTCTTTAGACTATCCCAAACATCTTCTGCCAGCACATTAGGATTCTGTGCTTCTCCTGCCAGAACATTGAATTGATTAGAGCGCATAGACGCATCTGATCTAGAATCACCATCATTATCACCATCAACTTCCTTTACAAAATTTTTCAAAAAATCCTGCTTTATTGCTTCGAGATAAGATGCCATGATATCTCCTTTAGAGCTGATTTGTTGTCGCATCTGGATTTTGCGTAGAAAATGAGAAAAAGGAGATTCTTCTTCTTGAGTTGATTGCTCCACTTGATCTTTGTAAATCTAGACCATCTGAGTGATTTCATCCACCGTGTTTTGTCCATAAGGCTGATTTGTCTCTGGATCAATTTTCAGAAGTTTTGGCCAAAATTTTGAAAAGAATTTTCTTTTTAAACAAAACATGTTTTGTTTATTCATTTCAGCTATGGGTACCCACTTCCAAATCCATGGGACACCAAATTCCATAAAGAAAAATAAAGAACTTGATCCTTCAATATAAAGATCAGGGTTATTTCCAATATGAGAGCATGAAGCTAACCATTCCGTAAAAAGTCCTTTATAAGGTTTAGGTAAAATTTTTATAGGAGGTCCATATTGAGGCCACCAAGTATGAATCCAGGCAGGGAATTTCATTTGTTGAAAAATTTGGGGGTTAAATTTTAAAAACCAAGTATGTTTTTTCTGAGGATTTTTATATAAGAAAACTTTAAAAAATGCTTCAACATAATCCCAATAATTAAATTGGTACACATTTTTATTATCATTACGATATGTAAATTGTCTTTCAGCCATTGTGCTGATTCCCCAATCAGAGGGTGAAAGGATTTTCTTAATATAAGTTTTACTATAAGTATAAATCAGAAGATAATTATTTCTCTTAAAATGTTCAAATTCACAACTATCGGTTGCTTGCAAGAGAGACTCATAAAAGACTCTTAACTTGTGATGATGCACAGGAAAAAAGAAATTATTAAGATAACGGTCCATAAGGTACCATGGGTCATTTTCCCATTGCTTATCCGAAATCTCAAGGATAAGTATAGCTTCAATATGAGAATGAGACTCATAAGAGTTAATCTCATCTTCCTGTTCCACAATATTGGCATAGGATGATGCCTGTGAGGCAGAAGTATCTGCATCAAGCAATTTCTTGATTTGTGCATAATTTGGATGAGATGGGTCGATAGTAACACCACCACTAGTTAGATTAACTAACTGTTTTCCTGCAATGACCCTTTGAGAGTCATTTTTTCCACGTCCTCTTCTTCTTCCCCTTTGAGGGTTAGAGTAATTTCCCCTAGTAGGGAGCATCCTGCAAAAATTCACGGGTGAGAAAATCAGGTAGGGAATTTTTATCCCCTTTGATATAACAAATATCAAAATCAAAAGGAGCAAGATGAGCTTGCCACCTACCAAACATTTGTTTAGAAACATCATGTTTAAAATATTTTTGAAACATAAATTTCGCAGCATTACAATCAGTACGTATAAGAAATTTTTGATTATATAAATCATCTTGAAATTTCAGAACACATTTAACAATTGCTAAAATTTCTTTTGCAACAGTAGCATAATTTTTCTGACTATTTCCCCATTTGCCAGAATGAAATCTAACAAGTAATTCTTGTTTTGATTAAGGATGAATTTGTTTTAAAATTCCACCGAAACCAATATCAGAAGCATCAGTTTCAATAATTTTATCCCATACAGGATTAGCTAAAGAAAGACATGGCAATTTAGCAACATTAGACTTTATTAACCTAACAACATTTGTATGTGCTTCTGTCCAAGCAGAAGGGGATTTTTTAATCTATGATATAAGATAGCTGTATCAAAAGCAAGATTTTGATAATAAGGCAGAATATAATTTAAACTACCAAGAAATCTTTGTAATTGAGTTTTATCAAGAATTTCATCAGGAAACTTAGAAGCAAATTCAATACTTCTATTTATAGGTATAATTTTCTCTCGTTCAATATTATGACCTAAAAATCTAATCTTTGTTTGACAAAGAACCATTTTTGGTCTAGATATAACCAAACCATTTTGCATAATAATATTTTTAAAAATATGCAAATGTTTAAAATGTTGTTCAATATTTTTTGAAAATACCAAAATATCATCAATGTAAACAATAATAAATTCACTATAAGGAATAAAAATATCATTCATAATATGTTGAAATTTTGAAGGAGCATTCTTCAAACCAAAAGGCATAACATTCCATTCATAATGTCCAATTGGAACAGTAAAAGCAGTTTTATATCTATCAGATTCATGAATTTGAATCTGCCAATATCCTGATTTTAAATCAAACTTTGAAAATATCAAAGCATCATGCAATCTATCCAGAAGATCTTTTTTATTAGGGATAGGATGCCTAATCCATTTAATAACCTTATTAAGAGGTTTATAATTAATAACAAGTCTAGGAACACCTCTTTCTTGTTCCGAATGTTTATTAACATAAAAAGCAGTACAACTCCATGGGAAATGAGAAACTCTAATCAATTTCTTTTCAATTAAAGAATTTATTTCTTTCTTACATAATTCTAAATATTCAGAATTCATTTGACAAGGTCTAGCTTTTGTCAGTATATTTTTCTCAACAAAATCTTCTTCATATGGAAGAGTAACAATATGTTTTTTCCTATTCCAAAAAGCATTTGGATGATCATTACAAATATCAATAGAAAATTGATCTTGGATTAATTTAATTTTTTCTTGAATTTTTGAGGTTTTTAATCTTTCTTCTATTTTATAAAAAGAAATTTCTTTTTGAATAAAATTCAATTGAGAATTTTTTGCAGTAAGCAAATCTTGAATTTGATTCAAAAACTTTATTTTGGGGTCAGTTATAAACTGAAAATGCAAATTCATTCCTTGAAAAGAAGCTTTTATGCCATTAGCATCTATATGAGTAAGAGGCATAATTTCTTGTATAAAAGGAGTACCAAGTATAACTTGATTAGTCAAATTTTTAACTAATAAAAAAGTAGCAAGTATACAAACCTTATCATGACAAATATAAGTGTCAGGTAATTTATATTGAACATGTAAATTTTGTCCAGTTGCAGCAGAAATAGTATGAGTAGTTTTCTCAAAATATTTCGTAGGTATTAATCATTCTTGGATACAATTTATATCTGCTCCAGTATCAATTAAAGCAATTAAGTCACGTTTAATAAAATCTTTTTCTATTCAAAGATTAATTTTAACATGCCATTTTTGTGAAGTGACTAACTTAAGATTAGCTAGTAAATTATGTTGATCGTCCATATACAAAGAAGGAGAAATTTCTTCTTTTATTTTCCCTTTTTCTATTAGAGAAAGGCGATGATCAATCAAATCATTATGCTATTTTAGAGTTCTAATTTCCTCTTTTAAAATTTTTACTTCTCTATTCAAGTCATTAATAGTAACAACAGTATTCTGTTTTTCATTTAACTGGCTTATCAATTCTGAAAACCTATATGGTTGAGGATCCTGAATAATAGGAGATTTTAATTCTTGGCCAGAATTAAAGCAATCAATAATTTTAGCTTTTAGCTTTGTATCACTAGTACTATCAAGTAAATCAACAATCTTATTACTTGAGGTTATAACATTTAGCTCAATATCTTGAAATTGAGATTGTAATTTATAAATATCAATATCTGATTCACTATCATCTTTTTGACATTTATTACAACATTTAGTATTATTTTCATCATCAGAAAAACTAATTAAATTATCAGATTCAATAGCATGTAAATTATCACTACTAATTTCACTAATATCAGTATCACTGTCAGTTTTATCACTGTCTGAATTTAATAAAACTTTAGCTAAAGATTCTTTAAGCTTATCATCAATATCAAGACTATTAATCTTCCTTTTCATTCTGCATTTATTAGCATAATGGCCTTTTTTACCACATGTATAACATGTAGGTATTTTTTTCTGGGGAACATAACCCTTTTTCTCACGCCATGCGCGTTTCCTAGCTGCCTGTTTTTTATAAGCATTAGACTTATATTTCTTATAATATTCCATTTTATGAGGTCTTTCCTTATGGTGTTTTCTAGGTTTATTCCTAGAAGTACTAGGCATATCCATAGCAAATTGTTCACAAAATTCTCCTAACTGATTTTTCTCAGTTAATTTTTGTTTCTTTAATTGATGATTCAAACGAATATCATTACAAAGAGATAATCCATCTTCTACACATAAGGTAATAAGGGTACCATAATTAAAGGAATCCCAGTCAATATTATTACTATATGATCTTTTCCTAAGATCTTTTCTAATTCTTTCTGCAAAAACAGAACGTAATCCATCAACAAATTTTGATTTCCAATGATTACTTTTAGCATCAGGGAGATTCATGACTCTAGACAAGAAAACATCCTTATACCATCGAAAAGATGTTAAAGTAGGACAGCGCAAATTCTGCAAAAGGGTCCTAGAATTATCATAATGATGTAAGTATCTGCCTGTAAAATGTTCACATATAGCAAGACAAAGAGTATAAACAGCATTTTCCAAAACTTGTTCATTAACAATTTTAGTAGTATTTAAAATTTCATCACGTTGATTTTGAGTTAAATAATTATCCCACCAACCTTTTAATTGGCCAGCAAATCCTGCTGTAATCATCAAAGCTATTTGTCTATCAGTATTCCCATTTTGTTTACAAATAGTAGAATACATAAGCATTCTATGGGCAGTATTATATATCTGTAATTCAGTTTGACCATCAATAGTCCATTCATATATTTGTCTACCATGAAATGTAATGGTTTCAGTCATTAAAGGTTCTTCAAAAAGAACATCCTGTGGAGTTGGACGAGGATAATAATATTTGATTTGGGTAGGAACATCCTGATATTTATTTCTATAATTTTTTAGCTTATTAATATCAAAAGCCAATTGCAAATTTCTGGCATGAACTATCTTCTCTTCCTGAGTAAGATTAGGTTCAAATTGGTCATTTATCATACTAAGCTTTAAACCTTTCAAAGCATCATCTAACACCTTTTCTAATTTATAGGTGGAAGGTTCTAATTTAAATCCATCTATAATAGGTGGAGGTTGTATATCAGCTTGAACTTCAGTCAAAATATCTGAAGAAGTTGATTGTTTCTTTTTTGAAATTTTTTCCATATTATGATTTATTTTCTGAAGTGTATTCAGAATTAAAGAAAGTTGTTCACAAGAAATTTTAAGTGAAATATTTGTAAAATTATTTTGCTTAAAAAGCTTATTTATGTGGTCAGTGACTGTAGGTAAAACATTATTATCAATCATTTTCATAAAAGCATTGCCTTCTATTTCAGTTGAAGTTTTAGTATATGAATGTTTAAATGGTTGTAAAGGCGGATAAGTAGCCTGTAGAATTTTTGTAGAACCAGAAGTTCCAATATTCCATTTTCTCTCAATAACAGCAATATTCGCATTCATGAGATTTTCAAAAAACCAAGGAACAAAATATTTATGTTCTTGTATATCATTTAAATGATTATAAAACTGATCTCTGAATTGAAATCTTTCTTCTTGTAAAAAATAAGAGAAAAACCAATCACGAAATTCTTTCCATTTGGGTTGTAAAAACTCATTATTAATAAGTTTTCTTTCATTACTTCCTGGTGTAAAATCCATTAACTACCAAAATTAATTTCTGAAGTATTACCTCCAAAATCAGAAGGAGTAGGATTAATCCCAAATCCAAGAATATCTTTTTTAATTCCTTGAGGAATTTGACTTTTAGTTAATCTAATTTTTTCTATTACTTCTTGAGGAAGTTCTATATTTTCCTCTGTCAATTCAGATTTATTTAAATCTTCTCTTAGATGGGAAATTGAAGCCCTAGATGTAGAAGGTATATCTACTCTATAATCAAAAGGAGAGATATAACTATGTGATGACACAGACCTATTGAATAAACGAGGAAGACCTAAATTAGGCATCTGTTGAAATCTAAGTCTAATTTGACCTTCAGGAGTCTGTTCTACTTCTATTAATTCAGTTTCAATTCTAGGTTGACTAGGAACATCTTTATCTATTTTCCAGCATTCTGGAAATTCTATTTCATCCCATTGAATCATTCTTCTAGTAGATATTTTAGATCTACTTAAATTAGTTTCTATCATAACAGTTTCACCTGTCTTATCCTGTAATTTACAGTTAGGGTTAAGAGTATGTAAAACCTTATAATATATGCGATAACATATACACATAATTTCATATCCAATCTTATAATCATAACCATGAGCTTTAACATATAATGTAAGTGCATCAAATATATTTCTATCAGATAATGAAAGCTGTAAATTGGGTCTAACATTAAAATAGACTGGTCCATATGCCAGACTTGTTTGCATAATTCCTATTAGAGATTGTCTCCAGTTTAAATTTCTAGCGTCTCTAAGAACTGCCATAAAATTTTCTGGTAAACATGATAAGGTTAGAGGTTTAAAAGCAATTTGTATTAAACCAACATGTAAAAATCTATGAGTATGAGCATATCTATCAATATCATCCTGAGATAATAGTTGTATTGTAAGTTCATTATCATCCATAGGGATAGATTCTTCTATTGTTTTTACCATATGTTTAATACCTAAATTTTCAAAGGTACCAAATTGATATATAGTCCTAGGTTCTATTCTAGGAATAGTCCATTTGTTTAATAATTCTAAGTTCTGAGGAAGATCATATTCTTCCTTCTTAACATTTTTAACGTAGGTCTTTGACCTAAAAGGATTTATCATCTTGAAAAAGTACTGTTTGGTAAACCAATTATACAATATAGTCCATGGCTCGGATACCATTAGAGGCCCAGGGGATAACAGCTCGTGGCACACATACATAAAATACAAGAGTATAAAATATTTGTAGCAGAGTCTAGAGATGTGCACTATTTTAGAGATTAAAATACTATCGCCACCAATTAAGAGATTAATAAGAAAAATATTTGTTTCTTAGAACCCATGTTCACAAATACAAAATTCTTAATAAAAGTTTGTAGTTCGAAATGTAAAGCCTCTAGGTCCCAAAAAATTTGTTTCAAGTTCAAAGTTGTGTATACATAAAAAAAAAAAATGTTTAGAAAAGTTAAACATATTATAAATAAAATATTATAAAAAAATGATTAGAAAAGTTAAATATATTATAAATGAAACATTATAGTAAAATGTTTAGAAAAGTTAAATATATTATAAATGAAATATTTTAGTCAAGACTCTAGAACGCTGACGTGCATTAATTTAAAGATAAAGTGTCTCTGTTTGCAAAACTTTTTATGACGTAGATATGCACCCACTTGCTATAAATAACTCACCAAAAATACAAAGTTTTATGGGTTTTTTTCAATGATCTATTAATACATTGTTGGGTTTCGGTACAGCGGTCACATCAGCCACCAAAAATACAAAATTTTATGTGCAAAGAAAACTTTGACTTGTCACATCAGTCTCGTCAATCAAATTAGCCGTATTTTTCTCTCTCTCATCACATCAGCCACCAATTTTCTCTTTCGGCCTTTTTGTTTTGTTTTTTTTTATTGAAACAGATCATACTTTATTGCCAAACTAAATAAACATTAACCAACACTTATAGGGTTAGCATCCCGTAATACAAGTCGATAGTTCAGTGGGTAGAGTGGTAGACCATAATGAAGGTAAACATCTTATTTTAATTGCACGAGCAGTCTAGTTCGTTACTTTATTCGCAAATCAAACAATCAAATGAAAGGAGTAGCCTACAACCGATAATAGGATGAAGTGAGATTGTGGACAATCGAGTAGATTCTCCATTCACACAATTTTGAATCCCTAAAGGCATTAACAAGCTGAGTCGCATCCGATTCAATGATTGTCCTGTCCAGGGTTTGGGAAGAGGCAAGTAACACACAGGCTGTTTGAACAGCCAAAGCCTCTGCCTGCAGAAAGGTATCACTCCGAACTAAAAGGGCGCAACCATTTATGATAGAGCCAGTAGAGTCGCGAACAACGACCGCGATACCTGCCGGGGAATCCGCATTGATGAAAGAAGCATCACAGTTGACCTTGAGAACGCCTCGAGGTGGGGTGTCCAAAGGGAAGTCTGCAATTGCTCCAAGTGAGTCAAAGTTGAAGAGTCATGTACCTGTGGTGACAGACATCGAAGAGAGTCCAAATCCTTCAAGTGAAGTTGGATATCAACCAATAAGACAGATATGAAGATCTGATGTTGTTCGAAAATCCCCTTGTTATGAGCCCTCCAAATGGTCCAGCAGATAATAGAAAGCAGGCATGCCACATAAGACCGCAAAAAACCCCATTCGATACATCGTTGAATCATATTTAGAAACCATGTGTCGAACCTTGAAATATGGTGCTCTGAAATGTGTAACTGAAGAGGGGATGCAAACCAAAGACGATGTGTGCAGGGACAGCAAAGCAAGACATGTTCAACAGTCTCGATTTCGACCTTACAGATCTGACATAGAGGAGTCGAGGCGCACTTTCTGCTTAACAAGTTTTCTCGTGTGGCTAATGATCCTTGTCCTTTTTGCTTTGCCGTAATTTTTGTTCACAACATCAGATGACAAATTTAGTTTGGAGTTGTTAAACTAGAAGTTTTATGGAAAGAGGCAAAATATTTGGGTTAAGAATATTTGTGTTTTCATAGTTTTGTGTAATTTTTTTAAAATTTTATTTCTGGTGAATTCATAATATAATTAAATTTTTAATATTTTAATATTTTTATTAGGATTATAATTGCTCTAAATTAATTATTGATATTTAATTGATTGATTCATACTTAGTGTTATTGAGGATTAGAGCCTTGCGTATTTAAGAAGATTTAATCTTTATGGGACCGCGACAGTTTCGTTCTTGTATTTGTCTATTGAATTTGGGAGCGTGACACTAACAAAATGTAGACTTAGAGAAAATTGAAAGTTGTCTCAAACTTAGTGAATAGGGATGGATTCCAAAAAAATTTATTGGGTGAAAATTAGAATAAATAATTTAACACTTATATACATAAAACGCATATATTATTATTTAAAAGTTAGGTAAAATGATCGGATAGTGTTATGTTGTAATCAAAAAAATTAAATTTGATTAGTAATTAGGTCAACTCCAACCTATTCCCTACATCCTTATTTACCTCACATGTAAGGATGTTGTTGGAGATATCAATCTTCAACAATATCTCTACAATCATCTTTACATGTAGAGATCTTTACATTGAGCTTTCAACATCTTTATATGTAGAGCTGGTAAAAATATATCTACAAGTATCTCCAAACCCAGCTAAGAAATTAAAATAATATATTTAATTAAAAATCAACATAAACAATTAACAAATATAAATAAAAAAGTTTAATAAAAAAGTTTTAAATTAAAATAATATGTTTAGTTAAACTAAGGAGAGATTTTGAAGTAAAACAAATATAAGGAATCTCTAAAATAGGAAAATTGTTAGTGTCGAGGTTGGAAATCTCACAGTTGAAGTTGGGAGCTACTTACGCCGAGCTGGACTTTTCAGGTTGGCCTCCGAGCTGTATTTTCCTGGTCGGCTACCAGACCTGCACAAGGAAAGGAAGGAAAAGGCGGGGTGACGACCCGGATTTTCCCCTCGAGCGTGCGAATGATTAGTATATCCGAGCTGGCGAGGTAGCTGAGAATATTTAATAACGAGTTACCTCCTTAAATGAAGAGGGTGGAGCTCTATTTATACTAAGTTATGGTCTGACAGCATTTAATGCAGCGCAGCTTTATGTCCCATCAGTGCTTTATGTCCCATCGGAACAGCTGGAACTGAGGTCGGGGTTTCCGGGGTCGGGTCAGTCAAACTGGTTGGACATTCAGTTGAACACACTGGCCTTGGCGCTGATTAGCCTGCTTCGGCTCGGGACGGATTCGCACCTCAGCTCGGTAACCCCTCGTCAATTCCTCCCCCCCAAGTCGAGATCGAGAAGGTGAGATCTAGAATTGGCAGTTCCTCCCGAGCTGTAGGTGTCCGACCTTGAGAGAGCAGGGATGGCCATGTCAGCGGTACATGCCCAACGGATGGCTGACACGTCACCTGACGGTTCTGACGAGACGTGACGTTTAGGCTTCCCGAGGCGACTTTCAGGGGCACCTATAAATAGGGCTTTAGCATTCGAGATTCATTTCACACTTCGCTTTCAATTTCTCAAGAAATTTAGGTCGGACACCAGAGTGGTCGGACGCAATTAGCTCGGAAAGAATCTTCTGGGGATTTGTCAGCTCGGAGCCAGCTTAGTCGGTCGCACTCCGCACTCAGTGTTGTTCGACCTCGGAGCTTGGCTTCAGCCAGTGCTTCTTCAATTCGAGGGAAGAGGATCGAGCAGTTGTTCGCCTGTTGCAAGCGTGAGTGTCATTCCACAGTGCAGATGGCAAACGCAAAGTTGAGGAACTGGTCGGTTGATCGACATCACAAGCTGAAGGTTCCAGGTCAGCAGGAATCGGCGTGCTATCCTCCGGCCGACCACTTCACTATATATGATCTAGCGTTCGACGTCATCCAGCTCCCTCTCCCTGGCTTCATTGTTGGAATCCTGAACTATTACGAGCTCAGCCCGGGTCAGATGTCACCGAATGGTTGGGCCGTGATGGTGGCCTTCTACGTGTTCTGCCTGGAGAAGAATGTGGAACCGACCTTGCGCAGGTTCAGGCATTTCTTTGTGTGTAAACCCAACCCGAAGCAGCCTGGGTGGTTCCACTTCGCAGCTCGGGTCGGCAACTCCATTTTCACCAAATGGCATTCCTCTAACGAGGGCTGGCATAATGATTATTATTGGGTGGAGTCGACCGTGAACTCTGGGTGCAGGCTAGGATGGATCCTAAGTTTGAGGAAAACTGCCAACGACGACCCCAAGTTCTTGACGGAGGAACTCGGGGAAGTCGCGGTGCTCAAACCCGCGCCCGGGACGCTGATAGACATCGACAGTGTGCTCAAATGGGAGCGAATATGGGACTCCAAGTTGTTTGGTAGGGAGCCCGACCTCTCGAGGGATCATCCCAACCTGCTTCCCGAGTCTGAAGGGGACGCGGGGTCTAGCTCAGAAGAGGGTTAGTTTGCAGGATCGGCGCCCAACCTCTCCATCGTTCTGTTTGCTAGTCTCTTTTAGGTCGGCCTTCGGCTCGTTTTCACTTCTTTCCTCTACCTTTTGCAGATATGGCGGACATGAGGAAACTCGCATATGCCCAGGTGAGGAGGACGAGCGAGGCCAGTGGCGACACATCGGCTCGGTCAGGATTGGGAGGTGCCGCTCAAGGATAGACGCAGCGGCTCATCGGCAATGTGCGAGAGGTCGGTTCCGAAGTCTCTTCTAAAGGGGCTTCGGGGTCCCCTTTGCCCAAGAAATCGGGCTCCGGTGTGGTGATCCCGGAGCGTTCTTCCTCCCGACCCGAGAGCAGAAAGCGGCCTCGGACCGAACACTCTGGGAAGGGTAAGGCTATGGAGGTGAGCCCTCTTGACAAAAACTTCATTGAGGCGTCCAAGGTGGATCGCGACCCCAAGCTGGCGACGGTCCCGGCGGAGCAGCTCTTGCTCGATTTGAGGACGACCATAGTCACGGTGAGTCTTTAACTATCTTCTGGTGAGGTTGTCTTTTTAGCTTGGCTGACTGCTTTGTTTTCTGCTAAACAGGCCGAGTCCCATATCCTCTAGGTTCCCAGCTTCCTGATCAAGGCCCAGACTCACTACGTCGAGCTCGAGCAACGATACACGGATGCCCGAGCCGTGCTTGAGATTGTGAGGGAAGAGGCCGCTTAGAGGCAGAAGGCGGACACGACGGAGATCGACCGCCTGAAGAAGGAGCTGGAAATGGAAAATGCCCGACGCGAAGCCGCGGCCAAGGACGTCGAGCGCTATAAGTGAGAAAAACGTGAGGCAAAGGCAAAGTTCCAGGACCTGGTGGACCGGGTCGGCATCAAGGGAGAAAAGGCAGTGGAGGCCTTCAAGTCCAGCGATGCGGCGGTGGATTGGTTGGCCACGGAAGGCGGGGCCATGGCGAAGTACGCGGAAATGAAATTCTACTTCCGTGGTCAAGTCGCAGCTCGGGAGAGAGCGAAGACCTTATTCCCAGCCACCAAGAACGACTATATCGAGATCTTGGAGGTTCCGCTGCCGGAGTTCTGGGAGATTCCCGAGCTTCCATCCGACCTGACGTCCCAGGCCAAGGGGGTGACTGAGTTTGTCCAGAAGGGCCTGGACCAGGTTGGGGATGAAGCCGAGGCCACCACCTCTGCCGCTGCGCCAAAGTAGGTTTTGTAATTTTGCCCGGGTCGGGTTCTTGTAATCTCGCCCAAGTTGGGCTTTGTAATCATTTTCCAATTTTAATGAAATGTCTATTTTATTTTTATTTGCGTTTTGGCTGAGTTTGTACATGTGTACTTTTCTCTTCGCAAATATTTCTCAAGTTAGTGGGGTCGGACCAATTTAATGGACCATTCAAACTTAAGCGTAATTAACCGAGCTGGACGCAATTAATGTTTTATCATCCTAATCCAAGCTGGTATAATCAGGGAAACTTTATAATTGTTACCAACTCGAACTCGTCAGTCCGTTATAAAATTGGTCAAACTAATGTTGACAAATATTGAGTTTGAGTTTAGACCCAAACTAAAATACCGACCTGAAGTCGGAATGCACCGAGTTGGATCTTAATCCGAACTGGCGAAACTAATCAAATTGTTATTGATTATACCCGAGCTGGTACTTAGTTCGAGCTGGTTTACTTTAACGTTCGTTCGTGATTAAGCGTGGCCACCGCGTTAATCCGAGTTAGAAGTAGTTTTGTAGTTGTGGCAATTGGGCACGGGTCGGGCGTTTGCACTAGTTTACAAAAATGCATTGTATTGAACTTGTACAAGCAATGTCTTGGCCCGGGGCCTTTACAAGATACTTCGGCTCGGGGCCATTTACAAAATGTTTCGGCTCGGGACCGTTTTAGACAAATAACGCTTCAGGTGTTCTGAGTGCCACGCATTTTTCAATAGTTTTCCGTTCTTGTCGCGGAGGTAGAAGGTCCCAGGTCGGACTTCTTTCATGACTTCGTAGGGTCCCTCCCAGGTCGGGGAAAACTTGTTACCGGAGCGCGGCAAAAAGATGGCTTTTCTGAGTACGAGATCGCCAACCTTAATAGGTTTAGGCTTGACCTGTTTGGCAAAGGCTCTTTGCATGGCAGCTTTGCTGGCCAGCATTCTGATTTGAGCTTTAGCTCGAAGCTCTTCAGCGAGGTCGAGCTCTTCACGGATCCGTGCCCCGTTTGTTTCTGGATCATGGTGGAGGGTTCTACTGGTCGGAGACCCAATCTCCACTGGCAGCACTGCTTGAGTGCCGAAGGTTAGTTCGAAGGGCGATTCTCCCGTTGCCGAGCTGGTGTTGGTCCGCTGAGCCCACAACACCTCGGGAAGAATTGTTGCCCATTGGCCCTCTGCTTCCTCCAGCTTGGTTTTCAGGCCCTGCAAAATGATTTGGTTAGTCCTTTCAACTTGGCCATTACTTTGAGGGTGAGCAATAGATGAGAATTTGAGGTCGATCCCAATCTCAGCACATTTGCTTCGAAAGTATCCATTGTCGATTGTTTGCCGTGGTCAGTGACGATGACCTTCGGCACCCCAAATCGGTAAATGATGTTTTTCCATACGAAATCCCAAGCTGCCTTTTCTGTTATTCTAGCAACACCTTCAGCCTCGGGCCATTTAGTGAAGTAGTCTACAGCTACAAAGGCGTGCTTCTTTTGGCCGACACCGGTCGACAATGGGCCGATTATGTCTAGACCCCACTGATAAAATGGCCACGGGCTTACCATCACTGTGAGGTCCACAGTAGGCTTCCTCTGTACATTGGTGAACCTCTGGCAGGTATCACACTTTTTTACATACTCTTTGGCATCTTGCTCTAAGGTTGGCCAGAAATAGCCTTGCCTCAATGCCTTCCGAGCCAGAGCTTTGCTTCCCAAGTGGTTTCCACATACCCCTTCATGAATCTCCCGGAGTACGTAGTTTCCTTCTTCGGGTCCAACACATTTCAAGAGAGGCCAGGTGTAGGCTCTCTTATAGAGTTGCCCGGTGATTATGACAAACCTTGAGGCCTGTTTCATGAGTTTCCGAGCTGCTTTTTCATCTTCCGGGGTCATACCCCCTCCAAGTAGTCCACGATTGGTTTGGTCCAATCTGGGCTTAGATTGAGCTCAGCTATGGCTTGCACCCCCAACTGAATACTGGGTTCAGATACTTCTTCAACATGGACTAGGGCAGGTCGACTCTCGCCCAAGGCCAACCTGGACAGGGCATCAGCCTTCATATTCTCTTCCCTGAGAATCTGCTGTATCATGAACCTTCTGAGCCCCGAGGTCAAATCCTTGACTCTGTTGAGGTAGGCCAGCATAGCACTGTCCTTGGCTTCAAACTCTCCCGATATCTGACTAGAAACCAGTTGAGAGTCGGTGCTCAGGTCGACTGTTTGTGCCCCGAGCTGAGCTGCAATTTTCAGTCCTGCAATCACTGCTTCGTATTCTGCTTCGTTGTTGGACGCTAGAAAGGTGAACTTCAAGGAGTATTGGTGCTCATGCCTGGTTGGGTCGAGGATGAGCACCCCAGCTCCGCTTCCGGACTTCCCTGAGGCCCCATCCACATGGACCTTCCACACGTCCTCCGGGTCATGCTCTGCTCGGCCAGTGCATTCTACCACAAAGTCCGCGATGGCTTGGGCTTTGATGGCTGCTCTGGGCTGGTAGGCGATGTCAAATTGACTCAGCTCAACTGCCCATTTCAGTAGCCTGCCCGACGCCTCCGGCTTGTGCATGATGGACTTGAGCGGGGCATCCGTCATGACCTTAACTGGATGAGCGTCAAAGTATGGCTTCAACTTTCTTGCCACTGTGATGAGCGCGAGGGCGAGTTTTTCCAAGGATGAGTATCTCGCCTCGGCCCCTTGCAAGGTTTTGCTGACATAATAGACCGGCTTCTGCTTCTTTCATTCTTCTCGGACTAGTACCGCCGCCACTGCTGTTCCCGAGCATGCTAAATATAGTACCAGCTCCTCCCCCACCTCAGGTCGGGACAACAGAGGTAGCGAAACTAGGTACCTTTTCAGCTCTTGGAAGGCATTCTGGCATTCCTCAGTCCATTCAAAGTTCTTAGGATTCCTCAATATCTTGAACAACGGAACACACTTGTCAGCCGACCTGGACATGAATCTGCTCAGCGCTGCGACCTTTCCTGCTAATACCTGGACGTCCTTTACGCAGGTCGGCGGCGCCAGGTCAAGTATCGCTTGGACCTTCTCCGGGTTGGCTTCTATTCCGCAGGCTGTGACCATGAAGCCTAGGAATTTTCCTGCCTTGACGCCGAATGCGTACTTTTTCAGGTTCAGTTTTATCCCAAAGTGCTCCATTATGGCGAAGGATTCAGCCAGGTTGGCTACATGGTCTTCCGCCCTTCTGTTCTTGACCAACATGTCATCTACATAGATTTCCATATTCCGGCCAATCTGATTTTTGAAGACCTTGTTCACCATCCGAGTGTAGGTAGCTCCAGCATTCTTGAGGCCAAAAGGCATGACCTCATAGTAGTAGAGTCCTTTATCGGTGGTGAAGGCAGTCTTCTCTTTGTCTCCGGGAGCCATCTTGATTTGATTATAGCCTTTAAAGGCATCCATGAAGGAGAGTAGCTCGAACCCGGAGGTGGTATCCACCATCTGATCAATCCGTGGTAGAGGGAAGCAGTCCTTAGGGCAGACTTTGTTGAGGTCTGTGAAATCAATGCACAGTCTCCATCCTCCTGAGGACTTAGTCACCCGTATCACATTGGACAACCAGGTTGGGTACTGTATTTCCTTTATGTGGTCGGCGTCCACTAACTTATCCACCTCTTCGGCTATGATTTGTTGTTTATCATAATGGAAGTGCCTGCGTTTTTGCTTTACCGGGTAGTGATTTGGGTCGGTAATCAGGTGATGCTCAATTACATCCGGGTCAATTCCTGTCATGTCAGAGGCAGACCAGGCAAATATATGTTCATTCTTTAAGAGGAATTGGCTTATACCTTTCTTGAGGTTGACAGAGAGTTCACTCCTTATCTTTGCCCTCTTGGTTTCATCAGAGAGCTCCACCTCCTGAAGGTCTTTAGCCGGGCTTCCTCTCTTGGCATCTCTCTTTTCTTCAGGCAGATCTGGTCCCCAGCCGATTTGATACTTGGGCCAGAGTGAGTTTTCATAGCATTCCCGAGCTGAGAGTTGGGCTCCTCGAATGGTGGCCACGCCGGCCGGGGTCAGGAATTTCAGGGCCTCGTGGTAAGTTGAGGGGACGACCCTGAAGTGATTGAGTGCCACCCGACCTAAAATCCCATTGTAAGTGGAGTTACAATCCATCACAATGAAGTTGGCTTGCATCGACACCCACTTATCTCCATCTTTCAGTTTTAGCGGGAGGTTGATGACCCCTTCGGCTCGGTGGGACTGCCCGGTGAAACCAGCTAAAGTACCCCTCAATGGCCTGAGTCGACTCCTGTCCAACCCCATTTTCTCAAAAGCGCTAAGGAATAAGACTTCTGCCGAGCTCCCGGTGTCTACCATCAACCTTCTGACGGTAAAGTTAGCTATTTCAGCGCTGATCACCAGGGGGTCGTCATGGGGCAATATCACCCCCTCCAGGTCTTCTGAGGAGAAGGTAAGCTCCTGCATCCCCGGGGCCGGTCCCCGCATCGGTCCATACTCCATTCCAGCACGAACATAACCCTTCCTGCCTGCTGAGGTCTCCCCTCCTGACGCCAATCCTCCCGCAATGGTCTCAATCACGGCCAAGCGCCCGCCCCCAGCCTGGCGCCTAGGCGGACTCCTCTCCCTATCCCTTTGGTCGGGATTTCGGGCCGGCTGTAGATCTACATATCTCCGGAGGTGGCCTCGGGATATCAGGGCCTCAATCTCCTGTTTCAAGTCTTTACACTCTTCGGTGGTATGGCCGTAGTCCATGTGGTAGCGGCAATACTTGGTTCTATTGCGCTTCTCAGGTCGGCCCTTCATCCTTGGAGTTGGAGGTAGGTGGTTCTGGTGTTGGATCTCCATCAGGATCTGCTCCCTCGAGGTGTTAAGGGGAGTGAACATGGTGAGCCGGGGGTTCTGCTTTGGCTGTTGAGGCTGCTTGCCTCGGTCATTCTGGACTTTACCCCCAGGTTGGGCTCGGGAGGTCTCTCCCTTCTTGCTGGCTTCCTTCTCCTTGTCATCATCCCTCTTCGCCTGATGGATTTCCTCCGAGTGTATATACCCTTCTGCTCGTACCATCAGCTCGGATACAGTGTCCACGGGGTCGATTGCCAGGGAGGATGTAAGTGGTCCCGACCTCAGCCCACTTTGGTAAGCCATCAATGCCATGGAGTCCTCCAGGTTGGGAATTCGGAGGGACTCTTCATTGAATCTGGCCGTGTAAGCCCTCAAAATCTCTTATCTATGTTGCTTCACTAGCAGCAATGTAGAAGTATGGCGAGTGGCACGCCGGCTTCCAATGAAGCGGGACAGGAAAGCCTCAGCCAGCTGGTGAAAGCTTGCAATTGAACCAGGATGAAATTTTGGAACCAATCCAAGGCATTGCCAACCAGGGTGGTCGGGAATGTCTTCGCCTTCATGAGATCTGGCATGTCATGTAGGGTCATGTGGTGATCGAAATTGAGCAGGTGGCTGGCTGGGTCTCCATCTCCGTTGTAGACGGCCAGGTTGGGCATACGGTTGCCAGTGGGCAGTGGCGTGGCCAGTACCTGGAGGGAGAGTGGGCTCACGCCGAGCTGGTTGATGACCTTTGCTATGGCAGCTGCGGTCTTGGCCTGCTCGGGGTCGGCTTGAGCCGCCCTTTTACTTCTCGCTGCGTCGGATCTCGCCATCGGCTCTTGGAAGCCCTCCTCGTCCTGCGCCCGTTTTCGGCTTGACTCTGGGATGTGGAATTACGGACGCGATGGCCGCGGCATAGCCTCCTGTTGAGCCAGGGGCCCTCAGCTAGTCGGGATACCTGCTCCTTAAGTTCATCGAACATCCTCAGTATCATCCTTATCTCCAGTGATAGGCTGGAGTTAGGGTCTCCTTCTGCTGTGGGGTTGGTTTGAGTGGCTAAGTGTATACGTTGGCTCGTTCCAACGTCGGCTTGGGTTAGGTTTTGGCTAGGCACTTGCGTGGTTTCAAGGTCCCCTTCCGAGTTGGGCGAATCCTCTACCGATATGTTGTGGCTTCTAGTTTGTACCATAATGGTTTTTCAATGAGTGGTGAAGAGAGTTATAAAAGAACTCGTCGTTTCCCACAGACGGCGCCAAACTGTAGAGGTTGGAAATCTCACAGTTGAAGTTGGGAGCTACTTACGCCGAGCTGGACTTTTCAGGTTGGCCTCCGAGCTGTATTTTCCTGGTTGGCTACTAGACCTGCACAAGGAAAGGAAGGAAAAGGCGGGGTGACGACCCGGATTTTCCCCTCGAGCGTGCGAATGATTAGTATATCCGAGCTGACGAGGTAGCTGAAAACATTTAATAACGAGTTACCTCCTTAAATGAAGAGGGTGGAGCTCTATTTATACTAAGTTCTGGTCTGACAGCATTTAATGCAGCACAGCTTTTTGTCCCATCAGTGCTTTATGTCCCATCGGAACAGCTGGAACTGAGGTCGGGGTTTCCGGGGTCGGGTCAGTCAAACTGGTTGGACATTCAGTTGAACGCGCTGGCCTTGGCGCTGATTAGCCCGCTTCGGCTCGGGACGGATTCGCACCTCAGCTCGGTAACCCCTCGTCAGTTAGAATAAAATTAAAATAGGGATTCTCTAAAATAAGATGTAGGAAAGCTGTTGAGTGAAACTAAAATAAAGAATCTTTAAATGTAAATAACTAATTTAAATTCTCTATATGTAAAAATAAAATAAAAAAGTTATTGAAGTTGAACTTATAGCCACCACCGTGACCCAAAAAAAAAAAAAAGACATAAGTTGTCGACGTATCATTCCCTATATATTAGTAAACAACTTCCTCAATAGAAGATTATCTTCAATGGCGGCATGCATGGGGAACTTCTTGAAACCAATCAAACCATTACCTCCTTCAGCTTACAATAAACAACGACGAAAAAGCTATGTCTCTAAAGTTGCAGCAACAAATGATCACCAAGCTTATTCTTCCCAATCCACTCCTAAAATTCCCAATAAGCTTCATGAACACACAATCTTTAGGCGTTCAGCAAACTACCTACCACCCACTTGGTAGTTTGATCATATTCAGTCACTCGAATCTCCATTTGTGGTAAGTACTTTTACTTATTTATATATTTTGATTTTGATTTCTGTTTATATATATATTTGTATTTTATGGTAGGGAGAGATATATAAAAGACGAGCAACTAAGCTGAAGGAGCAAATAAATGTTATACTCTATGGAAAGAAGGAGCCACTCGATCAGTTGGAGTTGATCGATGACTTGCAAAGGCTTGGATTGTCTTACCATTTCGAGAGCCAAATAAAGCAAATTTTGACAAGTATTTACAACAAAATTAGTTGCAGTGAATTGAGGCTGCCCGATGAAAACAATTTATATGCTACAGCCCTTAATTTCCGACTTCTTCGGCAGCATGCTTTTAACATCTCTCAAGGTGGTTTTTGTTTTTTATTACATGGAAGTCAAAATCGAGGTCTTGAGATATTACCTCATCACCCCGTATTTTGATCACCTTTTCTTAATATATATAGTATAATTTTTATTATATATACAAAAAATTTAATATTCAATACATAGATTTTTACCTTAGGCATCCTCAATGGAGTCTCTAAAGAGTCTCTAAACAGTAATGATTGCTGTTTTAGAGACTCAATTGATCAAAATTCATCACCAATCGGGGTCTCTAAAACACTATTTGTTAGTTTTTGGCAAAATTATAACATCACTCAAGCTTTGAGTCTCCAAAATAGCACCTAGTCTCCATTTTTTTCAACAAATTTGTTGAAGAAAATGGAGACTATACAAAAAAATAAAAACGAGTCTCTAAAAAAAACAAGATCAGATCTGACGATGTCAGATTTTTCTAACATCGTCAGATTTTTTTTAAAAAAAAAGTACAAAAAAGGGGCGGTGCAGCGAAGAGGGGAGGGGGGGGGGGTAGGTGTGATAACCCGAACCCGGCATGCATTTAAGGACATTTAATTGCATTTAACTAAGTGTTATATTAGATGTTAGCATTGAATTTCGTGTTTATTTTTAAGTTAAACATGTATTTGTAGTTTTATTTTCATATTTCTTTTAGAAGTAATTAGAATAATACTTGAGCTAATTATTTTAACGGAATATCAACTACTTTTCATATTGATGTCAATCGGTTTTATTTTTCTTGCACTTAAATGCTCAGATTTCAATTAAATGAAAAGTAGCTCCGAGCCGGAGTAAATTTTGAACCATGATTACTTTTCAAAATTATATTTTCTTGAATTCTTTGAGATTTAATTGTTATTCTTTTGTTGTCGCAAAGTGCATTACATTTCGAGAGTAATAGTTAGAGAGTGATTTCTAGTCCTCAGCAAATAGTGAAAACTAGTGTTTAGTGTTTTAATTTTAGTGTTTTAGTTGTTGTTAGCTAGAATTAAAATTGTGTTATTTGTTTTAGCTTTAAAATGCCTAAAATAAGCCTAATTGATCAACTTAATCAACCATTGACCAAGCCTTGACTTTTGATTTTAGTTGCCAACTTATTTAAGCTTAACAAAGCACAAAATAAAAAAAAAGCTGAAAACAGAAACAAAGGGCCAAAAAAACAAGGAGAGGAAAAAAAAGAAATTTCAACATTCAAATCTTCGATTCTTCACGTGAACTTGTACGGGGTGGTTTCCGAGGCATCCTACGAGGTTTCCCTAGCATCTAGGAGCGTCTAAGGTGAGGGTTTCATCGTTATTTGCGCATTTGAAAATGTTGAACATAAACTTTAATTTTTGTGATTTAACCGTAGGTTGTTATTTTGTCCGTTTCATTGCTTAAAGAATGTTCCCTAGCAATTGTAGAACGTGTATTTATAGCTTTTTAACATTTTCTGCTGTTGAATATCGAAATTGAAATATAAATTGTGTAATGAATAGTAAATTATGAATAGTAAACCCCCGTTTCGATGAAGTTTCTCTGTTACGCGTTCTGTTGATGTTGGAAGGTGTTAGATATGCTAGAATGCCTAAATGTATGGTTTAATTGGAATGTGTAATGGAAAAACAGAGAAAAATAGCTTAGTGAAAGTTGGGGTCGTTTAGGTCAAGTTTGGCATTTTACCGTTTTGCGTGATGGCATTGTCTCGGGAGGTCATGGAAGCACTTTTGGTGCATTTGTGACATTGGTTGGGTAATCGGTTGAGGTAGTTGTAGTTCAAACAAGCAAAAGGGGAAATCGGGGCTTTGCGGGAATTCTAGGGCAAAGTGGGGTTTTGTGGTCTTTAGTCGTGCTGTATGATAACCTAGGAGGATTGGTGAAGTCGATTTCCAAAACTCGTGGCTCGTTTGGAAGTAGTAGCGTTTGGTAAGTTGGGGTCATTTTCGTGATTTTGTGTGTTTTCATAGAATATTGCTTATAGAATACTTATATTGCGTATAGAATGCTTATAATGCCTATAGAATACTTGTTATTGCTTGGTAATGTTCGTTGGTGTTGTTCTTGTTACTTATTTGATTGTTAATGCTTGTTAATGCTTATTACGCTTGTTAGAGTTGATTGTTGATTGAAATGTTTAACAATTGTTGATAATGCTTGATATCTCGTTTATCTCCTCTATTTTGTATTGTTGTGCTATCACTCGTTATCGTCTTGTGTCGTGTCTTGCATTGCATAGTGTTAGGGCGGTGTGGTGGGCCTCTCTGGGTAGCCTCGGGTTGCCAGTATTGGTTGCCCTAGCTCCGTGTCCTATTCCCTTTCTCGCTTGGGTTGCCTCCAGGGAGATTTGGGTCGTAGAATTGATGGTTATTCCCGGGGTATTCCAAATTGGTCTTATAAGGTGGTTGCACGCTTATTGTCATCGTTGTCAACATCAAGCTCGAGATTGATGTATCGCTCGTGAAATGGTACATTGCTCGTATGAGTGAACCATAGCCTTCAGAGTGTGGTATAGCTTTGAATGGTTGTGTTAATGCTTTCAGTAATTGCTTATTGTATTGATTGTTTGTCTTGATTGCTTATTTATCAATTATATTGCTTAACTGTCTTATTTGCATTGCACGACTTTCTTTATCTCCAATTCGATATCTGTCTTGCCCTCACTGAGTATACGTGTTGTGTATACTCACTCATCACCACCACATTTCAGGAAATGTCATGTTAGCTAGAAAGTTCGTGATTTCGTGAAAGTTCGTGCTTGAAGAGTTGTTTTGCGTGCCTATGTGGCTTGAATGTCGAAGTTGTAAAGATATATGCTTTCATATGTTGTATGTATTTATTGTTAAAAGAAATGTAATTTAAATCTAGCTAGGTAGTTGAGGTAAATTGATAAGCTAGTTTCTGTAATCAGTTAACATAGCTTAACTTCAATGCATGTTTGTAATGTCCAAAGGAAAAGAGTTAGAATGGCGTGATAGTTTATTTTATGCAGTAGCTTAGTATGGTTTAATTGTCTAGTTTGAATGTACTTGTAAAAAATGTAAAGAGATGGGTTAGCTTTTAAATCGGAAATGTATGTATATTTGCTTGTGGTTGCTTGTTGAGAACAAGGCTCGGATGGCCTTGAGGTGGTTGAATGTTTGGACATGGTATTGGTCCACTTATATGCTGTCGCAGGTTTGCTTTTTGCCTAGAAACAGGAGAGACTCCGTCCGTTTTCCCTAAAAATTATACCCGGGTTTGGATTTGGGTTGTGTTTAGATCGATTGATAGAACTCCCGGTCTCGAGAGGGATCGGGGTGTTACAGGTGGTATCAGAGCTTGTCTAGCTCATAAGCCGGGACAGGGTCCTCGGTCTGGTGGGTAGTGACCCTTGAATGTGTGCTTGTTAAGTGTGTCTTAAAAGTGTATGCTTGTATGTGAGATTGTGTGTCTTGACTTGAATGTATGCACTTATGTGATATAGTTATGTGTTATGTGTTAAATGTTTCTCAAGAAAGGTGAAATGTCTAGTTGTCTATCGAATTGACTTATTGAATTGGCATCGTGAATCGAATCGACCTCGTGAATTGTTATTTGCTTGAAGTATTACTTGTAATGTGTGTATAGAATGTCTTGAATTAGCTATGCCGTGATTTGAATTGATTATGTTGTGCTTGACTTGATTGTCGTGATTGAGTGACTTTGTTGAATAAACTGTTTTGTAAACTTGCTTGCATAATAGTTTAAGGCATATGTATAACTGTGATATATTGGCATTCATACATGTCTTATGGAAATAGTAAGTAAGTCCTCTTCCTCCCCTGAAGAAAGTGGTTCACCGCTGGCTTTTCAAGGTGTATGGATTGGCAGGAAATGAATGGCATTTGACTAGCCTTTATTTGGGAATTGGTGTTTGTTTTTGGAGCTCGGTTATTGGCAAATCTCTATGGTCCTCCTCTGTGCTTAACAGTTGTGAAAGAGTAGCTTTCTCTTGGGGTTTTATTTGGTTATTCTTTGGAGCATTGTTTCGGATATCTTCTTCAGTGTTCCTCAGTTGGTTTGGTATTTGGAATTCCTATCAGACTTATTGTATAGTACTACTTATGGTATTCTTTGAAATTCTTATTGGGCGTTCTATTGGTATTTTCCTTATTGGCAAGGTTGTATGAAGTACTTACTTGGCAAACAGTGAAGAGGTCTCAGAGTTTGGTTTTGGTATATTGTTCACCAGTTCGGTGTTTATCCTTGGAGTTTTCGTCCATCTGGGAAACTATGTTTGTTATTCAACCTGGTTGTCTTATTGGGCACATTGTATTTTCTCTACTATTTCCTTTGACATTCCTCTCAGCATTTGATAGCAAAACTCGGAATCTAATTTGTTGTTCCATGGGGTTATTATTTGGAAGGCTTCTTTGGAACTTTGGAAGTATATTTGATTGGGTTTCTTAATATTTTCTTCAGCACTCTTAACAAGGAATTCTTCTATGAAATTCATGACCAGTGGGGTAATTCTTTGGACCTCTAGATAGAACATTTGATTGAGCCTTTATTTGGCTTTTTGCTTGGGGATTCTCGGGCAGTAATATTTGAACTTCTACTAGAGATTCGTGTATGGGGTATTCATTCGATATTCCTCTTATCATTAATATGTGATGTGATTTTATCTACAGTATCTTTGCTTTAGTCTTTATTGGTATTATCTCGGCGCTTCTGGTTGGAATTTATTCTTCTTCGGTATTCGTGTCAACGGGATTCTTGTACGGTATCTACATTTGAGCCTTTATTTGGCGTTACCACTTGGCATTTCTACTTGAACTTTCTTATTGGTCATCTTGATTAAATACTTGTTCAGTAGCTAATGAAGACTAGTCAGAGTTGGATTTCAGTAGATGCAGAGTTCTATTGGAAGAAGAATTGCGAGGACGCAATTGTTTTAAGGGGGAAAGGATGTGATAACCCGAACCCGGCATGCATTTAAGGACATTTAATTTCATTTAACTAAGTGTTATCTTAGATGTTAACATTGAATTTCGCGTTTATTTTTAAGTTAAACATGTATTTGTAGTTTTATTTTCATATTTCTTTTAGAAGTAATTAGAATAATACTTGAGCTAATTATTTTAACGGAATATCAACTACTTTTCATATTGATGTCAATCGGTTTTATTTTTCTTGCACTTAAATGCTCAGATTTCAATTAAATGAAAAGTAGCTCCGAGCCGGAGTAAATTTTGAACCATGATTACTCTTCAAAATTATATTTTCTTGAATTCTTTGATATTTAATTGTTATTTTTTTGTTGTCGCAAAGTGCATTGCATTTCGAGAGTAATAGTTAAAGAGTGATTTCTAGTCCTCAGCAAATAGTGAAAACTAGTGTTTAGTGTTTTAATTCTAGTGTTTTAGTTGTTGTTAGCTAGAATTAAAATTGTGTTATTTGTTTTAGCTTTAAAATGCCTAAAATAAACCTAATTGATCAACTTAATCAACCATTGACCAAGCCTTGACTTTTGATTTTAGTTGCCAACTTATTTAAGCTTAACAAAGCACAAAATAAAAAAAAAAGGATCTGAAAACATAAACAAAGGGCCGAAAAAACAAGGAGAGGAAAAAAAGAAATTTCAACATTCAAATCTTCGATTCTTCGCGTGAGCTTGTACGGGGTGGTTTTCGAGGCATCCTACGAGGTTTCCCTAGCATCTAGGAGTGTCTAAGGTGAGGGTTTCAACGTTATTTGCGCATTTGAAAATGTTGAACATAAACTTTAATTTTCGTGATTTAACCGTAGGTTGTTATTTTGTCCGTTTCATTGCTTAAAAAATGTTCCCTAGCAATTGTAGAACGTGTATTTATAGCTTTTTAACATTTTATGCGGTTGAATATCGAAATTGAAATATAAATTGTGTAATGAATAGTAAATTATGAATAGTAAACCCCCGTTTCGATGAAGTTACTCTGTTACGCGTTCTGTTGATGTAGGAAGGTGTTAGATATGCTAGAATGCCTAAATGTATGGTTTAATTGGAATGTGTAATGGAAAAACGGAGAAAAACGGCTTAGTGAAAGTTGGGGTCGTTTAGGTCAAGTTTGGCATTTTACCGTTTTGCGTGATGGCATTGTCTTGGGAGGTCATGGAAGCACTTTTGGTGTAGTTGTGACATTGGTTGGGTAATCAGTTGAGATAGTTGTAGTTCAAACGAGCAAAGGGGGAAATCGGGGCTTTGCGGGAATTCTAGGGCAAAGTGGGGTTTTGTGGTCTTTAGTCGTGCTGTATGGTAACCTAGGAGGATTGGTGAAGTCGATTTCCAAAACTCGTGCCTCGTTTAGAAGTAGTAGCGTTTGGTAAGTTGGGGTCATTTTCGTGATTTTGTGTGTTTTCATAGAATATTGCTTATAGAATGCTTATAGAATGATTATATTGCTTATAGAATGCTTATATTGCTTATAGAATGCTTATAATGCCTATAGAATACTTGTTATTGCTTGATAATGTTAGTTGGTGTTGTTCTTGTTACTTGTTTGATTGTTAATGCTTATTACGCTTGTTAGAGTTGATTGTTGATTGAAATGTTTAACAATTGTTGATAATGCTTGATATCTCGTTTATCTCCTCTATTTTGTATTGTTGTGCTATCGCTCGTTATCGCCTTGTGTCATGTCTTGCATTGCATAGTGCCAGGGCGGTGTGATGGGCCTCTCTGGGTAGCCTCGGGTTGCCAGTGTTGGTTGCCCTAGCTCCGTGTCCTATTCCCTTTCTCGCTTGGGTTGCCTCCCAGGGAGATTTAGGTCGTAGAATTGATGGTTACTCCCGGGGTATTCCAAACTAGTGTTATAAGGTGGTTGCGCGCTTATTGTCATCGTTGTCAACATCAAGCTCGAGATTGATGTATCGCTCGTGAAATGGTATATTGCTCGTATAAGTGAACCATAGCCTTCAGAGTGTGGTATTGCTTAACTGTCTTATTTGCATTGCACGACTTTCTTTCTCTCCAATTCGATATTTGTCTCGCCCTCACTGAGTATACGTGTTGTGTATACTCACTCCTCACCACCACATTTCAGGAAATGTCATGTTAGCTGGAAAGTTCGTGATTTCGTGAAAGTTCGTGCCTGAAGAGTTGTTTTGCGTGCCTATGTGGCTTGAGTATCGAAGTTGTAAAGATATATGCTTTCATATGTTGTATGTATTTATTGTTAAAAGAAATGTAATTTAAATCTAGCTAGGTAGTTGAGGTAAATTGATAACCTAGTTTCTGCAATCAGTTAGCATAGCTTAACTTCAATGCATGTTTGTAATGTCCAAAGGAAAAGAGTTAGAATGACATGATAGTTTATTTTATGCAGTAGCTTAGTATGGTTTAATTGTCTAGTTTGAATGTACTTGTCAAAAATGTAAAGAGATAGGTTAGCTTTTAAATCAGAAATGTATGTATATTTGATTGTGGTTGCTTGTTTAGAACAAGGCTCGGATGGCCTTGAGGTGGTTGAATGTTTGGACATGGTATTGGTCCACTTATATGCTGTCGCAGGTTTGCTTTTTGCCTAGAAACAGGGGAGACTCCGTCCGTTTTCCCTAAAAATTATGCCCGGGTTTGGATTTGGGTTGTGTTTAGATCGATTGATAGAACTCCCGGTCTCGAGAGGGATCGGGGTGTTACAGTAGGTGCGTGGGGGAGGGGTGCAGCGAACAGAAAGAAAAAGAGAGGAGAGGGGGTGGGTGCGTGAGGGGGGGGGGGGTGTGCAGCGAACAGAAAGGGAAAGAGATGAGGGGGGTGGGTGCGTGGGGGGGAGGCTGCAACGAACAGAAAGGGAAAGAGGGGAGAGGGGGGCGGGGCCGTGGGGGGGGGGGGGAGGGGGGGAGAAGGGGTGGCGTGCAGCATGCTGTGCTCACCATTGTTGTTTTTGCTACTTTGCAAAAACTAATTGTTGTTTTTGCTGTTTGTTTGTTTGTTTTTTTTTAATTTTTTATTCTCATTGACTTTTTGTTAAATTTGAATAAAAAATCACCACAATTACGTTTACAAGCGTGAAATCACCTTTCAAAATTTCAACTTGACTTCTCTAATATTTATTATGTTTGAAAGTTAACGATAATATTATTTTGAACATTTGGAACTTATAATACGAGTTTTGAATTAATTAGAACTAATTAAAAAATTAGAATAAATAATTAGAATTTTTAATTAAGGTAGTGTATTTAGAGTTTTTTAATTAGACTTTTTTTAAATTATGGTTTTGTATTTTATTTTTTGTATTTTATTTTTTTAATTTAGTTTTTTTGCTTTGGTAAACTTTTTTAGTTTTTATAGTTTTTTTATTTTACGTTTTTTTAGTTTAGGTAATTTTTTAATTGTAATTAAGCTTTTTTTTAATTAGAGATTTTTAATTAGTTTTTTTTCGTTCAATTATATAATTAAACGTAATCTTAATTTTTTAAATGTTATGTTTGTCGCAATTTATTTATTTTTTGGTTGAAATATTCGTTAAAGAAGTTGAAATAATCTAAATAACAATTAATTTAAAAAAAATAACACATAATCAAATTATTATATAAAATTAAAATTAACACAATATAAAAACTCAATTTTATAGAGACCGTCACTGGGGATCAATTAATTTTTATCTTGGTCTCTAAATGGATATTTAAAATAGTTTTTTGCTTTGGTCTCTAAGTGGGTCTCTAAAACACTATTTGGTCTCTATATGGGTCTCTAAAATGATGGATAGAGACCCATTATAGAGACTCTATTGAGTATAGCCTTACAAATGAAGGGTGAAAGTGTGAAAAAGTGACATAAAATATTATTCTTCACGACTACACAAAACAATGGTGTCGTACATGCTTTATAATATAATTAATGTACCCAACCCTTATTTTTAAAATTTGAAGTAATGGTATATATCACCTGGCATCATGCTTTATCTCATCACACTAGTTAATTTTTTTCCAAATAAATGAATTATATTTACATATGATGTCTAAACACAAGACCGTATAGTTAAATGTCAATTAGGAGGCGAAATTTCAATAATATATATCAGCTGACTTGCATCTTATTTTCAGATATTTTTCATTGTTATATAACTAAGGATGGAGAAATAAAACCTGCCCTATATGAGGATACAAAGGGAATTCTCTACTTGGACAAAGCTTCTTATTTCTTAGTTGAAGGTGAAAGCATTATGGAGTTGGCAATGAAATCCACAGCCAAACATCTTAAGAAGAATCTAGAAGATGAAAAATTAGATCAAGATCTTGCACTACTAGTGAGCCATGTATTGGATATGCCACTGCATTGGCAGATGCCAAAGTTAGAGGCGAGGTGGTTCATGAACGACATATATGAGAGAAGAGCTAACATGAACCCTATTCTGCTTGAGCTCGCTAAATTGGACTTCAATATTGTTCCAGCACAACACTTGCAAGACCTCAAAGATGTGTCACGGTGAGAAAGAAAAAAAAAAAAAAAAGAGCTCTTATGAAAAGCTTAGGTGCTATTTGAAACTGTTTTCAATTTTTTTTTTTCACTTGTTCTTATTCCTCCCTCTACTCCTCTAGCTCCCTCACGTACCGCCATCCCCATACCTCTGAACACATTTTAAATTATTTTTTTATCAATTAATTTATAATTAAAACTTAATTAAATTTAAATTTAATTACTCATTATTTGATTAATTAATTTTAATTTTAATTACTAATTATTTGATCTTAATTATTTATCAATTTAATTAATTAGTAACTAATCATTTGATTTTATTAATTAAAATTAACAACTTAATTAATTGAATTAATAAATTTCATAAAAAATTGTAGTTCGATAAAAAAAAATTCATCTAATTTTAAGGCGTCTTCATTTTAAAAAATTGGTTCAAAGAACAATTGTACTCAAACAAATTTTCTGTTCTTTTGTTGTTAAAAATTATTTTTGAAACTATTTTCAAAAACTGTACTACAAAACAAATAAAGGTGTCTTTTAAAGAATTAAAGGGAAGTGGGAATCATTTTGAGACATCCCAAGTAGAAGAGATGTCACTAGCTAGCTTTAGCACACCTTATTAGTTAGAAAAATACAGGCTGAGAAGAACATTTATGTTAATTGCACATATGAATAAATTTTATTGAGAAACAAATGAAAATTGTTAGTATTTATAAGTAATATTCATAGTTCATAGAAGTTACTATAAGTAACTTAAAACATAAAAACTCAACATAAAGATTGTATATTAGAGAAAAAAGATTCAAAGGCATATCTTACATTAGTAAATAGTAATAAGGAAGTGTTGTGGAAATAGTTATCACAAAAATTGCGATAAAAAATATTATGAGTTTGAAATATGGAGTAGAATATGTAATATGTCTAGTACACAATTTAATTTAAAAAATGATTGTTAATATTATACATATCCAATGAGTATATTTTTGTGGTGAAAAAACTTGTATTAAACCAAGAAAAATTTGTTTATCCAACACCGGTACAATCAAAATTATTTCTAATATGATTTTGAAGTTTAAGGGAAAGATTAACAACCCAATCAGATCAAGGGAGATCTAGAAGTAGTCCTAGCTACTTTGTCCACCCAATCAACAACCTTATTTGCTTGCCCGTGAATATGTTCGATTGAACACCTTAACACTAAAAATCTTGATTTGGTTTCCATGTACAGGTGATGGAAGAGAACAGGCCTTGCAGAAAAATTAGGGTTTGCAAGGGACAGAATGGTGGAGAGTTTCTTTTGGACTATTGGACCGATGTTTGAGCCTCAATATGGACACTTTAGAAAAACAATGACTAAAGTGAATGCGTTAATTACAACAATAGACGATGTATATGATGTTTATGGCACCTTGGATGAACTGAAGTTCTTCACAGATGTTGTCGGGAGGTAAATCCTAGATCACTTATATGATAAAATCACCCCAGAGGCATGGTCCTCTAGCGGTAGTGGGGTTAAATCGCTCTTGTAAGATTGTAGATTTGATACTTTCCACTATTGCACTTGAGAGTTTACTAGTTGGAGATCGGACTCTACTAACTAGATTCCTACGTCATCCAAAAAAAGAAAGCGTGTATAATAAAATCATATGTTATGTATGCTAGCATTGGCCGTAACTCTATTTTAAAAAATTTTCAGGTGGGATATCAATGCAACAAAGCAGCTTCCGGACTATATGAAAGTATGTTTTTTGGAACTCTACAATAACGTCAACGATATGGCTTACGACGCTCTTAAAAAACGTGAAGTTGATCACAATATTCTTCCCTACTTGAGAAAATGGGTATTGCTTCACTTTTGAATGTTTGTGATTGTCACTTGCTGGTGAATTATAATTAGTAGTTCAGCTACAACTTCTGAAACAACATGATACACCGTAGTTTGCTGAAAAAGCATATTATTCCTTGTCTTTTTTGCTAAGTGATATTGCACAACCTCGTAAATATTTAGAAACTAAAACCATAATTACGGTACTCACTTATTCACTGTTTAAATATTTTAGTTGGAAGATAGCATATTTACGAGAGGCAAAATGGTACTTCAGTGGATATACACCAACACTGGAAGAGTACCTCAATAATGCATGGATTTCGATATCAGCTCCTGCGGTGTTAGTGCACGTATATTTCCTTGTTTCTTCTCTATTCAAAGAGGAAGCATTAAAATGCTTTCACAATTATCATAATATAATCCGCTGGTCAGCAATGATTTTACGACTCACAGACGATTTAGAAACATCTTCAGTTTGTTCACAATCTATATATATATGCCATCAGTGGCAGACCTACTCTATATTGAGTGTAAGCAAAGACTTACATTAAAAAAAAATTAATATGGGTCAGTGGTTAGAGAAATGCCTTTAAAATCCTTTGGTGCTACAGGTTGCAGATTTTTTTTGCAGTGCACTTTGTTTTAGCTTGTTATGTTTTTTTTTTTTTAACAAAAAAAAAAACCTTGCTCACTTTTCCAAATCAAACCCTTCTCTCTCATTTACAACCACACGCACAAACCCAAATCATTTTATCTCCTTTACAAACCACCCGTACAAATCCATCAATATCCATCAAACCCAAATTGACAGATTCCCAAATCAAACCCATTTGGCAAGTAGGCAAGGTAACATCTTTTTCCTTACACATTTTAATACCATATTGTTTTCTTATAGTGCTCTACTTCGTTTTATTGTGGAGTGAAACAGATTGTGTTTTGAGATTTGACTTTTTAGATTGTGGAGAATATTTAATATTAATGGCTAAATGTCACAGCAACATTGATTAGATGCGTTTAGATAGCTTTCATCTTTTTTAATTTTTGAATTTTCAATTGTTGTAATCATTATCTTGACTTTTTCATTTGTTGTTATCATTATGTTCCTTGTATCAATCTGATACACGCACTGTACTACAAATACTGTAGAAAAAGAACTCAAAAAGAATTAATTGGTTTTCTAGGAGATTATTTGTTATCATATTTAATGGTTTTTGCATTGAAAAAATTGATATGGTATATGACTAGATGATTTCACTACACAACATAAATGAAACCCAACTAAGAAATGATTTCCAGTTTATGTTCTATCCAAAAGTATACACGAAAGTGAAGAAGATTATGGTCAAACGGTTTAGTTATCGAGACATTTTATCAAGTTGAGAAGAACTTATTGCTTCAATGGCTTCTATTATTTAGATTTCTTTATGCTATCATCTGTCATGTCCCTTTGTGTTCTTAAATTAAATTTTTTTTTTGTTGAAGATATCATGGATAAATTTTTAAAGAAGAGGTCAATTTTCGATGAAATGAGTAAAGATAATGAACATCATAGTTCAAAACAACCTCGGATTAAGGTCAATGTAGAAGATCTACCTACAGATCCTGGATTATGCCAAAAAATTATAAACTATCATCCAAATGATCAAGATAAAGTACGGAGATATTATTTACAAAAGGGACCTTGTCAACCCTGTCATCATAATTTTCCTCAAAGAATGTTTGGGAATAAGGCTAGAAGATTTTGTTCCTTTTGGTTTAATGAATTTGGTTGTTGGTTAGAATACAACATAAAGAAAGATGCTGCATATTGTTTGCATTGTTATCTTTTTAGGACTGATGTTGGAAAACAGTCAGGTGGAGATGTATTTATTATAAATGGGTTTACCAATTGGAGTGTTAAAGCTAGACTTCATACCCATATTGGAGGTCCAAACAGTGCACATAACAATGCTTACAAAATGGCCCAAGACTTGATGAAGCAAAGCCAACACATTGAAACTGCTATCTTGAAGCAATCCAATCAAGTTCGTGAAATATATCGATGTCGATTAACTGCTTCAATTACTTGTATTCGCCATTTAGACTCCATACAAACATTTGACTTTGCATTTCTTTTACATTTGATGAAAAATGTGTTAGGAATTACAAATGAATTATCACAAGCATTGCAAAAGAAAGATCAAGATATCATTACTGCCATGGGATTGGTTTGTATCTCAAAGGAACGTTTGCAATATCTGAGAGATAGTGGATGAGAATCTTTATTGAATGAAGTTTCTTTGTTTTGCACAACTCATGATATTGACATTCCTAATATGGAAGAGATGTTTTTATTGAAAGGGAGATCGCGGCGTAAAGTTCAAAATGTTATGAATTTACATAATTATCGCATTGATTTGTTTTATACGATTGTGTGGACATACAACTTCAAGAGCTTAATAACCGTTTCACTGAGTCAAATACCAGGTTGTTTCTTTGTTTGAGATGCTTGAATCCAGACAACTCATTTGATGCATTTGACAAGCACAAGTTGATTGAATTTGCTAAGTTTTATTCAAATGATTTTTCTCTCATGGATTTGGTAGTTCTTGAAAATCAGTTGGAGACATATATTCTTGATATGCGAAGAAGTGATGAATTCTCAGAGTTAAAAGGGACAGCTTGCCTTGCAGAGATGCTAGTGAAGATTGGAAAGCATCGTGTTTATCAATTGGTTTATTTACTTATTAAGCTGACATTGACTTTACCAGTTGCTACAGTCACAGTAGAAAGAGCATTTTCAGCGATGAAAATTGTGAAGACTGAATTATGGAATCGAATGGGAGATGATTTAATGAATGATTTATTAGTCTCTTACATAGAAAGAGATGTATTTGAAGGTATCGACAATGAGTTGATTATTCAAGACTTTCAAAAAAATGCATTCACGTTGGGGACAATTATAAAATATACTTTTTGTATTGCTGTACTTTAAAGTCACTTTTTTCCTCTCTTTTGTATTTAAAATGTGCCTAATATGTATTTGTTTACGTATATATAAGTTTACTTGAACCTTTGATTATTCACTATATCTTTGTGATACATGCACTGACCCCCGTAGTCTAGGTCCGTCACTGTATGCCATTCAAATTTTTTTTTTTTTTCATTTTGTTGGAGATCTCAAAATTTAGTTACAACAGTAATCTTGCAGTGTTACATGAATGAAGCTGGTGTTTCTGAAGAAAAAGCACGGGAACACATAAGATTTTTGATTGGAGAGACATGAAAAAAGATGAACAAAGATGGAGTTGCAAACTTGCCCTTCTCAAAAACTTTTAAAAGGGTTGCAATGAATCTTGCAAGAATGGGACAATGCATATATGAGAATGGTGATGGACATGGTCATCAAGATGCTGAGACGAAGAATCGAATCATTAAGTTGCTCTTCCAGCCAATTCCTCTTGTATAAATATAGTTTGGGCCTATTATTAAGTGAAGAATAATAAAATTTGTCGGGTATCTGCACCTTGTAAATTTTTTGTAGTAGTGAAGAAGGGCTTTATACTTGACCAAAAAAAAAAAGAAGGGCTTTATGGACCTCTGTTCAAGTGTTGGCTCCATTCTTAAGGTTGTTTGAATGATAATTTTTCAACGAGAAATACTAAACATTACACATTTTTTATTATCTATTTATTACTTCTGATATATATGCTTAGTTGGTATATTAACTTGCGAAACTTTTTTGATTCTCTTCATTTAACATGCTAATTAAACATGTATATAAAACGTGATAAATAAATAATAAAAACAGAGCAATACATAACAACACTCTTTTTTAAGTAGTGCCAACATGGATGATAATAGTATGAAAAGCCTACCCAATTATGAAATTTACCATGACAATGCAAATCACGTACGACTAAAATACAGGGGTTAACTTCCATAAATCATCACTATGAAATCTGTTGACTATTCTTTTTTTTTTTGTCGGTAAATCTGTTGACCTTTCAAAGGAGCTGGACACCAACACGCGATGTATCTTTGGCTTGTTGCTTCTGTTCTAATAATTGTACCAGCACTTTATTGTTTTTGTAGCCAAGGCCATGCGTATAACGTGTGCCATTAACCTTAATTATGTATAGCATCGAACTTTGATATGGGATCCTCATTTAAATTGAGCTGATTTTGTTTTTGTACGAAGAATTTAAATACGAATAGAATCACTTGAAAAAAAAGAAAAAAAAAATGTTACAAACTTTCTTCTTTTCAACGTGCTTAGTTGATGGATGTTACAAATCTTATTTTCAACGTGCTTAGTTTTGACCCAAAAAAAAAAGGTGCTTAGTTGGTGAATTCTTTCCAATCCCAATAAAAAACTTACTCTTCATATGTCCTCTAATAAGTGACAACGATTTAATAATTTTATCATAACATCTGTAAAATTTTTTGCTGAAATGTTTAAAATTAAGGCAATAAATCTCATCCTAATATGTAAATTGACGGGTGTGGAACCCACAACCATTTTTAAATCTTTCGCCATGACTTGTATTACACATCTACTCTATCCAATTCTCTCCTTCATCATCAAGCTCTTCACTTTGACAATGCTGGTGAGGTGTGGGTCTCTCTTGAGTTGTCCTTTCAAACCTCAGGTTCCATTGCACCCTGACCCCACCACCCACCACCCACCACCCACCACCCACCGTCCATTGAGTACGTGGCTCTTCCTGTTAGCAATTAAGCATTGCCGTGGAAGCAGCGGTTCCACGTATGAGCAATTATTGAGCCTTGCTTGAGTAGTCTAGAGTCTAGACTGTTCCAATTCAATAGATTCGTAAGCTTTGGTGAAACCTTTCTTCTTTCTCTCTTTTTGTCAAAGACGTAAGTTATCATCTAAGAGTATGGATGAAATCGAGAAGTACTAAATTTATTGCAATTAGATATTTTTAACGTATTTCAACAACTTCTATTGTATCAAAAAAAAATAATAATAATAATTATCTACATATTATTCCTTATATATAAAGTATACTTAATAAACAACATTTGTCACGCTCCTAAAGTACGTCAAAGCAAATATCCAAAACAGTGACGAAGTCATTGAACAGTGGTTTATCACTGTTAAAACAGTGGATGTCATTAAATAAAGGGTAAATGTCTAGTTTAGTCCATTATGTTTGGTATAAATGATACTTTCATCCATTATCTTTCAAAATGAACCTTTTAGTCCATTATCTTTGATATAATTGACATTTTCATCAATTATCTTTCGAAATGAGCCTTTTAGTCCAATGACACCATTAGTCCAATATGTTTCCTCCAATATATTTTGAAGTTGGACTAACGACGTTACTTATGTGAAATATATTGAATTAAAATATTCATTTCATCAATTATCTTTCAAATAGTGAGTGGTAAAGGTTGCTTGATAAATGATGGGTCGTCACAACTTCCCTAACCAGAATCAATGCAATCAACATATAGAATAATGTTATGAAATAATGAATATTCACCACTCAAACAAGAATACTCATACCCAAACAAATTATTGGCAAATAAATAGTACTGTGAACAATACCATGTGAAGCCGCTGGATGAATACTATTGTGAACAGTACCTCCGAAATTTCAATAGTGAAGCCACCGGATATTATACAAATAGTAACACGTAAATAGTAACTACATAATAACTATGTTTTTTCTATAAATAGATGTTCATTGTAATTCAAAATTTACAGTGAAATCAATAGAATTCTCTTTAACTACTCTTAATTTTTTCTTATATTATTTTGTTTCTAGCAATTATTTTATAACAAATAAAATATAATCTCCAATGGCGGCACGCATCATGAACATCATGAAACCAATTGAAGGATTTGCTCCTTCCACTAAAGAACGAGGAAAAAGCTATGTCGTCTCTAATGGTGCAGCTACAAATGGCCGCGCTTATTCTTCCCGACCCACTATTAAAATTGCCACTAAGCTTCATCATCATGACCATGCAATCATCAGGCGTACAGCAAACTACCAACCACCCAATTGGCAATTCGATTATATTCAGTCACTCGAAGTTGCAGATGTGGTAAGTGTTTAAATATACATTTATTTTTTATCGTAAAATTATAAATTTTAAAACAATCTTATAAAATCTCATTTTATTTCTCCTAATACTAACTAGTTTTTTAGTTATAAGCTCAACTCAAGAAAATTATAAAGTTATACAATACAACGTTGGTCATTTACAATGCTTCTCTTAAACTTTTTACATTTACAAAAACAAAGTCTAATTGCTTGAGTAATACCTTCCAAGACCTGATCTTCACTTTGAAATGCTGCTCTATGAATACGTTGCTTTCTTTCCTTCCAAATAGTGTTGGGCTCTTGGTCCAATCTTGTTCATCTTTCCGCGTGTGTCATCAGAATATATACTTGTTTCACATTAAAAAATTATAAATTAATTTTAAACGGGATTATTCTTCTTAGCACCAATCAATTTTAGAATGAAACCTTATGATTCTTAATAATAAGTGCATTACATAATTATATTTTTTTTCTTATTATTGTTCCAAATATCATGAATCTAATTTCAGTTTGCGAAAATTATTTGGTAGGTAGAGACATATATAAAACGAGCCACTCAACTCAAGGAGCAAATTAAGGTCATGCTCGATGGAAAGATGGAGCCACTGAATCCGTTGGAGTTGATAGATGACTTGCAAAGACTTGGATTGTCTTACAGCTTTGAGAGCCAAATTAAGCAAATTTTGACAAGTATTTACAACAAAATTTGCAGTGACTTGAGGCCCGTTGAAAACAATTTATATGCTACTGCCCTTTCTTTCCGACTTCTTAGGCAGCATGCTTTTAATGTCTCTCAAGGTCATTATCTGTCTATTTTTAGTAAATTTTCTTTTAGCGATACTATATAACATTCTATTTTTATCACTCATTTATCACTTGTTCTATTTGGCATGTTCAAATTTTTAACCAACTCTTTTATTTCTTTTTCTTCTTTTAGCATGCCAAATGTTATAATATTTTTTTATTTCTTATTTTATTTAAGCCGATTGCAATAATGGAGTATACTTCAATTGGTTTTTTTTAGGATACACATTTTTTTTCTAGCAAGTGATGTGTGTAATAGTATCGATATTAATTTTCCAAGCTTATCTCCTGTTAATTTGTTTATATTTTTTCACAATTGGACAAAAATAAAGATAAATATAATTTACTATTGAAATTGGCTTACAGAATATGAAAAGTATATAACATAATAGTTTGGTCATTAGGGTTTCAAAATGAAAACACACAAGCTTTTATTTATATATCTTTGAAGTAAAAAAAATGCAACTTATTTTATTTTCAAAGGTTGGTAACACTTTACTCCCGAGTATATATATATATATATATATATATATATATATATATATATACCCTAATATTTATTTGTATTACTTAACTTTCTCAAGGGTAGTTATGTATATTTCTTAGTTTAACGTATTAACTTTGATGGTCACTTTTGTTAACCAAAACAAGTAAAGAAATTAAGTGATACAAAATAAATATTATAGGGTAAAAGGTTACACAAGATATAGAGTAAGGGGAGTATAATTAACCCTTCTTATTATGTGTAAGTCCATAATTCTCTTCTTTGACAATATCAGCTAATTTGCATCTTATTTTCAGATATTTTTCATTGTTATATAACCAAGGATGGAGAAATAAAACCTGCCCTATATGAGGATACAAAGGGAATGCTCTACTTGTACGAAGCTTCTTATTTCTTAGTTGAAGGTGAAAGCATTTTGGAGTTGGCAATGAAATCCACAACCAAACATCTTAAGAAGAATGTAGAAGATGGAAAATTAGATCAAGATCTTGCAATACTAGTGAGCCATGCATTGGATATGCCACAGCACTGGCGGATGCCAAGGTTAGAGGCGAGGTGGTTCATGGACATATATGAGAGTAGAGCTGACATGAACCCTGTTCTGCTTGAGCTTGCTAAATTGGACTTCAATATTGTTCAAACACAACACTTGCAAGACCTCAAAGATGTGTCATGGTGAGGAAAAATCTTATATTTATCCATCTCTTAACGTATGACATGGTCACTTTAGAAGAAATTTTGAGGAAAAATCTTATATTTATCCATCTCTTAACGTATGACATGGTCACTTTAGAAGAAACTATGGGTTTGGCTACAAAATATTTTGGATCCCCACAATTTATTTACAGCGCGTGCATTCACGTGCTTGATCGGGCCCACAGCTTGTGAGAGTGACATTTCAGACGTCAAAATATTTTGTAGCCAAAATCTAAAAACTATAGGTAAGCAACGAAAATCTAATATATCTATATAGAAATTAAGTTTGAAATATATAGGGTAAACATTTCGTGAATTATTACGCACATAAAGGTGGATAATGGTTTCTAATCTAAATATTGGGAGGATGAATCTTTTAAAGGAAAGGGGAAATCATTTTGAGACATCCCAAATGGAATAGATGGCACTAAATTTAGCACATCTTAACTATATTTAGAAAAATTCAGGTTTAAAAAAATATTGATATTAGTCATATGAATATAACATGAATTTCTTCACAAATATATGAACAAAATTAAGACAAAAATATGAAAATGAGAAAAATGCTTTACTTGATTCGTAAGAGTACCTTGCAAATATAAATAAAAAGTAAGGGATATAAAATATAATAACAAATTTCTTGAATAATATTCATAGAAAAATTGGTGAGTCTATGAACTCGCCAAAATAAATTATAAAAGTTCATATAAAGGTACTTCAATACATCATAATTTTTGCGAAACAAATACATCATGATTTATAATATGCCTGTGAATAAATAACTATTTTGATTAGTATTCTTCCAATTAGTAGAATAATACTCCTTATCTTTCAAAATAGTGGAGGACAAATGTGAATTATAATGACAAATATAAGAACTAAGTTAGGACAAATGATAAAGATAAAAGACTAAAATAGTACATTTTGAAAGATAAGGAGTAAACTGTGACAAAATATAAAGATATATGACTAAAAATGTACATTTTGAAAAATAAAGATTAAAAATAACACAAACCCTAAAAATAAGGGACCAAATCGTGTATTTACCCTATATAGTTTAAGAGCAATAATTTAGTTACCAGGTTTGTTGTAGACTTGTGGTTTGGGTGTTTGTTTCATTAGGAGGTTTGGGGTTCAAATGTGCTTTTTAACTAATTGGAGTAAATTTGCAAATAAATTTTTTTTGGTGGTAAAAAATGGATTTTATGATTTTACCATTACAGTTAGTTTATTTTAACGAAAAAATTAACAGAATAACTAAAATAAAACCCAATTGATATTTGAATAGTTAAAAGAAAAAATAGTTTTTATTTTATTCTAGGGAGGCTGAAGGCCGGATATTTTACCCTAATATTTACTATGCCAACTATAAATTTTAATTTAAAAATTGGAATGACTAAAATGAAACCCAATTAATATTTGAATGGTTAAAAGACAAAATAGTTTAGTAGCTATAGAAATATTTTACCCTGATATTTACTACGCCTACTATACGTTTTAAGTTAAAAATCTTGATCTGGTTTCTATCTGCATTCAGGTGGTGGAAGAGAACAGGCCTTGCAGAAAAATTAACGTTTGCAAGGGACAGATTAGTGGAACATTTCTTTTGGACTATTGGACTAATTTTTGAGCCTCAATATGGACACTTCAGAAAAACAATGACCAAGGTGATAACGTTTATTACAACCATAGACGATGTATATGATGTTTACGGCACCTTGGATGAATTGGAACTCTTCACAGATGCTGTCGAGAGGTAAACAACACATGTACAATACATATATAACAAAATCATACACTATATATATTTATATATTTATACTATGTATATGCTAGTACTTAGAGGCGGATGCACATGGGAGCGAGTGGGGACTGCAGCTTTCACTGGGCCAGAAAACCCATTAAAATTTTTGTGTATTTTTCATGTCTTTTTAGTTAAAAAACAATAATAATAATAATTAGCCCTTACTAGAAAAGAAAATGTATTCATATCATTAAAAAATTATGTGTTTTAGCCCTTACTAACAAGAATTTTTGAATCCATCTCTGCTATTATTGGTTGTAACTTAATTGTAATTTTTCAGATGGGATATCAATGCAATAGAGCAGCTTCCGAACTTTATGAAAATATGCTTTTTGGCACTCTACAACAACATTAACGATATGGCTTATGATACTCTTAAAGAACACGGCGGTGATCACAATATTATTCCCTACTTGAGAAAAGGGGTATTGCTTCTTTTTTGAATATTTGTGATCGCAACTTGTAGGTAAACTAATACACCTAGAACTGCTAACTAATAGCACGATATTCCGCAGTTTAATTATCAAAAGAACATATTATCCTTTGTAGAAATTTAAAACTTTCTTAAAAAGTTTGAGAACTAAAATTATAATTACGATACTATATAGGAATAATATATATTTTTGACAAATCGAAAAGGTTGTCACTGACTTTTACTGTTTAAACATTTTAGTGGGGAGATTTATGCAAAACATATTTACAAGAGGCAAAATGGTACTACAGTGGATATACACCAACACTTGAAGAATACCTCGACAATGCATGGATTTCGATATCAGTTCCTCTGTCATTAGTGCATGTATTTTTCCTTGTTACTTCTCCATTCGAAGAAGAAGCTTTAGGATGCTTGCATAATTATCATGATATAATCCGTTGGTCAGCAATGATTTTTCGACTCGCAGATGATTTAGCCACATCTTCGGTATGTTCACAACCTATGCCATTAAATCTTTTTTCGTTTTGATAGAGACCTCAAAATTTAGGGTTTTAATTTACTCCATTTTATTTCTAGAATTAAATTAATAACTATATATAGTATTCTTTCTTTTCCTTCTACTTAATATAGGAGGAGATTAAAAGAGGCGATGTACCAAAATCGATACAATGCTACATGAATGACACAGGTGTTTCTGAAGAAAAAGCAAGGGAACACATAAAACTTTTGATTGGGGAGATATGGAAAAAGATGAACAAAGATCGAGTTACAAACTCGCCCTTCTCAGAAACTTTTATAAGGGTTGCAATGAATCATGCGAGAATGTCACAGTGCATGTACCAACATGGTGATGGACATGGTAAGCAAAATGATAAGACGAAGAATCGAATCATTAAGTTGCTATTCGAACCAATTTCTCTTGCATAAATGTCAAATTATGCGAGAGGTTTTGAGTTCAAATTTTTCTAGTTACATTGTATGGCCTTAAGCCTTTTTTAAATTAAAAAAATATATATATATAGTTGGCTTGGACTTAGGCCCATTATGTATCTGTCTCTATTGTTTGTTTAGTCCAGCCACGTTTGGGCTTGAATCTTGTATCATTCGTTCTTTAGGCAACTATTGGGCCTATTTATTGTTCGTGTCACTTTTCGGCCTGTGTGTTCTTAGGCCTCTTTTGGCCCTTGGTTGCTCTGGGTACATTTACTATAATCTCCCTTATTTAATTCAAGTTTGTCCCTTTTGTAATTCCCTTATATAATGGAATTAGGTGAAGAATAATAAAACTTGTGTGGTATCTATATCTTCTTAATTTTTGGAAATAGTCATTTTAGTTAATATATACATATATTTTTATTACGTTTGCAACTTCTTTCACTATATTTAATAATTTTTTGTATATAGAATAATATTAATTAGGTTAGGCATGAAGCAACCCACTAATTAAGGTCTGGTCCTAGTGGGGGTGCGGAGCTCACCTGCTTGGAGCTGAGCCCGCACCGGATTAGGTTGCCCGGTCCAAATCTAGCAAGCCTCGCAATTGAAGTGGATGTTGAGGTTAAGGGCCTCTCTATTCAAGAATTGGCTTCTTCACCTTTGATAATATATGCAGGAGAAAACAGTTTATTTGGTCCTAAACGTTTGTGAGTTTTGACATTTTAGTCTTAAACGTTTTAAATTGGACACTTTAGTCTCAAACGTTTAATTTATAGGACACCGTTAGTCCAATCTTTAATTTTTGTTAAATTTTGATCATTAAAGTCACATGACTGCACGCTGCAAGTAAAAAAAAAAACTTTGAAAAGCAATACATATCAACACTCTTTTTTTTTAAGTTTTGGCAACATTAGTGCACGATAAGTAGTATGAAAAGCTTACCCAATTATGGTGGAACTTACCATGACAAGGCAAATCACATACGACTAAAATATAGGGGTTAACTTCCATGAAATTGAATCATCACTATGAAATGTGTTGACTACTCAAAGGAGCTAGAAACTAACACGCGATGTATCTTTGGGTGGTTGCTTCTGTTCTAATAATTGTATTACCATTTTATCGTTTTTGGTAGACAAGGCCATGCGTATAACGTCCGCCTTTAAACTAGATGACAGATAGGATAAAATACTATTCCAGATCTGATTTAAATTTTTCTTGTCGTAATCCTTAAATTGTCCTTGTAATCTCTAGATAGTCTCATCAAGATTTGTAATAATGTAATATAAAAACTATACTTCCTGTACACTTAATTGTGATAGACTTTTCTATTTTAGATCGAGCTTTGCCCCAATTACAAAGTATCGATTGATTGGTTTCCGTATCGAGATCAGTTGCTTTTGCTATAAAATATGACGTATCTTTTCCGACCAAAACCTCTTCCTTCAACTTGCTCTACTCTTTATATATATATATATCCTAATGTGTGACAACGATTTATAATATATAGTTTTATCACGACTTGTATTACAGCTACTCTATCCAAATCTCTCCTTCATCATCAAGCTCTTGACTTTGACAATGCTGGTGAGGTGTGGGTCTCTCTTGAGTTGTCCTTTCAAACCTCAAGTTCCATTGCAGCTTGACCCCACCCACTCCCCATGGAATACGTGGCTCTTCCTATTAGCAATTGAGCATTGTTGGGGGAAGCAGCGGTTCCACTTATGAGCAATTATTACTATCCAGAATTTCTCTAGTAATAATATTATTCGTTATTATATGAAAGGTTATAAATTTAAATTTAACTAATTATGTTGTATTGTTTTAAATCTTTTTTTAATTCAAACAAAAAAAAAGAGACATAAGTTATCATTTAAGAGTTGAAAAGAATCGTGAAATACAAATTTATTATAATAAAGAGTTTTCAAATCACCACTATTTCAGTCTGTACTAAAAAAGGTAGGGGAAAAAGAAGAACTAGTTATCTATGTATTATTCCCTATGTATCAAGTACACTTGGTGAACGATATCTATCACGTCCCCAAAATAGATTAAAGCGAATATCTGGAACAGGACGAAGTTGTTGAAGACTGGTTCATCAAGTTAAAAGAGTGGATGTCATTAAATGGAAGAGAGTGTTTAGCTTTTTTTAAAGTAACTAACTATTTAACAAATGTTATTGTGACCCCAGAAATCTCTTACATAATCTTAGCCATTAAATTGAAATGACACATATGACCTACAAGAATATTGTTAAGGTTTTTTTTTCAAAAAAAAAAAACAAATTGTTTGTGTATTTAATTTGTAACAGCTATTATATCATAAAAATCTCTCCCAGAATCTTTGATATAAATTTGTACAAAATTGATCTCCAACCTTTTACGATCAAAGAAAGAATTATACTATTAAATCGAATAATGAGTCGTCAAGATTACTTCATAAATGATGGGTCGTCAAAACTTCCCTAACTAGTAATCAATACAATCAACATATAGAATAGAATATAACCTTCCCTAACCAGTAATCAATGCAATCAACATATAGAATAGAATATTATGTACAATGGCGGGATGCATCATGAACATGTTGAAACCAATCAAAAGATTTGCTCCTTCAGCTTACACTAAACAACAAGGAAAAAGCTATGTCTCTAATGGTGCAGCTGCAAATGGCCGCGCTTATTCTTCACAATCCACTATTAGAATTGCCACTAAGCTTCATGTGAATGCTCTCGTCAGGCGTACAGCAAACTACCAACCACCCAATTGGCAGTTCGATTATATTCAGTCACTCGAGGCTGTATTTGTGGTACGTGTTAGAATATATATTTGTTTTACATCAAAAAATAATAAATTTAAGACTGTTTTATAAGACCTCGTATTATTCATCTTAATACCAATTGATTTTATTATGGAACTCTATAATTTTTAACATGATATCAGAGATGGACTCTTAGTCCAATCTTGTTTATCTTTCCGTGTGTGTCATCAAAATATAAACTTGTTTCATATTGAAATATCATAAATTTCAAATTGGGCTATCCGCCTAGCACCAATAAATTTTATAAAGATAAAACTCTATGATTTTTAACTGTAAGTGTGTTACATATATTTATATATTTTTTATTATTATTGTATCATGAATCTGATTTCTGTTTGCAAAAATTATTTTGTAGGAAGAGAGATATATAAAACGAGCAACTGAGCTGAAGGAGCAAATTAAGGTCATGCTCGATGGAAAGGAGGAGCCACTCGATCAGCTGGAGTTGATCGACGACTTACAAAGGCTTGGATTGTCTTACCACTTTGAGATCCAAATTAAGCAAATTTTGACAAGTATTTACAACAAAATTTGCAGTGACTTGAGGCCCGATGAAAACAATTTATATGCTACTGCCCTTGCTTTCCGACTTCTTAGGCAGCATGCTTTTAATGTCTCTCAAGGTCATTATCTGTCTATTTTTAGTAATTTTTCTTTTAGCAATAAGGTAACCAACTCTTTTATTTATTTTTCTTCTTTTAGCATGCCAAATTTTATAATTTTTTTTATTTCTTGTTTTAGTTAATTCAGCCGATTGCAATAATGTAGTATACTTCAATTGGTTTTTTTTAGGATACACATTTTTTTTTTTTTTTATAGCAAGTGATGTGTGTAATAGTACCGATATTAATTTTGCAAGCTCTTATTCTCCTGTAAATCTGTTTATATTTTTTCACAACTGGACAAAAATAAAGATGAATATAATTTACTATTGAAATTGGCTTAACTATACACAGAAAATGAAAACTATATAACATAATAGTTTGGTCATTAAGGTTTCAAAATGAAAACACACAAGCTTCTTTTTATTTTATTTTCAAAGGTTGGTAACACTTTACCCCGAATATAAATAAATAAATAAATATATATATATATATATATATGTGTGTGTGTGTGTGTGTACTTTAGTGCTTTTACCCTAATATTTATTTGTATTACGTAACTTTCTCAAGGGTAGTTATAAAGGCTTGGATTGTCTTACCACTTTGAGAGCCAATTAAAGCAAATTTTGACAAGTATTTACAAAAAAATTATTTTCAGGGAATTGAGGCTGCCAGATGAAAACAATTTATATGCTACTGCCCTCGCTTTCTGACTTCTTAGGCAGCATTCTTATAAGGGTTCTCAAGGTCATTTATCTCTCTATTTTTAGTAAGTTTTCTTTTAGTGATACGATAGAACATTCTATCTTTATCAGTCATTTATCACTTATTTTATTTGGCGTCCTAAAATAACCGAAACTTTTATTTCTCTTTCTTCTTTTAGCATATCAAATCTTAATATATTTTTATGTCTTATTTTAGTTAAGTCGATTGCAATAACGGAGTGTACTTCAATTGGTTTTTTAAGGATAAACATTTTTGTGTAGAATCATTTCAAAAATAAATATTTCAACTGTTGAGTTCTCATATTTTAACTACTGAAATGACAAAGTGATGTGTGTAATAGTATCGATATTTTGCAAGCTTATTCTCCTGTTAATTTATTTATATTTTCTCCCAATTTATTTATTTACTATTGAAATTGGCTATTGGAAACCTATAAGGTCTCTTCTCGTTTAGCTTTCAAAAGATATCAGAACGGTGCTTGCAAGCGTTGAAATGGGGCCGGTTGATGATTGCTTGGGAATTCTCACTTTTTTTTTAAGAAATGTTCAAAAAACATGCCAAGAAAATATGTCAATAATCATATCAAAGTCAAACACAGAAGTTAGGTAAAACAGCTGGAGAAACTATACCCAAGTAGGGGATTTATCAGATCAAGGCACCCTAAAAACATTAAAGGACGGTACTCCGTTGGTTCGTAATATGTCTGTCAACCATGTCCTAAAAATAAAAAGTATATAGCAATAGTTTGGTCATTAGGGTTTCAAAATGGAAACAGACAAGCTTCTTTTTAATTTATTTATCTTTGAAGTAAGAATAATGCAACATATTTTATTTTCAGAGGTTGGTAATAGTTTACCCCTGAACATATATGTATATCTGTATATACCAAAATAAATATTATGGGGTAAAAGGTTACATTAGATAAATAGTAAGGGGACAAAGTGTAATTAATCCTTCTTATTATGAAATGTCAACATGAATGCTTAATATTTCTCTTGTTGGACAATATCCGCTAACTTGCATCTTATTTTCAGATATTTTTCATTGTTATATAACAAAGGATGGCGAAATAAAACATGCCCTATATGAGAATACAAAAGGGAATGCTCTACTTATATGAAGCTTCTTATTTATTAGCCGAAGGTGAAAGCAGCTTGGAGTTGGTAATGAAATCTGCAACCAAACATCTTAAGAAGAATCTAGAAGATGGACAATTAGATCAAGATGTTGCAATACTAGTGAGTCATGCGTTGGATATGCCACTGCACTGGCGGATGCCAAGGTTGGTGACAAGGTGGTTCATAGACATATATGAGAGAAGAGCAAACACGAATCCTATTCTACTTGAACTTGCTAAATTGGACTTCAATATTGTTCAAACACAACACTTGGCAGACCTCAAAGATGTGTCATGGTGAGGAAAAAACAGGAGTTGCCTTTATGTACATATTATACACATCCAACGAGCACTTGTCCTGAAAAAACTTATATTAGACCAACAAAAAGGTGTTTATCCAACACCAATAAAATCAAAATATATCATTTCTAATCACAATCCAATCAAATTAAGAAGACCTAGACCTAGTCCTAGCTACTTTGGCTACGCAATCAGCAAACTTATTATTATTATTAATTTTTTTTTTGTTATTCATTCTCATAAAATTTGAACTCTGATTTTCCGACTGTCAGAGAGAATAACCCACCATTAAACAAAATCTCAATATTATTAGCAAACTTATTTGCTTGCCTGGAAATATGTTCAATCACCTTAGACTATGAATCTTGATTTGGTTTTCATGTACAAGTGGTGGAAGAGAACAGGCCTGACAGAAAAAATTAGGGTTTGCAAGGGACAGATTGGTGGAGAATTTCTTTTGAACTATTGGACTGATGTTTGAGCCTTAACATGGACACTTTAGAAAAACAATGACCAAAGTGAATGCGTTAGGGCAGCATGCTTTTAACATCTCTTAAGGTGGTTTTTGTTTTTTATTACATGGAAGTCAAAATCGAGGTCTTGAGATATTACCTCATCACCCCGTATTTTGATCACCTTTTCTTAATATATATAGTATAATTTTTATTATATATACAAAAAATTTAATATTCAATACATAGATTTTTACCTTACAAATGAGGGGTGAAAGTGTGAAAAAGTGACATAAAATATTATTCTTCACGACTACACAAAACAATGGTGTCGTACATGCTTTATAATATAATTAATGTACCCAACCCTTATTTTTAAATTTTGAAGTAATGGTATATATCACCAGGCATCACGCTTTATCTCATCACACTAGTTAATTTTTTCCAAATAAATGAATTATATTTACATATGATGTCTACACACAAGACCGTTTAGTTAAATGTCAATTAGGAGGCGAAATTTCAATAATATATATCAGCTAACTTGCATCTTATTTTCAGATATTTTTCATTGTTATATAACTAAGGATGGAGAAATAAAACATGCCCTATATGAGGATACAAAGAGAATGCTCTACTTGTACGAAGCTTCTTATTTCTTAGTTGAAGGTGAAAGCATTCTGGAGTTGGCAATGAAATCCACAACCAAACATCTTAAGAAGAATTTAGATGATGGAAAATTAGATCAAGATCTTGCAGTACTAGTGAGCCATGCATTGAATATGCCACTGCACTGGAGGATGCCAAGGTTAGAGGCGAGGTGGTTCATGGACGACATATATGAGAGAAGAGCTAACATGAACCCTATTCTGCTTGAGCTTGCTAAATTGGACTTCAATATTGTTCAAGCACAACACTTGCAAGACCTCAAAGATGTGTCACGGTGAGTTAAAAAAAAACAAAATGAGCTCACTACATGCTTATGAAAAGCTTAGGTGCTATTTGAAAATGTTTTCAATTTTTTTTTTTTGAAAATAATAAAAAAAAAAAACTTATATGACATGGGTTATTTTCTATAACTATCTTCAAAAACTGTTTTGAGAAATATGTTTTCAAGAAAAACACAAAAATATATATTTTTTATACTTTCACTTGTTCTTAGTCCTCCCTCTATTCCTCTAGCTCCCTCACATACCGCCCTCCCTACAACCCTGAACACATTTTAAATTATTTTTTATTAATTAATTTATAATTAAAAATTAATTAATTTTAATTACTAATTATTTGATCTTAATTATTTATTAATTTAATTAATTAGTAACTAATCATTTGATTTTTATTAATTAAAATTAACAACTTAATTAATTGAATTAATAAATTTCATAAAAAATTGTAGTTTGGTAAAAAAAAATTCATCTAATTTTAAGGCGTCTTCATTTTAAAAAATTGGTTCAAAGAACAATTGTACTCAAACAAATTTTCTGTTCTTTTGTTGTTAAAAATTATTTTTGAAACCATTTTCAAAAACTGTACTACAAAACAAAAAAATCAGAACACTTCCAAACAAACCCTTATGCTCCATCATCTCTTAATGAATGAGATGATCATTTGACATGAAACTATACGAGAATCTAATATATAATATTATTTATATATATATATATATATATATATATATATATATATATATATATATATATATACACACACACAGAGAATTAAAGTAAGGCTGAAATAGGGTTCTAATCACTTAATTTGCATATAATTGAACATATAAAGGTGGGTAAATGGTATGTTATATGAATACTGGATGGATGAATCTTTTAAAGAATTAAAGGGAAGTGGAAATCATTTTGAGACATCCCAAGAAGAAAAGATTTCACTAGCTAGCTTTAGCACACCTTATTAATTAGAAAAATACAGACTGAGAAGAACATTTATATATGTTAATTGCACATATGAATAAATTTTATTGAGAAACAAAGGAAAATTGTTAGTATTTATAAGTAACATTCATAGTTCTTAGAAGTTACTATAAGTAACTTAAAACATAAAAACTCAACATAAAGATTGTATATATTAGAGAAAAGAGATTCAAAGGTACATCTTACATTAGTAAATAGTAATAAGGAAGTGTTGGGGAAATAGTTATCACAAAAATTGCGATAAAAAATATTATGAGTTTGAAATATGGAGTAGAATATGCCAAGTATAATATGTAATATGTCTAGTACACAATTTAATTTAAAAAATGATAGTTAATATTGTTTAATTTATATGTACATATTGTATTATACACATATCCAATGAGTATATTTTTGTGGTGAAAAGACTTGTATTAAACCAAGCAAAATTTGTTTATCCAACACCGGTACAATCAAAATTATTTCTAATATGATGTTGAAGTTTGAGGGAAAGATTAACAACCCAATCAGAGCAAGGAGATCTAGAAGTAGTCCTAGCTACTTTGTCCACCCAATCAACAACCTTATTTGCTTGCCCGCAAATATGTTCGATTGAACACCTTAACACTATTCATGTACAGGTGGTGGGTGTAACACCCCGATCCCTCTCGAGACCGGGAGTTCTATCAATCAATCTAATCACAACCCAATTTCAATCTTGGCAAAATTTTAGGGAAAGACGGACGGAGTCTCCCCTGTTTCTAGGCGAAATGTAAAACCTGTAATAGCATATAGGTGGACCAGCACCGTGTCCAACCATACAAAACTTCCTTAAGGCCATCCGAGCCTTGGTTCTGAACAATTAAACACAAGTAAATGTACAATTCCAAGTACCTATACTATTCTAACTTTTCTTTAAGCAATACAAACATGCATTAAAGTTAAGCTATACTAACTAAATATATAAATTAACTTATCAAACCACTTCAATAATCTAATAAAACTTAAATTACATTCCTTTTGACATTAAATACATACAATACATGAAACATACATCTTTGCATCTTTGACTACTCAAGCCATATAGCACGCAAGACAACTCTTCAAGCACGAACTTTCACGTAATCACGAACTTTTTAGCTAACATGGCATTTCCTGAAATGTGGTGGTGAGGAGTGAGTATACTCAACACGTATACTCAGCGAGGGCGAGACAGATATCGAGGTGGAGAGAAAGAAATTCGTGCAATGCAAATAAAGCAGTTAAGCAATATAATTGACAAGTAAGCAATCATTATAAACAATCAATACAGTAAACAAGTAATGAAAGCATTAACACAACCATTCAAAGCTATACCACACTCCGAAGGCTATGGTTCACTCATACGCGCAATATACCATTTCACGAGCGATACATCAAACTCGAGCTTGATGTTGACAACGATGACAATAAGCGTGTAACCACCTTATAACTTCAGTTTGGAATACCCCGGAAGTATCCATCAATTCTAAGACCCAAATCTCCCTGGGAGGCAACCCAAGCGAGAATGGGAATAGGACACGGAGCTAGAGCAACCAACACTGTCAGTTCGAGACTACCCAGAGAGGCCCATCACTCACGCGCCTGACACTATGTAATGCAAGACATGATACAAGGCGATAAACGAGCGATAGCACAACAATACAGATTAGAGGCGATAAACAAGATATCAAACATTTACAATCTATAAAGTAACAAGAACAACACTAACAAGCATTATCAACAATTGACATACAAATTCAATCATAATCAACTTTAACAAGCATAACAAGCAATATTAAGCATTCTATAGGCACTACACTATGAAAACACACAAAATCACAAAATGACCCCAACTTTCAAAACGCTACTACTTTCAAACGAGCCACGAGTTTTGGAAACCGGCTTCACCAATCCTCCTAGGTCACCATAAGGCACGTCTAAAGACCCCGAAAACCTACTTAACCCTAGAATTCATGCAAAGCCCCGATTTCTCCTTTTGCTCGTTTGAACTATAGATACCTCAACCGATCATCCAACCAATGTTATAACTGTACCAAAAGTGCTTCCATGGCATACTACGACAATGCCTTCACACAAAACGAGGAAATACCAAACTTGACCGGAACAACCCCAACATAAACCTTGATATTTTTCTCCATTTTTCCATTACACAAACAAAATAAACCACGCATTTTAGCATTTAAGCATATCTAGCACCTTTCTGCATCAATAGAACGCAACTCGGAGCAAAATTTCGAACGGGAGTTTACTATTCACGTTTTTCACTATTCAATCAACATTTGAAATACAATAATCAATTTTAACTACATAAATTGCTAAAAACTTACAAAAGTAAGGTCTACTAATATCATAGAACATATTTCAAGCAACAAAAGAAATTAAACAACATTCTATACGCAATTTCTAAAAATTAAAGTATTGACATCATATTTTCTAATGTGCAAATAACGATACATCCCTCACCTTAGCTGCTAATAGACACTAGGAAAACAACGTTAGAAGCCTCGGAAACGATCCCGTGTAAGCCCTCACAAAGATTTGAAGATTTGAAGTTGAAAATTCTTTTTTTTTTCTTTTCTCCTTGAACTCTTGGTTTTCTCTCTTTATTTTTCAGCTTTTCCTTTGTTTTTATTATGCTATTTTATGCTTATAAAAGATGACAACAATAGTCAATGGTCAAGGCTTCGGTCAACCCGCTAAACCAAAACAGCTATGCGCGACCTTACGAAAACGGCCATAACTTCTTCTAGAAAACTCCAATTCACGAACGGTTTGAAGCCTCAAAAACTAGACTCATAGAGCTTTCCAACCATATATAATTTGCTACATAACTCTTCCCCAATTGGTTCAGATTTAATTCCAAAGTTGACACAAAATTTGACTAACTTAACATTGCATTTTTTTTTATTTCTAATCCCAAGTTTACCCTTTATTAAACATTTCAAAAATTCTCACCTTGTCCTAGTTGGTCAATGTAGATGAAAAGTCAACTAGTTTGGTCAAAGAAGGTGAAAGGTCAATAAAATGCAATTTAAATGAACTTTAAATGCTATTGAATGCATGCTAAGTTCGGGGTATCACATCCTTCCCCCCTTAAAACAATTGCGTCCTCACAATTCTTCTTCTAATAGAATTCTGCATCCACTGAAATCCAACTCTGACTAATCTTCATCAGCTGTTGAGCAAGATAGTGAATAAGGATGCTCGTAGGAAAACCCGAATAGAAATCCCAACCAACAATGCCGAGAAAATATCATCTAAAGACTGAAGCAAAGATACTCATGCAGTGCTTATTACCGTAAGTAGACCTAGCTGAAAATTCTGTAAAGGAATATGGAGAAAAATACCAAAGGCCAATCTCTAAATGAAATCCTCCAATCACTGAGTCCCTCCCGCGTCATCTTAATAAAACAGCAAGTATAAATTTTCCCCTATGTGGAAAAGGCCGAAGAAGAAGCCCGGGTAGTACCGCCCAAAATTCCAAAATAATAAGGCCAAATAAAGGCTCTAGAGAATACCAAATAGATCCCCAAATAAAAATCTTGCCAGACATGAATGCCATAATAGAATCCCAACTAAAAGTACTGAGAACATACCAATAAACATCTGAAGCAGAGTCTAAATAAGAATCCCAAGTACTGCTCAGAAAGACTCCAGACAAGAAATCCAGTCAATCATATTACAGAAGTTTCAATGAAGTCTTTCAAAATATATAGTTCAAGAAGCATCTGAATAGGGAATCCATAATGTACGTCAACATATATATAATTATCAAAAGTCCATGAATGAACACCAAGCTGAATAACCAAGTAGATTCCCAAAATAATATTGCTACCGAATATTGGGTAAAATACCAGAGGAAATGTCGTGCAGGTGCACCATATACTATTGAGGAGTTCCAATCATGATTGCCAATAAAATATCAAGAAGACCATAGCAAAGATATTGCAGACAATATTATGCAGCAAGTCCAATAAGAACTCCGATTGCCAAATCCACTGAGAAATGTCCACAAGGAATACCAAGGTAGTACACCTCACACAAAACTGATCATTGTAAGCAGACTCAAATCAAAGTTCCCCATAAGAATGCAGAAAGAACACCAAAGGTTGATTAAAATCCCAACCAAGTCTCCCATGAAATGCCAATATAAAAATACCCGATGAATGCCCAATCAAGAAGACATTTAAGAAAATGCTCCAAAGAATAATCATGTAGAACTCCAAAGGAAGTCATTTACACAAAGCATAGAAGATAACCTTCAAGGAACCCCAAAAGAAAGCTACTATTCCACAACTGTTAAGCACAGAGGAGGACCTTAAAGATTCGCCAATAACCGAGCTCCAAAAGCAAACACCAACTCCCAAATAAAGGCTAGTCAAATACTGCTCATTCCCGTCAATCCATATAACTTGGGGCTTGCTACTAACCACTTCTCTTCAGGAGAGGAAGAAGTCTTTCTTACCATTTTCACGGAACATGTATGAATGCCAGGATATCACATTTATACACATGCCTTAAACTATTATGCAAGCAAGTTTGTAAAACAGTTTATTCATCAAAGTCACTCAAGCACGACAATCAAGTCAAGCACAACATAATCAATTCAAATCACGACATAACCAATTCAAGACATTCTATACACACATTACAAGTAATACTTCAAACAAATAACAATCCACGAGGTCGATTCGATTCACGATGCAAATTCAATAGGTCAATTCAATGCACAACTAGACACTTCACTTCACTTAGCACACAATTAACACTTAACATATAACTATATCACATAGGAGCACACATTCAGGTCAAGACACATAATCTCACATATAAGCATACACTTTCAAGACACACTTAACAAGCACACATTCAAGGATCACTACCCACCAGACCGAGGACCCTGTCCCGGCTTATGAGCTAAACAAGCTCTGATACTACCTGTAACACCCCGATCCAGCTCGAGACCGGGAGTTCTATAAACTAATCTAATCACAACCCAATTCCAATCCCGGCAAAATTTTAGGGAAAGACAGACGGAGTCTCCCCTGTTTCTAGGCGAAATGTAAAGCCTGTAATAGCATATAGGTGGACCAGCACCGTGTCCAACCATACAAAACTTCCTCAAGGCCATCTGAGCCTTGGTTCTCAACAATTAAACACAAGTAAATGTACAATTCCAAGTACCCAGACTATTCTAACTTTTCTTTAAGCAATATAAACATGCATTAAAGTTAAGCTATACTAACTAAAAACATAAACTAACTTATCAAACCACTTCAATAATCTAATAAAACTTAAATGACATTCCTTTTGACATTAAATACATACAATACATGGAACATACATCTTTGCATCTTTGACTACTCAAGCCACATAGCACGTAAGACAACTCTTCAAGCACGAACTTTCACGTAATCACGAACTTTCCAGCTAACATGGCATTTCCTGAAATGTGGTGGTGAGGAGTGAGTATACTCAACACGTATACTCAGCGAGGGCGAGACAGATATCGAGGTGGAGAGAAAGAAATTCGTGCAATGCAAATAAAGCAGTTAAGCAATATAATTGACAAGTAAGCAATCATTATAAACAATCAATACAGTAAACAAGTAATGAAAGCATTAACACAACCATTCAAAGCTATACCACACTCCGAAGGCTATGGTTCACTCATACGAGCAATATACCATTTCACGAGCGATACATCAATCTCGAGCTTGATGTTGACAACGATGACAATAAGCGCGCAACCACCTTATAACTTCAGTTTGGAATACCCTGGAAGTATCCATCAATTCTACGACCCAAATCTCCCTGGGAGGCAACCCAGGCAAGAATGGGAATAGGACACGGAGCTAGAGCAACCAACACTGGCAGCCCGAGACTACCCAGAGAGGCCCATCACTCACTCGCCTAACATTATGCAATGCAAAACACAATACAAGGCGATAAACGAGCGATAGTACAACAATACAGATTAGAGGCGATAAACAAGATATCAAACATTTACAATCTATAAAGTAACAAGAACAACACTAACAAGCATTATCAACAATTGACATACAAATTCAATCATAATCAACTTTAACAAGCATAACAAGCAATATTAAGCATTCTATAGGCACTACACTATGAAAACACACAAAATCACAAAATGACCCCAACTTTCAAAACGCTACTACTTTCAAACGAGCCACGAGTTTTGGAAACTGACTTCACCAATCCTCCTAGGTCACCATAATGCACGTCTAAAGACCCCGAAACCTTACTTAACCCTAGAATTCATGCAAAGCCCCGATTTCTCCCTTTGCTCGTTTGAACTACAGCTACCTCAACCGATCACCCAACCAATGTCATAACTGCACTAAAAGTGCTTCCATGGCATACTACGACAATGCCTTCACGCAAAATGAGGAAATACCAAACTTGACCGGAACAACCCCAACATAAACCTTGACATTTTTCTCCGTTTTTCCATTACACAAACAAAATAAACCATGCATTTTAGTATTTAAGCATATCTAGCACCTTTCTGCATCAATAGAACGCAACTCGGAGCAAAATTTCGAACGGGGGCTTACTATTCACATTTTTCACTATTCAATCAACATTTGAAATACAATAATCAATTTTAACTACAGAAATTGCTAAAAACTTACAAAAGTAAGGTCTACTAACATCATAGAACATATTTCAAGCAACGAAAGGAATTAAACAACATTCTATACGCAATTTCTAAAAATTAAAGTCTTGACATCATATTTTATAATGCGCAAATAACGATGCATCCCTCACCTTAGCTGCTAATAGATGCTAGGAAAACAACGTTAGAAGCCTCGGAAATGATCCCGTGTAAGCCCTCACAAAGATTTGAAGATTTGAAGTTGAAAATTCTTTGTTTTTTCTTTTCTCCTTGAACTCCTGGTTTTCTCTCTTTATTTTTCAGCTTTTCCTTTGTTTTTATTATGCTATTTTATGCTTATAAAAGATGACAACAATAGTCAATGGTCAAGGCTTTGGTCAACCCGTTAAACCAAAACCGCTATGCGCGACCTTACGAAAACGGCCATAACGTGTTCTAGAAAACTCCAATTCACGAACGGTTTGAAGCCTCAGAGACTAGACTCATAGAGATTTTCAACCATATATAATTTGCTACCTAACTCTTCCCCAATTGGTTCAGATTTAATTCCAAAATTGACACAAAATTTGACTAACTTAACATTGCATTTTTTTATTTCTAATCCCAAGTTTGCCCTTTATTAAACATTTCAAAAATTCTCACCTTGTCCTAGTTGGTCAATGTAGATAAAAAGTTAACTAGTTTGGTCAAAGAAGGTGAAAGGTCAATAAAATGCAATTTAAATGAACTTTAAATGCTATTGAATACATGCCAAGTTCGGGGTATCACATTCTATACACAATTTCTAAAAATTAAAGTTTTGACATCATATTTTTTAATGCGCAAATAACGATGAATCTCTCACCTTAGCTGCTAATAGACGCTAGGAAAACAACGTTAGAAGCCTCGGAAACGATCCCGTGTAAGCCCTCGCGAAGATTTGAAGATTTGAAGTTGAAAATTCTTTTTTTTTTCTTTTCTCCTTGAACTCTTGGTTTTCTCTCTTTATTTTCCAGCTTTTCCTTTGTTTTTATTATGCTATTTTATGCTTATGAAAGATGACAACAATAGTCAATGGTCAAGGCTTCGGTCAACCAGCTAAACCAAAACAGCTATGCGTGACCTTACGAAAACGGCCATAACTTCTTCTAGAAAACTCCAATTCACGAATGGTTTGAAGCCTCAGAAACTAGACTCATAGAGCTTTCCAACCATATATAATTTGCTACTAACTCTTCCCCAATTGGTTCAGATTTAATTCCAAAGTTGACACAAAATTTGACTAACTTAACATTGCATTTTTTTATTTCTAATCCCAAGTTTGCCCTTTATTAAACATTTCAAAAATTTTCACCTTGTCCTAGTTGGTCAATGTAGATGAAAAGTCAACTAGTTTGGTCAAAGAAGGTGAAAGGTCAATAAAATACAATTTAAATGAACTTTAAATGCTATTGAATACATGCCAAATTTGGGGTATCACAGTGGGAGAGAACAGGGCTTGCAGAAAAGTTAGGGTTTGCAAGGGACAGATTGGTGGAGGGTTTCTTTTGGACTATTGGACTGATGTTTGAGCCTCAATATGGACGCGTTAGAAAAACAATGACCAAAGTGAATGTGTTAATAACAACAATAGTCGATGTATATGATGTTTATGGTACCTTGGATGAATTGGAGCTCTTTACATATGCTGTCGAGAGGTAAATTCTGGATCACTTATATGATAAAATCACCCTAGGGGCATGATCGTCCAGCAGTAGTAGGGTGAAATCGCTCATGCGAGATTGCAAATTTGATACTCCCTACTGCTCTGGAGTTTCGTCATTAACTGCCCTACTGTATGTACATATATAATAAAATCATATGTTATGTATGCTAGCTTTAATGGCCGTAACTCTATTTTAAATTTTCAGACGGGATATCAAAGCAATAGAGCAACTGCCAGACTATATGAAAGTATGCTTTTTGGAGCTCTACAATAACGTCAACGATATGGCTTACGACGCTCTTAAAGAACATGGCGTTGATCACAATATTCTTCCCTAGCTTCAATTCACTTTCCAATGTTTGTGCTCGACACTTGTTGCCTCGTTGGTGAATTACTTCAACTAGAACTACTAAAACAACATGATACATCTGTGGTTTGCTGAAAGAGCATATTATTTCTTGTGCAATATTATTGCACGTCTTTGTCAAACATTTAGAACCTAAAACTGTAATTACACGTCTTTGTCAAACATTTAGAACCTAAAACTGTAATTACACGTCTTTGTCAAACATTTAGAACCTAAAACTGTAATTACTGTACTACGAGATATATATACTCGATTTTCATTCTCCTTGTCACTCACTTACACTGTTTAAATATTTTTAGTGGGGAGATTTATGCAAAGCATATTTACAAAAGGCAAAATGGTACTTCAATGGATATACACCAACACTTGAAGAATACCTCAACAATGCATGGATTTCAGTATCAGCTCCTGTGACATTAGTGCATGCATATTTCGCTGTTTCTTCTGCATTCAAAGAGGAAGCGTTAAGTTGCTAGCATAATTACCATAACATAATTCGCTGGTCAGCAATGATTTTACGACTCGCAGACGATTTAGGAACATTTTCGGTATGTTAACAATCTATGCCATTAAAGTTTTTTTCATTTTGTTGGAGATCTCAAAATTTAGTTATTTATCTCCACGATGGGTCGCGGTCTCGAAGTGAAAGATTTTTGTCTTTAAGATAGCAAGAAGGTATTTTAAGGCCAATATATTTGCATCCCCGAAACAGTAATCTTTTTCATCTTTTTGATACAGGAGGAGATTAAAAGAGTTGACGTCCCAAAATCAGGACAATGTTACATGAATGAAGCCGGTGTTTCTGAAGAAAAAGCAAGGGAACACAAAAAAATTTTGATTGGAGAGGCGTGGAAAAAGATGAACAGAGATCGAGTTGCAAACTCGCCCTTCTCAGAAATTTATATAAAGGTTGCAATTAATCTTGCAAGAATGGCACAATGCATGTATGAGTACGGTGATGGACATGGTCATCAAAATGCTGAGACGAAGAATCAAATCATTCAGTTTCTCTTCGAGCCAATTCCTCTTGTATAAATATAGTTTGGGCCTATTATTGTCCGTGTAACTTTTGGGCTTTTGTGATCTCTGGCCCACTTGTGGCCCTTGTTTGACTTGTTCTTTGGGTCTCTTTTGGGCCTTACATACAACTGAGACAAAGTGGTTTATTTCTATTGTGGAACAGGTTGGTCTGGGCTTCGTTTATGTAATTTCTCTTATTTAATGCGAGTTTGCTTCTAACCAAAAATAGAATTGTCTTCATGTAAAATCATCTATGGTGTTGAATAATTTGTATTACCATTACTTTCCTAACATGTTTCAAGTAATAGAATTGACAATTAAAAGTGCCAAAATGACAGGTTAAATAAAGAAACTAATTAAGACGGTTTATTTATTTAAAGGATGTCTAATAAGGAGGCTGTTGTACAACACATATTAAAGATGTAATCAACGAGATTCAAGTTTACAACCTCTTACATACAAAGAGGGTAACATACCATTGGACCAAAGCCCTTGTAGCCAAGACGGAAATAAGTTGATAAAAAGAGTTAACCCCTTTAAGTTGATGTCAAAAAGATGACTTACATTATTAAATTTCTTAACAAAACAGAGAAATATTATATATTAAATTATTAACAAAACAGTACTAAAATTTATTAACAAAGTGCCCAAATGGCTCTATATGTCAAGTTCATCTACATGTTTATCATTGCAACCTAAGCTCTCTTTTGGTCCTGCGTTTCAAAAAGGTGAATTTCGTAACGTAAATTTCATAAGGTAATTTACCAAAAAGTGATTGTTAAAGAATTATATCTTGACCGTCATAAAGATCAAAGTGATTTTAAAATTGTAATTATTGAATTTAGTCATTAGTATTCTAAATATTTTTAATATTTTGGAGTTTGTCACAAAGAAGTGTAATAGAATAGTATTAGGAAAATGGAATACTTTAATTGTCAAATTCCATTTAAACTTATATTTTGAATCTATTTTCTAATTTCTAAACACGAGGCTAAGTGGATGTATTGTTGGATATATTCATAGGGCAATTTATTATAGGGGTTATTTGACAATTTTTTCAGTCATAGGTTGTCTATAGAATTACTTTTATTCCCAAATGGATCATTAAACATCCAAAATATTATCAAAGTGCGTCTTTTGTTAGCTACAATCAAAATACCGAAGAAAGAGGAGCTAAAATATGATTAATCAAAACCAAAGAAACTAAGACGATTTTATTTTTCTTTTGTATTCTTCTTCTCTTTTCCTTTTTACTCTTCTTCCTCTTTTTTTCTTTCTTTCTACCCCCCACCCCCACCTGCCTCCCACCCCTATAAAACTCAAACCATGTCTCTCAACTGTTAGGGAGAATAACCCACTAGGGTTATTAAAGTTGATATCAAAGTAAGCCAATAGTTAAAAGTGTGTGCTCAATCCACTGCCTGGTGGTGCTGGACAACTATGCATTTGAGCCTTCGTTGTGTCTCGATTCACTACTATTCCAATACTGATTTATATATTTTATGCTAAGATTTAATGTGTTGACAGATCGTAATTGATCCTGAATTATTACCAAAAGAGCTTTTACTGCCATTAGAAACAAGCCAAATTCAGGTGTAGCTTCCTGACGAGAAAACTTTTCTCTATCCACACCTGGCTCTTTGTCTTCATAATGGCGTGGCAATTGCTTGAGTGGCTTGTGGCCCTCCCGATTTTAATTGCCACACTTGTCTGAAGTTCATTTGGAAGTATAGAGGACTACTGAAGCAAGGCAAATTCTTGCCCTAAAGCAACACGCAATTGCTTATACTAGGAGAGGGGAGAGAGGGCCTTCTAGATGTCCGTGGCTACAAAAAAATGTTGAAAAACACTTTTACGACAATTATATACTGTTTAAATTTAAGTTGCAATTAAAATGTAATCGAATAACTCAAGAATAAGATGAAATTGTTAAATAATGATTTGTTGTAATTAAATATTTTGAATTCTAATCATGATTTCGCCCTTCGTTATATATATATTTATATAAACGATAACCAAATAAGAGATTGTCGCATATCTTGATATAACTGACATTTGAATTTGAACAAACATTTTTGTTTTATTTTTTGTATTTCAACTTGATGTTATCCTTATCTACATATCTCATGTACATGTACTATATATACTATTGTAACATATTACTAAAGATAATATAAGAAACATTTTTCCCTTTCATGGTATCAGAAGTCCACGACATACGTCACTTCTCTTCCTGCTAAATAGACCTGCCACTACCTACTATTTCGTCCCATCTTTTTTCTTGCTGCTCTATTCACTTTGTTGTTGACTTTTCTGCATTCTTGCTGTTAGTGGCTAATAAACTTAAGAAGGGGTGTGAACTAAGATTATAACAAAGTTTTGCTATTTAAAAATTACTACAACCCACAAAAAATACTTCGAGACAATTTATCAAACACCTTATGTGAATAACTAGATAAGAGTTAATATGATGAATAATAATCACACACATAAGCAAGCAAATTACTCTAAGCAATATATATAACAATAAATGTAAATAGAATAGAGAGAGAAAAATCAAACTTGGTATTTTCAAATGGTTCGAACTCTCAAAGGCTTAGTCTACCACCTAAGGTCTTCCTTCTAAGGATTTCCTAATCTCCACAAAATCAATGCTTCTTCAAATGTTGGTGAAGCACAAACCAAGTTACAAGTCCACTTTTGAACCCACAAGAGCAACCCACTCTTGAATCCACAAGAGAAAATACAACAATCTCTTGAATCCAAAAGAGATCAACCAAACTTTTTCATAAGTAAGTGAAGCTCAAATCTACAACTTCTCATCCTTTGAAGTCACAAAGGATTTTACAACACTCTCTTCTCTTCTATGATTCTCACAATCTAAGATATAGAGAGCAATACAATAACGAGTGTGTGTATATGAAAGATACAAAGCTTTAACTTCTCTAGAGTTGGATAATACAATGAAGCTCTTTGAATGCTTAATAGATAATGCAAGTTATAATTCAAACTTGGTGTATATTGATTGAAATATATGAAATTTGAAGCTTATAATCAATATATGATATTTTGGAGTTGTTGGAAGAGTTATATGATAAAATGAGTTGGTTTGGTATTTAACAAAAATATTGCAATGACTCATTAATGGCTGTTTTTCAAATTTCTTACAATGTCGGACGAGCAGTCGGTCGAGTTATTCGTCCGACTTGAAAAACTCACACAATCTGTAAAATTCGGACAAGAAAGTCGGATGAATAGTCAGATGAGTCGACTCGTCCGACTTGAACATTGCCAAATAGTGCAAAATTTTCAATTTTGTGAAATTGAGTCTGAAATCTATTTTGTCAAAAGCTAAACACTTGGGCACATCAAAAATGATTTTTATAAAGTATTTCCAACCTTTTTAACACTTCAAAACATTTTCTAAACTGTTGTGTAAATATTAAAACTGATTTTTGTAATCAAGAGTTTAAAAAATATTTTCACCAGAGAATTCAATTTTTTGAAGATAAATCATTTGGACCATGTAAGACCACTTCTTCAAAAGATGTTCCAACCCAATTAACCTTTTAAAATCTTTTCAAAACTCTTGAGGAAATATTTAAGGGCATTTTTGAAAGTTCACCAAGAGCTTGAACTATAAAAATGCATACTGAAGGCAAACGACATTTTTAAGCCGCTATCCCATATGTTGTTACGTTTTCATCCTTATAACACCACTTTATTTTCATGTCTTCAAGTCTTGATTCTTGAAATATGATTCTCATTTCTTCAACTCTTCAAGACTTCATTTCTTTATACTTATGGTGATCTTGCTAGTGTATACAATAATGACCAACATAATTTACATCTTTTTCAATCTTGCATCATTTCTTTAACCACAACCATTTTACCTCTTCAAGCAAGATTCTCTTCCTCTAACAAAAAGCATCCACAATATATTTTGACTTCCAATATCAAAAGGACAATATAATCCACACAAGCCAAAATACTTAAGTACAATCTGGCTTATAATGATATATACATTTATTGCACATAAGCCAACAAGTATGTGTTTTTAACATGTAAACATATTAGCACAAATACACTTATAAATCCAATTTTTCTTGATTTATTATCATCAAACATATCTTTTGGCATAAAGCCAACACTTGCCTTTATCCTCATGATATCTCATGGCCTCCTCAACATTCACTTTCCCAATATATAATGTCAAAGTCTATGTTACTGTCTCACTCGATAACTCCAACTACCTCACATGACATACTCAAATGACCAATTTTCTTCGCTTCAATGGCCTCCTTGGCTATGCTGATGGATCAATTCCAACTCTTAAACCCAGCAACTCTTCTCCTTCATCTCTTTCTGCTACTTCCTCTGTGTTTATCTCTTCTTCTTTTGACGAGTGGCAAAAGTATGATAGCTTTGTTACTGCTTGCATAACAGCCACATTGTCTGAATCTCTTGCTCATACTGCTACTGGCTATTCCACTGCTCGAGCCCTTTGGGCTGCTTTGAAATAATCATATATGCAACAGTCTTTTGCTCGAAAATCACTTCTTCGTGCGCAACTTCGGGTTGTCAAAAAGGGGGCGTTGTCTATTACTGATTACCTTTGCCACATCCATAATCTCTCCACCTTTTTAATAGTCATCGATGATTCTATTTCAGACATTGATTTAGTGATTGCTACCTTTGAAGGTCTTCCCCGTCATTACCGTCTGTTCGTTACCTCTATCGAAAATCTTGCTACTCCTCTAACCTTTTCCCAACTCCGTGCCAAACTCCTTACATATGAGTAATGTATTGCACTTGATGGTGATGACTGTGTCGTGTCTGATGCTCCCTCTGCCACTGCTCTCATTTCCCAATTTCAAAATGTTTCAATCAGTGATGAAGCCATGTTTACCAAAACACAAAATAAATCATTTGCCTCCAATACCTTCTCTGTTTTATCCAAGTCTACTGGCGACAAAGCCAAGTGCCAGATTTGCTGTCATCAAGGGCACTCTACAACACGATGTCATTACCGCTACTCTCCTTCACAGTCTTTCTCTGCTTTGCCACAGTTTGTTGGATTGCATTCTCAGACTTCGCCTCTGCTACCTTTCCTTCCAACTCCCTCTAGCACGTGGGTTCTCGACTCCGGTGGCACGTCTCACATGATGCCTGACTCTACTGTGCTTCAGACTCTCTAACCTTATCATGGAGCCGACACTGTTGCTATTGGGGATGGTACTGCTCTTCATATTCTTAACACTGGTTATGTCTCATTTCTTTCATCTGGTTGCTCTTTACTTTTGAATAATGTTTTACAAGTACCAAATCTTACTCGTAATCTGTTATCTATGTCTCAGTTTACTCATGATAATCGGGTCTCATTTGAATTTTTTCCCTCTATATGTCTGGTTAAGGATCTGCAAACAGGAACACCCCTTCTCAGCAGCCCAATTAGATCAAATTTGTACAGTCTGTCCATGTCATCCTCTGTTCCAGCGTTTCCTGTTGATCTCTTCACGAGTTGGATCTCTGCTTCACTGTGGCATAACTGATTTGGTCATCCTCCAAACCAGTGTTGTCTACTCTGCGAACCCATGCTGCTATTTCTTTTAAAGATAGTCTTTCCTTAAATAAAGTTTGTTCTGCATGTATACAAGGCAAAATCCATAGGTTGCCATTCTTTTTGTCTTCTAGAGTGACCTCTTCCCCTTTACATTTAATCCATTGTGATATATAGGGTCCAACCTCGATTCCCTCATGTTCTGGCTTTAAGTATTTTATTCTATTTGTCGACAACTTTAGTCATTTTAAATGGTTGTACCCAATGCGAAATAAAAGTGAAAGTTTTTCTTGCTTTATTCAGTTTCAAAATTTTGTTGAAAATTATTTTGGGACCAAAATTCATGCTTTTCAGTGTGGTAGTGCACCTGAACTAACGCAAGGCTTTGTTGTCTCCCAATAGTTTTGATCCTATGTGGACTTGAGAGATTTTGTGGCTTTGTTGTTGTTTTCTTGCCGCTTCCATGAGTTGTGATGGTTCTATACCTCGTGGACTTGGCTTCTGATGTATTTTTTTTACACTTGTTTTTTTTCTTTTCTTTTCCTAATAAAATTTTCTTGCTGATTCAGCCAAAAAAAAAAACTAATGCTAGGCTTGCTCAAAACCCATATTCAAAATACAGGGGTCCAGTATTGTATCTCCTGTCCGTACACATCGCAACAAAATGGTCTTTCAAAATGTAAAATATGTCATGTAACCGAAATGGGCACTACCATGTTATTTCATGCTTCACTACCAAATAAGTTCTGGCTTGAGGCATTTAATACAGTATTTTTTTAATTAATCGTTTACCAATGTCAGTTCTACAAAATCAAACTCCATTTTTCGAATTATAAAAGCATCCGCCTAATTACTCATCTCTGTATGTGTTCGGATGTCTTTGTTTCCCATATTGTAGTGCATATAAAGCTGATAAGTTGAGTCCCAAATCTATGCCTTGTGTTTTCTTGGGTTATAGTATCGACCATTGTGGCTATCGTTGTTATGATCCCACCTCTGATCGTGTGCTTTTGTCGCGTAACGTCATTTTTTATGAATGCACTTTTCCTTTTGCTTCTAACAATTCCTTAGTCGTCGTCTCCAAAATTTCTAGGATGTGTTCTGATTCTCCACAGTCTTTAAACTTGTCTAGTCTACCTCTTGAACCATTTTTCTCAAATTTCTCACCTCCTTGTCTTGTGCAATATATCACATATGATCCCAACTCAACATCTCCTATGCTAGATCCTACCGTCCCTTCTAGTGGCCCGCATGTGTCATCTGACACTTCTGCTAATGACACTTTACTTGAGTATTGTCCTAGTCAAAATCTATATGCAGCTCATGATGCTTCTTCTGTCACACGTCCCATGCCCCATGTGTCGTCCTCCTTAGATGTCTAGGATGAGTCCTTTCCAATGGAACCTAATTCCTCTCTTCCTCATGTGTCCATTGTTCATCCCATGATCACAATAAGTCGTGACAATACGCATCCAACCAAGAAGTTTTCTGACTATGTTACATACACTGTTAGTCGTTCATTTCATCCATCTCCTGATTACAATGAAACGGAACCTTCGACATTTAATCAAGCATCTAAATCAATGATTAAATACACTGTTAGTCATTCCTCTCTCAGCATGACGGTGACCATTTTTCTGATCCTCCTTTATACACAAGCGCAATCGGAGCTCTACAGTATCTCACTATCACTAAACTAGAGCTGGCCTTTGCAGTCAACAAAGTATGTCAGTTCATGTATAGTCCTACTGAGACTCATTGGTCTGCTGTCAAACGCATTCTTCGCTATCTTAAGGACACTTCTGATCATGGCATTCACATTCAGTCCTCTTCAAATTTTTCTCTCCATGCTTACATAGACTCTGATTGGGCAGGCTGCCTTGATGCCCGTCGTTATACACAGGGGTATTGTATCCTTCTCGATCCTAATCCCATTTCATGGTCGGCCAAGAAATAAACAACTATATCTCGTTCTAGCACTAAAGCTGAGTACAGAGTTATCGCTTTTGCAACTACTAAGTTATGCTGGCTTAAATCCTTGCTATCTTAACTCCGACTTCAGTCTCCTACACCTCTCACTTTGTGGTGTGATAACATTGGTGCTACATATCTTACTGCAAATCCTATCTTTCATGCTCACACCTAACATATTGAGATTGATGTTCATTTTGTTCAAGAGAAGGTGTCAGCAAACGAACTTCAGGTTCGTTTTATTTCCACAGTGAATCAGATTGCCGATGTCATGATTAAAGGCTTATCTATCTCACGATTTCGGCTTCTGCGGTCCAAGCTCACTGTTAGTTCCCCAGTTTTGCTTGAGGGGGTGTGATAACTGACATTTGAATTTGAACAAATATGTTTGCTACAAAAAACTGTGGATATAAGTGGCACTTTATTAGAGGCGCTTCAATGAAATGCCACCTATTAGATAAAAGGCAATAGTATTTGGTGGCGCTTTTCACAATTGCCAGTTATGAACACTAGAAAAATGCCACTAACTCTAGGAATTTAGCGCCAAAACATTGCGCCAAAAGTGGATGTCGAGCTGAGTATTAGCGGCGTTTCCTCAAATGCTGCCTATGGCACTTCAGTTAGGTGGCATCTTGGTTAAACGCCACTTATAAGTAATTTGCCTCTTTTTACATAAGTGGCATTTATTGAAATGCTGCATGTTAATTGTTTTACTATAGGCAGCATTTAGACAAGTGCCGCATGTGTTGTTTTAATCAAATTTCACATAAACAACATTTTTGGGAATGCCACCTATGTTTAATTAATAAAATTTTACTTCAACTACAATAATGAGAATGATTCCAACTAAATATTTGCTAAAATAGGTATAACTATACTAGGGGCGGAGCCAAGCACCGAAGGTCAATATAGGCACTCGGTGCCTGACTCCATCTCTAACAGTGACACAACAAGTAATCAAAGATTAATTAGCACACATTAAACTTTTGTCAGTTAATTAGGGTATAATGAAAATTCACAAACACAACATATATATGTATATACATACATACATATACATAAATAACAACCGTATCTATTATTACACAACTAAAAATTAATTAGCTTATGCTAAACTTATTTCAGCCTATTAGGGCATGATACAAAATCCCTCAAACACATATATATAACAATATATGTAATTATACATCTAAAATGATTAATTAACACAATTATTGAAACGAGTAGTGAATTCTCTCTTTCATTGAAATCAAGGGGTGAATCTCTAATTTTTGCTCAATAGAGGAAAACATGCAATTGAATACTCATATATGGATCGTGGGAGCTCAATTAAATTCAATTCTACTTAAATTTCATACTAATTTTATTATTCAATAATTAAGTCTAGTTATTAATAGCTTCTACACTATTCTCGCCGAAGTTCAATTTTTTGCAAAACATAAGCTTATTTAACTTTTAATCAATTCTAATTGAAAAATAGTTTTCATTAATGTATTTTTTTTTTGTCCACTAAAATTTATTCATTCAAAAGGAAGTACAAAATTTATCCGATCCCAGTAGGATGGATATACATATTGAGAAGATACATCAACTTTCATTAATATTTGAATTATGAAAATTATAATATAAATTTTTCTCCAAATAGATATTTGTTCAAACTTATAATACACATTTTTATTGCTTTTAAACTATTTTTGATCATTAAAGTATTATAATCCTCCTTATACACCTTTGTTATTCCACATACATTATATTTCGTACAATTACAATTCTATACTAATGTCAATATCCAATGAATAAATTAAGTAATCTATCTCCATATATAAATCTACATAAAATTGAATATAAATACCAAATATTAAAAAACTAATAAAAAGAAAAAATATTTCACCACCCAAAACTATTCCTTTTTAATTCCCACCAAAGCACTTTTTCCCTAAAATATCTTTTCCCCCCAAAATTCTTTTCCCCAATACCCACAGAAGTCTCCAGATACCACCAAATCCACGTTTACACACACACATACATCTCATCTCAACATCTCACCTTCCGGTCATCTCAACATCTCGCCTTCCGTCATCGCTCCGTTAGTGCTTGACACCAGGTTTGCCACACAAGCATGATGTTATTTGCAGAAAAATTTAGTTCTATGCTTGATTGATTATATGTTGTAAAATTTATGATGATGATTTTTGCTTTTTTGTGAACTACATCAGTGGTGTAGATATCTACTATATGGTGTATATAGTTGGTAGTTGGTTATTGAATGTTAAAATTAAATCAATAGCTAGCATTGTGGTTTTTTTTGTGGGGTCAAGAGTACTGTGTTTTGAAATGAATTATCTATGTCCTTCCTCCTTTGAAGAACTGACTATCCTTATTTTGCAGGCCTTTGCTTTCTTTTTGTCGATTCCCAATTGATTTTTGTTGCTGTATATAGTTTGGTGATTACTCCTAATTTCTTGATATAGGTTGGCGAAGTTGTTGATGGACCTGATGATAGCATAAACCGTCCTGTTCTTGATGGCGTCCAATATGACTATGGTTAGTTTTCCTATTGTGCATTTTTCCTTTTTTGCTTTTGTTTTTACGTTTCCTTCAAATGACAATTTAGTGCACTTTGATTTCAGTATTTGATTTTGATATTGGAGATGGATAGCCTATGCGTAAATTGCCATACAATCGTTCAGGTACAACTTTATGAAGTCTTGAGCTTTGTCAGTATATTGGGCTAGTGATACTAATTATATTTTATTTCCCATTATGTGGATTTAGTGGTAAATCTTTTCTGCTTCACTGAATTATTCTCTATAAAATGGAAGAATGTCTCTTTATATAATTGGTGTGAATTCTCTTGTGCTTAGTGGCTTAATCTATAAAGTTACTGCAATGAGCCAGTCTATTGATTCGTTTATGCTTTATTTGTTGATTCGTTTATTGATCTAGTTGAATTAAGCATTTGCGTACTGCACAAATAATGGCCTCATCATCTTCAAGTGGCACAGGGACATTGAGATCCCAAAAAACAAATGAATTATGTAATCGATATGTATCTATAATTTGTTTATTTAGTTAGTGATATGATCTAATTTTGATGTTCATATTGACAGAAAGCATCGAATCATGCTAAATCTTATAGGAGTCACTAGACTTATGTACAAAGGGGTGGAAATAAAAGCCTCACCCAAATAAGATTAGATATGGTACTCGAAATTGGAGCTCTTAGAATTGTTATGATTTTGTAATAAATTGTTGACAATATGACCCTTTTTTTATTTACAGGAAGAAAAAAATCATGGTCCAGTGAGAAATAACACTTTTTTTGGGAGATTTTGGTAATTTCTCACTTGCCCTCATTTGGTTCCTACTGCTTCTTTCAGATGTTATAAATTCGTGTTTTATGCCTATGCCATATATGCATTTTCATTCATGTTTAATTGTATTGAAGTGTTCATAACATGCATTTTGTGTTTGCATAGATGATATATGCGGACTTAATGATTTGACTCACACATTATTTACGAGTCATCTACACTTATTGAACTGTTCTGAGTCTAATGTAACTACTTTCAAATTGATATTGCCAAGTTTCTGAATCTGATATACGTTCTGTTGTACATGCGCACGTCTACAATTGAGTTTATATGATGTTGATTAATTGGTTTTGGTGATTTTTGTTCTTCATCTTTTCTGGATGTCGTGTGAATTTACGTTAATGATTAATTATGTACTCAAGAAAAAGAGATAATTTTGTTATTTTTTTCTTGAACTCCGCAATTCACGGGAGCATTGTACACCGGGTACATATTGAAGTAGATATACTGCTGCAACTCTTTTGAATGCATCCAAATATTCACGTGACGTTTGCAATTCATATTTTTTGACCTGCTCTTTGATCAGTGTGATAATTAGGACCCTTCTTCAGTACTTTATACTCCATGGTTGCTTTTATTTTCTCAGGCAGTTACTAGAATAACTCAATATGGGTTGTATAATTGACACTTTAATGTGCAGTAGCATAGAAATGTTGATCATGTCTGGAGGAAAATATAGCTTATATGTTTCGAGGACCAAAATCACTTGTTGATTATAATATAGCTTATATGTTTCTAGGACCAAAATCACTTGTTAACAGAAATCGTATAGCAATCAAGAACCCCATATTTGATGTCATTTGTAATATTAATCTAGAAGTGTTAGAACCCTACACCATAAATGGAAAACAAATAAGAAGAGGATAGGCTACTCAAGAGACTAATAATACAACTCTTTTAGAAGAAACTCCATACCTTGTCTGCTACCATCATTTTTATGCAAAATGTTTATTATCTGAGATATTAAGGGATGTCTGCAGATTATTTTTATGCACTCGTGGCTAATCTATGAGATTTTCAATAAGCTGCCATTTAGGGTCTCCTAACTGTTGATTTTCCAGCCAAGTTCATGAATGAAGATTTTTTGATTGAAGATTGCCATGGAAATGAGAAGTTGAAGACAATGAGGATAACAAAATGAGAAGTTGACATTATGAAATGTACTGTAATTTCATTTTTGGATATCAGTTTACTGTAATTTGATGAAGTTTATGAATTTCACCTTGTTTTGGAATGTCCATTAAAATGCTTTTGAATGCCTACTGTAAACCAAATGCTTATGAATGGCTATTAAAATGCTTACTGTAAACCAAATTGCTTAGGACATTTGTGTTGCGCAAAGTAGTTATGCAAAAGTGCTTATATATATCCTGCCAAAAGAAAAAGGGAAAAGCCTATTTTTAAAAAGTAAGAATTGCTATGAAATTCACCCATTTAAAAAAAAAAAGTTGCCCATAGGCGGCATTTCAGAAAATGCTGCCTAATAGTTGCAGCAAATTTAAAAGAAAATATAGATCAAACTTAAATTATTAATATGCAGCATTTTTAAAATGCCGCCTATAAAGAAAGAAAATTGTTAAAAAAAGTATTATAGGTGGCATTTCTATAAGTGTCGTTCATGAGAACATGCTATGCACTCACGCAAAACGCCAGCTATTTGTCCCTCTTATACGCAGCGTTTTTGTAAAGCGCCACTTTAGTGATATAATAGGTGGCGTTTATTTTAAATGTCGCTAAAGTTTCGCGACACTCGCTACAGCGTCGTTTGTTGTGGCACTTTTTGAAATGCTGCCTATTTATAAGCAGCACTTTTTAAAACGCCACCTATATGAAAAAAAAAATGCCACCTTTCACTTCAAAATATATATATATAATTGTTGTATTTTTTGTATTTCAACTTGATGTTATCCTTATCTACATATCACCTGTACATGTACTATATATACTGTTGTAACATATTACTCAAGATAATATAAGAAACATTTTTCCCTTTCATATCTGAATTAATAAAATTGAACGATAGTTATCGATGGTTAAAAAGATAATTATCATTGACGGTCACAAGGATGGTTATCAACAATTATTCATTGACTACTACTATAAAAACCAAAATCAAACTAAGTCTTGTCTTATTAGACGGGGTTGGTTATATGAATCATGCAAGACAATTATTTCTATCGAGAGTTATATATTCTGTTAGCTCCATACAGGTAAAGTCTCGTCTAAGTGTCATTTTAGGTCTTCCACTACCCCTTTTCTGATGTACTATCTCTAAACTTTCACATCTTCTAACAGGTACCTGATATTTCACCGCTCACACATCTATTCATTGACTACTATCATAAATAAAGAAAAAAATTGAAAAAATGTACCCACAAATTAATGACAATGAAGAAAATGCCTACTATTGCATGGACTTGATCAATTTTCGCAACTTAAGGCGAGAGCAGGGCATAACGGAGACGATAACTTCAATTGAATATTTTTAAATATTAATTAATTTATTCATTAATTTTTTTATGAATTTATCTTTTATTAAAAAAAAATTTATTACTTAATTTATATTATTAAATCAAATTAGTTAATTTGAAATTGATTAGAGAGAAAATATCTTGCAGAAATTTATTTTCATTTCTCAAAATAATAAGTGAGATACATTGTGCTATTTATAGAGTTTACATCACTGTATCTCTAATTCAGCTTTCAACTCAAGCTGCCTAACCTCCTCTAACTGACTATACTCTATAATACACCACGTGCGTTAATAGCTGAAAATATCTTCTCAATGCTTGATATTGAACGCACTGCTGAGGATGATTTACCAGAGTGGTCCTCTAGACTTTAATTGCCATTCTTTGTCTGAAGTTCATTTGGAAGTAAAGAGGACCACTAAAGCAATGCTCAATTGCTTGTACTGGGAGGAGGGGGAAGAGAGGGTCCGCTAGATGTTCTTGGCTACAGAAAACGTTAAAAAAAAAACAAAGCTTTCTCTAACCATATAAATTTTGTGTGTCTTATCGCTATTGTTTATTCTTCACTAAATTTCTCTAATTTCTTTTCTAGTCCTGCTTGTCATAACAAGAGAAAGATAACTTCAATGGCATGCATTATGATAACTTCAACGGCACGCATGGCGAACTTATGGAATCCAACCAAACCATTTCCTCAATCAGCTAATTACACTAGACAACGAGCAAAAAGCTATGTCTCTACTGTTGCAGCAACAGGTGGCCTCGCTGCAGCTTCTTCCAAATCCATTAAGCTTCATGATCAAACTGTCATTAGGCGTTCAGCAAATTACCCGCCTCCCACTTGGAAATTTGATGATATTCAGTCACACGAGACTGCATTTGTGGCAAGTACTTTTGTGATTTATATATTCCAATAATTATTATTGTTATTATCAGGCGAGCGCATCTAGAAATTCTTTTCAATAAAAGCTAAAAGTTTTAACATTTTTCTGGTCCAAATGTGCATCCACCAATGATATCAAAGGTAGATTCAGAGTTTTGTTTCAGTGATAGTTACAATACTATATTTATTTGAATGGAGATTAATTTACTTTTTCATATCAAAATACAGCTACTTTAAAGAAAATTTAGAATAAATCTGATTCTCAGTTTGGGGCTGTATATCATTGTTTGCGAAACACAAATCTGATTCTTATCTTTTAAAGTATAGGGAGAGATATATAAAAGACGAGCAACTAAGCTGAAGGAGCAAATAAATGTTATGCTGTATGGAAAGAAGGAGCCACTCGATCAGTTGGAGTTGATCGATGACTTGAAAAGGCTTGGATTGTCTTACCACTTCGAGAGCCAAATAAAGCAAATTTTGACAAGTATTTACAACAAAATTAGTTGCAGTGAATTGAGGCTGCCCGATGAAAACAATTTATATGCTACAGCCCTTAATTTCCGACTTCTTCGGCAGCATGCTTTTAACATCTCTCAAGGTGGTTTTTGTTTTTTATTACATGGAAGTCAAAATCGAGGTCTTGAGATATTACCTCATCACCCCGTATTTTGATCACCTTTTCTTAATATATATAGTATAATTTTTATTATATATACAAAAAATTTAATATTCAATACATAGATTTTTACCTTACAAATGAGGGGTGAAAGTGTGAAAAAGTGACATAAAATATTATTCTTCACGACTACACAAAACAATGGTGTCGTACATGCTTTATAATATAATTAATGTACCCAACCCTTATTTATAAATTTTGAAGTAATGGTATCTATCACCAGGCATCACGCTTTATCTCATCACACTAGTTAATTTTTTTCAATTAAATGAATTTTATTTACATATGATGTTTACACACAAGACTGTTTAGTTAAATGTCAATTAGGAGGCGAAATTTCAATAATATATATCAGCTAATTTGCATCTTATTTTCAGATATTTTTCATTGTTATATAACCAAGGATGGAGAAATAAAACCTGCCCTATATGAGGATACAAAAGGAATGCTCTACTTGTACGAAGCTTCTTATTTCTTAGTTGAAGGTGAAAGCATTCTGGAGTTGGCAATGAAATCCACAACCAAACATCTTAAGAAGAATCTAGAAGATGGAAAATTAGATCAAGATCTTGCAATACTAGTGAGCCATGCATTGGATATGCCACAGCACTGGCGGATGCCAAGGTTAGAGGCGAGGTGGTTCATGGACGACATATATGAGAGAAGAGCTAACATGAACCCTATTCTGCTTCAGCTTGCTAAATTGGACTTCAATATTGTTCAAGCACAACACTTGCAAGACCTCAAAGATGCGTCATGGTGAGGAAAAATCTTATATTTATCCATCTCTTAACGTATGACATGGTCACTTTAGAAGAAACTATGGGTTTGGCTACAAAATATTTTGGAGCCCCACAATTTATTTACAGCGCGTGCATTCACGTGCTTGATGGGGCCCACAGCTTGTGAGAGTGACATTTTAGACGTCAAAATATTTTGTAGCTAAAATCTAAAAACTATAGGTAAGCAACGAAAATCTAATATATCTATATAGAAATTAAGTTTGAAATATATAGGGTAAACATTTCGTGAATTATTACGCACATAAAGGTGGATAATGGTTTCTAATCTAAATATTGGGAGGATGAATCTTTTAAAGGAAAGGGGAAATCACTTTGAGACATCCCAAATGGAATAGATGACACTAAATTTTGCACATCTTAACTATATTTAGAAAAATTCAGGTTTAAAAAAATATTGATATTAGTCATATGAATATAACATGAATTTCTTCACAAATATATGTACAAAATTAAGACAAAAATAGGAAAATGAGAAAAATACTTGATTCGTAAGAGTACCTTGCAAATATAAATACAAAGTAAGGGATATAAAATATAATAACACATTTCTTGAATAATATTCATAGAAAAATTGGTGAGTCTATGAACACGCCAAAATAAATTATAAAAGTTCTTATAAAGGTACTTCAATACATCATAATTTTTGCGAAACAAATACATCATGATTTATAATATGCCTGTGAATAAATAACTATTTTGATTAGTATTCTTCCAATTAGTAGGTTAATCTTATATCTCATTTTTATCCTTGTCTACCGTCTTCATTAAATTTTTTTTGTTTGCAAAAATATTAAATTCTATCGAGAAGCAAAACAAAATTATTAGTAATATTAACATATATAGTTAAAATAAGTTACTATATATGTAAGTGACTCGAAACATAAAAATCCCACGTAAGGATAATATATATAAAAAAATAAAAAATAAATAAAATTCAAAGATACGTGTTATATTCGTATATAGCAAGAAAGAAGCATTTTGGAAATAGTTATCATCAAAATTGTGATAAAAGTATGAGTTTGAAAGTATGGAGTACAATACATGTATTAGGTTTAATTCAAAGATACTGTACAGTGATACACCAAGTATAATATGTAATATATCTAGTATAAGGTTTAATTCAAAGAATGATCATTTATATTATTGACAATTTTACACTAAATAGGAGTTGCCTTTATGTAGTAGATATTATACACATCCAACGAGCACTTGTCCTGAAAAAACGTATATTAGACCAACAAAAAGGTGTTTATCCAACACCAATAAAATAAAAATATGTCATTTCTAATAAGATTTAAAGTTCAAGAGCACAATCCAATCAAATTAAGAAGATCTAGACCTAGTCCTAGCTACTAATTTGGCCACTCAGCAAACTTATTTGCTTTTTTTTCGTGAGATTCGAACAATGGTTTCTCAATTGCCGGTGAAAATAATTCATCACTAGACAACTCTCAAATCTCAATATTATTAGCAAACTTATTTGCTTGCCTGCAAATATGTTCAATCACCTTAGACTATGAATCTTGATTTGGTTTTCATGTGCAGGTGGTGGAAGAGAACAGGTCTGGCAGAAAAATTAGGGTTTGCAAGGGACAGATTGGTGGAGAATTTCTTTTGGACTATTGGACTGATGTTTGAGCCTCAAAATGGACACTTTAGAAAAACAATGACGAAAGTGAATGTGTTAATAACAACAATAGATGATATATATGATGTTTATGGCACCTTGGATGAACTGGAGCTCTTCACAGATGTTGTCGAGAGGTAAATCGTAGATCACTTATATGATAAAATCACTTCAGGAGCATGGTCGTTCAGCGATAGTGGGGCGAAATCGCTCTTATAAGGTTGTGGGTTCAATACTCCCCACTACTCTGAAGTTCCATCCTTATTGACCCATGTCTAGGGTGCACCGTTGCACCTGAGAGTATACCGATTGATGATCGGATTCCGCCAGTTAAGTTTTCAGATCATAAAAAAAAAATGTATATAATTCTATTTTAAATTTTCAGATGGGATATCAATGCAATAGAGCAGCTTCCGGAGTATATGAAAGTATGCTTTTTGGAACTCTACAATAACCTCAACGATATGGCTTACGATTCTCTTAAAGAAGATGGCATGCTCAATATTCTTCCCTACTTGAGAAAAGGGGTATTGCTTCACTTTTGAATGTTTGTGATTGTCATTTGCTGGTGAATTACTACAGCTAGAACTGCTAAAACAACACGATACACCTATGCTTTGCTCAAAGTGCATATTATTCTTTGTTATATTGCATTACCTTTATGGCTAAGTCATCATATTGCACAACCTTGTTAAAGATTTGGAAACTAAAATCGTAATTACGGTACTTCAGGAATAATATATACCCTGGGTTGATTCTTGTTGTCACTCACTTTTTTACTGTATGAACATTTTAGTGGGGAGATTTATGCAAAGCATATTTACAAGAGAAAAAATGGTACTACAGCGGATATACACCAACACTTGAAGAATACCTCAACAATGCATGGATTTCAATATCAGCTCCTGTGATATTAGTGCATACATATTTCGCTGTATCTTCTCCATTCAAAGAGGAAGCTTTAAGATGCTTGCACAATTATCATAATATAATCCGCTGGTCAGCAATGATTTTACGACTCGCAGACGATTTAGGAACATCTTCGGTATGTTCACAATCTATATATGCCATTAAAGTTTTTTTTTTTTTTTTCATTTTGTTGGAGATCACAAAATTTAGTTACTTCTCTCCACGATGGGTCGCGGTCTCGAAGTGAAAGATTTTTGTCTTTAAGATAGCACAGAAGGTATTTTAAGGCCACTATATTTGCATCCCCAAACAGTAATCTTTTCCATTTTTTTGATACAGGAGGAGATTAAAAGAGGTGACGTCCCAAAATCAGTACAATGTTACATGAATGAAGCCGGTGTTTCTGAAGAAAAAGCACGGGAACACATAAATTTTTTTATTGGAGAGACATGGAAAAAGATGAACAGAGATCGAGTTGCAAACTCGCCCTTCTCAGAAATTTATATAAAGGTTGCAATGAATCTTGCAAGAATGGCACAATGCATGTATGAGCATGGTGATGGACATGGTCATCAAAATGCCGAGACGAAGAATCGAATCATTCAGTTGCTCTTCGAGCCAATTCCTCGTGTATAAATATAGTTTGGGCCTATTATTGTCCATGTAACTTTTGGGCTTTTGTGATCTCTGGCCCACTTTTGGCCCTTGTTAGACTTGTTCTTTGGGTCTTTTTTGGGCCTTATATACAACCAAGACAAAGTGGTTTATTTCTATTGTGGAACAAGTTGGTCTGGGCTTCGTTTATGTAATTTCTCTTATTTAATGCGAGTTTGCTTCCAACCAAAAATAGAATTGTCTTCATGTAAAATCATCTATGGTGTTGAATAATTTGTATTACCATTACTTTCCTAACATGTTTCAAGTAATCAAGTCAAAACGCAATTAAGTGAAGAATAATAAAATTTGTTGGGTATTTGCACCTTCTAAATTTTTTGTAGTAGTGAATAAAGAAGGGCTTTGTGGACCCCTCTATTCAAGAGGTGGTTTCTTCACTATAGAACCAACTTCCTAAGGTCGTTTGTATGATAATTTTACAGCGACAAATGCTAGATATCACATATTTTTCATCATTTATTTATCACATCTGATATATATGCTTAGTTAGAATATTAACTTACGAAACTTTCTTGATTTTCTTCATTCAGTGTGTCAACTAAATATACACATAAAACGTGATAAATTAATGAGTAATAAAAATAGAGTAATACATAACAACATTCTTTTTAAGTAGTGTCAACACTGATGATAAGTAGTATTAACAACTCTTTTTTTTTTTAAGTATTGCCAACATTAATAATTCCCTCTGGGGATTTTTTTTTATATTTAAAGTATTGCAAGTAAGTCTTTCATCCTCCAATGGAAGTTTAAGCTTCATGTCACCCTCTTCCTTTGTATTTACTTTTTGTTCAATTAATAAAATCTCCGGAGGAAAGTTCCTCTCCAACCAAAAAAAAAATGTATTGCCAACATTAATCATGATCGATAAGTAGTATGAAAAGCTTGCCCAATTATGGTGGAACTTACCATGACAATGCAAATCACAATTTCTTCTATTTCTTTTTTAAGAAAACCTTAAGAATATTTTTGTAAGTCAAGGGTGTCATTTCAATTTTAATGGCTAAGAATATGGATGAGATTTCTGGGGTGATAATAACAGTTGTTAAATAGTTGGTTACTTTAGAAAAGCTAATCAATCTCTTCTATTTAATGACATCCACAGTGATGAACCACTGTTCAACGACTTCGTCACTGTTTTAGATATTCACTTTGACGTATTCTGGGGGTGTAACTGTAACAAATATTATTTATTAAGTGTACTTGATATATAGGGAATAATACGTAGACAATTAGTGGTTATTTTTGTTTGTGTTTTAGATATAATAGAGATTGAAGTAGTAATTTGAAAACTTTTAATTACGACACTTATGTGTTCGATCTAAAATAGATTTTAAAAAAAAAAAGAGAGATGAAAAGAAGAAAGATTTTACCGAAAAAATTTGCTTCTATACGGAATTACAAGTATGAATCCATTTCTCTATTTCACATTCGCAAGCGGGTGGATTCCATATAGAAGCCTCTCTCTTTACCAAAGCTTACAAATCTATTCATATGGAATAGTGTAGAGGACCACTCAAGCAAGGCTCAATAATTGCTCATACGTGGAACCGCTGCTTCCACAACAATGCTTTCTTCCCGACAAAAAAAATGAAAAAAAAGAAAAGAGGAAGAGCTACATGGGGTGCGTGGGTGGGTGGGTGGGGGGTGGGTTCAAGCTACAGTGGAACTTGAGGTTTGAAATTAGTGGTGGATTTAGGTAGTTAAAGTTCAAAGTGTATTTGTGTAATAAAAAAATATGTGTTATTATATAATAAAAATGTTTAATGTATTAATTTTTATAAAAGAATTATTGAAAGAAAAAAAAAATATTTTTTTTTTCAAATTAAGAAGTACATATAATAGGTCCGCCCTGTTTGAGAGTTGATATATGAAATCCACAACCAAACATTTTAAGAAGAATCTAGATGATGGAAAATTAGATCAGGATCTTGCAATACTAGTAAGCCATGCATTGGACCTTCCACTTCTCAGGCAGATGCCAAGGTTGGTGACAAGGTGGTTCATAGACATATATGAGAGGAGCAAACATGCATCCTATTCTGCTTGAACTTGCTAAATTGGAGTTCAATATTGTTCAAGCACAACACTTGCAAGACCTCTAAGATGTGTCATGGTGAGGAAAAATCTTCTATTTATCCATCTCTTAACGTATGACATAGTCACTTTAGAAGAAATTATGATTTAACTACAAAATATTCCGTGAGCTTCACAATTTATTTGTGGTGCATGTATTCACATGTCTTGTAAGATTTACAACTTGTGAAAGTGACGTTTTTAAAATATTTTGTAGCCAAATCCAAAAACTATAGATAAGTGACGAAAAATTAATATATTTATATAAAATTAAGTTTGAAAATATAGGGTAAATACTTCGTGAATTATTAAACACATAGAGGTGGATAATTGTTTCTCATCTAAATATTGGGAGGATGAATCTTTTAAAGGAAAGTGGAAATCATTTTGAAACATCCCAAATAGAATAGATGTCACTAAATTTAACAATGAAATGAGACCCAACTCAAGATTCCATATCGAAAATACAAATCAAAGTACATCGAAAATGGATCAAAAGATATGAGCGATCATGACTACGTCACGAAAAGATTTGTAGCAGAGTCTAGAGATGTGCACTATTTTAGAGATTAAAATACTATCGCCACCAATTAAGAGATTAATAAGAAAAATATTTGTTTCTTAGAACCCATGTTCACAAATACAAAATTCTTAATAAAAGTTTGTAGTTCGAAATGTAAAGCCTCTAGGTCCCAAAAAAATTGTTTCAAGTTCAAAGTTGTGTATACATAAAAAAAAAAAAAATGTTTAGAAAAGTTAAATATATTATAAATAAAATATTATAAAAAAATGATTAGAAAAGTTAAATATATTATAAATGAAACATTATAGTAAAATGTTTAGAAAAGTTATGCTATGTCATGAATTATTATACCTTGGGTCAAAAATTATATTTGAGCATTTTCTATATTAGAATAGTGGTTACCAAATAGTAACAGAGCAGCCTATCATTAGGCTAAAAAGCAAAAATAAAATACTGAAAAATAAAAAGAGAAATACCTAAAGAAAACTTCTTCGATTTCAAAACAAGTGAAATTTACAAAATATAAAAACTGAAAAGAAAGTAGCTTGTTCGAGCTCTGCCTTCAAAGAAACAAATGCCGCCTACTTATACAAATTTGCGGACTTGAAAGCAAAATGCAAAAAAGCCTAATCCGGATTCAAAATGTTTGGAGTCCGGGGTCGCTATACACTCACGTGAAAAAAACAAATAATTGCTTTTACTTTTCATAAAGTAAACAATAAACTTTGTCTGCTGAGAGGGACATTTCACCATCTGAAAGTGAGATTCCACTTAACAAGAAATCAACTTTTCGAATCAGTCCAAAAATCCTTTAAGCAATCTTCATACTTTATCCTTATCTTTTCATAAATGTGTCCAAGAACAGCATCATTGCTCTTGGGCAGATGCTTTCCCTTTCTGTTTTGCTAGGAGAGTTTTTTCGATTAGGACGTCCTTTAGACTATCCCAAACATCTTCTGCCAGCACATTAGGATTCTGTGCTTCTCCTGCCAGAACATTGAATTGATTAGAGCGCATAGACGCATTTGATGTAGAATCACCATCATTATCACCATCAACTTCCTTTCCAAAATTTTTCAAAAAGTCCTGCTTTATTGCTTCGAGATAAGATGTCATGATATCTCCTTTAGAGCTGATTTGTTGTCGCATCTGGATTTTGCGTAGAAAATGAGAAAAAGGAGATTCTTCTTCTTGAGTTGATTGCTCCACTTAATCTTTGTAAATCTGGACTATCTGAGTGATTTCATCCACCATGTTTTGTCCATAAGGCTGATTTGTCTCTAGATCAATTTTCAGAAGTTTTGGCCAAAATTTTGAAAACAATTTTCTTTTTAAACAAAACATTTTTTGTTTATTCATTTCAGCTATGGGTACCCACTTCCAAATCCATGGGACACCAAATTCCATAAAGAAAAATAAAGAACTTGATCCTTCAATATAAAGATCAATGTTATTTCCAATATGAGAGCATGAAGCTAACCATTCCGTAAAAAGTCCTTTATAAGGTTTAGGTAAAATTTTTATAGGAGGTCCATATTGAGGCCACCAAGTATGAATCCAGGCAGGGAATTTCCTTTGTTGAAAAATTTGGGGGTTAAATTTTAAAAACCAAGTATGTTTTTTCTGAGGATTTTCATATAAGAAAACTTTAAAAAATGCTTCAACATGATCCCAATAATTAAATTGGTACACATTTTTATTATCATTAGGATATGTAAATTGTCTTTCAGCCATTGTGCTGATTCCCCAATCAGAGGGTGAAAGGATTTTCTTAATATAAGTTTTACTATAAGTATAAATCGGAAGAGAATTATTTCTCTTAAAATGTTCAAATTCACAACTATCAGTTGCTTGCAAGAGAGACTTATAAAAGACTCTTGACTTGTGATGATGCACAGGAAAAAAGAAATTATTAAGATAACGGTCCATAAGGTACCATGGGTCATTTTCCCATTGCTTATCCGAAATCTCAAGGATAAGTATAGTTTCAATATGAGAATGAGACTCATAAGAGTCAATCTCATCTTCCTGTTCCGCAATATTGGCATAGGATGATGCCTGTGGGGCAGAAGTATCTGCATCAAGCAATTTCTTGATTTGTGCATAATTTGGATGAGAAGGGTCGATAGCAACACCACCGCTAGTTAGATTAATTAACTGTTTTCCTGTAATGACCCTTTGAGAGTCATTTTTTCCACGTCCTCTTCTTCTTCCCCTTTGAGGGTTAGAGTGATTTCCCCTAGTGGGAAGCATCTTGCAAAAATTCACGGATAAGAAAATCAGGTAGGGAATTTTTATTCCCTTTGATATAACAAATATCAAAATCAAAAGGAGCAAGATGAGCTTGCCACCTACCAAACATTTGTTTAGAAACATCATGTTTAAAATATTTTTGAAACATAAATTTCGCAGCATTACAATCAGTACGTATAAGAAATTTTTGATTATATAAATCATCTTGAAATTTCAGAACACATTTAACAATTGCTAAAATTTCTTTTGCAACAGTAGCATAATTTTTCTGACTATTTCCCCATTTGCCAGAATGAAATCTAACAAGTAATTCTTATTTTGATTGAGGATGAATTTGTTTTAAAATTCCACCGAAACCAATATCAGAAGCATCAGTTTCGATAATCTTATCCCATGTAGGATTAGCTAAAGAAAGACATGGCAATCTAGCAACTTTAGACTTTATTAGCTTAACAGCATTTGTATGAGCTTCTGTCCAAACAGAAGGAGATTTTTTTAATCTATCATATAAAATAGCTGTATCGAAAGCAAGATTTTGATAATAAGGCAGAATATAATTTAAACTACAAAGAAATCTCTGTAATTGAGTTTTATCAAGAATTTCATCAGGAAACTTAGAAGCAAATTCAATACTTCTATTTATAGGTATAATTTTCCCTCGTTCAATATTATGACCTAAAAATCTAATCTTTGTTTGACAAAGAACCATTTTTGGTCTAGATATAACCAAACCATTTTGCATAATAATATTTTTAAAAATATGCAAATGTTTAAAATGTTGTTCAATATTTTTTGAAAATACCAAAATATCATCAATGTAAACAATAATAAATTCACTATAAGGAATAAAAATATCATTCATAATATGTTGAAATTCTGAAGGAGCATTCTTCAAACCAAAAGGCATAACATTCCATTCATAATGTCCAATTGGAACAGTAAAAGCAGTTTTATATCTATCAGATTCATGAATTTGAATCTGCCAATATCCTGATTTTAAATCAAACTTTGAAAATATCAAAGCATCATGCAATCTATCCAGAAGATCTTTTTTATTAGGGATAGGATACCTAATCCATTTAATAACCTTATTAAGAGGTTTATAATTAATAACAAGTCTAGGAACACCTCTTTCTTGTTCCGAATGTTTATTAACATAAAAAGCAGTACAACTCCATGGGGAATGAGAAACTCTAATCAATTTCTTTTCAATTAAAGAATTTATTTATTTCTTACATAATTCTAAATATTCAGAATTCATTTGACAAGGTCTAGCTTTTGTCAGTATATTTTTCTCAACAAAATCTTCTTCATATGGAAGAGTAACAATATGTTTTTTCCTATTCCAAAAAGCATTTGGATGATCATTACAAATATCAATAGAAAATTGATCTTGGATTAATTTAATTTTTTCTTGAATTTTTGAGGTTTTTAATCTTTCTTCTATATTATAAAAAGAAATTTCTTTTTGAATAAAATTCAATTGAGAATTTTTTGCAGTAAGCAAATCTTGAATTTGATTCAAAAACTTTATTTTGGGGTCAGTTATAAACTGAAAATGCAAATTCATTCCTTGAAAAGAAGCTTTTATGCCATTAGCATCTATATGAGTAAGAAGCATAATTTCTTGTATAAAAGGAGTACCAAGTATAACTTGATTAGTCAAATTTTTAACCAATAAAAAAGTAGCAGGTATACAAACCTTATCATGACAAATATAAGTGTCAGGTAATTTATATTGAACATGTAAATTTTGTCCAGTTGCAGTAGAAATAGTATGAGTAGTTTTCTCAAAATATTTCGTAGGTATTAATCATTCTTGGATACAATTTATATCTGCTCCAGTATCAATTAAAGCAATTAAGTCACGTTTAATAAAATCTTTTTCTATTAAAAGATTAATTTTAACATGCCATTTTTGTGAAGTGACTAACTTAAGATTAGCTAGTAAATTATGTTGATCGTCCATATACAAAGAAGGAGAAATTTCTTCTTTCATTTTCCCTTTTTCTATTAGAGAAAGGCGATGATCAATCAAATCATTCTGCTGTTTTAGAGTTCTAATTTCTTCTTTTAAAATTTTTACTTCTCTATTCAAGTCATTAATAGTAACAACAGTATTCTGTTTTTCATTTAACTGGCTTATCAATTCTGAAAACCTATATGGTTGAAGATCCTGAATAATAGGAGATTTTAATTCTTGGCCAGAATTAAAGCAATCAATAATTTTAGCTTTTAGCTTTGTATCACTAGTACTATCAAGTGAATCAACAATCTTATCACTTGAGGTTATAACATTTAGCTCAATATCTTGAAATTGAGATTGTAATTTATAAATATCAATATCAGATTCACTATCATCTTTTTGACATTTATTACAACATTTAGTATTATTTTCATCATAAGAAAGACTAATTAAATCATCAGATTCAATAGCATGTAAATTATCACTACTAATTTCACTAATATCAGTATCACTGTCAGTTTTATCACTGTCTGAATTTAATAAAACTTTAGCTAAAGATTCTTTAAGCTTATCATCAATATCAAGACTATTAATCTTCTTTTTCATTCTGCATTTATTAGCATAATGACCTTTTTTACCACATGTATAACATGTAGGTATTTTTTTCTGGGGAACATAACCCTTTTTCTCACGCCATGCGCGTTTCCTAGCTGTCTGTTTTTTATAAGCATTAGACTTATATTTCTTATAATATTCCATTTTATGAGGTCTTTCCTTATGGTGTTTTCTAGGTTTATTCCTAGAAGTACTAGGCATATCCATAGCAAATTGTTCACAAAATTCTCCTAACTGATTTTTCTCAGTTAATTTTTGTTTCTTTAATTGATGATTCATACGAATATCATTGCAAAGAGATAATCCATCTTCTACACATAAAGTAATAAGGGTACCATAATTAAAGGAATCCCAGTCAATATTATTACTATTTGATCTTTTCCTAAGATCTTTTCTAATTCTTTCTGCAAAAACAGAAGGTAATCCATCAACAAATTTTGATTTCCAATGATTACTATTAGCATCAGGGAGATTCATGACTCTAGACAAGAAAACATCCTTATACCATCGAAAAGATGTTAAAGTAGGACAGTGCAAATTCTGTAAAAGGGTCCTAGAATTATCATAATGATGTAAGTATCTGCTTGTAAAATGTTCACATATAGCAAGACAAAGAGTATAAACAGCATTTTCCAAAACTTGTTCATTAACAATTTTAGTAGTATTTAAAATTTCATCACGTTGATTTTGAGTTAAATAATTATCCCACCAACCTTTTAATTGGCCAACAAATCCTGCTGTAATCATCAAAGCTATTTGTCTATCAGTATTCCCATTTTGTTTACAAATAGTAGAATACATAAGCATTCTATGGGTAGTATTATATATCTATAATTCAGTTTGACCATCAATAGTCCATTCATATATTTGTCTACCATGAAATGTAATGGTTTCAGTCATTAAAGGTTCTTCAAAAAGAACATCCTGTGGAGTTGGACGAGGATAATAATATTTGATTTGGGTAGGAACATCCTGATATTTATTTCTATAATTTTTTAGCTTATTAATATCAAAAGCCAATTGCAAATTTATGGCATGAACTATATTCTCTTCCTGAGTAAGATTAGGTTCAAATTGGTCATTTATCATACTAAGTTTTAAACCTTTCAAAGCATCATCTAACACCTTTTTCTAATTTAGAGGTGGAAGGTTCTAATTTAAATCCATCTATAATAGGTGGATGTTGTATATCAGCTTGAACTTTAGTCAAAATATCTGAAGAAGTTGATTGTTTCTTTTTTGAAATTTTTTCCATATTATGATTTATTTTCTGAAGTGTATTCAGAATTAAAGAAAGTTGTTCACCAAAAATTTTAAGTGAAATATTTGTAAAATTATTTTGCTTAAAAAGCTTATTTATGTGGTCAGTGACTGTAGGTAAAACATTATTATCAATCATTTTCATAAAAGCATTGCCTTCTATTTCAGCTGAAGTTTTAGTATATGAATGTTTAAATGGTTGTAAAGGCGGATAAGTAGCCTGTAGAATTTTTGTAGAATCAGAAGTTCCAATATTCATTTTTCTCTCAATAACAGCAATATTCGCATTCATGAGATTTTCAAAAAACCAAGGAACAAAATATTTATGTTCTTGTATATCATTTAAATGATTATAAAACTGATCTCTGAATTGAAATATTTCTTCTTGTGAAAAATAAGAGAAAAACCAATCACGAAATTCTTTCCATTTGGGTTGTAAAAACTCATTATTAATAAGTTTTCTTTCATTACTTCCTGGTGTAAAATTCATTAACTACCAAAATTAATTTCTGAAGTATTACCTCCAAAATCAGAAGGAGTAGGATTAATCCCAAATCCAAGAATATCTTTTTTAATTCCTTGAGGAATTTGACTTTTAGTTAATCTAATTTTTTCTATTACTTCTTGAGCAAGTTCTATATTTTCCCCTGTCAATTTAGATTTATTTAAATCTTCTCTTAGATGGGAAATTGAAGCCCTAGATGTAGAAGGTATATCTACTCTATAATCAAAAGGAGAGATATAACTATGTGATGACACAGACCTATTGAATAAACGAGGAAGACCTAAATTAGGCATCTGTTGAAATCTAAGTCTAATTTGACCTTCAGGAGTCTGTTCTACTTCTATTAATTCAGTTTCAATTCTAGGTTGACTAGGAACAGCTTTATCTATTTTCCAGCATTCTGGAAATTCTATTTCATCCCATTGAATCATTCTTCTAGTAGATATTTTAGATCTACTTAAATTAGTTTCTATCATAACAGTTTCACCTGTCTTATCCTGTAATTTACAGTTAGGGTTAAGAGTATGTAAAACCTTATAATATATGCGATAACATATACACATAATTTCATATCCAATCTTATAATCATAACCATGAGCTTTAACATATAATGTAAGTGCATCAAATATATTTCTATCAGATAATGAAAGCTGTAAATTGGGTCTAACATTAAAATAGACTGGTCCATATGCCAGACTTGTTTGCATAGTTCCTATTAGAGATTGTCTCCAGTTTAAATTTCTAGCGTCTCTAAGAACTGCCATAAAATTTTCTGGTAAACCTGATAAGGTTAGAGGTTTAAAAACAATTTGTATTAAACCAACATGTAAAAATCTATGAGTATGAGCATATCTATCAATATCATCCTGAGATAATAGTTGTATTATAAGTTCATTATCATCCATAGGGATAGATTCTTCTATTGTTTTTACCATATGTTTAATACCTAAATTTTCAAAGGTACCAAATTAATATATAGTCCTAGGTTCTATTCTAGGAATAGTCCATTTGTTTAATAATTCTAAGTTCTGAGGAAGATCATATTCTTCCTTCTTAACATTTTTAACGTAGGTCTTTGACCTAAAAGGATTTATCATCTTGAAAAAGTACTGTTTGGTAAACCAATTATACAATATAGTCCATGGCTCGGATACCATTAGAGGCCCAGGGGATAACAGCTCGTGGCACACATACATAAAATACAAGAGTATAAAATATTTGTAGCAGAGTCTAGAGATGTGCACTATTTTAGAGATTAAAATACTATCGCCACCAATTAAGATATTAATAAGAAAAATATTTATTTCTTAGAACCCATGTTCACAAATACAAAATTCTTAATAAAAGTTTGTAGTTCGAAATGTAAAGCCTCTAGGTCCCAAAAAATTTGTTTCAAGTTCAAAGTTGTGTATACATAAATTAAAAAAAAAATGTTTAGAAAAGTTAAATATATTATAAATAAAATATTATAAAAAAATGATTAGAAAAGTTAAATATATTATAAATGAAACATTATAGTAAAATGTTTAGAAAAGTTAAATATATTATAAATGAAATATTTTAGTCAAGACTCTAGAACGCTGACGTGCATTAATTTAAAGATAAAGTGTCTCTGTTTGCAAAACTTTTTATGACGTAGATATGCACCCACTTGCTATAAATAACTCACCAAAAATACAAAGTTTTATGGGTTTTTTCAATGATCTACTAATACATTGTTGGGTTTCGGTACAGCGGTCACATCAGCCACCAAAAATACAAAATTTTATGTGCAAAGAAAACTTTGACTTGTCACATCGGTCTCGTCAATCAAATTAGCCGTATTTTTCTCTCTCTCATCACATCAGCCACCAATTTTCTCTTTCGGCCTTTTTGTTTTTTTTTAATTGAAACAGATCATACTTTATTGCCAAACTAAATAAACATTAACCAACACTTATAGGGTTAGCATCCCGTAATACAAGTCGATAGTTCAGTGGGTAGAGTGGTAGACCATAATGAAGGTAAACATCTTATTTTAATTGCACGAGCAGTCTAGTTCATTACTTTATTCGCAAATCAAACAATCAAATGAAAGGAGTAGCCTACAACCGATAATAGGATGAAGTGAGATTGTGGACAATCGAGTAGATTCTCCAGTCACACAATTTTGAATCCCTAAAGGCATTAACAAGCTGAGTCGCATCCAATTCAATGATTGTCCTGTCCAGGGTTTGGGAAGAGGCAAGTAACACACAGGCTGTTTGAACAGCCAAAGCCTCTGCCTGCAGAAAGGTACCACTCCGAACTAAAAGGGCGCAACCATCTATGATAAAGCCAGTAGAGTCGCGAACAACGACCGCGATACCTGCCGGGGAATCCGCATTGATGAAAGAAGCATCACAGTTGACCTTGAGAACGCCTCGAGGTGGGGTATCCAAAGGGAAGTCTGCAATTGCTCCAAGTGAGTCAAAGTTGAAGAGTCATGTACCTGTGGTGACAGACATCGAAGAGAGTCCAAATCCTTCAAGTAAAGTTGGATATCAGCCAATAAGACAGATATGAAGATTTGATGTTGTTCGAAAATCCCCTTGTTATGAGCCCTCCAAATGGTCCAGCAGATAATAGAAAGCAGGCATGCCACATAAGACCGCAAAAAATCCCCTTCGATACATCGTTGAATCATATTTAGAAACCATGTGTCGAACCTTGAAATATGGTGCTCTGAAATGTGTAACTGAAGAGGGGATGCAAACCAAAGACGATGTGTGCAGGGACAGCAAAGCAAGACATGTTCAACAGTCTCGATTTCGACCTTACAGATCTGACATAGAGGAGTCGAGGCGCACTTTCTGCTTAACAAGTTTTCTCGTGTGGCTAATGATCCTTGTCCTTTTTGTTTTGCCCGAATTTTTGTTCACAACATCACATGACAAATTTAGTTTGGAGTTGTTAAACAAGAAGTTTTATGGAAAGAGGCAAAATATTTGGGTTAAGAATATTTGTGTTTTCATAGTTTTGTGTAATTTTTTTAAAATTTTATTTCTGGTGAATTCATAATATAATTAAAATTTTAATATTTTAATATTTTTATTAGGATTATAATTGCTCTAAATTAATTATTGATATTTAATTGATTGATTCATACTTAGTGTTATTGAGGATTAGAGCCTTGCGTATTTAAGAAGATTTAATCTTTTTGGGACCGCGACAGTTTCGTTCTTGTATTTGTCCATTGAATTTGGGAGCGTGACACTAACAAAATGTAGACTTAGAGAAAATTGAAAGTTGTCTCAAACTTAGTGAATAGGGATGGATTCCAAAAAAATTTATTGGGTGAAAATTAGAATAAATAATTTAACACTTATATACATAAAACGCATATATTATTATTTAAAAGTTAGGTAAAATGATCGGATAGTGTTATGTTGTAATAAAAAAAATTAAATTTGATTAGTAATTAGGTCAACTCCAACCTATTCCCTACATCTTTATTTACCTCACGTGTAAGGATGTTGTTGGAGATATCAATCTTCAACAGTATCTCTACAATCATCTTTACATGTAGAGATCTTTACATTGAGCTTTCAACATCTTTATATGTAGAGCTGGTAAAAATATATCTACAAGTATCTCTAAACCCAGCTAAGAAATTAAAATAATATATTTAATTAAAAATCAACATAAACAATTAACAAATATAAATAAAAAAGTTTAATAAAAAGTTTTAAATTAAAATAATATGTTTAGTTAAACTAAGGAGAGATTTTGAAGTAAAACAAATATAAGGAATCTCTAAAATAGGAAAATTGTTAGTGTCGAGGTTGGAAATCTCACAGTTGAAGTTGGGAGCTACTTACGCCGAGTTGGACTTTTCAGGTTGGCCTCCGAGCTGTATTTTCCTGGTCGGCTACCAGACCTGCACAAGGAAAGGAAGGAAAAGGCGGGGTGACGACCCAGATTTTTCCCTCGAGCGTGCGAATGATTAGTATATCCGAGCTGGCGAGGTAGCTGAGAATATTTAATAACGAGTTACCTCCTTAAATGAAGAGGGTGGAGCTCTATTTATACTAAGTTCTGGTCTGACAGCATTTAATGCAGCGCAGCTTTATGTCCCATCAGTGCTTTATATCCCATCGGAATAGCTGGAACTGAGGTCGGGGTTTTCGGGGTCGAGTCAGTCAAACTGGTTGGACATTCAGTTGAACGCGCTGGCCTTGGCGCTGATTAGCCCGCTTCGGCTCGGGATGGATTCACACCTCAGCTCGGTAACCCCTCGTCAATTCCTCCCCCCCAAGTCGAGATCGAGAGGGTGAGATCTAGAATTGGTAGTTCCTCCCGAGCTGTAGGTGTCCGACCTTGAGAGAGAAGGGATGGCCATGTCAGCGGTGCATGCCCAACGGATGGCTGACACGTCACATGGCGGTTCTGACGAGACGCGACGTTTAGGCTTCCCGAGGCAACTTTCAGGGGCACCTATAAATAGGGCTTTAGCATCCGAGATTCATTTCACACTTCGCTTTCAATTTCTCAAGAAATTTAGGTCGGACACCAGAGTGGTCGGACGCAATTACCTCGGAAAGAATCTTCTCGGGATTTGTCAGCTCGAAGCCAGCTTAGTCGGTCGCACTCCGCAGTCAAGAGCAGTAGGTACGTCCCGACTCCCTTTAGTCATTCCTGTACATTTATATTTAGTTTGTAGACAAGATGGGGAAGTCGGAGTCGGAAGATTCCCAGGCGATGGAGGTAAGGTCCTATGGTGGAGATGAGAGTCCGCCGGGCTCGGCATCTACCTCAAATAGGGTCCGTGGTGGAGAGAGCACCAGTTCGTCTTCAGGGCCGGCTCGAAAATCTGGTCCCGGGGAGAGCGATGATGACTGCCAAGTTATTGGGGTCAGATTGGTGCAAGAGGAAGCGGAGGCAGATCCTTTGGCCGACCTGGGAGACTTGGAAGACAGGGATGATGAGGAGCCGCTAAATCAACTGGAGGGCATCGAGATACCTCAAGAGTTCTTAGCCTGGGTCTCTGCCACCGAGCCGATCGAAGCTGTACCAGTCAGTGCTATTCAACCTCGGAGCTCGGCTTCAGCCAATGCTTCTTCAATTCAAGGGAAGAAGATCGAGCAGTTGTTCGCCTGTTGCAAGCGTGAGTGTCATTCCACAGTGCAGATGGCAAACGCAAAGCTGAGGAACTGGTCGGTTGATCGACATCACAAGCTGAAGGTTCCAGGTCAGCAGGAATCGGCGTGCTATCCTCCGGCCGACCACTTCACTATATATGATCTAGCGTTCGACGTCATCCAGCTCCCTCTCCCTGGCTTCATTGTTGGAATCCTGAACTATTACGAGCTCAGCCCGGGTCAGATATCACCGAATGGTTGGGCCGTGATGGTGGCCTTCTACGTGTTCTGCCTGGAGAAGAATGTGGAACCGACCTTGCGCAGGTTCAGGCATTTCTTTGTGTGTAAACCCAACCCGAAGCAGCCTGGGTGGTTCCACTTCACAGCTCGGGTCGGCAACTCCATTTTCACCAAGTGGCATTCCTCTAACAAGGGCTGGCATAATGATTATTATTGGGTGGAGTCGACCGTGAACTCTGGGTGCAGGCTGGAATGGATCCTAAGTTTGAGGAAAATTGCCAACGACGACCCCAAGCTCTTGATGGAGGAACTCGGGGAAGTCGCGGTGCTCAAGCCCGCGCCCGGGACGCTGATAGACATCGACAGTGTGCTCAAATGGGAGCGAATCTGGGACTCCAAGTTGTTTGGTAGGGAGCCCGACCTCTCGAGGGATCATCCCAACCTGCTTCCCGAGTCTGAAGGGGACGCGGGGTCTAGCTCAGAAGAGGGTTAGTTTGCAGGATCGGCGCCCGACCTCCCCATCGTTCTGTTTGCTAGTCTCTTTTAGGTCGGCCTTCGGCTCGTTTTCACTTCTTTCCTCTACCTTTTGCAGATATGGCGGACATGAGGAAGCTCGCATATGCCCAGGTGAGGAGGAAGAGCGAGGCCAGTGGCGACGCATCGGCTCGGTCAGGATTGGGAGGTGCCGCTCAAGGACAGAGGCAGCGGCCCATCGGCAATGTGCGAGAGGTCGGTTCCGAAGTCTCTTCTAAAGGGGCTTCGGGGTCCCCTTTGCCCAAGAAATCGGGCTCGGGTGTGGTGATCCCGGAGCGTTCTTCCTCCCGACCCGAGAGCAGAAAGCGGCCTCGGACCGAACACTCTGGGAAGGGTAAGGCTACGGAGGTAAGCCCTCTTGACAAAAACTTCATTGAGGCGTCCAAGGTGGATTGCGACCCCAAGCTGGCGACGGTCCCGGCGGAGCAGCACTTTCTCGATTTGAGGACGGCCATAGTCACGGTGAGTCTTTAATTATCTTCTGGTGAGGTTGTCTTTCTAGCTCGGCTGACTGCTTTGTTTTCTGCTAAACAGGCCGAGTCCCATATCCTCTCGGTTCCTAGCTTCCTGATCAAGGCCCAGACTCACTACGTCGAGCTCGAGCAACGATACACGGATGCCCGAGCCGACCTTGAGATTGTGAGGGAAGAGGCCACTTAGAGGCAGAAGGCGGACACGACGGAGATCGACCGCCTGAAGAAGGAGCTGGAAATGGAAAAGGCCCGACGCGAAGCCGCAGCCAAGGACGTCGAGCGCTATAAGTGAGAAAGGCGTGAGGCAGAGGCAAAGTTCCAGGACCTGGTGGACTGGGTCGGCATCAAGGGAGAAAAGGCAGTGGAGGCCTTCAAGTCCAGCGACGCGGCGGTGGATTGGTTGGCCAAGAAAGGCGGGGCCATGGCGAAATACGCGGAAATAGAATTCTACTTCCGTGGTCAAGTCGCAGCTCGGGAGAGAGCGAAGACCTTCTTCCCAGCCACCAAGAACGACTATATCGAGATCTTGGAGGTTCTACCGCCGGAGTTCTGGGAGATTCCCGAGCTTCCATCCGACCTGATGTCCCAGGCCAAGGAGCTGACTGAGTTTGTCTAGAAAGGCCTGGACCGGGTTGGGGATGAAGCCGAGGCCACCACCTCTGCCGCTGCGCCAAAGTAGGTTTTGTAATTTTGCCCGGGTCGGGTTCTTGTAATCTCGCCCAAGTTGGGCTTTGTAATCATTTTCCAATTTTAATGAAATGTCTATTTTATTTTTATTTGCGTTTTGGCTGAGTTTGTACATGTGTACTTTTCTCTTCGCAAATTTTTCTCAAGTTAGTGGGGTCGGACCAATTTAATGGACCATTCAAACTTAAGCGTAATGAACCGAGCTGGACGCGATTAATGTTTTATCATCCTAATCCAAGCTGGTATAATCAGGGAAACTTTATAATTGTTACCAACTCGAACTCGTCAGTCCGTTATAAAATTGGTCAAACTAATGTTGACAAATATTGAGTTTGAGTTTAGACCCAAACTAAAATACTGACCTGAAGTCGGAATGCACCGAGTTGGATCTTAATCCAAACTGGAGAAACTAATCAAATTGTTATTGATTATACCCGAGCTGGTACTTAGTCCGAGCTGGTTTACTTTAACGTTCGCTCGTGATTAAGCGTGGCCACCGCGTTAATCCGAGTTAGAAGTAGTTTTGTAGTTGTGGCAATTGGGCACGAGTCGGGCGTTTGCACTAGTTTACAAAAATGCATTGTATTGAACTTGTACAAGCAATGTCTTGGCCCGGGGCCTTTACAAGATACTTCGGCTCGGGGCCGTTTACAAAATGTTTCGGCTCGAGACCGTTTTAGACAAAATAACGCTTCAGGTGTTCTGAGTGCCACGCATTTTTCAATAGTTTTCCGTTCTTGTCGCGGAGGTAGAGGGTCCCAGGTCAGACTTCTTTTATGACTTCGTAGGGTCCCTCCTAGGTCGGGGAGAACTTGTTACCGGAGCGCGGCAAAAAGATGGCCTTTCTGAGTACGAGATCGCCAACCTTAATAGGTTTAGGCTTGACCTGTTTGGCAAAGGCTCTTTGCATGGCAGCTTTGCTGGCCAGCATTCTGATTTGAGCTTTAGCTCAAAGCTCTTCAGCGAGGTCGAGCTCTTCACGGATCCGTGCCCCGTTTGTTTCTGGATCATGGTGGAGGGTTCTACTGGTCGGAGACCCGATCTCCACTGGCAGCACTGCTTGAGTGTCGAAGGTCAGTTCGAAGGGCGATTCTCCCATTGCCGAGCTGGTGTTGGTCCGCTGAGCCCACAACACCTCGGAAAGAATTGTTGCCCATTGGCCCTCCGCTTCCTCCAGCTTGGTTTTCAGGCCCTGCAAAATGATTTGGTTAGTCCTTTCAACTTGGCCATTACTTTGAGGGTGAGCAATAGATGAGAATCTGAGGTCGATCCCAATCTCAGCACATTTGCCTCGAAAGTATCCATTGTCGAATTGTTTGCCGTGGTCAGTGACGATGACCTTCGGCACCCCAAATCGGCAAATGATGTTTTTCCATACGAAATCCCAAGCTGCCTTTTCTGTTATTCTAGCAACACCTTCAGCCTCGGGCCATTTAGTGAAGTAGTCTACAGCTACAAAGGCGTGCTTCTTTTGGCCGACACCGGTCGACAATGGGCCGATTATGTCTAGACCCCACTGATAAAATGGCCACGGGCTTACCATCACTGTGAGGTCCACAGTAGGCTTCCTCTGTACATTGGCGAACCTCTGGCAGGTATCGCACTTTTTTACATACTCTTTGGCATCTTGCTCTAAGGTTGGTCAGAAATAGCCTTGCCTCAATGCCTTCCGAGCCAGAGCTTTGCCTCCCAAGTGGTTTCCACATACCCCTTCATGAATCTCCCGGAGTACGTAGTTTCCTTCTTCGGGTCCAACACATTTCAAGAGAGGCCAGGTGTAGGCTCTCTTATAGAGTTGCCCGGCGATTATGACAAACCTTGAGGCCTATTTCATGAGTTTCTGAGCTGATTTTTCATCTTCCGGGGTCATACCCCCCTCCAAGTAGTCCACGATTGGTTTGGTCCAATCTGGGCTTAGATTAAGCTTGGCTACGGCTTGCACCCCCAACTGAATACTGGGTTCAGATACTTCTTCAACATGGACTAGGGCAGGTCGGCTCTCGTCCAAGGCCAACCTGGACAGGGCATCAGCCTTCATATTCTCTTCCCTGGGAATCTGCTGTATCATGAACCTTCTGAGCCCCGAGGTCAAATCCTTGACTCTGTTGAGGTAGGCCAGCATAGCACTGTCCTTGGCTTCAAATTCTCCCGATATCTGACTAGAAACCAGTTGAGAGTCGGTGCTCAGGTCGACTGTTTGTGCCCCGAGCTGAGCTGCAATTTTCAGTCCTGCAATCACTGCTTCGTATTCTGCTTCGTTGTTGGACGCCGGAAAGGTGAACTTCAGGGAGTATTGGTGCTCATGCCTGGTTGGGTCGAGGATGACCACCCCAGCTCCGCTTCCAGACTTCCCTGAGGCCCCATCCACATGGACCTTCCACACGTCCTCCGGGTCATGCTCTGCTCGGCCAGTGCATTCTACCACAAAGTCTGCGATGGCTTGGGCTTTGATGGCTGCTCTGGGCTGGTAGGCGATGTCAAATTGACTCAGCTCAACTGCCCATTTCAGTAGCCTGCCCAACGCTTCTGGCTTGTGCATGATGGACTTGAGCGGGGCATCCGTCATGACCTTAACTGGATAAGCGTCAAAGTATGGCTTCAACTTTCTTGCCGCTGTGATGAGCGCGAGGGCGAGTTTTTCCAAGGATGAGTATCTCGCCTCGGCCCGTTGCAAGGTTTTGCTGACATAATAAACCGGCTTCTGCTTCTTTTATTCTTCTCAGACTAGTACCGCCGCCACTGCTGTTCCCGAGCATGCTAAATATAGTACTAGCTCCTCCCCTACCTCAGGTCGGGACAACAGAGGTAGCGAAGCTAGGTACCTTTTCAGCTCTTGGAAGGCATTCTGGCATTCCTCAGTCCATTCAAAGTTCTTAGGATTCCTCAATATCTTGAACAAAGGAACACACTTGTCAGCCGACCTGGACATGAATCTGCTCAGCGTTGCGACCTTTCCTGCTAACACCTGGACGTCATTTACGCAGGTCGGCGGCGCTAGGTCAAGTATCGCTTGGACCTTCTCCGGGTTGGCTTCTATTCCGCGGGCTGTGACCATGAAGCCCAGGAATTTGCCTGCCTTGACGCCGAATGTGTACTTTTTCGGGTTCAGTTTTATCCCAAAGTGCTCCATTACGGCGAAGGCTTCAGCCAGGTCGGCTACATGGTCTTCCGCCCTTCTGCTCTTGACCAACATGTCATATATATAGATTTTCATATTCCGGCCAATCTGATTTTTGAAGACCTTGTTCACCATCCGAGTGTAGGTAGCTCCAGCATTCTTGAGGCCAAAAGGCATGACCTCATAGTAGTAGAGTCCTTTATCGGTGGTGAAGGCAGTCTTCTCTTTGTCTCCGGGAGCCATCTTGATTTAATTATAGCCTTTGAAGGCATCCATGAAGGAGAGTAGCTCGAACCCGGAGGTGGCATCCACCATCTGATCAATCCGAGGTAGAGGGAAGCAGTCCTTAGGGCAGTCTTTGTTGAGGTCTGTGAAATCAATGCACAGTCTCCATCCTCCTGAGGACTTAGTCACCCGTATCACATTGGACAACCAGGTTGGGTACTGTATTTTCTTTATGTGGTCGGCATCCACTAACTTATCCACCTCTTCGGCTATGATTTGTTGTTTATCATAATGGAAGTGCCTGCGTTTTTGCTTTACCGGGTAGTGATTTGGGTCGGCATTCAGGTGATGCTCAATTACATTCGGGTCAATTCCTGTCATGTCAGAGGCAGACCAAGCAAATATATGTTCATTCTTTAAGAGGAATTGGCTTATACCTTTCTTGAGGTTGACAGAGAGTTCACTCCCTATCTTTGCCCTCTTGGTTTCATCAGAGAGCTCCACCTCCTGAAGGTCTTTAGCCGGGCTTCCTCTCTTAGCATCCCTCTTTTTTTCGGGCAGATCTGGTCCCCAGCCGATTTGATACATGGGCCGGAGTGAGTTTTCATAGCATTCCCGAGTTGAGAGCTGGGCTCCTCGAATGGTGGCCACGCCGGCCGGGGTCGGGAATTTCAGGGCCTGGTGGTAAGTTGAGGGGACGGCCCTGAAGTGATTGAGTGCCACCCGACCTAAAATCCCATTGTAAGTGGAGTTACAATCCATCACAATGAAGTTGGCTTGCATCGACACCCACTTATCTCCATCTTTCAGTTTTAGCGGGAGGTTGATGACCCCTTCGGCTCGGTGGGACTGCCCGGTGAAACCAGCTAAAGTACCCCTCAATGGCCTGAGTCGACTCCTGTCCAACCCCATTTTCTCAAAAGCGCTGAGGAATAAGACTTCTGCCGAGCTCCCCGTGTCTACCATCAACCTCTTGACGGTAAAGTTAGCTATTTCAGCGCTGATCACCAGGGGGTCGTCATGGGGCAATATCACCCGCTCCAGGTCTTCTGAGGAGAAGGTGAGCTCTTGTATCCCCGGGGCCGGTCCCCGCATCGGTCCATACTCCCTTCCAGCACGAACATAACCCTTCCTGCCTGCTGAGGTCTCCTCTCCTGACGCCAATCCTCCCGCAACGGTCTCAATCACGGCCAAGCGCCCGCCCCCAGCCTGGCGCCTGGGCGAACTCCTCTCCCTATCCCTTTGGTCGGGATTTCGGGTCGGCTGTGGATCTACATATCTCTGGAGGTGGCCTCGGGATATCAGGGCCTCAATCTCCTGTTTCAAGTCTTTACACTCTTCGGTGGTATGGCCGTAGTCCATGTGGTAGCGGCAATACTTGGTTCTATTACGCTTCTCAGGTCGGCCCTTCATCCTTGGAGTTGGAGGTAGGTGGTTCTGGTGTTGGAACTCCATCAGGATCTGCTCCCTTAAGGTGTTAAGGAGAGTGAACATGGTGAGCCGGGGGTTCTGCTTTGGCTGTTGAGGCTGCTTGCCTCGGTCATTCTGGACTTTACCCCCAGGTTGGGCTCGGGAGGTCTCTCCCTTCTTGTTGGCTTCCTTCTCCTTGTCATCATCCCTCTTCGCCTGATGGATTTCCTTCGAGTGTATATACCCTTCTGCTCGTACCATCAGCTCGGATACAGTGTCCACGGGGTCGATTGCCAGGGAGGATGTAAGTGGTCCCGACCTCAGCCCACTTTGGTAAGCCATCAATGCCATGGAGTCCTCCAGGTTGGGAATTTGGAGGGACTCTTCATTGAATCTGGCCGTGTAAGCCCTCAAACTCTCTCATCTATGTTGCTTCACCAACAGCAATGTAGAAGTATGGCGAGTGGCACGCCGGCTTCCAGTGAAGCGGGACAAGAAAGCCTCAGCCAGCTGGTGAAAGCTTGCAATTGAACCAGGACGAAATTTTTGGAACCAATCCAAGGCATTGCCAACCAGGGTGGTCGGGAATGTCTTTGCCTTCATGAGATCTGGCATGTCATGTAGGGTCATGTGGTGATCGAAATTGAGCAGGTGGCTGGCTGGGTCTCCATCTCAGTTGTAGACGGCCAGGTTGGGCATACGGTTGCCAGTGGGCAGTGGCGTGGCCAGTACCTCGGGGGAGAGTGAGCTCACGCCGAGCTGGTTGATGACCTTTGCTATGGCAGCTACGGTCTTGGCCTGCTCGGGGTCGGCTTGAGCCGCCCTTTTACTTCTCGCCGCGTCGGATCTCGCCATCGGCTCTAAGAAGCCTTCCTCGTCCTGCGCCCGTTTTCGCCTTGACTCTGGGATGTAGAATTGCGGACGCGATGGCCGCGGCATAGCCTCCTGTGAAGCCAGGGGCCCTCAGCTAATCGGGCTACCTGCTCCTTAAGTTCATCGAACATCCTCAGTATCATCCTTATCTCCAGTGATAGGCTGGAGTTAGGGTCTCCTTCTGCTGTGGGGTTGGTTTGAGTGGCTAAGTGTATACGTTGGCTCGTTCCAACGTCGGCTTGGGTTACGTTTTGGCTAGGCACTTGCGTGGTTTCAAGGTCCCCTTCCGAGTTGGGCGAATCCTCTACCGATATGTTGTGGCTTCTAGTTTGCACCATAATGGTTTCTCAATGAGTGGTGAAGAGAGTTATAAAAGAACTCGTCGTTTCCCATAGACGGCGCCAAACTGTCGAGGTTGGAAATCTCACAGTTGAAGTTGGGAGCTATTTACGTCGAGTTGGACTTTTCAGGTTGGCCTCCGAGCTGTATTTTCCTGGTCGGCTACCAGACCTGCACAAGGAAAGGAAGGAAAAGGCAGGGTGACGACCCGGATTTTCCCCTCGAGCGTGCGAATGATTAGTATATCCGAGCTGGCGAGGTAGCTGAGAACATTTAATAACGAGTTACCTCCTTAAATGAAGAGGGTGGAGCTCTATTTATACTAAGTTCTGGTCTGATAGCATTTAATGTAGCGCAACTTTATGTCCCATCAGTGCTTTATGTCCCATCGGAACAGCCGGAACTGAGGTCGGGGTTTCCGGGGTCGGGTCAGTCAAACTGGTTGGACATTCAGTTGAACGCGCTGGCCTTGGCGCTGATTAGCCCGCTTCGGCTCGGGACGGATTCGTACCTCAGCTCGGTAACCCCTCGTCAGTTAGAATAAAATTAAAATAGGGATTCTCTAAAATAAGATGTAGGAAAGCTGTTGAGTGAAACTAAAATAAAGAATCTTTAAATGTAAATAACTAATTTAAATTCTCTATATGTAAAAATAAAATAAAAAAGTTATTGAAGTTGAACTTATAGCCACCACCGTGACCCAAAAAAAAAAAAAAGACATAAGTTGTCGACGTATCATTCCCTATATATTAGTAAACAACTTCCTCAATAGAAGATTATCTTCAATGGCGGCATGCATGGGGAACTTCTTGAAACCAATCAAACCATTACCTCCTTCAGCTTACAATAAACAACGACGAAAAAGCTATGTCTCTAAAGTTGCAGCAACAAATGATCACCAAGCTTATTCTTCCCAATCCACTCCTAAAATTCCCAATAAGCTTCATGAACACACAATCTTTAGGCGTTCAGCAAACTACCTACCACCCACTTGGTAGTTTGATCATATTCAGTCACTCGAATCTCCATTTGTGGTAAGTACTTTTACTTATTTATATATTTTGATTTTGATTTCTGTTTATATATATATATTTGTATTTTATGGTAGGGAGAGATATATAAAAGACGAGCAACTAAGCTGAAGGAGAAAATAAATGTTATGCTCTATGGAAAGAAGGAGCCACTCGATCAGTTGGAGTTGATCGATGACTTGCAAAGGCTTGGATTGTCTTACCACTTCGAGAGCCAAATAAAGCAAATTTTGACAAGTATTTACAACAAAATTAGTTGCAGTGAATTGAGGCTGCCCGATGAAAATAATTTATATGCTACAGCCCTTAATTTCTGACTTTTTCGGCAGCATGCTTTTAACATCTCTCAAGGTGGTTTTTGTTTTTTATTACATGGAAGTCAAAATCGAGGTCTTGAGATATTACCTCATCACCCCGTATTTTGATCACCTTTTCTTAATATATATAGTATAATTTTTATTATATATACAAAAAATTTAATATTCAATACATAAATTTTTACCTTAGGCATCCTCAATGGAGTCTTTAAAGAGTCTCTAAACAGTAATAATTGCTATTTTAGAGACTCAATTGATCAAAATTCATCACCAATGGGGGTCTCTAAAACAACTATTTGTTAGTTTTTGGCAAAATTATAACATCACTCAAGCTTTGAGTCTCCAAAATAGCACCCAGTCTCCATTTTTTTCAACAAATTTGTTGAAGAAAATGGAGACTATACAAAAAAACAAAAACGAGTCTCTAAAAAAAACAAGATCAGATCTGACGATGTCAGATTTTTCTAACATCGTCAGATTTTTTTTTTAAAAAAAAAAGTACAAAAAAGGGGCGGTGCAGCGAAGAGAAAGGGAAAGAGGGGAGGGGGGGTAGGTGTGATAACCCGAACCCGGCATGCATTTAAGGACATTTAATTGCATTTAACTAAGTGTTATCTTAGATGTTAGCATTGAATTTTGTGTTTATTTTTAAGTTAAACATGTATTTGTAGTTTTATTTTCATATTTCTTTTAGAAGTAATTAGAATAATACTTGAGCTAATTATTTTAACAGAATATCAACTACTTTTCATATTGATGTCAATCGGTTTTATTTTTCTTGCACTTAAATGCTCAGATTTCAATTAAATGAAAAGTAGCTCCGAGTCGGAGTAAATTTTGAACCATGATTACTCTTCAAAATTATATTTTCTTGAATTCTTTGAGATTTAATTGTTATTCTTTTGTTGTCGCAAAGTGCATTGCATTTCGAGAGTAATAGTTAGAGAGTGATTTCTAGTCCTCAGCAAATAGTGAAAACTAGTGTTTAGTGTTTTAATTTTAGTGTTTTAGTTGTTGTTAGCTAGAATTAAAATTGTGTTATTTGTTTTAGCTTTAAAATGCCTAAAATAAGCCTAATTGATCAACTTAATCAACCATTGACCAAGCCTTGACTTTTGATTTTAGTTGCCAACTTATTTAAGCTTAACAAAGCACAAAATAAAATAAAAAAGCTGAAAACAGAAGCACAGGGCCAAAAAAACAAGGAGAGGAAAAAAAAGAAATTTCAACATTCAAATCTTCGATTCTTCACGTGAACTTGTACGGGGTGGTTTCCGAGGCATCCTACGAGGTTTCCCTAGCATCTAGGAGCGTCTAAGGTGAGGGTTTCATCGTTATTTGCGCATTTGAAAATGTTGAACATAAACTTTAATTTTTGTGATTTAACCGTAGGTTGTTATTTTGTCCGTTTCATTGCTTAAAGAATGTTCCCTAGCAATTGTAGAACGTGTATTTATAGCTTTTTAACATTTTTTGGGGTTGAATATCGAAATTGAAATATAAATTGTGTAATGAATAGTAAATTGTGAATAGTAAACCCCCGTTTCGATGAAGTTTCTCTGTTACGCGTTCTGTTGATGTTGGAAGGTGTTAGATATGCTAGAATGCCTAAATGTATGGTTTAATTGGAATGTGTAATGGAAAAACAGAGAAAAATAGCTTAGTGAAAGTTGGGGTCGTTTAGGTCAAGTTTGGCATTTTACCGTTTTGCGTGATGGCATTGTCTCGGGAGGTCATGGAAGCACTTTTGGTGCATTTGTGACATTGGTTGGGTAATCGGTTGAGGTAGTTGTAGTTCAAACAAGCAAAAGGGGAAATCGGGGCTTTGCGGGAATTCTAGGGCAAAGTGGGGTTTTGTGGTCTTTAGTCGTGCTGTATGGTAACCTAGGAGGATTGGTGAAGTCGATTTCCAAAACTCGTGCCTCATTTGGAAGTAGTAGCGTTTGGTAAGTTGGGGTCATTTTCGTGATTTTGTGTGTTTTCATAGAATATTGCTTATAGAATGCTTATATTGCTTATAGAATGCTTATAATGCCTATAGAATACTTGTTATTGCTTGATAATGTTAGTTGGTGTTGTTCTTGTTACTTATTTGATTGTTAATGCTTGTTAATGCTTATTACGCTTGTTAGAGTTGATTGTTGATTGAAATGTTTAACAATTGTTGATAATGCTTGATATCTCGTTTATCTCCTCTATTTTGTATTGTTGTGCTATCACTCGTTATCGCCTTGTGTCGTGTTTTGCATTGGATTGTGTCAGGGCGGTGTGATGGGCCTCTCTGGGTAGCCTCGGGTTGCCAGTATTGGTTGCCCTAGCTCCGTGTCCTATTCCCTTTCTCGCTTGGGTTGCCTCTTAGGGAGATTTGGGTCGTAGAATTGATGGTTATTCCCGGGGTATTCCAAACTGGTGTTATAAGGTGGTTGCGCGCTTATTGTCATCGTTGTCAACATCAAGCTCGAGATTGATGTATCGCTCGTGAAATGGTACATTACTCGTATGAGTGAACCATAGCCTTCAGAGTGTGGTATAGCTTTGAATGGTTGTGTTAATGCTTTCAGTAATTGCTTATTGTATTGATTGTTTGTCTTGATTGCTTATTTATCAATTATATTGCTTAACTGTCTTATTTGCATTGCACGACTTTATTTATCTCCAATTCGATATCTGTCTTGCCCTCACTGAGTATACGTGTTGTGTATACTCACTCATCACCACTACATTTCAGGAAATGTCATGTTAGCTGGAAAGTTCGTGATTTCATGAAAGTTCGTGCTTGAAGAGTTGTTTTGCGTGCCTATGTGGTTTGAGTGTCGAAGTTGTAAAGATATATGCTTTCATATGTTGTATGTATTTATTGTTAAAAGAAATGTAATTTAAATCTAGCTAGGTAGTTGAGGTAAATTGATAAGCTAGTTTCTGTAATCAGTTAGCATAGCTTAACTTCAATGCATATTTGTAATGTCCAAAGGAAAAGAGTTAGAATGGCATGATAGTTTATTTTATTCAGTAGCTTAGTATGGTTTAATTGTCTAGTTTGAATGTACTTGTAAAAAATGTAAAGAGATAGGTTAGCTTTTAAATCGGAAATGTATGTATATTTGCTTGTGGTTGCTTGTTGAGAACAAGGCTCGGATGGCCTTGAGGTGGTTGAATGTTTGGACATGGTATTGGTCCACTTATATGCTATCGCAGGTTTGCTTTTTGCCTAGAAACAGGAGAGACTCCGTCCGTTTTCCCTTAAAGTTATACCCGGGCTTGGATTTGGGTTGTGTTTAGTTCGATTGATAGAACTCCCGGTCTCGAGAGGGATCGGGGTGTTACAGGTGGTATCAGAGCTTGTCTAGCTCATAAGCCGGGACAGGGTCCTCGGTCTGGTGAGTAGTGACCCTTGAATGTGTGCTTGTTAAGTGTGTCTTAAAAGTGTATGCTTGTATGTGAGATTGTGTGTCTTGACTTGAATGTATGCACTTATGTGATATAGTTATGTGTTATGTGTTAAATGTTTCTCAAGAAAGGTGAAATGTCTAGTTGTCTATCGAATTGACTTATTGAATTGGCATCGTGAATCGAATCGACCTCGTGAATTGTTATTTGCTTGAAGTATTACTTGTAATGTGTGTATAGAATGTCTTGAATTAGCTATGCCGTGATTTGAATTGATTATGTTGTGCTTGACTTGATTGTCGTGATTGAGTGACTTTGTTGAATAAACTGTTTTGTAAACTTGCTTGCATAATAGTTTAAGGCATATGTATAACTGTGATATATTGGCATTCATACATGTCTTATGGAAATAGTAAGTAAGTCCTCTTCCTCCCCTGAAGAAAGTGGTTCACCGCTGGCTTTTCAAGGTGTATGGATTGGCAGGAAATGAATGGCATTTGACTAGCCTTTATTTGGGAATTGGTGTTTGTTTTTGGAGCTCGATTACTGGCAAATCTCTATGGTCCTCCTCTGTGCTTAACAGTTGTGAAAGAGTAGCTTTCTCTTGGGGTTTTATTTGGTTATTCTTTGGAGCATTGTTTCGGATATCTTCTTCAGTGTTCCTCAGTAGTTTTGGTATTTGGAATTCCTATCAGACTTATTGTATAGTACTACTTATGGTATTCTTTGAAATTCTTATTGGGCGTTCTATTGGTATTTTACTTATTGGCAAGGTTGTATGAAGTACTTACTTGGCAAACAGTGAAGAGGTCTCAGAGTTTGGTTTTGGTATATTGTTCACCAGTTCGGTGTTTATCCTTGGAGTTTTCGTCCATCTGGGAAACTATGTTTGTTATTCAACCTAGTTGTCTTATTGGGCACATTGTATTTTCTCTACTATTTCCTTTGACATTCCTCTCAGCATTTGATAGCAAAACTCGGAATCTAATTGGTTGTTCCATGGGGTTATTATTTGGAAGGCTTCTTTGGAACTTTGGAAGTATATTTGATTGGGTTTCTTAGTATTTTCTTCAGCATTCTTAACAAGGAATTCTTCTATGAAATTCATGACCAGTGGGGTAATTCTTTGGACCTCTAGATAGAACCTTTGATTGAGCCTTTATTTGGCTTTTTGCTTGGGGATTCTCGGGCAGTAATATTTGAACTTCTACTAGAGATTCGTGTATGGGGTATTCATTCGGTATTCCTCTTATCATTAATATGTGATGTGATTTTATCTACAGTATCTTTGCTTTAGTCTTTATTGGTATTATCTCGGCGCTTCTGGTTGGAATTTATTCTTCTTCGGTATTCGTGTCAACGGGATTCTTGTACGGTATCTACATTTGAGCCTTTATTTGGCGTTACCACTTGGCATTTCTACTTGAACTTTCTTATTGGTCATCTTGATTAAATACTTGTTCAATAGCTAATGAAGACTAGTCAGAGTTGGATTTCAGTAGATGCAAAGTTCTATTGGAAGAAGAATTGCAAGGGCGCAATTGTTTTAAGGGGGGAAGGATGTGATAACCCGAACCCGGCATGCATTTAAGGACATTTAATTTCATTTAACTAAGTGTTATCTTAGATGTTAACATTGAATTTCGTGTTTATTTTTAAGTTAAACATGTATTTGTAGTTTTATTTTCATATTTCTTTTAGAAGTAATTAGAATAATACTTGAGCTAATTATTTTAACGGAATATCAACTACTTTTCATATTGATGTCAATCGGTTTTATTTTTCTTGCACTTAAATGCTCAGATTTCAATTAAATGAAAAATAGCTCCGAGCCGGAGTAAATTTTGAACCATGATTACTCTTCAAAATTATATTTTCTTGAATTCTTTGAGATTTAATTGTTATTTTTTTGTTGTCGCAAAGTGCATTGCATTTCGAGAGTAATAGTTAAAGAGTGATTTCTAGTCCTCAGCAAATAGTGAAAACTAGTGTTTAGTGTTTTAATTTTAGTGTTTTAGTTGTTGTTAGCTAGAATTAAAATTGTGTTATTTGTTTTAGCTTTAAAATGCCTAAAATAAACCTAATTGATCAACTTAATCAACCATTGACCAGGCCTTGACTTTTGATTTTAGTTGCCAACTTATTTAAGCTTAACAAAGCACAAAATAAAAAAAAGGAGCTGAAAACAGAAACAAAGGGCCGAAAAAACAAGGAGAGGAAAAAAAGAAATTTCAACATTCAAATCTTCGATTCTTCACGTGAGCTTGTACGGGGTGGTTTCCGAGGCATCCTACGAGGTTTCCCTAGCATCTAGGAGTGTCTAAGGTGAGGGTTTCATCGTTATTTGCGCATTTGAAAATGTTGAACATAAACTTTAATTTTCGTGATTTAACCGTAAGTTGTTATTTTGTCCGTTTCATTGCTTAAAGAATGTTCCCTAGCAATTGTAGAACGTGTATTTATAGCTTTTTAACAGTTTCTGCGGTTGAATATCGAAATTGAAATATAAATTGTGTAATGAATAGTAAATTATGAATAGTAAACCCCCGTTTCGATGAAGTTGCTCTGTTACGCGTTCTGTTGATGTAGGAAGGTGTTAGATATGCTAGAATGCCTAAATGTATGGTTTAATTGGAATGTGTAATGGAAAAATAGAGAAAAACGGCTTAGTGAAAGTTGGGGTCGTTTAGGTCAAGTTTGGCATTTTACCGTTTTGCGTGATGGCATTGTCTTGGGAGGTCATGGAAGCACTTTTGGTGCAGTTGTGACATTGGTTGGGTAATCGGTTGAGATAGTTGTAGTTCAAACGAGCAAAGGGGGAAATCGGGGCTTTGCGGGAATTCTAGGGCAAAGTAGGGTTTTGTGGTCTTTAGTCATGCTGTATGGTAACCTAGGAGGATTGGTGAAGTCGATTTCCAAAACTCGTGGCTCGTTTGGAAGTAGTAGCGTTTGGTAAGTTGGGGTCATTTTCGTGATTTTGTGTGTTTTCATAAAATATTGCTTATAGAATGCTTATAGAATGATTATATTGCTTATAGAATGCTTATATTGCTTATAGAATGCTTATAATGCCTATAGAATACTTGTTATTGCTTGATAATGTTAGTTGGTGTTGTTCTTGTTACTTGTTTGATTGTTAATGCTTATTACGCTTGTTAGAGTTGATTGTTGATTGAAATGTTTAACAATTGTTGATAATGCTTGATATCTCGTTTATCTCCTCTATTTTGTATTGTTGTGCTATCGCTCGTTATCGCCTTGTGTCGTGTCTTGCATTGCATAGTGTCAGGGCGGTGTGATGGGCCTCTCTGGGTAGCCTCGGGTTGCCAGTGTTGGTTGCCCTAGCTCCGTGTCCTATTCTCTTTCTCGCTTGGATTGCCTCCCAGGGAGATTTAGGTCGTAGAATTGATGGTTACTCCCGGGGTATTCCAAACTGGTGTTATAAAGTGGTTGCGCGCTTATTGTCATCGTTGTCAACATCAAGCTCGAGATTGATGTATCGCTCGTGAAATGGTATATTGCTCGTATAAGTGAACCATAGCCTTCAGAGTGTGGTATTGCTTAACTGTCTTATTTGCATTGCACGACTTTCTTTCTCTCCAATTCGATATCTGTCTCGCCCTCACTGAGTATACGTGTTGTGTATACTCACTCCTCACCACCACATTTCAGGAAATGTCATGTTAGCTGGAAAGTTCGTGATTTCGTGAAAGTTCGTGCCTGAAGAGTTGTTTTGCGTGCCTATGTGGCTTGAGTATCGAAGTTGTAAAGATATATGCTTTCATATGTTGTATGTATTTATTGTTAAAAGAAATGTAATTTAAATCTAGCTAGGTAGTTGAGGTAAATTGATAAGCTAGTTTCTGCAATCAGTTAGCATAGCTTAACTTCAATGCATGTTTGTAATGTCTAAAGGAAAAGAGTTAGAATGACATGATAATTTATTTTATGCAGTAGCGTAGTATGGTTTAATTGTCTAGTTTGAATGTACTTGTCAAAAATGTAAAGAGATAGGTTAGCTTTTAAATCGGAAATGTATGTATATTTGCTTGTGGTTGCTTGTTGAGAACAAGGCTCGGATGGCCTTGAGGAGGTTGAATGTTTGGACATGGTATTGGTCCACTTATATGCTGTCGCAGGTTTGCTTTTTGCCTAGAAACAGGGGAGACTCCGTCCGTTTTCCCTAAAAATTATGCCCGGGTTTGGATTTGGGTTGTGTTTAGATCGATTGATAGAACTCCCGGTCTCGAGAGGGATCGGGGTGTTACAGTAGGTGCGTGGGGGAGGGGTGCAGCGAACAGAAAGAAAAAGAGAGGAGGGGGGTGTGCAGCGAACAGAAAGGGAAAGAGATGAGGGGGGGTGGGTGCGTGGGGGGGAAGCTGCAACGAACAGAAAGGGAAAGAGGGGAGAGGGGGGCGGGGCCGGGGGGGAGAGGGGGTGGCGTGCAGCATGCTGTGCTCACCATTGTTGTTTTTGCTGCTTTGCAAAAACTAATTGTTGTTTTTGCTGCTTTGCTGTTTGTTTTTTTTTTTTAATTCTCATTGACTATTTGTTAAATTTGAATAAAAAAATCACCACAATTACGTTTACAAGTGTGAAATCACATTTCAAAATTTCAACTTGACTTCTCTAATATTTATTATGTTTGAAAGTTAACGATAATATTATTTTGAACATTTGGAACTTATAATACGAGTTTTGAATTAATTAGAACTAATTAAAAAATTAGAATAAATAATTAGATTTTTTAATTTAGGTAGTGTATTTAGAGTTTTTTAATTAGACTTTTTTTAAATTATGGTTTTGTATTTTATTTTTTTAATTTAGTTTTTTTGCTTTGGTAAACTTTTTTAGTTTTTATAGTTTTTTTATTTTACGTTTTTTTAGTTTAGGTAATTTTTTAATTGTAATTAAGCTTTTTTTTAATTAGAGATTTTTAATTAGTTTTTTTCATTCAATTATATAATTAAACGTAATCTTAATTTTTTAAATGTTATGTTTGTCGCAATTTATTTATTTTTTAGTTGAAATATTCGTTAAAGAAGTTGAAATAATCTAAATAACAATTAATTTTAAAAAAATAACACATAATCAAATTATTATATAAAATTAAAATTAACACAATATAGAAACTCAATTTTATAGAGACCGTCACTGGGGATCAATTAATTTTTATCTTGGTCTCTAAATGGATATTTAAAATAGTTTTTTGCTTTGGTCTCTAAGTGGGTCTCTAAAACACTATTTGGTCTCTATATGGGTCTCTAAAATGATGGATAGAGACCCATTATAGAGACTCCATTGAGGATAGCCTTACAAATGAATGGTGAAAGTGTGAAAAAGTGACATAAAATATTATTCTTCACGACTACACAAAACAATGGTGTCGTACATGCTTTATAATATAATTAATGTACCCAACCCTTATTTTTAAATTTTGAAGTAATGGTATATATCACCTGGCATCATACTTTATCTCATCACACTAGTTAATTTTTTCCAAATAAATGAATTATATTTACATATGATGTCTAAACACAAGACCGTATAGTTAAATGTCAGTTAGGAGGCGAAATTTCAATAATATATATCAGCTGACTTGCATCTTATTTTCAGATATTTTTCATTGTTATATAACTAAGGATGGAGAAATAAAACCTGCCCTATATGAGCATACAAAGGGAATTCTCTACTTGTACGAAGCTTCTTATTTCTTAGTTGAAGGTGAAAGCATTCTGGAGTTGGCAATGAAATCCACAGCCAAACATCTTAAGAAGAATCTAGAAGATGAAAAATTAGATCAAGATCTTGCACTACTAGTGAGCCATGCATTGGATATGCCACTGCATTGGCGGATGCCAAGGTTAGAGGCGAAGTGGTTCATGAACGACATATATGAGAGAAGAGCTAACAAGAACCCTATTCTGCTTGAGCTCGCTAAATTGGACTTCAATATTGTTCCAACACAACACTTGCAAGACCTCAAAGATGTGTCACGGTGAGAAAGAAAAAAAAAAAAAAAAAAGAGCTCTTATGAAAAGCTTAGGTGCTATTTGAATCTGTTTTCATTTTTTTTTTTTTCACTTGTTCTTATTCCTCCCTCTACTCCTCTAGCTCCCTCACGTACCGCCATCCCCATACCTCTGAACACATTTTAAATTATTTTTTTATCAATTAATTTATAATTAAAACTTAATTAAATTTAATTTTAATTACTCATTATTTGATTAATTAATTTTAATTTTAATTACTAATTATTTGATCTTAATTATTTATCAATTTAATTAATTAGTAACTAATCATTTGATTTTATTAATTAAAATTAACAACTTAATTAATTGAATTAATAAATTTCATAAAAAATTGTAGTTCGATAAAAAAAAAAATTCATCTAATTTTAACGCGTCTTCATTTTAAAAAATTGGTTCAAAGAACAATTGTACTCAAACAAATTTTCTGTTCTTTTGTTGTTAAAAATTAGTTTTGAAACTATTTTCAAAAACTGTACTACAAAACAAATAAAGGTGTCTTTTAAAGAATTAAAGGGAAGTGGGAATCATTTTGAGACATCCCAAGTAGAAGAGATGTCACTAGCTAGCTTTAGCACACCTTATTAGTTAGAAAAATACAGGCTGAGAAGAACATTTATGTTAATTGCACATATGAATAAATTTTATTGAGAAACAAATGAAAATTGTTAGTATTTATAAGTAATATTCATAGTTCATAGAAGTTACTATAACTTAAAACATAAAAACTCAACATAAAGATTGTATATTAGAGAAAAAAGATTCAAAGGCATATCTTACATTAGTAAATAGTAATAAGGAAGTGTTGTGGAAATAGTTATCACAAAAATTGCGATAAAAAATATTATGAGTTTGAAATATGGAGTAGAATATGTAATATGTCTAGTACACAATTTAATTTAAAAAATGATTGTTAATATTATACATATCCAATGAGTATATTTTTGTGGTGAAAAAACTTGTATTAAACCAAGAAAAATTTGTTTATCCAACACCGGTACAATCAAAATTATTTCTAATATGATTTTGAAGTTTAAGGGAAAGATTAACAACCCAATCAGATCAAGGGAGATCTAGAAGTAGTCCTAGCTACTTTGTCCACCCAATCAACAACCTTATTTGCTTGCCCGTGAATATGTTCGATTGAACACCTTAACACTAAAAATCTTGATTTGGTTTCCATGTACAGGTGATGGAAGAGAACAGGCCTTGCAGAAAAATTAGGGTTTGCAAGGGACAGAATGGTGGAGAGTTTCTTTTGGACTATTGGACCGATGTTTGAGCCTCAATATGGACACTTTAGAAAAACAATGACTAAAGTGAATGCGTTAATTACAACAATAGACGATGTATATGATGTTTATGGCACCTTGGATGAACTGAAGTTCTTCATAGATGTTGTCGGGAGGTAAATCCTAGATCACTTATATGATAAAATCACCCCAGAGGCATGGTCCTCTAGCGGTAGTGGGGTTAAATCGCTCTTGTAAGATTGTAGATTTGATACTTTCCACTATTGCACTTGAGAGTTTACTAGTTGGAGATCGGACTCTACTAACTAGATTCCTACGTCATCCAAAAAAAGAAAGCGTGTATAATAAAATCATATGTTATGTATGCTAGCATTGGCCGTAACTCTATTTTAAAAAATTTTCAGGTGGGATATCAATGCAACAGAGCAGTTTCCGGACTATATGAAAGTATGTTTTTTGGAACTCTACAATAACGTCAACGATATGGCTTACGACGCTCTTAAAAAACGTGAAGTTGATCACAATATTCTTCCCTACTTGAGAAAAGGGGTATTGCTTCACTTTTGAATGTTTGTGATTGTCACTTGCTGGTGAATTATAATTAGTAGTACAACTACAACTTCTGAAACAACATGATACACCGTAGTTTGCTGAAAGAGCATATTATTCCTTGTCTTTTTTGCTAAGTGATATTGCACAACCTCGTAAATATTTAGAAACTAAAACCATAATTACGGTACTCACTTATTCACTGTTTAAATATTTTAGTTGGAAGATAGCATATTTACGAGAGGCAAAATGGTACTTCAGTGGATATACACCAACACTGGAAGAGTACCTCAATAATGCATGGATTTCGATATCAGCTCCTGCGGTGTTAGTGCACGTATATTTCCTTGTTTCTTCTCCATTCAAAGAGGAAGCATTAAAATGCTTTCACAATTATCATAATATAATCCGCTGGTCAGCAATAATTTTACGACTCGCAGACGATTTAGAAACATCTTCAGTTTGTTCACAATCTATATATATATGCCATCAGTGGCAGACCTACTCTATATTGAGTGTAAGCAAAGACTTACATTCAAAAAAAATTAATATGGGTCAGTGGTTAGAGAAATGCCTTTAAAATCCTTTGGTGTTACAGGTTGCAGATTTTTTTTGCAGTGCACTTTGTTTTAGCTTGTTATGTTTTTTTTTTTTTTTTTTAAACAAAAAAAAAACTTGCTCACTTTTCCAAATCAAACCCTTCTCTCTCCTTTACAACCACACGCACAAACCCAAATCATTTTCTCTCCTTTACAAACCACCCGTACAAATCCATCAATATCCATCAAACCCAAATTGACAGATTCCCAAATCAAACCCATTTGGCAAGTAGGCAAGGTAACATCTTTTTCCTTACACATTTTAATACCATATTGTTTTCTTATAGTGCTCTACTTCGTTTTATTGTGGAGTGAAACAGATTGTGTTTTGAGATGTGACTTTTTAGATTGTGGAGAATATTTAATATTAATGGCTAAATCTCACAGCAACATTGATTAGATGCGTTTAGATAGCTTTCATCTTTTTTAATTTTTGAATTTTCAATTGTTGTAATCATTATCTTGACTTTTTCATTTGTTGTTATCATTATGTTCCTTGTGTCAATCTGATACACGCATTGTACTACAAATACTGCAGAAAAAGAACTCAAAAAGAATTAATTGGTTTTCTAGGAGATTATTTGTTATCATATTTAATGGTTTTTGCATTGAAAAAATTGATATGGTATATGACTAGATGATTTCACTACACAGCATAAATGAAACCCAACTAAGAAATGATTTCCAGTTTATGTTCTATCCAAAAGTATACACGAAAGTGAAGAAGATTATGGTCAAACGGTTTAGTTATCGAGACATTTTATCAAGTTGAGAAGAACTTATTGCTTCAATGGCTTCTATTATTTAGATTTCTTTATGCTATCATCTGTCATGTCCCTTTGTGTTCTTAAATTAATTTTTTTTTTTTTGAAGATATCATGGATAAATTTTTAAAGAAGAGGTCAATTTTCGATGAAATGAGCAAAGATAATGAACATCATAGTTCAAAACAACCTCGGATTAAGGTCAATGTAGAAGATCTACCTACAGATCCTGGATTATGCCAAAAAATTATAAACTATCATCCAAATGATCAAGATAAAGTACGGAGATATTATTTACAAAAGGGACCTTGTCAACCCTGTCATCATAATTTTCCTCAAAGAATGTTTGGGAATAAGGCTAGAAGATTTTGTTCCTTTTGGTTTAATGAATTTGGTTGTTGGTTAGAATACAACATAAAGAAAGATGTTGCATATTGTTTGCATTGTTATCTTTTTAGGACTGATGTTGGAAAACAGTCAGGTGGAGATGTATTTATTATAAATAGGTTTACCAATTGGAGTGTTAAAGCTAGACTTAATACCCATATTGGAGGTCCAAACAGTGCACATAACAATGCTTACAAAATGGCCCAAGACTTGATGAAGCAAAGCCAACACATTGAAACTGCTATCTTGAAGCAATCCAATCAAGTTCGTGAAATATATCGATGTCGATTAACTGCTTCAATTACTTGCATTCGCCATTTAGACTCCATACAAACATTTGACTTTGCATTTCTTTTACATTTGATGAAAAATGTGTTAGGAATTACAAATGAATTATCACAAGCATTGCAAAAGAAAGATCAAGATATCATTACTGCCATGGGATTGGTTTGTATCTCAAAGGAACGTTTGCAATATCTGAGAGATAGTGGATGGGAATCTTTATTGAATGAAGTTTCTTTGTTTTGCACAACTCATGATATTGACAATATGGAAGAGATGTTTTTATTGAAAGGGAGATCGCGGCGTAAAGTTCAAAATGTTATGAATTTACATAATTATCGCATTGATTTGTTTTATACGATTGTGTGGACATACAACTTCAAGAGCTTAATAACCGTTGCACTGAGTCAAATACCAGGTTGCTTCTTTGTTTGAGATGCTTGAATCCAGACAACTCATTTGATGCATTTGACAAGCACAAGTTGATTGAATTTGCTAAGTTTTATTCAAATGATTTTTCTCTCATGGATTTGGTAGTTCTTGAAAATCAGTTGGAGACATATATTCTTGATATGCGAAGAAGTGATGAATTCTCAGAGTTAAAAGGGACAGCTTGCCTTGCAGAGATGCTAGTGAAGATTGGAAAGCATCGTGTTTATCAATTAGTTTATTTACTTATTAAGCTGACATTGACTTTACCAGTTGCTACAGTCACAGTAGAAAGAGCATTTTCAGCGATGAAAATTGTGAAGACTGAATTATGGAATCGAATGGGAGATGATTTAATGAATGATTTATTAGTCTCTTACATAGAAAGAGATGTATTTGAAGGCATCGACAATTAGTTGATTATTCAAGACTTTCAAAAAAATGCATTCACGTTGGGGACAATTATAAAATATACTTTTTGTATTGCTGTACTTTAATGTCACTTTTTTCCTCTCTTTTGTATTTAAAATGTGCCTAATATGTATTTGTTTACGTATATATAAGTTTACTTGAACATTTGATTATTCACTATATCTTTGTGATGCATGCACTGACCCCGTAGTCTAGGTCCGTCACTGTATGCCATTCAAATTTTTTTTTTTTTTTTTTCATTTTGTTGGAGATCTCAAAATTTAGTTACAACAGTAATCTTTTCCTTCTATTTAATACAGGACGAGATTAAAAGAGGTGACGTCCAAAAATCAGTACAGTGTTACATGAATGAAGCTGGTGTTTCTGAAGAAAAAGCACGGGAACACATAAGATTTTTGATTGGAGAGACGTGAAAAAAGATGAACAAAGATGGAGTTGCAAACTCGCCCTTCTCAAAAACTTTTAAAAGGGTTGCAATGAATCTTGCAAGAATAGGACAATGCATATATGAGAATGGTGATGGACATGGTCATCAAGATGCTGAGACGAAGAATCGAATCATTAAGTTGCTCTTCCAGCCAATTCCTCTTGTATAAATATAGTTTGGGCCTATTATTAAGTGAAGAATAATAAAATTTGTCGGGTATCTGCACCTTGTAAATTTTTTGTAGTAGTGAAGAAGGGCTTTATACTTGACCAAAAAAAAAAGAAAAAAAAAAGAAGGGCTCCATTCCTAAGGTTGTTTGAATGATAATTTTTCAACGAGAAATACTAAACATTACACATTTTTCATTATCTATTTATTACTTCTGATATATATGCTTAGTTGGTATATTAACTTGCGAAACTTTTTTGATTCTCTTCATTTAACATGCTAATTAAACATGTATATAAAACGTGATAAATAAATAATGAAAACAGAGCAATACATAACAACACTCTTTTTTAAGTAGTGCCAACATGGATGATAATAGTATGAAAAGCCTACCCAATTTTGAAATTTACCATGACAATGCAAATCACGTACGACTAAAATACAGGGGTTAACTTCCATAAATCATCACTATGAAATCTGTTGACTATTCTTTTTTTTTTTGTCGGTAAATCTGTTGACCATTCAAAGGAGCTGGACACCAACACGCGATGTATCTTTGGCTTGTTGCTTCTGTTCTAATAGTTGTACCAGCACTTTATTGTTTTTGTAGCCAAGGCCATGCGTATAACGTGTGCCATTAACCTCTATTATGTATAGCATCGAACTTTGATATGGGATCCTCATTTAAATTGAGCTGATTTTGTTTTTGTACGAAGAATTTAAATACGAATAGAATCACTTGAAAAGAAAGAAAAAAAAATGTTACAAACTTTCTTCTTTTCAACATGCTTAGTTGATGGATGTTACAAATCTTATTTTCAACGTGCTTAGTTTTGACCCAAAAAAAAAGGTGCTTAGTTGGTGAATCCTTTCCAATCCCAATAAAAAACTTACTCCTCATATGTCTTCTAATAAGTGACAACGATTTAATAATTTTATCATAACATCTGTGAAAATTTTTGCTGGAACGTTTAAAATTAAGGCCATAAATCTCATCCTAATACGTAAATTGACGGGTGTGGAACCCAAAACCATTTTTAAAATCTTTCGCCATGACTTGTATTACACAGCTACTCTATCCAATTCTCTCCTTCATCATCAAGCTCTTCACTTTGACAATGCTGGTGAGGTGTGGGTCTCTCTTGAGTTGTCCTTTCAAACCTCAAGTTCCATTGCACCCTGACCCCACCACCCACCACCCACCGTCCACCGTCCATTGAGTACGTGGCTCTTCCTGTTAGCAATTAAGCATTGTCGTGGAAGCAGCGGTCCCACTATGAGCAATTATTGAGCCTTGCTTGAGTAGTCTAGAGTCTAGACTGTTCCATATCAATAGATTCGTAAGCTTTGGTGAAACCTTTCTTCTTTCTCTCTTTTTGTCAAAGACATAAGTTATCATCTAAGAGTATGGATGAAATCGAGAAGCACTAATTTATTGTAATTAGATATTTTTAACGTATTTCAACAACTTCTATTGTATCAAAAAAAAAAAAAAAAACTAGCTATCTACATATTATTCCTTATATATAAAATACACTTAATAAACAACATTTGTCATGCCCCTAAAGTACGTCAAAGCGAATATCCAAAACTGTGACGAAGTCATTGAACAGTGGTTTATCACTGTTAAAACAGTGGATGTAATTAAATAGAGGATAAATGTCTAGTTTAGTCCATTATGTTTGGTATAAATGATATTTTCATCCATTATCTTTTTAAAATGAACATTTTAGTCCATTATCTTTGGTGTAAATGACACTTTCATCAATTATCTTTCGAAATGAGCCTTTTAATCCAATGACGCCATTAGTCCAATATGTTTCCTCCAATATGTTTTGAAGTTGGACTAACGACATTACTTATGTTAAACATATTAAACTAAAATGTTCATTTCGAAATATAATGGATGAAAGTGTCATTTACACCAAAGATAATAGACTAAAAGGTTCATTTTGAAATATAATTGATGAAAATGTCATTTACACCAAACATAATAGAATAAACTAGACCTTTACCTTTAAATAGAATAGTGTTTTGCTTTTTTAAGTAACCAACTATTTAACAAATCTTATTATGACCCCAAAAATCTCATCCATGATCTTAGCCACTAAAATTGAAATGATACCCATGACCTACAAAAATATTCTTGAGGATTTTTTTTAATAAAAAATTGAAGAAATTGTTTGTCTATGTAAATTGTAACAGTTATTATGATCTTAAAAATCTCTTCCAAAATTTTAGATATCAAAATTTGTATAATCCAAAAATTAATCTCGGACTTTTTACATTCAAAGAGAGAATCATATCTCTAATCCGAATAGTGAGTGGTAAAGGTTGCTTGATAAATGATGGGTCGTCACAACTTCCCTAACGAGAATCAATGCAATCAACATATAGAATAATGTTGTGAAATAATGAATATTCACCACTCAAATAAGAATACTTATACCCAAACAAATTATTGGCAAATAAATAGCACTGTGAACAATACCATGTGAAGCTGCTGGATGAATACTATTGTGAACAGTACCTCCGAAATTTCAATAGTGAAGCCACTGGATACTATATAAATAGTAACACGTAAATAATAACTACATAATAACTATGTTTTTTAAATGTTCATTGTAATTTAAAATTTACAATGAAATCAATAGAATTCTCTTTAACTACTCTTAATTTTTTCTTATATTATTTTGTTTCTAGCAATTATTTTATAACAAATAAAATATAATCTCCAATGGCGGCACGCATCATGAACATCATGAAACCAATTGAAGGATTTGCACCTTCCACTAAAGAACGAGGAAAAAGCTATGTCGTCTCTAATGGTGCAGCTACAAATAGCAGCGCTTATTCTTCCCAACCCACTATCAAAATTGCCACTAAGCTTCATCATCATGACCATGCATTCATCAGGCGTACAGCAAACTACCAACCACCCAATTGGCAATTCGATTATATTCAGTCACTCGAAGCTGCAGATGTGGTCAGTGTTAAAATATACATTTATTTTTTATCAAAAAATCATAAATTTTAAAACAATCTTATAAAATCTCATTTTATTCCTCCTAATACTAATTAGTTTTTTAGTTATAAGCTCAACTCAAGAAAATTATAAAGTTATACAATACAACGTTAGTCATTTACAATGCTTCTCTTAAACTTTTTACATTTACAAAAACAAAGTCTAATTGCTTGAGTAATACCTTCCAAGACCTGATCTTCACTTTGAAATGCTGCTCTATGAATACGTTGCTTTCTTTCCTACCAAATAGTGTTGGGCTCTTGGTCCAATCTTGTTCATCTTTCTGCGTGTGTCATCAGGATATACACTTGTTTCACATTGAAAAATTATAAATTAATTTTAAATGGGACTATTCTTCTTAGCACCAATCAATTTTAGAATGAAACCTTATGATTCTTAATAATAAGTGCATTACATAATTATATTTTTTTTCTTATTATTGTTCCAAATATCATGAATCTGATTTCAGTTTGCGAAAATTATTTGGTAGGTAGAGACATATATAAAACGAGCCACTCAGCTCAAGAAGCAAATTAAGGTCATGCTCGATGGAAAGATGGAGCCACTGAATCAGTTGGAGTTGATAGATGACTTGCAAAGGCTTGGATTGTCTTACCGCTTTGAGAGCCAAATTAAGCAAATTTTGACAAGTATTTACAACAAAATTTGCAGTGATTTGAGGCCCGGTGAAAACAATTTATATGCTACTGCCCTTTCTTTCCGACTTCTTAGGCAGCATGCTTTTAATGTCTCTCAAGGTCATTATCTGTCTATTTTTAGTAAATTTTCTTTTAGCGATACTATATAACATTCTATTTTTATCACTCATTTATCACTTGTTCTATTTGGCATGTTAAAATAACGTAACCAACTCTTTTATTTTTTTTCTTCTTTTAGCATGCCAAATGTTGTAATATTTTTTTATTTCTTATTTTATTTAAGCCGATTGCAATAATGGAGTATACTTCAATTGGTTTTTTTTAGGATACACATTTTTTTCTAGCAAGTGATGTGTGTAATAGTATCGATATTAATTTTGCAAGCTTATCTCCTGTTAATTTGTTTATATTTTTTCACAATTGGACAAAAATAAAGAAAAATATAATTTACTATTGAAATTGGCTTACAGAATATGAAAAGTATATAACATAATAGTTTGGTCATTAGGGTTTCAAAATGAAAACACACAAGCTTTTATTTATATATCTTTGAAGTAAGAATAATGCAACATATTTTATTTTCAAAGGTTGGTAACACTTTACTCCCGAGTATATATATATATATATCCTAATATTTATTTGTATTACTTAACTTTCTCAAGGGTAGTTATGTATATTTCGTAGTTTAACGTATTAACTTTGATGGTCACTTTTGTTAACCAAAACAAGTAAAGAAATTAAGTGATACAAAATAAATATTATAGGGTAAAAGGTTACACAAGATATAGAGTAAGGGGAGTATAATTAACCCTTCTTATTATGTGTAAGTCAATAATTCTCTTCTTTGAAATATTCGTTAAAGAAGTTGAAATAATCTAAATAACAATTAATTTAAAAAAATAACACATAATCAAATTATTATATAAAATTAAAATTAACACAATATAGAAACTCAATTTTATAGAGACCGTAACTGCGAATCAATTAATTTTTATCTTGGTCTCTAAATGGATATTTAAAACAGTTTTTTGCTTTGGTCTCTAAGTGGGTCTCTAAAACACTATTTGGTCTCTATATGGGTCTCTAAAATGATGGATAGAGACCCATTATAGAGACTCCATTGAGGATAGCCTTACAAATGAATGGTGAAAGTGTGAAAAAGTGACATAAAATATTATTCTTCACGACTACACAAAACAATGGTGTCGTACATGCTTTATAATATAATTAATGTACCCAACCCTTATTTTTAAATTTTGAAGTAATGGTATATATCACCTGGCATCATACTTTATCTCATCACACTAGTTAATTTTTTCCAAATAAATGAATTATATTTACATATGATGTCTACACACAAGACCGTTTAGTTAAATGTCAATTAGAAGGCGAAATTTCAATAATATATATCAGCTGACTTGCATCTTATTTTCAGATATTTTTCATTGTTATATAACTAAGGATGGAGAAATAAAACCTGCCCTATATGAGGATACAAAGGGAATTCTCTACTTGTACGAAGCTTCTTATTTCTTAGTTGAAGGTGAAAGCATTCTGGAGTTGGCAATGAAATCCACAACCAAACATCTTAAGAAGAATGTAGAAGATGGAAAATTAGATCAAGATCTTGCAATACTAGTGAGCCATGCATTGGATATGCCACAGCACTGGCGGATGCCAAGGTTAGAGGCGAGGTGGTTCATGGACATATATGAGAGTAGAGCTGACATGAACCCTGTTCTGCTTGAGCTTGCTAAATTGGACTTCAATATTGTTCAAACACAACACTTGCAAGACCTCAAAGATGTGTCATGGTGAGGAAAAATCTTATATTTATCCATCTCTTAACGTATGACATGGTCACTTTAGAAGAAACTATGGGTTTGGCTACAAAATATTTTGGATCCCCACAATTTATTTACAGCGCGTGCATTCACGTGCTTGATCGGGCCCACAGCTTGTGAGAGTGACATTTCAGACGTCAAAATATTTTGTAGCCAAAATCTAAAAACTATAGGTAAGCAACGAAAATCTAATATATCTATATAGAAATTAAGTTTGAAATATATATGGTAAACATTTCGTGAATTATTACGCACATAAAGGTGGATAATGGTTTCTAATCTAATATATCTATTGAGTGGTCCTCTAGATTTTAATTGCCACACTTAGTCTGAAGTTCATTTGGTAGTATAGAGGAACACTAAAGCAAGGCTCAAATGCTTGTACTAGGAGGAGGGGAGAGAGGGCCCACTAGATGCTCTTGGCTACAGAAAAAGGTAAAAAAAAAAAAAAAAAAAAAAAAAAAAAAAAACAAAGCTTTCTCGAGTCACATAAATTTTGTGCGTCTTATCGTTGTTGTTTATTCTTCATTAAATTTCTCTGATTTCTTTTCTAGTCCAGCTTGTCATAACAAGAGAAAGATAACTTCAATGGCATGCATTATGATAACTTCAATGGCGAAGTTATGGAATCCAACCAAACCATTTCCTCTGTCAGCAAATTACACTAGACAACGAGCAAAAAGCTATGTCTCTACTGTTGCATGAGCTACAAGTGGCCACGCTGGAGCTTCTTCCCAATCCATTAAGCTTCATGATCAAACTGTTTTTAGGCGTTCAGCAAATTTCCCGCCTCCTACTTGGAAATTTGATGATATTCAGTCACACGAGACTGCATTTCTGGCAAGTACTTTTGTTATTTATATATGTATTCCCACAATTATTATTATAATTGTCGAGGGACGTATTTAAGAATTCTTGTAAGGTCTAAAACATAATTTTTTAATTATATAAATATATATATTTTTTTAATGAGGATTAACTAATTTTTTTAACTAAGAATACATAGATATTTTTTTATTTAAAAAAAAAAAACGTAAAAGTTTTAATGTTTTTTTGGGCTAGTGGCGGTTGCAACTCCCTCCGTGGCCCTAATTAATGTACATCAACCAAATGTTATGAGGAATAGATTCAGAGTTTTGTTTTAGTGGGGGTTATAATATTGAAATTTATTTGAATGGAAATTAATTTACTTTTTCATATTAATTAAAATACACATTTAAAAAAAAAAAATAGAATAAATCTGATTCTCAGTGTGGGGCTATAATACTGATATTTATTATTGTTTGCGAAACACAAATCTGATTCTTATCCTTTAAAGTATAGGGAGAGATATATAAAAAACGAGCAACTGAGCTGAAGGAGCAAATAAATGTTATGCTCGATGGAAAGATGGAGCCACTCGATCAGCTGGAGTTGATCGACGACTTACAAAGGCTTGGATTGTCTTACCACTTCGAGAGCCAAATAAAGCAAATTTTGACAACTATTTACAACAAAATTAGTTGCAGTGAATTGAGGCTGCCCGCTGAAAACAATTTATATGCTACAGCCCTTAATTTCCGACTTCTTCGGCAGCATGGTTTTAACATCTCTCAAGGTGGTTTTTGTTTTTTATTACATGGAAGTCAAAATCGAGGTCTTGAGATATTACCTCATCACCCCGTATTTTGATCACCTTTTCTTAATATATATAGTATAATTTTTATTATATATACAAACAGTTTAATATTCAATACATATATTTTTACTTTACAAATGAGGGGTGAAAGTGTGAAAAAGTGACATAAAATATTATTCTTCACGACTACACAAAACAATGGTGTCGTACATGCTTTATAATATAATTAATGTACCCAACCCTTATTTTTAAATTTTGAAGTAATGGTATCTATCACCAGGCATCACGCTTTATCTCATCACACTAGTTAATTTTTTCCAAATAAATGAATTTTATTTACATATGATGTTTACACACAAGACTGTTTAGTTAAATGTCAATTAGGAGGCGAAATTTCAATAATATATATCGGCTAACTTGCATCTTATTTTCAGATATTTTTCATTGTTATATAACTAAGGATGGAGAAATAAAACCTGCCCTATATGAGGATACAAAGGGAATGCTCTACTTGTACGAAGCTTCTTATTTCTTAGTTGAAGGTGAAAGCATTCTGGAGTTGGCAATGAAATCCACAACCAAACATCTTAAGAAGAATCTAGAAGATGGAAAATTAGATCAAGATCTTGCAGTACTAGTGAGCCATGCATTGAATATGCCACTGCACTGGAGGATGCCAAGGTTAGAGGCGAGGTGGTTCATGGACGACATATATGAGAGAAGAGCTAACATGAACCCTATTCTGCTTCAGCTTGCTAAATTGGACTTCAATATTGTTCAAGCACAACACTTGCAAGACCTCAAAGATGTGTCACGGTGAGAAAAAAAAAAAAAAAAAAAAAAAAAGAGCTCACTACATGCTCATGAAAAGCTTAGGTGCTATTTGAAACTGTTTTCAAATTTTTTTTTTTTTCACTTGTTCTTATTCCTCCCTCTACTCCCCTAGCTCCCTCACGTACTGCCATCCCCATACCTCTGAACACATTTTAAATTATTTTTTTATCAATTAATTTATAATTAAAACTTAATTAAATTTAAATTTAATTAATTATTATTTGATTAATTAAATTTAAATTTAATTAAGTTTTAATTATTTGATCTTAATTATTTATCAATTTAATTAATTAGTAACTAATCATTTGATTTTTATTAATTAAAATTAACAACTTAATTAATTGAATTAATAAATTTCATAAAAAATTGTAGTTCGATAAAAAAAAAATTCATCTAATTTTAAGGCGTCTTCATTTTAAAAAATTGGTTCAAAGAACAATTGTACTCAAACAAATTTTATGTTCTTTTGTTGTTAAAAATTATTTTTGAAACTATTTTCAAAAACTGTACTACAAAACAAATAAAGGTGTCTTTTAAAGAATTAAAGGGAAGTGGGAATCATTTTGAGACATCCCAAGTAGAAGAGATGTCACTAGCTAGCTTTAGCACACCTTATTAGTTAGAAAAATACAGGCTGAGAAGAACATTTATGTTAATTGCACATATGAATAAATTTTATTGAGAAACAAATGAAAATTGTTAGTATTTATAAGTAATATTCATAGTTCATAGAAGTTACTACAAGTAACTTAAAACATAAAAACTCAACATAAAGACTGTATATTAGAGAAAAAAGATTCAAAGGCACATCTTACATTAGTAAATAGTAATAAGGAAGTGTTGTGGAAATAGTTATCACAAAAATTGCAATAAAAAATATTATGAGTTTGAAATATGGAGTAGAATATGTAATATGTCTAGTACACAATTTAATTTAAAAAATGATTGTTAATATTATACATATCCAATGAGTATATTTTTGTGGTGAAAAAACTTGTATTAAACCAAGAAAAATTTGTTTATCCAACACCGATACAATCAAAATTATTTCTAATATGATTTTGAAGTTTAAGGGAAAGATTAACAACCCAATCAGATCAAGGGAGATCTAGAAGTAGTCCTAGCTACTTTGTCCACCCAATCAACAACGTTATTTGCTTGCCCGTGAATATGTTCGATTGAACACCTTAACACTAAAAATCTTGATTTGGTTTCCATGTACAGGTGATGGAAGAGAACAGGCCTTGCAGAAAAATTAGGGTTTGCAAGGGACAGAATGGTGGAGAGTTTCTTTAGGACTATTGGACCGATGTTTGAGCCTCAATATGGACACTTTAGAAAAACAATGACTAAAGTGAATGCGTTAATTACAACAATAGACGATGTATATGATGTTTATGGCACCTTGGATGAACTGGAGCTTTTCACAGATGTTGTCGGGAGGTAAATCCTAGATCACTTATATGATAAAATCACCCCAGGGGCATGGTCCTCTAGCGGTAGTGGGGTTAAATCGCTCTTGTAAGACTGTAGATTTGATACTTTCCACTATTGCACTTGAAGGTTTACTAGTTGGAGATCGGACTCTACTAACTAGATTCCTACGTCATCCAAAAAAAGAAAGCGTGTATAATAAAATCATATGTTATGTATGCTAGCATTGGCCGTAACTCTATTTTAAATAATTTTCAGGTGGGATATCAATGCAATAGAGCAGCTTCCGGACTATATGAAAGTATGGTTTTTGGAACTCTACAATAACGTCAACGATATGGCTTACGACGCTCTTAAAAAACGTGAAGTTGATCACAATATTCTTCCCTACTTGAGAAAAGGGGTATTGCTTCACTTTTGAATGTTTGTGATTGTCACTTGCTAAAGAATTATAATTAGTAGTACAGCTACAACTTCTGAAACAACATGATACACCGTAGTTTGCTGAAAGAGCATATTATTCCTTGTCTTTTTTGCTAAGTGATATTGCACAACCTCGTAAATATTTAGAAACTAAAACTATAATTACGGTACTCACTTATTCACTATTTAAATATTTTAGTTGGAAGATAGCATATTTACGAGAGGCAAAATGGTACTTCAGTGGATATACACCAACACTGGAAGAGTACCTCAATAATGCATGGATTTCGATATCAACTCCTGCGGTGTTAGTGCACATATATTTCCTTGTTTCTTCTCCATTCAAAGAGGAAGCATTAAAATGCTTTCACAATTATCATAATATAATCCGCTGGTCAGCAATGATTTTACGACTCGCAGACGATTTAGGAACATCTTTGGTTTGTTCACAATCAATATATATATGCCATCAGTAGCGGATCTACTCTATATTGAATGTAAGCAAAGGCTTACATTCAAAAAAATTTAATATGGGTCAGTGGTTAAAGAAATGCCTTTAAAATCCTTTGGTGCTACAGGTTGCGGATTTTTTTTGCAGTGCACTTTGTTTTAGCTTATGTTTTAAAAAAAAAAAAAAAAACTTGCTCACTTTCCCAAATCAAACCCTTCTCTCTCCTTTATAACCACATGCACAAACCCAAATCCTTTTCTCTCATTTACAAACCACCCGTACAAATCCATCAAACCCAAATTGACAGATTCCCAAATCAAACCCATTTGGTTAGTAGGCAAGGTAACATCTTTTTCCTTACACATTTTAATACCATATTATTTTCTTATAGTGCTCTACTTCGTTTTATTGTGGAGTGAAACAAATTGTGTTTTGAGATTTGACTTTTTAGATTGTGGAGAATATTTAATATTAATGGCTAAATGTCACAGCAACATTGTGAAACAAAAGTGTTATAAAGAAATAAAGAATGGTAACTGATTAGATACGTTTAGATAGCTTTCATCTTTTTTAATTTTTGAATTTTCAATTGCTGTAATCATTATCTTGACTTTTCCATTTGTTGTTATCATTATGTTCCTTGTATCAATCTGATACACGCATTGTACTACAAATACTGCAGAAAAAGAACTCAAAAAGAATTAATTGGTTTTCTAGGAGATTATTTGTTATCATATTTAATGGTTTTTGCATTGAAAAAATTGATATGGTATATGACTGGATGATTTCACTACACAGCATAAATGAAACCCAACTAAGAAATGATTTCCAGTTTATGTTCTATCCAAAAGTATACACGAAAGTGAAGAAGATTATGGTCAAACGGTTTAGTTATCGAGACATTTTATCAAGTTGAGAAGAACTTATTGCTTCAATGGCTTCTATTATTTAGATTTCTTTATGCTATCATCTGTCATGTCCCTTTGTGTTCTTAAATTATTATTTTTTTTTAAAGATATCATGGATAAATTTTTAAAGAAGAGGTCAATTTTTTATGAAATGAGTAAAGATAATGAACATCATAGTTCAAAACAACCTCGGATTAAGGTCAATGTAGAATATCTACCTACAGATCCTAGATTACGCCAAAAAATTACAAACTATCATCCAAATAATCAAGATAAAGTACGAAGATATTATTTACAAAAAGGACCTTGTCAACCCTGTCATCATAATTTTCCTCAAAGAATGTTTGGGAATAAGGCTAGAAGAGTTTGTTCCTTTTGGTTTAATGAATTTGGTTGTTGGTTAGAATACAGCATAAAGAAAGATGCTGCATATTGTTTGCATTGTTATCTTTTTAGGACTGATGTTGGAAAACAGTCAGGTGGAGATGTATTTATTATAAATGGGTTTACCAATTGGAGTGTTAAAGCTAGACTTAATACCCATATTGGAGGTCCAAACAATGCACATAACAATGCTTACAAAATGGGTCAAGACTTGATGAAGCAAAGCCAACACATTGAAACTGCTATCTTGAAGCAATCCAATCAAGTTCGTGAAATATATCGATGTCGATTAACTGTTTCAATTACTTGCATTCACCATTTAGACTCCATACAAACATTTGACTTTGCATTTTTTTTACATTTGATGAAAAATGTGTTAGGAATTACAAATGAATTATCACAAGCATTGCAAAGGAAAGATCAAGATATCATTAATGCCATGGGATTGGTTTGCATCTCAAAAGAACGTTTGCAAGATCTAAGAGATAGTGGATGAGAATCTTTATTGAATGATTCTTTGTTTTGCACAACTCATGATATTGACATTCCTAATATGGAAGAGATGTCTTTATTGAAAGGGAGATCGCGGCATAAAGTTCAAAATGTTATGAATTTACATAATTATCGCATTGATTTGTTTTATACGATTGTGTGGACATGCAACTTCAAGAGCTTAATAACCGTTTCACTAAGTCAAATACCAGGTTGCTTCTTTGTTTGAGATGCTTGAATCCAGACAACTCATTTGATGCATTTGACAAGTACAAGTTGATTGAATATGCTAAGTTTTATCCAAATCATTTTTCTCCCATGGATTTGGTAGTTCTTGAAAATCAGTTGGAGACATATATTCTTGATATGCGAAGAAGTGATGAATTCTCAGAGTTAAAAGAGACTGCTTGCCTTGTAGAGATGCTAGTGAAGACTGGAAAATATCGTGTTTATCAATTGGTTTATTTACTTATTAATCTGACATTGACTTTACCAGTTGCTATAGTTACAGTAGAAAGAGCATTTTCAGCGATGAAAATTGTGAAGACTGAATTGCGGAATCGAATGGAAGATGATTTGATGAATGATTTATTAGCCTCTTACATAGAAAGAGATGTATTTGAAGGCATCGACAATGAGTTGATTATTCAAAATTTTCAAAATATACATTCACGTTGGGGACAATTATAAAATGTACTTTTTGTATTGTTGTACTTTAAAGTCACTTTTTTCCTCTATTTTGTATTTAAAATGTGCCTAATATGTATTTGTTTACGTATATATAAGTTTACTTGAATCTTTGATTATTCACTATATCTTTGTGATACATGCACCGACTCCCGTAGCCTGGGTCTGTCACTGTATGCCATTAAATTTTTTTTTTTTTTTTTTCATTTTGTTGGAGATCTCAAAATTTAGTTACAACAGTAATCTTTTCCTTCTATTTAATACAGGACGAGATTAAAAGAGGTGACGTCCAAAAATCAGTACAGTATTACATGAATGAAGCTGGTGTTTCTGAAGAAAAAGCACGGAAACACATAAGATTTTTGATTGGAGAGGCATGGAATTAGATGGAGAAAGATGGAGATGCAAACTCGCCCTTCTCAGAAACTTTTATAAGGGTTGCAATGAATCTTGCAAGAATGGGACAATGCATATATGAGAATGGTGATGGACATGGTCATCAAGATGCTGAGACGAAGAATCGAATCATTAAGTTGCTCTTCCAGCCAATTCCTCTTGTATAAATATAGTTTGGGCCTATTATCAAGTGAAGAATAATAAAATTTGTCGGGTATCTGCACCTTGTAAATTTTTTATAGTAGTGAAGAAGGGCTTTATGGACCTCTGTTCAAGTGTTGGCTCCATTCCTAAGGTTGTTTGAATGATAATTTTTCAACAAGAAATACTAAACATTACACATTCTTCATCATCTATTTATCACTTCTGATATATATGTTTAGTTGGTATATTAACTTGCGAAATTTTCTTGATTCTCTTCATTTTACATGCTAACTAAACACGCATATAAAATGTGATAAATAAGTAATGAAAACGGAGCAATACATAACAACACTCTTTTTTAAGTAGTGCCAACATGGATGATAATTGTATGAAAAGCCTACCCAATTATGAAATTTACCATGACAATGCAAATCACGGACGACAAAAATACAGGGGTTAACTTCCATAAATCATCACTATGAAATCTGTTGACTATTCTTTTTTTTTTTGTCGGTAAATCTGTTGACCATTCAAAGGAGCTGGACACCAACACGCGATGTATCTTTGGCTTGTTGCTTCTGTTCTAATAATTGTACCAGCACTTTATTGTTTTTGTAGCCAAGGCCATGCGTATAACGTGTGCCATTAACCTCAATTATGTATAGCATCGAACTTTGATATGGGATCCTCATTTAAATTGAGCTGATTTTGTTTTTGTACGAAGAATTTAAATACGAATAGAAACACTTGAAAAGAAAGAAAAAAAAAATGTTACCAACTTTCTTCTTTTCAACGTGCTTAGTTGATGGATGTTACAAATCTTCTTTTCAACGTGCTTAGTTTTTGACCCAAAAAAAAAAAAGGTGCTTAGTTGGTGAATCCTTTCCAATCCCAATAAAAAAGACTTACTCCTCATATGTCCTCTAATAAGTGACAACGATTTAATAATTTTATCATGACACCTGTGAAAATTCTTGCTAAAACGTTTAAAATTAAGGCGTTAAGTCTAATCATAATACGTAAATTGACGGGTGTGGAACCCACAACCATTTTTAAATCTTTCGTCATGACTTGTATTACAGAGCTACTCTATCCAATTCTCTCCTTCATCATCAAGCTCTTCACTTTGACAATGCTAGTGAGGTGCAGGTCTCTCTTGAGTTGTCCTTTCAAACCTCAAGTTCCATTGCACCCTGACCCCACCACCCACCGTCCACCGTCCATGGAGTACGTGGCTCTTCCTGTTAGCAATTAAGCATTGCCGTGGAAGCAGCGGTTCCACTATGAGCAATTATTGAGCCTTGCTTGAGTAGTCTAGAGTCTAGACTGTTCCATATCAATAGATTCGTAAGCTTTGGTGAAACCTTTCTTCTTTCCTCTTTTTGTCAAAGGCATAAGTTATCATCTAAGAGTATGGATGAAATCGAGAAGTACTAATTTATTGTAATTAGATATCTTTAACGTATTTCAACAACTTCTATTGTATCAAAAAAAAAAAAAAAAAAACTAGCTATCTACATATTATTATTTATATATAAAATACACTTAATAAACAACATTTGTCACGCCCCTAAAGTACGATCAAAGCGAATATCCAAAACAGTGACGAAGTCATTGAACAGTGGTTTATCACTGTTAAAACAGTGGATGTCATTAAATAGAGAGTAAATGCCTAGTTTAGTCCATTATATTTAGTGTAAATGACACTTTCATCAATTATTTTTTAGTCCTCTAGATTTTAATTGCCACACTTAGTCTGAAGTTCATTTGGAAGTATAGAGGACCACTAAAGCAATGCTCAAATGCTTGAACTAGGAGGAGGGGAGAGAGGGTCCACTAGATGCTCTTGGCTACAGAAAACGTTAAAAAAAAAAAAAAAAAAAAAAAAAAAAAAAAAAAAAACAAAGCTTTGTCGAGTCACATAAATTTTGTGCGTCTTATCGTTGTTGTGTATTCTTCATTAAATTTCTCTGATTTCTTTTCTTGTCCAGCTTGTCATAACAAGAGAAATATAACTTCAATGGCGAAGTTATGGAATCCAACCAAACCATTTCCTCTGTCAGCAAATTACACTAGACAACGAGCAAAAAGCTATGTCTCTACTGTTGCAGCTACAAGTGGCCACGCTGGAGCTTCTTCCCACTCCATTAAGCTTCATGATCAAACTGTTTTTAGGCGTTCAGCAAATTACCCGCCTCCTACTTGGAAATTTGATGATATTCAGTCACACGAGACTGCATTTCTGGCAAGTACTTTTGTTATTTATATATGTATTCCCACAATTATTATTATAATTGTCGAGGGACGTATTCTCCTTAGTAAGGCCTAAAACATAATTTTTTAATTATATAAATATATATATTTTTTTAATGAGGATTAACTAATTTTTTTAACTAAGAATACATAGATATTTTTTTATTTAAAAAAAAAAAACGTAAAAGTTTTAATGTTTTTTTGGGCTAGTGGCGGTTGCAGCTCCCCCCGTGGCCCTAATTAATGTACATCAACCAAATGTTATGAGGGACAGATTCAGAGTTTTGTTTTAGTTGGGGTTATAATACTGAAATTTATTTGAATGGAAATTAATTTACTTTTTCATATTAATTAAAGTACACATTTTAAAAAAAAAAAAAGAATAAATCTGATTCTCAGTGCGGGGCTGTATTGTAATACTGATATTTATTATTGTTTGCGAAACACAAATCTGATTCTTATCCTTTAAAGTATAGGGAGAGATATATAAAAGACGAGCAACTAAGCTGAAGGAGCAAATAAATGTTATGCTGTATGGAAAGAAGGAGCCACTCGATCAGTTGGAGTTGATCGACGACTTACAAAGGCTTGGATTGTCTTACCACTTCGAGAGCCAAATAAAGCAAATTTTGACAAGTATTTACAACAAAATTAGTTGCAGTGAATTGAGGCTGCCCGATGAAAACAATTTATATGCTACTGCCCTTGCTTTCCGGCTTCTTAGGCAGCATGGTTTTAATGTCCCTCAAGGTCTGTCATTTGTCTGTCAGTTGCTAGCATTTAGTTTTACATAAATACTAAATATCAACTTATTTTTATATCGGTATCTCCCAGCTCTCCTTCTACTTCCCAAGAAGAGGAAAAAAAAAAGAAACACAAAGAAGTTTGGTGTTTTAAATGTTCTCTCTTTTTATTAGTTAGAGGCATATGAGATCTTCACCCTTACTTTTTGTTAGTATTGCCTCTTTTTTTAAAGTTATCTGTCTCAGTTTTACTATACGTCTATCTCAATATTCTTATGTCTCAGTTTTACTATACGTCTATCTCAATATTCTTATTTCGCTCAGTGACTTTCTAAATATGTTAGTACTTTTAACCATACAAAAAGGCTAGTTTAATGTCAATTTTATAATACTTCCTTTTTAACTTAACTATTATCTTTTGACAAAAAAAAATGTCTGATCCACTTGTTCAAAAATTGGTCGTGTGCCACTATTTGCAACACGCACATGCATGGTATTCTTTAGTAAAAGGTATTAATCTCTTCATCTTATTGCATCACAAAACTAAGAAAACTAAGATTTTTCTTTTTATGTATTCTTTTTTTAGTACAATTTTACTTCTAGATTAGTCCTTAACCTACTCTAGTTAAACTTACATGCCATATAATCTGCCTTTGTTCTACTTAGTTTAAAGTTCAATTTTAACTTAGCATTCATATATTTTCTAGGCTCATTTACCAAAACAATATTATTTACGAATAACATGCACCACCACACTTTATCCTCAATATATATAGTTAGTAAGACCATCCAGAATTAGCGCAAGAAAGGATAGGCTCAAGGTTATCCTTGGTCTACCTTGATTGGAAAAAACAATATTTTCTCCTCTCTTCATCTTTGGTCATCGTTCTATCATATCTCATCACCTCAAATATATATATATGTTCAAAAGCCTTTATTTTCCAAAACTCTTCATAGGGCCTCCCTAGAAACTTGGCATATTTTATTTTTTAAATTAATTAACACTATGTGCAATCCTTTTTGGTTCTCTCTGCTATATCCATTAGCCTCCCTAGTGAAACAATAGCTTTCATTATTTATTTTTCTATCATGAAATCAAATTGATTCTCTACACATATGTATTCCTTCTTATCATTCTTTCAATCACCCATTCCCATAGTTTCATGGCATCACTCATTAATGTGACTCGGTAAGTTGTTCCACCTTCTCCATCTACCAAAAATATTATCAATAACTAGATTGGCAAAGTGATGGGTGTAATAGCATCAAAATTTTGCAAGCTTATTCTCCTTTTAATTTGTTTATGTTTTTAACAATTGAACTAAAATGTTTTTCTTTAAAATTAAGCAAGAGAAATGTATTCCAGTATTGAAATTGGGCTTAACTATATACACAAAATAGAAAGGAAAATATGAATAAAACTTTTGGTCATTATGATTTCATATCAAATAAACATACAAGCTACTTTTCGGCAAGAGTAGTTACTTTGAAGTGAGATTAAGGCAGCAATATATTTTTCTTTTTAGGTTAATAACACTTTACCTCCTAACATATAGGTAGTTTAGCGTTTTTAACCCCCAATATTGGTTTATATTACTTAACTCCCTCAAGTGTAGTTATGTACATTCATATTTTAACATATAATAACTTTGATAGTAATTTTTGTTGAGCAAAATAATGAAAGAGATTAAGTGACACAAAATAAACATTATGGAGTAAATCATTACACTAGATATACAGTAAGGGGACATCATGTGTAAATTTATTGTATGATGAAAGGTTAATGTTAACGTGTAATATTTTTTTTGTTGGACAATATCAGCTAACTTACATCTTATTTTCAGATATTTTTTATAGTTATATAATGGAAGATGGTGAAATAAAACCTGCCTTATTATGTGAGGATACCAAGGGATTATTATACTTGTACGAAGCTTCTTATTTTGTAGCTGAAGGGGAAAGCACCTTGGAGTTGGTAATGAAATCCGCAACCAAACATCTTAAGAAGAATCTAGATGATGGAAAATTAGATGAAGATCTTGCTGTACTAGTGAGCCATGCACTGGCGCTTGCACTGCACTGGCGGATGCCAAGGTTGGTGACAAGGTGGTTCATAGACATATATGAGAGAAGATCAGACACGAACCATGTTCTGCTTGAGCTTGCTAAATTGGACTTCAACATGGTTCAAGCACAACACTTGCAAGACCTCAAAGATATGTCATGGTGAGAAAGAAAAAAAAAAAATTGTGCCAAATACTACTTATGGAAATCCTTTACTCCATCCATCTCATAAAAGATGACATGATCACTTCACAAGAAACTCTAGGTGAATAATGAAAATCTAAAAAAGTTTAGTTATATATATTTGGAGTAGGGTTCAAAAAGGGTCATCACTTTGCATATTATGAAACATAGAAAGGTGGATAAATAGTTTCTTATCTGAATAATGGAAGGAAGAATTTATTAAAAGGTCGTGAAAATCATTTTGAGACATTCTAATAAAAGGAAAAAAATGTCACTAGATTTAGCACACCTTTACTTAAAAAATTTTGGAATTAAAAATATGTAAATCACATATATGAATCCAACACAATTTTTTTCTCAAATATATGTTTAAAATATGACAAAGATACTCGCACTTGATTTGTACGAGTACCTTACAAATATAAATAATAAGTAGGGAATAAAAAAATATGTCATTATCAATGAACAAATTTCTCAAAATAATATTTGTTTTAAGCATTGTTTAGTAAATGAATTGTCAAAAATAATCTATTAAATCCTAAAATAGATACTTTAATGCATCATAGTTTATAAGATACCCATGGATAGGTAACTAATTTGGCCAATATTCTTCGTTTTAAAATAATAATGGTATACCTAGTTTTCCCCTTTGTCCACCATCTTTATTAAATTAGTTTTGTCTGCAAAAATCTATTAAATATTACACGACAAACAAAACAAAATTGTAGTAAAAAGTAACATTTATAGTTCATAAAAACTGTTGTGTAAATAAGTTGAAACTGATAAGGTAAAAATCTGTTCAACCTTAATCCTTGAGCACAAAGTTATGTCCTCGGGAGAAAGACGTGAAAAACAAAACAAGATGAAACATAAAACAATTCCAGAGATACCCTCGATACTTAAGTCAATATTGAGTTTATAAGATCAGACTTAAATGAGTTAATATTAAGTGTGTATATAAGGTCATAATTACATGTGATTTACTATTTATAGTGATTTTTGGTATGGATTCCAATGCCAAAATAAAAGGTACGGCTTGGGACCCGTTTGTGCTTGGGGGATCATATATCCCCAGGGGTTCGTTGTGGTCATTTTATGAATTTGTCCTTATTGTCAGCATTTTACTCTTTTATCATTGGTTTATTTGTTGAAACTAATAAATAATATAATAAACTCATCTCACTTAATATAGTTCTAGAATCTAGACATTAAAAGGTCTTAGGTTTAAAACTCACTGCCACCCATTTAAAAAATTAAAACTGTCTAAGTACAATACTAGAAAATTAACTACGCCTACACTTGCGGGGGCGTGTTGAAGATAATAAATACTTTCAAATGATGTGATTACTTAATACTGTTTTAACCCTTATTTCTATAACTCAAAAATTCTATTCAATATTATATATTAGATAAGAAAAAAATCAAAGATACGTGTTATATTAATAGTTACTAATAAGAATTAATCACTTGAATAGTTACATAAAAATTATGACAAAAACTTTTACAAGTCTAAAAATTTAGCATTAATTTTGGCCATCCAACTAAACTATCTTTCCAATCATCGCGTACTTGAATAGTTATATTAGTAGTTAATAAGAAAGTATAATACTTAGCGTGAAAGATTTTTATAACCATTAAACTATTTCTCAAGTCCTGTTTTGGCCAAAACTATCATTTGTTTCAACTTATTCCTTATTTTTCAAAATAATGGAGGACAAACGTGAGTCATAATGACAAATATAATAACTAAGTTAGGACAAATGATAAAGATAAATGACTAAAATAGTACATTTTGAAAGATAATGACTAAATTGAGACAAATTATAAAGATATATGACTAAAAATATACATTTTAAAAAATAAGGATTAAAAATAACACAAACTTTAAAAATAAGGGACCAAATCGGGTATTTACCCTATATAGTTTAAGAATAATAATTTAGCTACCAGGTTTGTTGTAGCCTTGTGGTTTGGGTGTTTGTTTCATTAGCAGGTTTGGGGTTCAAATGTGCTTTTTAACCAATTGGAGTAAATTTGCAAATAAATTTTTTTTGGTGGTAAAAAATGGATTTTATGATTTTACCATTACAGTTAGTTTATTTTAACGAAAAATTAACAGAATGACTAAAATAAAACCCAATTGATATTTGAATAGTGAAAAGAAAAAATAGTTTTTTTTTAATTCTAGGGAGGCCAAAGGCCGAATAATGTAACCAGTGAGACTCGATCTCGCAATCTCTCGCTATAAAAATATTTTACCCTAATATTTACTATGCCTACTATAAATTTTAATTTAAAAATCGGAATGACTAAAATGAAACCCAATTAATATTTGAATGGTTAAAAGACAAAATAGTTTAGTAGCTATAGAAATATTTTACCCTAATATTTACTACGCCTACTATACGTTTTAATTTAAAAATCTTAATCTGGTTCTATCTGCATTCAGGTGGTGGAAGAGAACAGGCCTTGCAGAAAAATTAACGTTTGCAAGGGACAGATTAGTGGAAAATTTCTTTTGGACTATTGGACTAATTTTTGAGCCTCAATATGGACACTTCAGAAAAACAATGACCAAGGTGATTACGTTTATTACAACCATAGACGATGTATATGATGTTTACGGCACCTTGGATGAATTGGAACTCTTCACAGATGCTGTCGAGAGGTAAATAACACATGCAAAATCATACACTATATATATTTATATATTTATACTATGTATATGCTAGTACTTAGAGGCGGATGCACATGGAAGCGAATGGGGATTGCAGCCTTCACTGGGCCAGAAAAAACATTAAAAATTTTGTGTATTTTTCATGTCTTTTTAGTTAAAAAAAAAATTAATTAGCCCCTACTAGAAAAGAAAATGTATTCATATCATTAAAAAAATTATGTGTTTTAGTCCTTACTAACAAGAATTTTTAAATCCATCTCAGCTATTATTGGTTGTAACTTAATTGTAATTTTTCAGATGGGATATCAATGCAATAGAGCAGCTTCCGAAGTTTATGAAAGTATGCTTTTTGGCACTCTACAACAACATTAACGATATGGCTTATGATACTCTTAAAGAACACGGCGGTGATCACAATATTATTCCCTACTTGAGAAAAGGGGTATTGCTTCTTTTTTGAATATTTGTGATCGCAACTTGTGGGTAAACTAATACACCTAGAACTGCTAACTAATAGCACGATATTCCGCAGTTTAATTATCAAAAGAACATATTATCCTTTGTAGAAATTTAAAACTTTCTTACAAAGTTTGAGAACTAAAATTATAATTACGATACTATATAGGAATAATATATATTTTTGACAAACTGAAAAAGTTGTCACTGACTTTTACTGTTTAAACATTTTAGTGGGGAGATTTATGCAAATCATATTTACAAGAGGCAAAATGGTACTACAGTGGATATACACCAACACTTGAAGAATACCTCGACAATGCATGGATTTCGATATCAGTTCCTCTGTCATTAGTGCATGTATTTTTCCTTGTTACTTCTCCATTCGAAGAAGAAGCTTTAGGATGCTTGCATAATTATCATGATATAATCCGCTGGTCGGCAATGATTTTTCGACTCGCAGATGATTTAGCCACATCTTCGGTATGTTCACAACCTATGCCATTAAATATTTTTTCATTTTGATAGAGACCTCAAAATTTAGGGTTTTAATTTACTCCATTTTACTTCTAGAATTAAATTAATAACTATATATAGTATTCTTTCTTTTCCTTCTACTTAATATAGGAGGAGATTAAAAGAGGCGATGTACCAAAATCGATACAGTGCTACATGAATGACATAGGTGTTTCTGAAGAAGAAGCAAGGGAACACATAAAACTTTTGATTGGGGAGATATGGAAAAAGATGAACAAAGATCGAGTTACAAACTCGCCCTTCTCTGAAACTTTTATAAGGGTTGCAATGAATCATGCGAGAATGTCACAGTGCATGTACCAACATGGTGATGGACATGGTAAGCAAAATGACAAGACGAAGAATCGAATCACTAAGTTGCTATTCGAACCAATTCCTCTTGCATAAATGTCAAATTATGTGAGAGGTTTCGAGTTCAAATTTTTGCTAGTTACATATGGTCTTAGGCCTCTTCTAAATTAAAAAATATATATATATAGTTGGCTTGGACTTAGGCCCATTATGCATCTCTCTCTATTGTTTGTTTAGTCCAGCCACGTTTGGGCTTGAATCTTGTATCATTCGTTCTTTAGGCTACTATTGGGCCTATTAATTGTTCGTGTCACTTTTTGGCCTGTGTGTTCTTAGGCCTCTTTTGGCCCTTGGTCTCTGGATACATTTACTATAATCTCCCTTATTTAATTCAAGTTTGTCCCTTTTGTAATTCCCTTATATAATGGAATTAGGTGAAGAATAATAAAACTTGTGTGGTATCTATATCTTCTTAATTTTTGGAAATAGTCATTTTGGTTAATATATACATATATTTTTATTACGTTTGCAACTTCTTTCACTATTTTTAATAATTTTTTGCATAAAGAATAATATTAATTAGGTTAGGCATGAAGCAACCCACTAATTAAGGTCTGGTCCTAGTGGGAGTGCCGAGCTCACCTGATTGGAGCTGAGCCCGCACCGGATTAGGTTGCCCGGTCCAAATCTAGCAAGCCTCGCAGTTGAAGTGGATGTTGAGGTTAAGGGCCTTTATTCAAGAATTGGCTTCTTCACCTTTGATGATAATATGTAATATGAAAAGCTTACAAAGAACTAACACTTCAATATTAGCCAGTTAAGAAACTTACCATGAAATTGCAAAACATATAACAAGAAGTCTGAACTGAGTACAACTGATCCAACACCCTGATCTCTCTCTCTCTCTCTCTCTTTCAAGATCGTCACCCAATCCATTATTTTTGTTCAGAAAGTAAAAGTATTTTCATTAAAGCAAAACTCAAACCAAATATAAAGCTCCATTAATCAGCCAAAGACTATCAACTGGCGAGAACAAAAATCTCTAAGTTGCCAACTACTATAAATATCAACATTAATTTGGGAAATATATGCAAAGCATATTTACAAGAGGCAAAATGGTACTTCAATGGATATACACCAACGCTTGAAGAATTGAAGAATACCTCAACAATGCATGGATTTCAATATCAGGTCCTATGATATTACTGCATGCACCTTTCGCTGTTTCTTCTCCATTCAAAGAGGAAGCCTCAAGATGCTTGCACAGTTATCATGATATAATCCGTTGGTCATCATTGATCTTACGACTCCAAGATGATCTGGCTACTTCTTCGGTATGTTCACAACCTATGTCACTAAATCATTTTTCATTTTGTTCGACAAGGACGAATCCCAATTTATTATTTAGTGATTTAAAAATACACAATTTAGTACTTGTATATGACTAATTTTTTTTAGTGGGAGTTAAGCTAATTATCCAATCTAAAAATACCTTAAAATTTTAAAAAATACAATCTCAATTCACTCTTAAGGTTAATGACGGCCACTGCCGCCCACCACCACCCGCCCTCCCCTACACCTACTCGACTGGCCCATGAATAGCTCCGCTATTATTGTTGGAGATCTCAAAATTTAGGGTTGGTCTTTATTGTACTTTTAGAATTACTATGAATAATATTTTCCTTCTACTTAATACAGGGATTAAAAGAGGCAATGTACCAAAATATATAGTGTTGTATGAACGAAACTAGTATTTTTAAAGAAAAAGCACGGAAACACGTAAAATTTTTAATTGGAGATGACATGGAAAAAGATGAAAGAAGATCGAGTTACAAACTCTCCCTTGTCGGAAAATTTTGTAAAGGTTGCGATGAATCTTGCAAGAATGGGACAATGCATGTATGTGAATGGTGATGGACATGGTAATCAAGATGCCGAGACGAAAAATCGAATCATTAAGTTGCTCTTCGAGCCAATTCCTCTTGGATAAACATATTTTGGGCATAGAACTGTCCTGTCACTTTTGGGCTTCTGTGTTCTTCGGCCCACATTTGGGCACTTGTTTGGGTTTTTTTGTCTCTTTTGGGCCTTACATAGAACCGAGGCAATCTGGTTTATTTCTGTTGTGGAGCAAGTTGGTCTGGGTTTCGTTGATGTAATTTCCCTTATTTAACTCGAGTTTGCTTCTTTTTTTTATTTTTTTGGTAAAAGAGACATTTCATTAAAATAGAAGCTAGATATTCTCGTGGTGAGTAGGTCATGTACAAAAATATCCATAAGAGAGTAGGGATGTTAGATAATCAATCAATAGCTAACTTGTCACGGACAGCGAACAACGCAGCAGATTGGGAGTTTGCTTCTAACCAAAAATAAAATTGTCAAAACAGTTTTCATTTAAAATCATCTATGGTGTTGAATAAGTTGTATTACCATTACTTTTCAACATGTTTCAACTAATCAAGTCAAAACGCAATTAAGTGAAGAATAATAAAATTTGTGGGGTATTTGCACCTTCTGAATTTTTTGTAGCAGTGAAGAAGGGCTTTACCGACCTCTATTCAAGAGTTGGCTTCTTCACCGTAAAACCAACTTCCAAAGGTTGTTTGTATGATAATTTTATAGCCAGAAATGTTAAATATTACTCATTTTTCATCATCTCTATATCACTAATTTTGATGTGTATGTTTAGTTGATATATTAACTTACGAAACTTTCTTAATTTTCTTCATTTAATATGTCAATTAAGTATACATATAAAATTTAAAAAACGAGTAATAAAAATGAAGCAAGACATATCAACACTCTTTTTTTTTAAAGTATTGGCAACATTAATGCACAATAAGTAGTATGAAAAGCTTACCCAATTATGGTGGAACTTACCATGACAAGGCAAATCACATACGACTAAAATATAGGGGTTAACTTCCATGAAATTGAATCATCACTATGAAATGTGTTGACTACTCAAAGGAGCTAGAAACTAACACGCGATGTATCTTTGGCTGGTTGCTTCTGTTCTAATAATTGTATCACCATTTTATCGTTTTTGGTAGACAAGGCCATGCGTATAACGTCCGCCTTTAAACTTGATGACAGATAGGATAAAATACTATTCCAGATCTGATTTAAATTTTTCTTGTCGTAATCCTTAAATTGTTCTTATAATCTCTAGATAGTCTCATCAAGATTTGTAATAATGTAATATAAAAACTATACTTCCTGTACACTTAACTGTGATAGACTTTTCTATTTTAGATCGAACTTTGCCCCAATTACAAAGTATCAGTTGATTGGCTTCCGTATCAAGATCAGTTGCTTTTGCTATAAAATATGATGTATCTTTTCCGACCAAAACCTCTTCCTTCAACTTGCTCTACTCTTTATATATATATATATCCTAATGTGTGACAACGATTTATAATATATAGTTTTATCACGACTTGTATTACAGCTACTCTATCCAAATCTCTCCTTCATCATCAAGCTCTTGACTTTGACAATGCTGGTGAGGTGTGGGTCTCTCTTGAGTTGTCCTTTCAAACCTCAAGTTCCATTGCAGCTTGACCCCACCCACCCCCCATGGAATACGTGGCTCTTCCTATTAGCAATTGAGCATTGTTGGGGGAAGCAGCGGTTCCACTTATGAGCAATTATTGTGCCTTGCTTGAGTGGTCCTCTACACTATTCTTATTAGGTCAAAGATACAAGTTATTACTATCCAGAATTTTCGTTATTATATGAAAGGTTATAAATTTAAATTTAACTAATTATGTTGTATTGTTTTAAATCTTTTTTTAATTCAAACAAAAAAAAAGAGACATAAGTTATCATTTAAGAGTTAAAAAGAATCGTGAAATACAAATTTATTATAATAAAGAGTTTTCAAATCACCACTATTTCAGTCTGTACTAAAAAAGGTAGGAGAAAAAGAAGAACTAGTTATCTATGTATTATTCCCTATATATCAAGTACACTTGGTGCACGATATCTATCACGTCCCCAAAATAGATTAAAGCGAATATCTGGAACAGGACGAAGTTGTTGAAGACTGGTTCATCAAGTTAAAAGAGTGGATGTCATTAAATGGAAGAGTGTTTAGCTTTTTTTAAAGTAACTAACTATTTAACAAATGTTATTGTGACCCCAGAAATCTCTTACATAATCTTAGCCATTAAATTGAAATGACACATATGACCTACAAGAATATTGTTAAGGTTTTTTTTTCAAAAAAAAAAAAAACAAATTGTTTGTGTATTTAATTTGTAACAGCTATTATATCATAAAAATCTCTCCCAGAATCTTAGATATAAATTTGTACAAAATTGATCTCCAACCTTTTACGATCAAAGAAAGAATTATACCATTAAATCGAATAATGAGTCGTCAAGATTGTTTCATAAATGATGGGTCGTCAAAACTTCCCTAACTAGTAATCAATACAATCAACATATAGAATAGAATATAACCTTCCCTAACCAGTAATCAATGCAATCAACATATAGAATAGAATATTATGTACAATGGCGGGACGCATCATGAACATGTTGAAACCAATCAAAAGATTTGCTCCTTCAGCTTACACTAAACAACAAGGAAAAAGCTATGTCTCTAATGGTGCAGCTGCAAATGGCCGCGCTTATTCTTCACAATCCACTATTAGAATTGCCACTGAGCTTCATGTGAATGCTCTCGTCAGGCGTACAGCAAACTACCAACCACCCAATTGGCAGTTCGATTATATTCAGTCACTCGAGGCTGTATTTTTGGTAAGTGTTAGAATATATATTTGTTTTATATCTAAAAATAATAAATTTAAGACTGTTTTATAAGACTTCGTATTATTCATCTTAATACCAATTGATTTTATGATGGAATTCTATAATTTTTAACATGATATCAGAGATTGACTCTTAGTCCAATCTTGTTTATCTTTCCGTGTGTGTCATCAAAATATAAACTTGTTTTATATTGAAATATCATAAATTTCAAATTGGGCTATCCGCCTAGCACCAATAAATTTTATAAAGATAAAACTCTATGATTTTTAACTGTAAGTGTGTTACATATATTTATATATTTTTTATTATTATTGTATCATGAATCTGATTTCTGTTTGCAAAAATTATTTTGTAGGAAGAGAGATATATAAAACGAGCAACTGAGCTGAAGGAGCAAATTAAGGTCATGCTCGATGGAAAGGAGGAGCCACTCGATCAGCTGGAGTTGATCGACGACTTACAAAGGCTTGGATTGTCTTACCACTTTGAGATCCAAATTAAGCAAATTTTGACAAGTATTTACAACAAAATTTGCAGTGACTTGAGGCCCGATGAAAACAATTTATATGCTACTGCCCTTGCTTTCCGACTTCTTAGGCAGCATGCTTTTAATGTCTCTCAAGGTCATTATCTGTCTATTTTTAGTAATTTTTCTTTTAGCAATAAGGTAACCAACTCTTTTATTTATTTTTCTTCTTTTAGCATGCCAAATTTTATAATTTTTTTTTATTTCTTGTTTTAGTTAATTAAGCCGATTGCAATAATGTAGTATACTTCAATTGGTTTTTTTTAGGATACACTTTTTTTTTTTTATAGCAAGTGATGTGTGTAATAGTACCGATATTAATTTTGCAAGCTCTTATTCTCCTGTTAATCTGTTTATATTTTTTCACAACTGGACAAAAATAAAGATGAATATAATTTACTATTGAAATTGGCTTAACTATACGCAGAAAATGAAAAGTATATAACATAATAGTTTGGTCATTAAGGTTGCAAAATGAAAACACACAAGCTTCTTTTTATTTTATTTTCAAAGGTTGGTAACACTTTACCCCCGAATATAAATATATATATATATATATATGTGTGTGTGTGTGTGTGTGTGTACTTTAGTGCTTTTACCCTAATATTTATTTGTATTACTTAACTTTCACAAGGGTAGTTATAAAGGCTTGGATTTTCTTACCACTTTGAGAGCCAAATAAAGAAAATTTTGACAAGTATTTACAATAAAATTAGTTGCAGTGACTTGAGGCTGCCCGATGAAAACAATTTAGATGCTACTGCCCTTGCTTTCCGACTTCTTAGGCAGCATTCTTGTAAGGGTTCTCAAGGTCATCTATCTGTCTATTTTTAATAAGTTTTCTTTTAGTGATACTATAGAACATTCTATCTTTATCAGTCATTTATCACTTATTTTATTTGGCGTCCTAAAATAACCGAAGCTTTTATTTCTCTTTCTTCTTTTAGCATATCAAATCTTAATATATTTTTTATGTCTTATTTTAGTTAAATCGATTGCAATAACGGAGTGTACTTCAATTGGTTTTTTAAGGATAAACATTTTTGTGTAGAATCATTTCAAAAATAAATATTTCAACTGTTGAGTTCTCATATTTTAACTACTGAAATGACAAAGTGATGTGTGTATTAGTATCGATATTTTGCAAGCTTATTCTCCTGTTAATTTATTTATATTTTCTCCCAATTTATTTATTTACTATTGAAATTGGCTATTGGAAACCTACAGGGCCTCTTCTCGTTTAGCTTTTAAAAGATGTCAGAATGGTGCTTGCAAGCCTTGAAAAGGGGCCGGTTGATGATTGCTTGGGAATTCTCACCTTTTTTTTAAGAAATGTTCAAAAAACATGCCAAGAAAATATGTCAATAATCATATCAAAGTCAAACACAGAAGTTAGGTAAAACGGTTAGGAAAACTATACCCAAGTAGGGTATTTACCAGATCAAGGCACCCTAAAAACATCAAGGGACGCTACTCCGTTGGTTCGTAATATGTCCGTCAACCATGTCCTAAAAATAAAAAGCATATAGCAATAGTTTGGTCATTAGGGTTTCAAAATGGAAACAGACAAGCTTATGCAACATATTTTATTTTCAGAGGTTGGTAATAGTTTACCCCTGAATATATATGTATATCTGTATATACCTATATATTAAGTGATACAAAATAAATATTATGGGGTAAAAGGTTACACTAGATAAAGAGAAAGGGGACAAAGTGTAATTAATCCTTCTTATTATGAAATGTCAACATGAATGCTCAATATTTCTCTTGTTGGACAATATCCGCTAACTTGCATCTTATTTTCAGATATTTTTCATTGTTATATAACAAAGGATGGCGAAATAAAACATGCCCTATATGAGAATACAAAGGGAATGCTCTACTTATACGAAGCTTCTTATTTCTTAGCCGAAGGTGAAAGCAGCTTGGAGTTGGTAATGAAATCCGCAACCAAACATCTTAAGAAGAATCTAGAAGATGGAAAATTAGATGAAGATGTTGCAATACTAGTGAGTCATGCGTTGGATATGCCACTGCACTGGCGGATGCCAAGGTTGGTGACAAGGTGGTTCATAGACATATATGAGAGAAGAGCAAACATGAATCCTATTCTACATGAACTTGCTAAATTGGACTTCAATATTGTTCAAACACAACACTTGGCAGACCTCAAAGATGTGTCATGGTGAGGAAAAAACAGGAGTTGCCTTTATGTACATATTATACACATCCAACGAGCACTTGTCCTGAAAAAACTTATATTAGACCAACAAAAAGGTGTTTATCCAACACCAATAAAATCAAAATATATCATTTCTAATCACAATCCAATCAAATTAAGAAGACCTAGACCTAGTCCTAGCTACTTTGGCTACGCAATCAGCAAACTTATTATTATTATTTTTTTTTTGTCATTCATTCTCATAAAATTCGAATCCTGATTTTCCAACTATCAGGGAGAATAACCCACCATTAAACAAAATCTCAATATTATTAGCAAACTTATTTGCTTTCCTGCAAATATGTTCAATCACCTTAGACTACGAATCTTGATTTGGTTTTCATGTACAGGTGGTGGAAGAGAACAGGCCTGACAGAAAAATTAGGGTTTGCAAGGGACAGATTGGTGGAGAATTTCTTTTGGACTATTGGACTGATGTTTGAGCCTCAACATGGACACTTTAGAAAAACAATGACCAAAGTGAATGCGTTAATAACAACAATAGACGATGTATATGATGTTTATGGCATCTTGGATGAACTGAAACTCTTTACAGATGCTGTCGAGAGGTAAATACTAGCTCATGTATATAATAAAATCATATGTTATGTGTAACAACTCAAGTGTAAATTTAGGGAGAGTCCAATTCAAAAGACTAGTCTATTAGAATGGAGAATCTCTTACACTTAAAAATCACCCTTGTGAGTTTGAGATCCCGATATGAGATTCATTAGTTTATTAGGAATGAGAACTTCTTACACTTAAGAATCACATCTTGTGAGGGTAAGATACTGATATGGGATCACTATATTTCATTCCCCCTTGAGAACCAACACTCATGTAAAGCTAGTTTATCGATATTGGTCTGACAATAGCCTACCAATATTCAGTGTGACACTTACCATACTTTAATGTAGAGCCTATAGTCCCTCATCCGTGGAGTTCATCCTCAATAAAAGCACCAATGTAACAATTTAAGATCAAGAGAAAAACCCGACCCAAAAGACTAGTCTATTAGAATGGAGAACTCTTGCACTTAAGAATCACCTCTTGTGAATATAAAATCCCAATATGAGATCATTACACTATGTATGCTAGCATTAATGGCCGTAACTCTATTTTAAATTTTCAGATGGGATATCAAAGCAATAGAGCAGCTTCCGGACTATATGAAAGTATGCTTTTTGGAGCTCTACAATAACGTCAACGATATGGCTTACGACGCTCTTAAAGAACATGGCGTTGATCACAATATTCTTCGCTACTTGAGAAAAGGGGTATTGCTTCAATTCACTTTTCAATGTTTGTGCTCGACACTTGTTGGTGAATTACTTCAGCTAGAACTGCTTATAAAAAAACATGATACACCCGTGGTTTGCTGTAAGAGCATACTATTCCTTGCAATAATATTACACTAACTTTTTTTGCCAAGTGATCATATTGCACATCTTTGTCAAACATTTAGAAACTAAAACTGTAATTACGGCACTACAGGATATATATACTTGATTTTCATTCTCCTTGTCACTCACTTGCACTGTTTAAATATTTTTAGTGGGAAGATTTATGCAAAGCATATTTACGAGAGGCAAAATGGTACTTCAATGGATACACACCAACACTTGAAGAATACCTCAACAATGCATGGATTTCAATATCAGCTCCTGTGATATTAGTGCATGCATATTTCGTTGTTTATTCTCCATTCAAAGAGGAAGCATTAAAATGCTTGCACAATTATCATGATATAATCCGCTGGTCAGCAATGATTTTACGACTCGCAGACGATTTAGGAACATCTTCGGTATGCATGTTCACAATCTATATAAATATATGCCATTAAAGTTTTTTTTTTTCTTCATTTTGCTGGAGATCTCACAATTTAGTTACAACAGTAATCTTTTCTTTCTATTTAATACAGGAGGAGATTAAAAGAGGTGACGTCCCAAAATCAGTACAATGTTACATGAGTGAAGCTGGTATTTCTGAGGAAAAAGCACGGGAACACATAAAATTTTTGATTGGGGAGACATGGAAAAAGATGAACAGATATCGAGTTGCAAACTCGCCCTTCTCAGAAATTTATATAAAGGTTGCAATGAATCTTGCAAGAATGGCACAATGTATGTATGAGTATGGTGATGGACATGGTCATCAAAATGCTGAGACGAAGAATCGAATCATTAAGTTACTTTTCGAGCCAATTCCACTTGCATAATTGTCAAATAGTGGGCTTGGGCTTAGGCCCATTATGTCTTTGTCTCTATTGATGTTTTAGTCTGCCCTCTTTTGGGCTTAGACCTGGTTTAATTTGTTATTTCGGCCAATTTTGGGACTGTTTACTGTCCGTCTCACTTTTGGGTCCTTGTGTTGTTAGCCACTTTTGGGCCTTGGCTGGCTTGTTACTTGGGTTACTTTTGGGCCTAGTTTGTGCTATGGGCCAGGTTAATCTAGACTTAGATTTCTTTAATTTCCCTTATTTAATCCAAGTTTGTACTCATCGACCAAAAAAAGCAAATATCCAAGCTTGTTATATATATACATATATTTATTACGTTGATAATTTATTTCATTATTTTTAGTAAATTTTAGTATATAAAAAAATTAATTGGGTTAGGCATGAACCAACCTACTAATTATGGAGCCGGTCATAGTGAGCCTTGTCGAGCTCACCTCCCTGGAGCTAACACCGGAATAAGCCGCTCGGTTTGGGTCTAACAGGTCTTACAGTAACAGCGGATGTTGAGTGGAAAGGCCTTATGGGCCTCTAATTCAAGAGTTGGCTTCTTTCACCCATCAATGATATGTAATATGATATGCTTGCGACCAATACACACACCTCTACATTAGCCTATTAAGAACTTACCAACTCGTGGAGTCTAAGTGCAGTCGAATACGACTTTTTGTGGCCTAATCCCAAGTTCGAACATACATCCTCCCATCACAAACTAAGGAACTTACCATGACATTGCAAATCATATATGAAAAAGATTGAACTGAATACAAATAAAATAGGGAAATCAACTTCCATGAATCAATCACTATAAAATGTATAGACTAAAACAATGCACCATATCTTCGTGCATCTCTTACCATAGCTTTCAAATGTAAATGTAACTCATGGAATTTTACAGCAGCCTTCTTGAACATCCATGTTTCCACTCAAATAAAGAATGGTTGAAGCCTGAAAGTCATGAATTTTAACAGTTGAGTTCTGCCAAAGGAACTCTTTCATCAATGCTCTCTTCATTTACCTTTCTTGAGAGTGAAAATGGAACTTCGACAAATCTGTCCCCCATGTGATTTAAAGCTGGTTTATTCTCCGAATATGGCACTATTCTTTCAAGCATTGCACTTAGTTCGACATCTTTGCCACAAAGTTCGCTAAGCCGTTCAGAAACTCCCTCCATTTGCAGTAACAATCCCTCCTTATCGGCTGACAGTTTGTTGATGTCTACCTGCAAAGCTTCATTGTGGGACTTAAGCTCCTCCATTATATCCTCTAAGCGCAAAAGCTCATTCTGAAACTGAATTTTCAGGTCTGCCGCCTCAGACTCGTGTTCTTGCAATAACGCTTTGAGCTGCTTTACCTCGTCTTCTGAGTGTTTAACTGATACTCCTTGAGATTCCAGTTTCCGATTTAGATCATCCACTTCCATCTCCAATTCTCTAATTATCTTGTTTTTGTCTTCCATCTCCAAGAATTGTTTTTCCTCAACACGCTCCAGAGCTTCTTTAAACATGTTCTCTTTTTCTGTAAAAGAGGCCACTGCATTTGTGAAGTTTTTATCCAGCAATTTAGCTTCTTCCTCCAGGCATTTCATTCTCTCATTTTTTCCATTGATGATAGTCAAAAGGCCCTCCTTCTCGTCCTCAAAAGCTTTTTGTGCTTCTAACCTTGCGAATTTCATATTTTCCAATTCCCTTTCAGCTTGCTTCAACTGAGCAATCTCATTTTGAAGATTTTCTATACTGATAGTCCTATCTTGCGCAATTTGCACATAGCCTTCATTTTCACGCTTTAAAGCCTCCACTGCTTCTGTTTTTGTCACTATTGTCAACTCCAGTGAAGTGATTTGGTCCCGCAGGTTACTGATTTCCGTCTCTTGCCCTTTGATAATCCCAAGCAGGTCCTTCTTCTCATGGCTATTAGCTTTTTGGTTTTCTTCAAGCTCTAGTTTCAGATTTTCCGCCACGGATCTCAACTTCTGCAATTCAATCTCGGTGGCCTCGATTTCAAGGGTTTTGTTGGCCAATTCAAGTTTTACCTTTTGCAAATCATTAGAAGCATCTACTCTCTGCTCTTCTAAGGCATTTTCCATCTGAAGGAGTTGTTTCTCCAAGCAAAATTTACTCTCGGTTGATTCATCAAGCATCTCCTTATACCTCTTCACTTCTTCCTCCAAAAAATCCTGCTTCTGTTTCATGCTGTCCAAGGAGTCAATCCTCTCCATTAAAGCTGCTTTTTCCTCGCATCTCTGCAATAGATCAGCATGAACTTCACTTAGTTCCCTGTTTCTTAAATCCAACTGTTCTGTCAAAAGAGAAATTTTCTTTCGGCTTTCTTCATCCCATGACTCCAGCTCAGCTTTTGCACTAAAGAACTTTGAGTAAGCCACATCTAATTCTGATTTAAACACTGTGATTAACACAGAAATCTCTTCATTCTGAGCCTCCGTTGAACAATGGCAACTTTTTAACTCCTTCTGGAGTTCTTTAATTTGTTCATCTTTATCTTTCAGTTCAGATATGGAACACCTCAGGTGATTTGTCAGTTTTTCCATCTGAGAATTCCATTCTGCTTCCTTTTCTTTAAGATTGATGAAACATTTGCTGTGCAACTGCTCCAAATCGTTTAATTTGTTTTTCAGTTTTCTCATTGAAGAAGTGGCAGCAGCATCATTGAGTTGAGCCTCGTGAAGCTCTTTAAGTGATCCCTGCAATTCCTGATTTTCTTGCTCAAGGTGTGCAGTTCTGTATTTCATTTCCTTGCATAGCGTCTCTTGTTCTCGGACCAAGTTTCGCAGCTCTGCAATTTCTTCATCCCTCTTGAGGGTTAAATTCTCAATCTTGGAGTTTGCTTCTTCACACTCTGAAAAGACATTCTCGTATCGTGATCTGAATTCACACAACTCTATTTCGAGAACTTTTCTTCTGCTTTCTTCATGGGCCAAGGCTTGATTACACATCTTCAACTGGGTCTGGAAGCTTTCTGAGATTCGAGTTTGAGAATCCAAGCTTGACTGCAATGAAGATATCTCTTCAAGCAGTGCTGATTTCTCCTGCACTGAATCCACCTTACTCTTCTGAAATTGATCTTGGAGCTTTTCATGAGCTTCTTCAAGGTGTTTGAACTGCTCACTTTTCCATTTTAGTTGATCTCGAACAATTCTGTTTTCTTCTTCCAATTTAAGAATGATGTCATCTCTCTCTCTCAGCGCCTGTTTTGCTTGCTCGTCTTCATTACACTTGTTTCGTTTAACTGATAAGAGTCTCTTGAGACCATTAATTTCTTCATTGCTCGCACACACCTGCCTCTCCAAATCTTGGATTTTAGCTCTTGCGTCATCTAAAGCCAACACAGTATCTCTGTTTTCCCCCTCCAGTTTCGACATCTTTTCACCAAAATCCACCCGAAATCTTTCGTGTGCAGAACTAAGATGCTGGAGAAATGAATCTTTTCTCTGCAAATCAGATTTGAGATCCTCATAAAGTTGTCTCAACTCGGATATTTCCTCAGACTTGGCATTAAGTTCTTGTGCTTGCCTCTCAATCTCCAACTTTGCTTCTTTAACTTTTGCTAATTGTTGAGTGTGAGCTTTCCTCAAACTCTCAGATAGCTCAGTTTTGGCCCTGCATTCTTCTCTAAGCTTCTCCATCTCAGCTCTGGCTTCATCTAGCTCATCAGAAACCCGGTCCATTTCCTTCAGTTCCAAATATCAACTATTGATTTTTGTGTATACCTGTGGCATACGAGCAACAAACAAGAGCAAATACATCAACTCAACTCTCAACATAAGAATGCTAGGGGAATAATCATTTAATGACCCGAGTCCCACAACTAGCCACAAGAGCAAATATATAAAATTCAACTTTATGAATTCTAAGGGAATAATCAGGTAACGACCCAAGTTCCAGTACTCCCCACAAGAGCAAATACTTAAAATTCAACATTATGGATTCTAGGGAAATAATCGAAGTAACAACCCGAGTCCCGTAACTCGCCACAAGAGCGAATATGTAAATTCAACATTATGAATGTTAGTGGAATGATCATGTAACGACCCAAGTCCCACAACTAACCACAAGAACAAATATGTAAAATTCAACATTATGACTTCAAAGGGAATAATCATGTAACAACCCGAGTCTCACAACTAGCCACAGGCCCACAAGAGCAATAATGTAAATTCAACATCATGAATTTTATGGAAATAAACATGCAATGACCCGAGTCCCACAACAAGAGCAGATGTGTAAATTCAACATTTTGAAAGTTAGGGGAATGATCATGTAACGACCCGAGTCCCACAACTAGCCACAAGAGCGACTATGTAAATTCAAGCTTATGAATTTTAGGAGAATAATCAAGTAATCACCCAAGTCCCACAACTAACCACAAAATCGAATATTAAATTCATCATTATAAATGTTAGGGTAAAGATAACGTTAGGACTCCACTTAGTTGGATAAAGTCTTGATTTGGTTCAATAATACAATGACCCGAGTCACACTAATAGTCTGTCGACACTTTAAGTCTAGTTAATTAATTCAAAATATTTAATCTCGTATTAACAATGATAAAGATCCTAAATCGTTTTAACTCAAACTCAAATCGTTTAAAGAACTAACATTGGATGTAACATTACAAAACATCTTCTACTAATAGATTCCACCAAGGAAATTCGTAACTTAAAGCATCATGATCAGCTTTAAGATTCACATATACGATGCATCACAAAATTAAGCAATACAATTGGAAATGAATAAATAAAAGCGTCATATATTCATATATACATGTGTGTGTGTGTGTGTGTGGGAGAGAGAGAGAGATACCTGCTGGTTTGAAAAGCGCTTTCCGAAATCGCGTTCTGAATAAGTTCACTGATTTGAGAGAGAGAGAGAGAGAAGTGCTGTTTACTGTTAAGCGGGAAGTGTTCAGGTTTGAATTCTTTTTGGTGATTGGAATTATTTTATAGGCACGTAACACTATTTTTAACAGTCTCCCTATATTTTTTTATTATAATAGAGAGTTAAAATGATTTCTCCTTATTTTAAGAGTTTCTTATTTCTATTTTACTTTAACAATACTCTCTATTTTAACTAAGATATTAATATTTTACTATTAAATTTATTATTTTTCATTTTTTTATTTTTTTATCTCTCAGCAACAATTTAAGAATCATATTAATATAAAAGGTCTTTTCCTTCCAACCATAATTTCATTCAGCATCATCTTGCTCTTTCTGGTCAGTCGTTTCCTCTTCCTCCATATCCATCCCTCTTTGTTCATTTTTTTTACCATTCTCGTTCGTTCATTCATACTTATTTTTATTCCACATCAGCAACACAAAAGTAATAAAAAATCGTTTGGCGAGACTGCTCACTCAATGAACCTAGTGAGCAAAAAAGGCAAACTAATGTATTCTCTTGAATGGCGAGTGGAATAACGAGGCTGTTGGAGCTGTGTTTTGGCCATCAACCTCGTGAAAGTGGCGAAAGAGTACTTTTGACGAGATTGTTGGAAACCGTCTAAGGAGAATTGCGGTTTGGCCTAGAGGCGTGGAGGATTCCTAAATTATGGAAATTTAGATTTCAAACCACCGTGAGACACGTGGATAGCGTAATAATTGAAATAAGCTGAAATAGACATTAAAAATCCGATTTGGCATATTTTGGTCTGAGATTCGTAAGGTCAAAAACACTAAACACTTGAAAAGCTTGATTGTTCTTTGCTATTGATTGGGAGATGCCTATGAGGGATTGGTTAGACTATGAAGTTAGTAAATAATATTTTTTGTTGGATGTTTATTATATAGTATTATGAAAAATCATTAAAAAGATAAAAATTAAATAAATACTTACACCTTTAATTATTTGTCTTAAGTTTAATTAGAGGATTTTGAAACTATTGTACAAAAATTTACAACATCGTAGAATTTACAATTTCCTTAATCATGACCGCATAATCTTACTTTAATTAAAACAAGAAAGGTACTTACTTTTTTAAAAAGGTAAATGTCACTAATGGTTTTTTATTTTTAAGAGTTGTGATACTTTAGTCTTATATCTTTTAAAATAAATTATTTAATCTTAAATGTATTACAAATTTAACACCGTTAACCTAATTTACTTATTTTGTTAGTTTGTTAACATTTTTTACATGTAATTGACACAAAATCTAATTATTTTTTTCTTTTTCTTTTTTAACCTAACCCACCACGTGTATATAAGAATTATTCAATTTGACCGTAAAAAATAAGTTTCATAAAAAAACATGTGTAAATTATGTGCAAAAAACATTAACAAACTAACATAATAAGTAAATTAAGTCAACGATATCAAATTTGCAATATATTTAAAACTAAAAAGTTCATTTTAAAAAATATAAGACCAAAATATCTCAACCTCAAAAATAAAGGACGTCTTTTTAAAAAAAAGATACTACCATTTGCCCTTGTATTTGAAGTTGCCTCTTGCACCAGATGAAGAGGCATAAATCAAGGGCAGCTATGTTACTGAGCCACGATTTGTACAAGAGACAACAATCAAAGGAAGCAGCTCGTACAAATTCTAGAAATGTAAACATACAATACAAAGAAAAAGTCCGAAAATCTGGATGTCCGGCTAAGAGAGGGAGGAGCGGGCTCTACATCTACCATGTGAGTGTTGGATGTCTGGACCCCGCGCCCGCGCCCTGGTTATGTAGGGAAGTTTACACAATAGAACTACTAGTATTTGTTAGGACCAATACAATTTTTACAAGAAAATGCAACAAATAGAATTTTCTGTTGCAAGGAAAAACATGGCGTTAGACATAATAAAAGAAATATGCAAACAAAAATCATAATCCGTTAATGGACAACGGAACGGTCTATAGCATCCAGGCCTTGACATTATCTTTTCACACTCTATCAGCAAGTAACAGTGATTGAAGTTCTTCTCTACGGCGTTCCAGTTCCTGCAATTGTGAATGAAGAAGGATTGAGTTCTCTACCAAAAGAAATTCCTACACATGCAAGGGGACAAATCACACACCAAAACTTCAGTAATAGCAATGTACGACAAATAAACGCTTGATGTCCTTGGATTAGTGTTCAACTTTATCAGAAAGGTCAGCTTGTAATGACCATATCGTAAATATAATTACCATGTCCACAGAACCCAATTCTAACTTCTAAAATAAAACTGTGACCATGTTGTAGTTCACCCAATTCTTCAAGCATTTCTTATGTAAAACAAGCATCGCGGAGGGCATACTGAACGTACACACACTGCAGTGCAGAAGTGACTCAAGATCGCTTCATCAATGAAACTGCACGCTAAGACTATCTTTTAATTGGTTAACCATAAAAAGATTAGGATACAAAGTATTTGAGTCAAATCAGAAGGCAAATATAGGTCTTAGTAGTGTCTGATTGTCCCAGTTATTCACTATTCTCTCAATACCATTAGATCATTAGGAACCTCTATTGTCGTCTATCACTCCTTCCATTGTCTAGAACAGATGGTGCCCAATGCAAATGACAATCAAGTTATAGGTTTTTGTATTCAGTAAGAAGTGAAAAGTGAAAGGAACATTCATCGTGGACTTTATACCTTTCAACCAATTCAAAAGGAATTATTTGCCCAAAAACTTGAAATCAAGTATAAATGAATGCACTACCTCAAGATCCTTAATTGCTTGTGCCGTTGAGACTTCTTTCTTCTGCCGAGCACGTTTGAGAGCGCCAATGCATAGGATTCCCTAGAATTGGACAAGCGAGTAGTAAGCATTATGCATGAATGCATTTACAGCTAAACGAAGCCACAATTTTGTTGAGGAAGAAAAACATTTATAAAGAAAATAGATACTATTCAGTCTTAAATGGAAGGAAGCTAAGTAATGCCCCAAACAGTTTCATATTGAGTTTCAGTGAATTAATGGACCAGATCTAATGCAAAGATAGCCAGATTTCTTATGATATGTAATGGATTAATAAATTTACCAAGATAACATATACTCCACCACAGGCAAGAAGCAGGTAGCATGATATGTTCTGTAAAAGGACAAGCTCTTGCCGCTCCCCACTATAGTCAGGGTAAGCTCTGGTCATTACTGCAACACTGAAACAGAGTGGGGAAACAAGGAGTCAAATCTCAAACTCCAACCCAGAATACCTTTAAACAGAAGACGGGGGTTGTAACGCCCCGATCTCTCATGAGACCAGAGGTTCTAAAAACCAAGCTATTCTCAACTCAATTCCAACCCGGTCTCAAAAATTTAGGGAAAAACGGATAGAATCTCCCTTGTAACGTGGACATTTTGAAAACCTGTAAGCATTCAATAAGCTATAGAACAACAATAGAGCCATTTTCAAAATAAAGATCTCAACTTTAAGGCCATCCGAGCCTTAAGACATACAAATTGTTTAGATACACATAAGCATGCATTCATAACTTAACTTCTTTACAAAATCGCTTATCATGCCACTCCATGATAGCTTTTAAGCATTATTAGAAATTGAAAACAACCCGTCATTCACTCCCAAGCATGCAAAGAAGTTAAGAGCAGAAATACAAGTTATTACATGCCATAGTTCATATCTCTTACTACAATCAACTGGCATTCAGCTTACAATCACTCAAACATGTACATAAGCACTTAGGCTACAAAATAGAACATAAAGTAGAGCAAACAAGATCTCCACATAACAGTAAGAACCATAAATCCACCTCACGCAAGTATCACACAGTAACTAAGGCAACTCCTCCAACAAATGCACCTCCTGAAATATGTTAACGAGGTATGAGCAACCACAATTGCCCAGTGAGGGATAAAGTCTCTCGGGGCGTGTAATGCAACAAGTAATACAGTTAAACATTCATAGCAATTAAAACCATTCAAGAATGACAAAAGGTTAAGTAACCACACATTAAAAGGATACATTACTCTTAACCCTAACACTCCAATCTTCATTTGATCTTCACTCACGATCCACGAACCACGATCACTGTGCCGGCATAATCCCAATCACTCCAGTGGGTGTACTCCGGATGTACCCCGATAATCCTACGACCCAACATCCCTTGGCAATCTCCGGACCAGGCGAATGAGGGACTAGGGTACGGAGTTTGAATATCCACTGGCAAGCCCTCTGCAGCCCAGCCGATATTCAACACATCCGCCCCTGACACTATGGTTGCGCAACCACTATGCAATGCACGTCAACACTTGACAATAAGATAATCAATGAAGAATAGTAACACTTAGGAGGGTCAACAAAAGAGATTGCACTCGAGACAGATCATAATATAAGTAATGGTACAAACTAATTAAAAGAGCATAAAGGGAAAAGTTGCACATTTTCCAATAAATCATTACCAAAAGCTCATAAACATCTTATAATTGCAATTAAACCCTTAATAAACACTTACAAGGTTATAGAAGTAAAAAATCATTCATTTCTCAATTATTCCCTTTTTTTCCTAAGCCATTTTCCTTCCAAATAAAAGTTAATGTTTCGAATTCATGGAGAAGCTATGCCATTCTTCTAATTAACCCTTAAGGCACCCTTATAGCCCTCAAACACATTCAAATACTCGCAATTACCACAAAAGCCCCAATTTCCCTCTTATGGCTTTGAACTACACATACCTTAACCGGGATTCAAACGAGGTTCAACAAAGCTTCTATAGCACCTAGGTAACCTAAGAATACCAAATGTGAAGCTTAAATCTACCCGTATTAGCATTAACCCCGAAACCCCTTTTAAAAAGTCGGCTATTTCACGTTTTATACAAGTTTAGAGCAATTCGAGGGCACGGGGCTATTGGACTACCTTCATTAGCACCTAAGGCATCTATTAGAAGAAATGAATCAATCCAATACGCACAATTACACAAAACCCTAAAAATTCGTCACTATTCACCTCATATAATCAAAGTAACGATTCCAACCGTTTAAAATACGAACCAATGGCTTAAATGTGTTTTCTAGCACTTATATACAATGTACAATAGCATAGATAAACATTTCAATAGTATTTCATAGCATTTCTAACAATTCAAGAAAAATGTAACATCTTTAATATGCAAAAAGAGCTATGAAATCCCTCACCTAAAGCGCGTAAGAGCACTTAGTAGGCTTGGACACACCCTAAACTACTTGCTCTAGGCTTGGAGAGGCTTGGATGCAAGATTTGGAGAGCAAAATCTCCTCCTTTGGCTGCTATAGGGCTGTTCGGAATTGCTACAGTAATTTCTGCTTTTTTTTTTTTGTTTTTGCTAAGTTGTGACTTGTTTTGCGTGTTGGTTGAGTATATATGTCTAGGTGAGCTATTTTAGTGAGAGTGTGTGGTCAAAATATGAGTTAAACTAGTTAGAACCAAGTCCTAACGTGCAAATTAATGCTAGCTAATTAAAACACTAAGTTATGTAACACTATTCATTAGATTGGCAAAACATTTTCTAAACGAGTGCTCCTATCGCTCTAAGCTCAAATGCACATTTTTCTCATTCCTAAAATAATTAATATGATTTAATAAAAATGCTAATTCATGGTAATTAAATAGTTGAAAAACAGAATGAATAGTGATTAAAGAAGACAACAAGCAAAGCACAAAAGAAATGCGCAAATAGTGGATGCAATAGTAAGTTAGAAGTACGGTTAAATCTCGGGAGTCACAGCCAAGGCATGATACATGTCAATTGGCTCATCTATACAACTATTAAAGAAAGACTGATATATTTGTCGTTTGAGTTAAGTTAAAATTGTTTTTTCTGCCTGGCCGTAACACATAGTAATGGATACGAGATGAACTTGAATTCCCTACAAGAATATAAATATTATTTTAGCATCATACAACAAGTTGGTTTAGGCTATTTATTGAAGTATAGTATACCGTTCTTGTCATCCTCCCATGTTGAACTAGAGATTTAAAATCTTAAGTCTTTTAGTATTTGGGACAGGAGCTTCCTGAGCTTCTTTAGATAGTTTATTGATTTTAGGAATTTATTTGACACTTTGATGTTGCATTTACACATGCTTTAGCATTGTAGCATAAAACCAGACTATTAACCTTTTTCACAGGTTCACCTGGAGCCTGAAACAGCAAAAAATTTCGAGCATAGTGTACAGAATTTTATGCTTTCCAGTCCCTCTATTACAGCTTGACGCATGAGAAACTAACACATAACTATTCTTTATCAAGTTTACAGCTCTAGGAAGTATCAAACTAACACATAGCTATTCTTAGTCTTTTAGTACTTGGTGCTTGTATTAAAAATGTGATTCTTACACTTATCACATATTGACAACAAAGTTATTACTCCTTGCAACTTTCAGATTTATAATTTAAATATACCTGCTATATTCAACTCCTTTACAGTAACAATCCTTTAAGAATCATTCCATGAGATCACCAACTTTCTAACTTGTCATTGAGACTAAAGCAACTTAATAAGCAAGCTAAATCTAAATGAAACTAAAGCAATTTAGTAGGAAATGAATCGAAATATAAAGCAATAACAGGGTTGATATATTTTAAGTAGTCTAGCGGCCTAGGAATTGAACTAGAAATAAACATACAAGATCTGCAGCATACCCCTGCCAGCCCAGTATTCCAAGACCTGCATCACATTGATGAAGCCTTCATCAAATCAATGGCTATTCCCCATTAGAAACAAAAACACATAAATAAGCAAGAAACATTAATCATGAAGAGAACTATGAAGATATAACATGGAGTTTCTGAAAATGCCACATAAGAAAACAACAGCATTATTGTTTTTTTTTTTTCTTAACAGTAACGAAAAACAACAAAAATGCTTCAATGAGTGTGTTATTACAGTGATGTCACAAAAACTCGACATTTGATTTCAATACATAATAAGCTACAATGTCCACCAGGGAAGCAAGCATTGACGATTGGCTATGCTATATTGGCCTCTTCTTTTTTTTCTTCTTTAGCTAGTTTATGGCATAAGAAAAGTGCCTGCCAAGGAATGAGAATGGGGCCACCTCACAGTCTTCCAGGACATTTTGAAAACTGGGAGTGAAACACAACGATGCAGAATAGGAAACTCATTTCCTGCCTCAAGTTATTGACGAAGTAAGTGGTTGTTTGATTGAATATAAGACACCATTATCCCACTTGAACAACAGAGATGGAATTCTCCTTTGCATTGCAGTCAGACGAATTTCTCCATAACAACCCAATGTCTGACTCCATATCAATAATAACAGTTATTACAACTACCTTCTAGTCCCATTAACCAATATACTACAATAAATTGTTCAGACTAATAGCTTTCTAAAACGAACAATTTGTAAGTTCCCAGTTGAAAAATGAACCTGCGATTTGCCTATGTTTGCATCTATTTTTGCACGACACTTCAAGATCATATCTTTCTTGGTTTGATCACAATCCACAAACGACTGCAACATAACCAAAATATCGAATGTATATTTACCAGAACACAAGTACTAAATTCAGGTACTACATCGATCCACCATCAGTAAAATTTCAGCAGCTAAGTCTAGCTAATAAGGGTTCATCTATAGCACGTATCACCAATTAGCCTTCATCAATCATTACACCACTATGGAAATATACTACTTTTCAAACGCAAATACAAAATCAGAAATAAATGAAGTAAAATTTTCTGGAGCACAAAATATTGTCAAAGACAATAAATAAACAAAATAAAATCCTCTTTAACAGCTTAAGCGCTTTCAGATTATGTGGTTAATTTGCATAGCAAAAGAGTCAGGTTAAGAAATGATACTTAATTTAGTCTCGCCTCCAAGAAAAATATGCTCACATGCAAGCTCAATAAAAAAGAATCAAAACCAAAAACTTAAAATATGCAAAAAGCGGAACCTTCCAGAACTTGATAATGAATCCCCATTCAGTCTCAGCCACCACCACGACTATCGCTATCACCACCGCGTAACACCGGAATATTCCAGCAAACACCTGCACCATTTTACACATATTTAAAGCATTCATTAAACATTTTACTTATAAGGTAAACTTCAGCAAAACCTTACACCATGTGTTACTACAATAATCTAATAACTTACGGTGTCTAATAACTCGGAAAAAAATCTCCTCCACTTACCGGATACAAGGCAGTGAGCCGTATTCTTATAAATTATAGTATTATTAGCTTACAGCAGTAAGCAATCTAACGTACAACTTCAATAAAACACGTTCGAACTTTTAGCATTTTATCCTTACTTATATAAGTATATATACGTATATATATGAGGTGTATTTAAATAAAGAGAGAAATGAAGAAATTTTACTTACATCTGATCCGTTCTTGAAGGATCGAACGGCAGAGAGGACGTTGACGGCGATGCAGAGAATAGCAGCCAAGGAAGTAACCACGCTGAAGCAACTGCACACCACCAAAAACGGGTCGGGTCTTCCCCGAACCCGCGTCACCTTAGTGACCGATGAAGAGCCTCCTCCTTCGTTATTTATCGGCTCCTGCGGCGGCGGCGGTAAGCTTTCGGCCTCGACTTCTCTCGCCATATTCTCGTCTCGTCAAACAGATAACTTCAAACTGCCAGATTTTATGTGTATATATTGTATATATAAATGTGTGTGTGTGTATATATATATATATATATTTGACACCAATTTTTTTGTTTTGTTTTTTTTTTGGTTCTGTTCGTGTTGTGTTTGCTTTGGTTTAGTATGATACGAAGTTGTCTATACACCTCAGGTGGTTCTGTTGAGAGATTCTTCACCTGCTGATCAAGATATTCTTCATTGGCTACGGAAAGGAGCCGTTTGAAAGAAGTTAACGACCCGGCACGTGTCGGTCACTGAAATTTTCAGAAACTTTGGTTTTCTTTTTTCTTTTTTTTTTTCTGTTTTTGTTGCCAATCAGAAAGAGAATTATCTTTTTAGAATGATTGGCAAAGCCAGATTACAATAAGATAAATGGGGTGAATAGCATCAGATTTCTGTGATATGCTGTAAATGTATACGATTTTTTTGTAATTTTAAAACTTCCTTTAGACCCTTTATGGTTTATTATACTACTTATGTAATTTTTTTTTTTATTATTTAAAAAAAGCCTAAAATTGTACAATAAAATTTAAACTAACAACTTCTTTCGCATATTGTGAGTAACATTATCTCTAGACCAAACACCTAGTAGCATCTTTGTATCATATTTTAGAGCTTGAAGAATCTCTTACTTAGCAAAAGAAAGAAAACGAACGACATTTTTGGCAACCACAAGCCTTTATTATTTGTACAATATATTCGTTTGCCCAAGGCATAAAATCCCCTAATCTTCTAAAGATTCAGCTGTAGCAGTCCTTTTATTGATAACATTGCAACTAGCTAGTACAAGAGGTAATACGAATCAAGGTTTCTTCTGTGCATCGATGGAAACTTGTTTTGCTATCTTGGCTCCTCTCCCTTTGGCCATGTATAGACCCACATGATGCATCAGCTCCTGCCATAAATCGTCAATTAGGTATGCATGAATTGGATAGAGTATTGAACAGAACTATGGAAGACGCTTAAAAATGCTAACACATGGGGTGGAGCTCACAAACAACGGACCTTCCATGTGAAGGAAATAAGAAAGAAGTCATTCTTCAACGTCGTATGAATAAGAAAACTAAAAGTAACTGATATACATGTACAGGGTCAGAACTAAATGATTTATAAGCTTTTAGGTTAAGATAAAATGCTAAGGATTCGTTTATTCTTGCGACTCTTTAGACTCGCTATAACTAAAATTAAAATTAAGGTGACCGTTATTCTCGTGACTTATTCCTGAACTCGCTATAGACATTAGGATTCATGTGTCGTAGAATTTGAATTTCTAATATGGTATATAATTCATATTCACCTGGGGATGAGCTAAAAGATCCTTGTTGTTCCTGGCCACAGAAACAGGGAAATCGAAAGTTGCACATCCGCGAGAGTACACCACTACATCCTCCACAGGATCAAGGAACCCACGGTTTTTAGCTGATAGTGTCGAGCAAACAAAATCCAGAACACATATGTCTGTGCATATCCCTGCAACCAGTAACTGCAAATACAACATATAAATTAAGGTAAAAACTTGGAATCGCGACCGTACAGAATGCTGACGCGTGTAATTTCTTTTTCCAGTGGGTTTCACATACTTTTTGTGGAATCTCGTGTTCTTTTTTTTTTTTCCTCGTTTTAAAGCACAACCCATAAATTAACAACATGGAAACTACTCTATGCAAACATTTGGTATTGTATAGTAATCAGAACATCATCAGAAAATAGTTGATTTTGTCCCTGGATGGAACCAGTGATGGTGAGAATTTGATAGTTCACTAACAGAAGATGGACAAAGTACTTACTACTTGTATCTTGTTATTTTTCACCCAGTCAGCAAATGCATTGGAACCATCTTCTTGGATTGAACCTATGTAACCATCGTAGCAATCTTTGCGCCTGATTGTTACATTTGGTTCACCTTCTATCCACCTTAAAGCTGCAAATCGCGAAAATTCTCGTAAGAGAGATGGGAAACTTTTCTCTAAGAAGCTAAGATATGTTCTCAGTTCTGGTAGGTTTTTTTCTATATGGAGAACAGAATAACCGACTGCAACTAGTGAGATAATCTAACGATTCAGGCTTGACTGATATAATAGAACCACTTATTAGGATTGTCAACACATTGAATCTGATCAATTAACGCAAAATGCTTAAATCTATATTAATAGTAATTATAGTAATTTAAGTCATTATAAACAGAATACACATTTCTCACAGAAGTGAAGTCTTAGATTGGTTTGGAGAAGTACCAGGAACCAAATTGAATTCGTCGGAGCCATTAATACAATGGGGAGGATAAGGATGCTCAAGCTTGTCAGGATGATGAGAGTCAAGAAAAGCAAGTACAGGCCATTTGTTGTCACAGAAAGCTCGTGCCAGCCTTGTTGATTCCTCAATCATTTGAGAAATCTGCGTGTTAGGCTCCCTAGGGGCCTGTCAAACAAGATTAAAAATAAAAAATAAAAATAAAATCTTAAAAACAACAATTCACGACACTGTTCATGCAGAATCCTCGTAAATTGTGACCTGCCGTTTGCTAGAAATTTCCACAAAATTAATGATAAAAACAGTAGTCTAAAAACTCGCAAATATGATGTCACAGATTGAACAAAGCCAAAGCAAAGAGAAGCTTAAAAGGACTCGCCAGATTTCCAGCTCCAACAGTGCAAAAGCCATTGATAATGTCTACAAGAACGAGACCAGCCTTGGCACTCTCAGATATAAACACTGATTCCTCCTCTACAGGAATTTCATTCTTCAGAAGGTCAAGTGTTTGCAATACCATTTTGTTTATAATTCAAGAATTTTAGTTGTTTGATGCACTTTAATCCAAAGCTATGAGTCTTATCGGAAGAGAGTCGGTGTCTATTTGGTTTTAAGCTATTCTCAATGGAGTTTTTAAAATGTAAAAAAAAATTATTTGGATTTTTTTAGAGATTTTATGGTCTAAAAAAAATATTAATGATTTAAATATACATAAAATTTATCATTTTTGTTATTTTTTAAGTCAAAATAGAGACTCAATCTCTATTTTTTTTAATAAATTTGTAAAATAAAATATAGATTGAATTTCTATTTTAGCTTAAAAGATAATAAAAATGATAAATTTTACGTATATTTAATTCATTAATATTTTTTTTAAGTCATTAAATCTCTAAAAATATTTAAATTTTAAAAAAATATATATTTTAAAAACTCCGAACTTATCCATACTTACAAAGTCAAGAGTGCTTATCAACAATTCTGTGTGCGTCCAAATATGTCCGAGGTTGATGATGACATTTCCTTTTTTTTCTTTTTTTTTTTAGGCATGATTGGAATGTGTGACAAAAGGACTTCTTTTTACACTGAATGCCAAGTGGGTTAGGCAGTGAAATATAATTATTTGAACCAAAAACATGACTTTGTATTACTTTGATGTTGTTTCATCCTATGATCGAAAATGGATTCGATATTTGTTGTCGGAGATGTTTCATCATATAAAGTAGAGACTGGGGATTTAAATAACGAAATTTTATTATATAAAAATATATATTATGCAAATGACATAAAATATTTTGTCCCAATAACAATACGCATATCTAATAATTAATTTTGATATTTTTATATTATTATTTTATTACGACTTCACCCCAATCGAATATCATATTAGGATTCTCTTTTGTAGGTGAGATCACCATTAGGTGAATTTTGATTTTCATTTGGTGACATAAATTTTCAACGAGTTAATAAGTTGCGTAGATTACCTCAAAAAAAGAAGAAAAAAAAAAATGAGCACTTATTTTTCCACTAGGGTCCGAAATGTTATCTTTTCGTTGCTAATATTGGTGAGCCTCCTTTTGTTGTTTTATCTTATTTGTGTGCCTAGTGTGTAGTTCAACTTCGTATCTTTACAGCATAAACTGTATATTTTAGAAAGGTAGTATTAAATTGAATTTTTTTTAGAAATAATCAAGATTAAATTGACTAATTTTTAAGAAATAATATTATAATAGGGATTAAATTTATTAATTTTGAACAATAGAGATGAATTTGAAATTTTAGGAAAATAATAAGGACCATTTGTGTAATTCTCCTTTTTGTGGTATGATAACAACTTAATAATTATTAGGCTTTTCGACCCCTATGTATTGTTAATTTTTATGAAATACAAAATGCTTACTTAATCAAAAATAATAATTTAATAATTTAAAAATTTTAAATGAATGTGACCGGCTAGGATGAAATCTAGTGTTTTTGGCAGATGGTGACTAACAATGCAGCATTCACTCACTTCAATATTTTTTTTTTCTTTAAATATATGTATCTTTAAGTTATTTTTGGTTTTAAAATCAATTTAACTCAGCACTGAATGTTTCAAACCTTGGCAGATGGCGATCAACAAATGTAGCCCCACTTACCTGAATTTATTTTTGAAGGAAATGTGTATTTTCGAATGTTTCAATCCTTACTGAGCTAAAATCCTAGATCCAGCACTAGTCAAGATACTATCATCTAGGCTCCGTTTGTTTGTCGTAAAATATTTTTCTAATTTTCAGGTGTTTGGTAACATCTGAAAATTAGTTAACTGAAAATGTTTTTCAGTAAAAAATGGTGGCTACTTTTTTTCAATTTTTCGATGTTTGGTAACATCAAAAAATTGATCAACTATAAAATATTTTTCGGTCAAATATTTCGGCTAGCATAAAGTTTGAAAAAATATTTTCATATCCTTTGAGAGAAGAAAATATTTTTTGAAACTCAAACACCATAAAATATTTTACAGTATTCTATTTTTCAAGAAAATATTTTTCCCCAACAAGTTATTTTACGGCAAACAAACGGAGCCCAAAAAAATATTTTATTTTTTAAGAAAATATTTTTCTCTAAAAATATTTTTCACAAGTAAATTATTTTACGGCAAACAAACAAGCCCTAGTCGCTTAACACTTACTAGTTAATTAGTCTCTAAAATGAACTGGTACCAGGAGTAATAGTCCAAAATTTTATTTATATATATAAGTCGAGGAGGCTGTGGAGCTAGACCAACATCAACATATGATCATTGTCCTCTGGCTGGTAGGTGGTAAGTCTTGTATCATTCTTTCCATGTTTTTGATTGAAAGTGTATACCTTGTACAAAGTAAATTGCAATATGCTTTACTGTCGGGCTTTTGCAATATTCTTTGGACCCATAAACTACAATCCGATACACGAAACTTTCGTTATATGCCAAATCCGTCCTTAAAAGATCAATAAGGAAAAAAAAAAGATGGAGAAGAATATTGAGAAATTTTTTTCTCCCGTCCTCTATTACTACTTAAGTTGATCATTCTGATTTTGTTCTTAATGAGGATAGAGAACTACTGACATTTTCACAATTTTAAACCTTTTTTTTCTGTCTGAAAATGGCAAGTTTAGCCTATAGCCACAGGTAAAGATAGGCCTGATATGATCACTGTGGCAACAGAACTTACTCAAATTAAGAAATCTGTTCATTTTCGTTAGCATGATTAAACCTTGTTACAGGATTTTCATTTTGATGCAAATTGTACTCGTGATACAGTTGTCAAATAAATTGTGTAATTGAAAATATTCACGTCATACATAGTCGTTCTCCACCTTATATAATTCTTCCCACACAGACACTGGAGATTTTGTTGAGAAATCGGAGTTAGTTCTGTCCAGGTGAAATGCTGCCGCTTTTCAGATCATAAATCCACCAACCATCGACCACTCCCTGAGTGAAATAAACACAATTACTTCTGCAGCCGACTTTGCTTGCTCTTCTGACCCAAACACAACATTCAGGCTCCACAAACAATGTCCTGTCTCCAAGACTTTCCATTTTAACCCACGCCAGCTTCGGGAAATCAAGCCCAAAAATCTCAACTTGATCCACCATAGTAATTGATTTCTGATAGATCAGGAAAACTAGTAGAATTTCCCCATTTGATTCAAGTAAGCATTCTCTGAAATGCCTTGCCCTGACAGAAGGAACAGCCCTGCTTCTACTTATAGCTGTGACTGTAAGCTGAGAATCAATGTCCTCCATAACTGCAAGACTACCTTGCAGACTCAATGCATAGAACTTTCCTTCAAATGCTATGGCACTAGTAAATTTCATCAACTGTTGCTCCGGATCGTGTGGGTCAACAATGGTGCTATCATGTGTTTCCCAAGCGTATTTGTCTTCTCCTCTTCTGCAGACCGCAAAAGCTGGTTTGCTATTGCCTGTCGACACCAGAATACAAGTCTTAGGATTGAAGTAATCCCTGAAAGGTGGTGCAGATAACGCTGCAAATCTGAATGGAATATTGACATCCCAAGGTGGAAGCATCGAATGACATCTTTGTACAGGGTCATAGAGATAATATTCCGATGGCTTAGTCCCCGGAGTTACAATTACACCCTGGGAGTATCCCACATAATCTGACCATGGAGTATCCCATATGTGGGGTGGCAACCAATATCTCCCGTAGTTCCCAGGAAACCTTTCGCGAAAGTAGATGTTAACAAAACGCGTGGGTGTCTGGCTGGAGCCGCGCGAATTAATAGCTCCAGTATCTGATAGCTGTGGCAATAGTGATTTTCCATTGTTGTTGCATCGCTTTGGTGGCGCTCGCCACGACTTAGTAGTACCAGGATAACTTATGTTCTGCATCAGATTTGGTTGCCAGGCAATGAAGCTGAGTATTTGTTGGGGAAGATTAGGCCATGGTTTTTTGCCAATGGCTGCCTTTCTGGTACACAAACTTCTGTCTTTCGGATTTGTAGCCATTGACAAAAGGCACAGCTTGCAACAAATAGATATGGTTTCATATATACAGGGCTTGCCGTGGCCTCCAAGTCTTAGAAGAATATAATATAGCAAATCATATGATTTACAGACGGATGGCTCTAAAGATGGTTGACTTGGAAAAAGAAATGCGCAACTTGAGGCATGATTTTCTTTCAGGTATCATTAAAATATAAGATGGTCCTTATTTAATTGCTATCGTTGGGTTCTGAATCTGCATCAATATGGTCAAAATTTTTCAGAATTTACATTTTGTTTGCTGGATTCAATAATTTAACCATTTAGATATCTGTAGGAAGAGTCGGTGGCACCTCAACATCGATCATTTGAACTTAGTATGCTTGAAAATTGAGCTAACTACTGACTATTTGGGAAAGATAGAATGGGAAAAATCTTGGGTTGAGACCCATCAGTCTCTCACATATTGGTGAAATACACATGTGTGGGTTCTACCAATATATGAGAGACTTTCCCGAACTAGAAAGTTTCCGATAGAACTTGGTTGTTGTAGAGCATTTAGATTGCAATAAAATTCTTCTGAACACAGGTTATGTTTACTGATGCATTTAGTCCATCTACTTCATGAACATTTTAGTTTCCTTTAAGTCTATTGTCTTTCCTTTCACTTGATTTGTATTGCAGATCACATGGCTTTGACTGGTAAGCTCACATGAAATATACAAACTCGAACGATATTGCTCAAGTGAAAACAAAAATTTTAAATTTCGCGAACACCTGTAACGCCATCAAGAATCATCTCGTCACCTGTAGTTGAGTCAAAACTGCATAATGCTTGTCATGATCATAAAATATAGATGACTTAAATTCATACACTTTATACAAGATTTCACTGAAAGAACATCAAACAAATCATGTAATGGAATAAATGAAAGCGAAAAAAGTTTACAATATGATAGACATTTATTCTTCTGTGACTTCATTCCATGCTGGAGATTTTGATGTGTGATTATTGTTCCAACTAGGTGTAATGCAGCCACTTCTCATATCGTACATCCACCAACCATCAACTGCGCCGCAATCAGTAAAATAAATGCAATCTTTTCGGCAGCCAACTCTGCTTGCTGTGACCCAAACACAACTTTCAGGCTCTACAAATATTGTCCCATCTCCAAGACTTCCCATTTTAACCCACACAAGCTTGGAGAAATGAAGTCGAAAAACCTCAACTTGATCCACCGTAGTAATGGATTTCTGATAGATGGGGAAAATCAGTAAGATTTCACCATTCGATTCAAATAAACATTCTCTGAAATGCCTTGCAGTTGAAGAAGGAACAGCTCTGCTTGTTCTGATATTCGTGATCATAAGATGACAATCAATGTCTTCGATAACAGCAAGCGTTCCCTGCAGACTCAATGCATAGAACTTCCCTTGAAATGCTATGGCTGTACCGAATTTCATGAATTGTTGCCGTGAATCGTACGGGTCAACAATGGTGCAGTCTTGTGTTAACCAAGCATATTCACCTTTAGCTAGCCAATAGGCTGCAAATGCTGGCCTGCTATGGCCTGTCAACACCAGAACACAACAATCAGGATTGTGAGGTGATGCAGATAGCATCACGAATTTAAATGGAACGTTGACATCCCAAAGCGGAAGAGTCCACCAAATTCGCGTAGTAGGATCCCGGATATAGTAGCCCGATGGCCTAATCCCCCGGGCCACGAGTACTCCCTGGTGGCATCCAACATAGTGTATCCACATATTCTCCCAAAATTCTGGTGGAGTTCGTCCATAAGGCCAAAAACGCTCTTCGCGAAAGAAAATGTTGACATAACACGGGTTTGTCTCGCTGCGCTCACACCAATCAGCAGCACCAATGTCAGACAGTTGCAAGCATTGTGATTTTCCATTACCATGGCATCGCTTTGATGCCGATCGCCATGACTTGTTAGTCCCCGGATAACTAATATTTGGCAGTAGCTTTGGCTGCCTCGCGATTAAGTTGAGTAATGGCTGGGGAAGATTAGGCCATGGCCTTTTGCCCATGGCTTCCCTTCTGCTGGACAATTGCCTGTCCTTGTTTGCCTTCACAGCCATTTTTGAAGGCATCAAATTAGGACACTATTGTATCAATGCAGCTTATGATGAAGGCTTGATCTTGATATATGCAGGGATAGCCTTATCCTCCAAGTTTCTTCAGCTTAAGATATTACAAGATCAGATTATATAATTCACAAAGGAATAGTTTACAATGTGTTTGACTATAAAAAGAGGCTCATATTTATGAAACTGGCCTGTATTAATTATTCAAAGAAATACCAATAATATAAGGTTGGAGCTTAAATACGTTTCTAACTACACAACATTGATGGCGGAGCCATTCATCCCCTACTGACCCTAAGAGTAAAGGCATTAAGTAGTTAGTTGGGATTACATTTTTAAAAAATGCGTGTTTTTAAAAGCATTTTTAAGTTGAAAAATCAATTTAACCCCTATTAAGAAAAAGTAATTTATATATGAGTATTAAATTATATATTTTGGCCCCGCTAAACAATAACTTTGGATCAATTTCTGATAATATAGCATGTGACAGGCAATTATATATAGAAAGCTAATGCAAACCGGTTCCGATAATTTTGATTGGCTAAGAAATGTAATGAGATTACTATTTGACAATCCAGGAGAATTTCAAGAATACATTAATCATTCACGCATGAAATGTTTAGTAAGATTTCACAAGCTCTAGAACTCAACCTTTTGAGATTGAAGGAAAGTAGTAGATAAATTACTCCTATAAGGTTTGAGCCAACGGCCAATTGTTTACATCCATAGGAGACTTCAAAGCTTAGGACATTCTCACACAATTCTAGGTGTAATGTCTCATATCAATAGGAGAAGTATTAAGTGAGTATTGGTCGATCGTATCTTTTTTTTACTAATAATTTGTATTAATTATGTTGGGGCAATTAATTTAAGCCCAAATAATTATTTATTTATCGGATGTGAGAAAAAAAGTTTGACCTATTGTGTAGTAGCATTGCTATATACAGGCCCAAGCTGATAGGATTACATAACCATTTATGATCAAACAAAAGAGCAGCAAGACCCAAGCACTGTCGACTGTTATAACCTGGATTTCATAACATTATAACGTTAATATTATAAAATATATAAAATGTTTATATTATTTTACGTGTGATTTAAAAATTATGAAATATTAAAATTATTTTATTATAATTATATTAATAATTTAAAATAATCAAATCTCGCTGCATAATTATTTCTTTTGTAAACCAGCCGGTATCTTTTTTGGGATAAAATATCAAAATCAAGAAAAAGCAACGGTATCAGATGGCATCATCACTCATCCCCAATCTCACCACCACCCAAACAAAAAAAACATGCAATCAACCATCACACCCTACACCAATCTCAATTCCCCTCCAAGATCCCTCCTTTTCCTTCCAAAACCTCCATATTTTCTGCAAAAATCCAATCTTGCTCAACCAAGAACCATAAAGGCCTCTCCTTTACCTTCTTCTAGGAAGTTCAACTTCAGGGTCAGTTCACAAATGGATGGTTCTGCTTCTGTGAGGTTAGTTGAAAACGGGGTCTGCACATTGATGGAGTTTTTGGGTAAAGATGGGGTCAATGTGTGTGATGACTTGGTGGTGTTGTATGCACATTTGCAGTATGCTTGCAAGAAAATAGCTGCTCTTGTGGCTTCTCCTTATAACTCAAGCTTAATGAAGAATATTGGTCATGTTGGTGCCAGTGTTGGGTCTTCTTCATCTGAGAGAGATAAGCCTAAGCCTCTTGACCTTGTGTCTGTAAGTTTTGTCATGGATTGATCAATTGAATTCGTAGTTGCTAAACTCGTTATTGTTGTTGTGGTGTTTTTCATGAATGGATTTAGTTTAACAGTTTGAATAGATGAATTTCATTGTGGTTGATATTGAGAACAATATGTGTTGTTTTGGCTAAGAATGAATTTCTATGTTATTTAGCAAAAAAAGACTTCTATGTTGGTGATTGAGGAATGTGGAATTTGTAACTGTAGTTCACTAATAGTGTATTAAACAACCAGTCAGGCCTTGGGTGTGCTCACTAGAGGCCACCAGTTTCAGTCCTGGGAGGCCCATTGGAGGTCTACCTGGTCATTACCTTCATGGACTCGTGGATTAGTTGGGCGAAGCCAAACACCAATGGCTTTCCCAAAAAAAAAAAAAGTGTATTAAACAAATATTGTAATGAGTATGATGCTAATGACCATTGAGGGGCGTGGAAGGATAAGATTTTGATCACTAGCATACTACAGGATTATTTGGCGTAAAAGGTTATAGCCTGCCAAACAACTCTGGTTATGTACTGATGGCCCTGTGTAAGACATGTGGTTTTGAGATGCTGGTGCAAGGATAGCTTTTACCTTCTAATCTAGTGCATTATTAGCAATGTTAGTCTCTCGTCTTTACAAGACATGACACTGATGTGTTCCTTCGAGTATATTAAGATTCTTCTCTGAATTTAGGCAAGAGAGTGATTAATATTCTGATTGGTCATCTATTTCTTGCAGAATGAGATTATACTGTCTTCTCTGAGACATTCGGGAAAAGTTGCTGTTATGGCCTCAGAAGAAGACGATGGTCCTGTTTGGATAAGTGATAATGGCCCATTTGTGGTGGTTTTGGATCCTCTGGATGGTTCCCGAAATATTGATGCCTCTATTCCCACGGGGACAATCTTTGGCATCTATAAACGGCTTGTGGAACTTGATCATCTGCCTGTAGAGGAGAAGGCCATGTTGAATTCCCTCCAGACTGGAACTAAACTTGTTGCAGCTGCCTATGTTCTTTATTCCTCGGCGACAATACTCTGCTCCAGCTTTGGTTCCGGAACATTTGCATTTACTCTGGATCACTCAACCGGAGACTTCATTCTCACACATCCAAACATTAAAATTCCATCTCGAGGTGAAATATTCTACTTTACTTTTAATATTAAACGAGTGATCAAATAAGAGACCAATTGATTTTCTTCATGCTGCTGTTGCGTTATTGCAGGTCAAATTTATTCTGTCAATGATGCACGATATTTCGACTGGCCAGAAGGTTTAAGGCAATACATTGACACTATAAGGCAAGGCAAGGGCAAGTATCCTAAAAAGTATTCAGCACGTTACATATGTTCTCTCGTTGCTGATTTTCATCGTACCCTTCTATACGGTGGCGTGGCTATGAATCCAAGGGACCATCTTCGTCTCATTTATGAAGCAAATCCCCTCAGTTTCCTAGCAGAACAAGCTGGGGGTAAAGGGTCTGATGGTAAAAGAAGAATTTTGTCTGTTCAGCCAGTCAAGCTGCACCAGAGACTTCCTTTGTTTTTGGGAAGTCCAGAGGATATAGAAGAGCTAGAGAGTTACGGCGATGTTCAACAGAGGGTAAATCCTGGGTATGAAGTTTAGTGCTTAGGGGTAGTCTTCTCTGCTTAACCTTGCATCGATTTGGTGATCCCTTTGCCACACATGTAAATTAAGTCCAGGGATGCTTCTTATATAGCAGACGGTCCACTTCATTCTTGCAGAAGCTCAAGCAGTCATGCTATATGGAAAAGAATAACCTCTTCTGTGTCCACCATCATGTAGAATCTGTAGATTTGCTTTGTATAATCTGTGTACCATAATATTAGGAAAAAATTGTTTGCTGCCAAGTAAAGCATTGATCATGAAAGTGGATTTCTCACACCTTTGGTTTGTATTCTCAGCTGCATAGTGTAAATTGAGTCTAGGATGATTTTCTGACTTACTATATAGAGTGTTTTTTTGCGCAAGCATCCTGATGACCGAAAGCATTCAGAAAGAAAAAAAAAAAAAAGCAAAAAGAATTGAATTCCCATGCTTCATGTAAAGAGGCGAGAACTTGATCTGATAACTTCTTAGCTATCTTAAATGATCACATCTAAGCTGACTTAGTTCATTTTTATTCTCTCTTTTTTTGTTTTTAATTTTTTTTGACTTAGTTCATTTCCAAAGGTCAAAGTCTTTTCTTCTTTTTTTAACAAAAAATACAAATTTTACTCCACATTTTTTTGTTATCACTCGACCACACACTACATTTTCGATCCAAAAAAGAAAAAAGAGAAAGCAACACACAGAGTATGTAGACACCTAGAGAATCTAATAAGACGTTTCCATATGAATATCGTGATATTGCAGTCAGCGGCCCTCACAATCTTTGCATACGGCTCATAATGTTATAATTTTATATAATCTTATAAATAACAGTTTTATATAAAAAATTTAGTAATTATTAATAATTAATTCAATTATAATAAAATAAGGTGTACAGTTTAAAACTTTTAAATTCAGTTCCCTTGTATCAATTAATATCGATATTATGATAGAATCTTACTCTTTTGCACACACCCGGATCCTACCCAGCCGCGACTCAACACCAAAAAACCCTTTTCCTTCATCAGCTCAATTCACACACACACACACACACACTGACGCACGAACATATAAACCCCTTTCCTTCACACACACACACACACACACACACACACACGTACATATAAACCCTTCTCCTTCTGTAGCTCAATACACCCAGAAACACACACGCCCTTCTCTTTTTCCAGCTCAAAACTCACACAAAACACATACATATATATGTAAAGATGGAAGCTTCTTAAAAAAAGCTCTAAATTTACAGAAAAAAAACCCAATACTAACCAGAATGCAAGAGCACAACCACCAGCAGCAGCCCCACCACTACAGCACCACCTTCAACGGCGGCGGAGGCTTGCCCAACTCATTAAGACGCCCAGCCAAGCCACAGCAGACTCCCTTGTTTGTTCCGCTGGGACACGTGGCGATTCGCCTGCTCTGCCACGTGTCGCGAGTCGGCGGCCTCATCGGGAAATCCGGCTCCATCATCCGGCAGCTCCAACAAGAGACCTCCGCCAAGATCCGAGTCGAAGACTTGCCCAACTTGGCCGGGTCAAACTCGGACGTCCACCGGGTTATCCTCATTGTGGGCCCCACCTCAGTATCCAAGAGAGTTTCACTCCATGCGACTAAAACAAATGGTGATAATGAAAATGATGATGAAGAAACGGTTGAGGTTTCGGCCGCGCAGGAGGCGGCGGTGAGGGTGTTTGAGAGGGTAATAGAGGTGGCGGCGGAGAGTGACGGCGTGGCCATGGCGGTGGCAGTGGAGGGGTTGGTGTCGTGTAGGCTGTTGATGGAGAAAGGACAAGTGGGGGCTGTGATAGGGAAAGGTGGAAAAACAATAGAGACGATAAAGAAGGATACTTTGTGTAGAATTAAGGTTTTGAATAAGGAAAAGTTGCCTGCTTGTGCTTTGCCTAACGATGTAATGGTCGAGGTAAAAGAACGCTTAAAGTTTCTATTTTTGGAATTTTTTCTGCTAAGAATTTTAGCACTATGCTTATTGTATTATGTTTGTTTAGTTGTTTTGTGCAATTTTAGTTGTCTCTGTTTGTGGATTAGAAAAGATTGAATTTTTGTCTGATATTAATTTTATTTTTGCGGGTCTGATTATTTCATTGAGAAGATTTTGTTTTCTTTTTGGTTTAATTGTGTCATTTACATTTGTATTACACATCTAGAGGTATAATGCTATGTTTGCATTATATGAATTCATTAGTTGGGATTGTTTGAATTACGGTGACAGTACTTGGTAGATTTGCAACTTGTGACATTTAAATTATGTGATAGGAAATGGTGGGGCTGAAATTTATGGCATACTTGATATGTGGTAGCAGTCATCAGAATGTTGATTTAGTTTAGAAATTTTGATGTTTCCGGCTCTAATTTGATTCTATTAGCAATAGATATCGAAACAGAAAGAAAGAGGCACAAATTTGGAAAACTGCAAATAGGTGGTAGAGAATCTATGTTGAATTTCTGTAGCAACAATGAAAAGATCATATGACTTCAGGAAGAAGTAATCATCAGAATCAGTTGTTTCTCTCATTACCATTCTTTTCCATTCGATTATTTCCTAGAGGACTAGAGGGAGAGAAATTACATTAACCATACTGCACAACTTAATATCATAACAATTACATTCTTTTTTGTCAGTTTCTTTTATGTTGGTTTTATAGTACAATAGTTTATTTTATGAAGATTATATATTCAAGCCATAACAGAGTTCAAAATCATCAATTTGACGCCCGATATTCTTTTAATATCGAGTTTTTTTTTTTAAATTTTATTTTATTTTATTTTAAATGTCATTTTGCAGCTTGAAGGAGATATTATAGCTGTCAAGAAGGCACTCATAGCCGTGTCTCGCTGTCTTCAAGATTGTTCACCAGCTAACAAAGGAAGGATGAATGGAGGCAGACCTTTTGAGCTCGTCCAACAGGAGCCTTTCGTCGATCCATGTATGGATCTACCTATGAATCGGAGTTCACTAGCACAATCTATGCCAAGTTACCCCTCAGGGGGCCAGTCTGCATATTTAGAGGGTGACAGGGCTCCTACCACAGAGCCCAGAACATCCCTTAGAGAAGTTGTTTTTAATTTTCTCTGTCCCAATGATAGAGTAGGGGGAGTGATTGGGAAGGGAGGGTCCATTGTAAAGGCTCTTCAAAATGAATCAGGTGCTTCTATTAATGTTGGGCCTAGTTTTGCAGACTCCGTGGAAAGATTGATAACCATTAGTGCAATGGAGGTCCGGTCAGCTGCTATTAAATATTTTGAATTTATCTGTGCTTTTATATGCATATTTCCAGTTGATAATCTCTGGCCTCTTCTCCTGTAGAGCCCAGAATCACGTTACTTCCCTGCACAAAGTGCTGTTATACTTGTCTTCAATAGGTCTGTGGCAGCTGCTGTTGAGAAGGACCTAGATTCATGCTCAAAGGGATCACCTGTTTCTGCACGACTTGTAGTGCAAGCAAATGAAGTTGGTTGTTTATTGGGAAAAGGGGGCGCCATAATTTCTGAAATGAGGAAGGTGACTGGTGCTGGCCTACGGATAATTGGGGGTGACCAAGTCCCAAAGTGTGCTAATGGGAATGTTGAAGTCGTACAGGTACAGTTTGTTCATTGTTGGCTATAAAATTTATTCCTCCTCTCAAGCTTAAGCTCTACAAATTCCGTCACTTAACAGAATTTTAATTTGTATCTTATTAGTATTTAAATTTGTATGTTATTATCATCTTCATCCTAATAACATGCAGCATGCGATTGTTATATTTAAGAGAGCTGCCTTGGAATATCATTATTATCATAACCAACCTGAAAAATTTTGGGGTTTGCAATTCTTCACTAAAATCATGTGGAAGCCACCACGGTGGTTGGGTCGTGGTTTCGTTTGTGTACTATATGCTTCATCGGGGTTTAGCATGAGCTGTCTTTAGCATACTATGCTAAGCCAGCCTTAGTTGCTCAAAAAAGTTCTCCAACTTCATGTAAAATACAATAAGGTTCTGCAACTGGTTTACTGTCCTGTTAGATGTGCAGGCATCGTGTAAAAAGATGATTCCTTTTTTTGTTTGTTTGGTGTAATGGTCCTTTTAGCTCCCAAAGCTGGGGCATACTTAGTATTCTCTGTCTGTGTCTACCCTCTCATGTGTTCATCTATTGTTGATGTTGTTGGAAGTTTCTAATTTCCTTCACTACCACTGAGGACTGGTAAAGTAATAAGCTGTTCATTTTCCTGTATTAGTGTCGTTTCAAACATCATGTGATGCATATCTTAATAATTGTTTCCATAAGTCAATTGCATCCTTTAGAGTTTATAGACTTCGTTTTGATAAAGGTCACCAATGCACTATGAATATTTGAATACAAGTAATAGGTTATCATATCTCTTGTGGCTTAATATGGTACAGTATCATTTGATGCAGTAAATTAGATGCTGAAAAGATATGGTTTTCTTGTTTTCTAGATTACTGGGGCTTTTGTGAATGTACAAAATGCTTTATATAGTGTCACAAGTAGGCTCCGGGACAACCTCTTTCCGTTCAAAATGTCAAATGCTGCTGGTTCCAGGAGCAACTCGTCTTCTTTACATGAGAATAGCCCCTATGGTGGAGTAAGGGTGCCTCCCTCTATTGGATTTCATCCATCGGTTGGTGTTTCTCATGATCTTGATCAGCATAGTGCTTTGGTAGAAAATATGGATCAACTTAGACTCGGCCAAAATATAGATCGTCCCCCATCACCAAAGTTATGGACTGAACAGGTGAAATCATTTTGTTCTTTTTGTTGTTGCCCTTTGTCCTTCTATCCTTATTACTGGGCTGAATCTTGTGACTCTTGTGGCGGTCACCTTTATTGCAGACAGTACCTGGAACAAATCAAAGGAGTGGTGTGGACATTGGAAGAGGACTGTCATCGGTTAAAGGGGGTGTGGAAATTGGCAGGTTTGTATCCTTAAAACTCTGTGAACACTGAATTTGAGGGCTTCTGACATTATAGATCGGTGATGGAGCTATGCTTTAACTGTTCTCTGAAAAGAGAATGTTAGGATGAACTTCTTATGGAGCGTTTTTAATACCATGGACCATTACAACTACCAGTATTATCTGTTTGATGTCAGCATCACACAGATACTAATTTTTTGATTTACTTAACCAGTTAATATAGAAAATAGGAAAAATAGGATTAATTCAGATTATATTGCAGCAAAAATTTCAAAATCAACTGATCAAATTCGCAAAAGGTCTTACTTCTTGAAAAAAAAAATCGTGAAAGGTCTCAATGCTGCAGTACAAGCAAGCAAATCAAGTTCATAAAATCAAACTGCTCATTTACACAAATATCACCGCAATTCCTACAAGCAGGATCATGATAAAGCTTCTAAAGGCACTTTTATATGCTTCTGCAACTAAATTATCTTATCTTGTTCCTCATCCCTGCCCCCTCTCTGTTTCACAAAAAAAAAAGAAGGGAAAGAGTGAAAAAAGGATAGAATTGATTCGATCAGAAAGATCTCTTTCTTTGGATGTTTTGCAGTGGAAGCAGATCTGCAATTGTGACAAATACAACTGTGGAGATTGTAGTTCCCGATAATGTTATCAACTCTATTTATGGGGAGAATGGTAGCAATCTATCTCGTCTAAGACAGGTATGCTTCAATTTTTCCTTGCATATATTTGTCGGTTGGTCAATTATCATAGAGATGCGACTCTGTGGTCCTTTTATGTTTGAGCTACACTCGGTATACCAATGAAATCTACCAAAAAGAATTTTAGAAAGACAGATGTGGCTAGTAGAGTTTGCCAGTTGAAATTCAAAAGGCCCACTGGATTGGAAAGGAAAATTATATAGGCCTTTGTGTTGCAGTTGGCTTAGTTATACAAGTGAGAAAAACTGAATATTTAAAAAATAAACTTCTTCCCTCTCATCAACCATTTCTTTCTTTTATTTACTTTAGTTTTGTGTGAGACCTTCGTTAAGAAGGTTAGTGATCATGGATCTTAGGCTTCAGAAGCACAACAGAGAGATCTAAACCAATGCCAACTTGAGGAATTATTGGATGTCATATTAGCAGGCTACATAATTGAGTGCCGTGTTGAGACATCTTCAGTCGTAACTTTTATGAATGTGGTCTGTTGGTCGTTTGATGCTAAACTTTCTCTTTCTGGTGTGTCATCAGATTTCTGGAGCTAAGGTCATAGTGCACGAGCCTCGCCCTGGATCCACTGATAGGATTGTTGTGATATCCGGCTCACCAGATCAAACTCAGGCAGCTCAGAGCCTCCTGCAAGCATTTATACTTACCGGATCGTCATGACAATTGATATAACATCCAGAGATTAATCTTATTCCTGACAAATTTCAGCAGGGTAAAGACAGCAACTGAGTTCTTTAGGTTCTCCCAAATTTTGGCACATTACATTCCTTTTGTGTCTCAAGAATCTCATTCAAACAATTAGTACTTTGTCGTTATCCAACTTGAACCAATACTGAAATTCATGTTGTCATGTAGGATTTCATCTTAATTCTCTCTCCCAATTCTACTAATGCAAGTAAATTTACTGGCTCACTGGCCAAATACATAGCAGAAACAGGTCATTTGATGCTGTGCTTCATCCGGATGTGTATGTGACTATTAGAAAAATTCTTAAAAACGACATGATGCTTAAACGATTAGGTTGTGTGAGTCATATGCATAGGCTCACACGCCTGTGAAGCCCACACGCAAACTGGAGCCTAACCTGTGCGTGGTCCATGCAAACATTAGAGCGTTCACAGCTTGACCAACGATATAGATCATGTGTGGTTTATAGATAACATAAGCAGTCTGTTCTCGGGACCTTTGAATTAGCAACTAAGATAACCTTTGGGAAAGAAAGAAGAATGATTCTTGTAAATAGATCAAAGTAAACTAAGTGTTATCTCGTTAGGTGAGATCGATTATATAAATTTAACGATGTCATTTAAAAGTCATATCCCCTATTAGCTCCGTATCTAAACAAATTTGCAGAGGCTCATTTATCATGTATCCCTACTTTCTTCAAATTCTTCACATGTTTTTCCCGTCTCAAACCAGAAATGAAGAGAAAATCCATTCCGGCAACTTATGTGCCCATCAAATGATACATACAACATACGATGAAAGAAAAAGGTCCATTCTCAAACAACATTTAAAACAAACCATGCTTAAAAAAATTGGCAAACTATTACACAAATCTTTACAATCACATTCGATTTTTATGCTGCTGCAGGGGTTGGTTTTAGAGTGATTTCCACATTATCATGAACACCCTGTAGCAGAAGCTCTCCATCATATGTCAACACTTTCCTTTTCTTAGCTGCCCTTAATGTCCCCACCAGTGCTTCAAAGATGTTCGCACACTTGTCATCGTGAAACAATACTCCAAATGTGACCTGCACATTGAAAAGAATACATACAGATTGTTATCAGAAAATAGAGCCACATCATGTTCTTGACACAATATCTAACAACTTGACACGAATCTAGAATATTTCATTAATGAAGTGATTTTGATGATAAAAAATAATCGATTTGTCAGCTACATGATTTTACAAACTCAAAATATCAACGTATTTTAGAGTAACTCTTGTATTTTGAAAGCATTTTGTGGGATTAGTGCCTACTAAGGGCGGAGTCATTCATAGGTAAGCCCTTCACCGCCCCCTACTAATCCTAAGAACCGAGCTATTAAAAAGTGACTTGGGATTGCATTTTTAAGGTATTGAAAAATTAGTTTAGTCCTTAATAAAAAAAAGTTCTCGTATTCGTGTACTATATTATGTATTTTCAGCTCTCACTAAACAATAATTCTAGATCCACCTCGGTGCACACAATACCTCAAGTAAATCTGCCACTATAAGAATATGCAGATATTTCTGGATCAAGTTAATCAACAAAAACATTGTCAAACCAATATGTTAGAAATCTTATCAACTGAGACACTAATCTATTTTAAGATGACTTCCTTAATTCAATATTTATCGTAAGGGGTCCTAGATCACCTCATTTCCCATGTAAATTCTTGTCTATGTATTTACATATATATCTGGATGTGAGATAAAAAAAAAAAAGGGGGATTGATCAGTTTGATGGTATAGGCATGTACCTTATAAGAACCATCATCTTGGGGTTTACCAAGGCGTTTGATCTCTTCTTTGAGTCGTTCGACCTCTTCTTCCACATTCATGGCTTCTGTTTAGCCTTTGAGGTGATGATCTATCTTCTTCTCTTTATTGTTTTGGATATTTTTTGATTTATTTATGTGGAATAGAATATGTGATGTGTGCCCATTTAAACAATCTCCGTCACTCACGAGAGGTAGGTATAAGGTATCCGTCTTAAAAACAAGGGTTAAATTCAATTACTATTCCTATTTTTTACATTCTTTGATACTTATTATCTCTAATGTATAATTATCCCTTGATTTAAGGGAAACCAAACTCTGTCAAAAACTTTTATCAAAATTACTTTTGTACCCTTTTATTTATTCTTTTATTTCTCTTTTTGTAATTTTTTGTTTTATCTTTTACTTATCCTCGTCTTCTTCTTTACACCCATACCAATCTTCTTCTTCACAAAAACACACATACGATACCCACGTAATGATATGCACATCATACATACACTCACAATTCCTACATCATACAAAGTCATACAATACACACAAGGCACACACACATTAGACCATTCACCACACACACAGAGACCACAAATTCATACTAAAACACCCATGGTAAACATACATCTCAAAGCAAATCACACACACGACACATACCCACCCACCAAAAATCGTTAAGAGAAAAATCTTCTCGTGTAATAGAGCTATGCATTTGAAGACTGCTCTTTAAAAGCTGCTTATTTCATGTGTATGAGTTATATGTGTGATTTTTTTTGGGTTTGTGTGGTGTGTGCCATATGATTGCATGTATGTGTGATCTGTGATTTTCTGATCTTGTGTTTGTTGTGTCGTGTGTGTATAATATGTGTGCCATGTGTGGGTGTCTTATGTGTATGTGGTGTGTGTGAGACGTGTGCGTTGTGTGTATGTCTCTGATTTTGTGTATTTTGTGTGGTGTGTACCTGTGGTATGATGGTAGGTAAAGAAAGAAGAAGAACAGAGGTTAGAAGAAGAAGAATTACGGGGAGTGAAAAAAAAAATTAAAAATGATTAAAAAAGAAAAGAAAAGAAAAAAGAATAAATAAAAGGGTACAAAAGTAATTTTGATAAAAGTTTTTGACAGAGTTTGGCTTCCTTTAACCTTGACTCAGTCTTGACCCAAAAAAAAAAAAAAAAAACCTCGACTGGATAATAAGTGATTAAAATTATATATTAAGGGTAATAAGTATCAAAGAATGTAAAAGATAAGGGTAATAAGTGAATTTAACCCTAAAAACAATTGATATTATCTGAAATACCTCTTTTAAAATTTGTGACCTGTTGAAATAATTAAAGTTATTAAAATATCTTTTTATGTGTAATCCATTATAAATGGTCGAAAACACATTGATAAGATGAAAAAAGTAATTTTGAATTTTTTTGGTGTAACTACGACATGAGATAAGATTGAATTGAATCTAAAGATATAAGATTGGACTAAGATCTAATTTTAATATTAAGTTAAGAAATTCGTATCTTACCACTTGAGGTAATTGAGTTCTTGAAGAGATTTTGCCTAAACTAATATTATATTATTTTATGCTCGACAATATTAATAAATATCACTTCATTTTTGTCATAGTCGGATTGGACGTGATATTTTCAAATAATAAATGGTTGTGGAATAAATGATTTTTAGAAATAAATTATGTCATCTCAATAAAGTGGACACCATTTTAAAATAACCCCACTTAAAATCATATTTTCATAACGAACCAATTTCCCTATCACGTACTCAACTTCACACAATCTACTATCTAGCACCCCTTCAGTATGCCCAATGGTCACTCCTAAATTCTCCATAGATAAAAGTTGAGGTTTTTTAACTTAAAAATATTATAGGATAAATGTCTAATTTAATTGATTATATTTGGTGTAAATAATATTTTTATTTATTATTTTTTTAAATTAATTTTTTAATTTATTATTTTTTATGTAAATAACACTTTCATCAATTATCTTTCAAAATGAATCTTTTAGTCTAATATATTTCACATCAATGATGTCATTAATTTAATATATTTCCTCTAATATGTTTTGAAGTTAGACTAACGATATTACTTATATGAAACATATTGAATTAAAAGGTTCATTTCGAAAAATAATAGATAAAAGTATAATTTACACCAAATATAATTGACTAAATTAGACTTTTACCCAATATTATATATAAAGGGGATATTTCATTTTACAAATTTATCATTTGTTATAAGATCATATAAGATACTATTAAAAAGAATTATAATTAACCCAACTATTGAATAGATTAACATACTCATTAGTGGTTTTTCGTGGATTCTAAATTTATTTTTGACTTTTTTTAACAACAAACAGATTTTATGAGAAATTTTTCTTGTGTTTTTTCCTTTTTTATTTATACAAAATTCGTATTTACTAGTAATAAATGCCTTCATAATGTTGTTATGAAATATGTTAAATGAAAAAATATATATATATATATATTTTTTTATAATGTGAAAATTTAATTAATAGAATTTGACAATTAAATTATTTGATTAAACTGAATTATTACTTAATAAAATTTCAGAGACAACGGTAAGCACAAAAACCATGATTGAATTGGAGTATAATATCCTAGGTGGGCCCGTCTGTCTGTGTAATAAAACTAAACTAAAAATATGCGTGAGAAATTCGAGAGGCAAATAATCGTCAAGCTACGCTGTACCGAAGCGAGACCATGAACGTACAACTCCCACAGCACCAAGTACAACACCACAGACACCCACACCAACGAATCGAAGATGAACCCGACGCCGACGACGACGTCATTTCGTGCAACGGAGGAGACGAGTGCATAGACACCGCCGCTCCTCCTCCTCAGATCCGTTACGAACCCCACGCGCATTCTCACGCTGTCCACAACAACGGTGGTGGGTCCACCACCACCACCTTGGCAGCCATCAACGGCGGCGTGGACGGCGTCGCCTCCCACTCTCTCTATGCTCCTGGGTCCGAAGTTGTTCCTGCTCCCGGCGGAAGCGCCGCCGCTGACCAGCTTACCCTTTCGTTTCAGGGCGAAGTCTACGTTTTCGACTCTGTTTCGCCTGAAAAGGTTCATTATATACATATACATACACACATAATTATAATTATATATATAGTTATGAAAGTTATAGTTTTCATGAGAATGGCCTCTTACGAAAATTTAAGTTATAATAGACCAAAGTGGGTCCTTATAGCTGGAGCTTCATTCACCAGACTGCCTTCGTTATGAGATTTTTAATTTTAAATGTAAATTCGGTGCTCTTTGTTTTTGTATAACAAAAATTTAGATTTTTATGGTGATTCTTTTGTGGGTTTTGTTAAAACATGAGCTAAACATGAAAATTTTATTAGATGTTGGAAAAGGCCATACCTTCTTGTTTGCAGTACTTGTTGTACTTGAGCTAAATTAGATGAATCTTGTCTTTGTTCTCTTTCTTGTTTTTTTTTTTTTTTCCAATATTTAAAAAAAAAAAAAAAAACCTTGTTTCTTTTTTTTTAATTGTTTTCTTTCTCAGTAGCCTAGTGGAGGGTTTTTCTCGTCTCTTGGATTGGAATCTCATGGGAGTGGGGGCAAGTGGGGGTTTTATCTATTTTTTGCCCGAAAAGTTTCTCTTTTTTTGGTTTTTACGAAAGAGAATAATATCTAACTCCATGGTTTGTTTCTGAAATTGTCCGAAAGAGAATAATATCTAACTCTTTTATGGAAATTTTTTGGTGAAACTTGTAATAAGTACTTTTGCTATTTTAGATGGTAAAGCTTGGGTTTTTACTGTTAGATTGTTGCTTGGCTTTGGTGAATTATGAGTTTAAAGTACTTTGAGGATTAGTTTTAATATGGGATTTCAGTTAGCATATTGCTGGTGCTGTTTGGAGACTTGACGGTTTAAGATGGATGTGAGTTATGATATTCAGGTGATTTTTGAGTGAACTTGTTCATTTTTTGGATATAGAGCGTGTGTGATGGATGAATTATTCGTGGGTGTCTGCTACTCATTGTGCTTGTAAATTGCTATTCTTTCTTGCTGCTTTCGTTTGTGTTTGTGCTTGTTTCGCTCTCTACGAATAGTTTATGAAGTTAGTAGAGGTTGTACTGCTCTCATGTTTTTTGTAGGTCGCTTTTAGGTTTGCGTTTGATTAGCGATTATGATTTTGAGTAAAAGGGTTGTTTTGACGGATATTTCAGGTGCAGGCGGTTTTACTACTCTTGGGTGGTTATGAAGTTCCTACTGGCATTCCAGCAGTTGGGGTGGCACACCAGAATCATAAGGTGCCTTTAATGTATTACCTGTGGATCACTTTAATATTCTTTGACTAATTCTGTGGAATCTTGATAGGGATTGGTCGATATTCCTGGAAGATCAAGTCACCCTCAGCGGGCTGCTTCTTTGAATCGGTTTAGGGAGAAAAGAAAAGAACGATGTTTTGATAAGAAAATTCGTTATAGTGTGAGGAAGGAGGTTGCACTTAGGTAATGAAATGACTTTTTATTTTTAATGCTCACTGCTTTAATTATTGGAGATATGCTCAAACTAAATTTGGTCTCATTTTAATATATCGGAGTCAAGTGTGACATTTTCATTAATAAAGAATATCAATTGTGTACTATTAGCTTTGGATAAAGTAGCTTGGTGTGGACACAAAATGTTTGCGATGCATTTGAATGATTCTTGCGGAATAGGAAAGGAAAAAGAACTATAAGATAAAGGAACAAGAAAAATAAATAGAAGATACTAAGACAGTATGACTTGGACCCTCTAGTATCACAACCATATGATACTTACTTGTATGCGTGAATTTTTCGGGTGATAGATATGTGGTTTTAATTTGTCTAGATCACAAGTTTCTTTCATATGTAGTATAATTAAAGAATTCTCTTCAGTTAAACTTTCTTCATTTATGAAACATCTTCTTGCCTCTTGGATACTTCATTAATTTGCATCTGCATGATCAGTTGTAAGTTATTGCTATCTAGTTAAAATGAACTGCCCAAGTGATCATATCTCTAGCATTTGGGCTATGTGCTTTCTATTTCTGGATTTTTAAGTTTTCAATTGACTTAGAATTGTAATGTGGAAGGATGTTGGAAATGTGTGGATATGACCTGAATAAACTAATGAGGAGAGAAATATGAACAAAATAGTAGGAAATGGAACCTAAACTGGAGACAATGTATAGGACCAACTGGGGCATTGGTCACCAGCTGCTGTATGACTACTTAAAAAGCTGAGAAAATTTTGGGGATGGTGTGTTTTTCATATGTGCATATTTGGGTTTGGCGTGATAATTTTTGTTTTTCTAAAAAGAGAAGTAGGAAAAGGCAAACTCTTCCAAGGATGAAAGGGAAATTTCAATAAACTATCTATAGTGTGGTGATTTACTTCCACATTTTTAAGTTGAAACTGCAGTTACTATTTTATATGCAGGTACTGATTGATTTATAACTATCATGTGGTTTTATCTTTTAGCTTTTAAGCGGAGCTGTGGATCTCATTTCTCCATCATCTCATTTTGTTATTGTCCTCTGCCAGGATGCAGCGTAAGAAGGGTCAGTTTACATCTTCCAAAGTGGTTTCTGAAGAAGCTTCTGCAGATTGCAATATGAGTGCTGTTCAAGAAGAACAAGAGACATCGTAAGTCCTTTCCAGATGTTTTTTGATTCTGTTCCATGATCTATTTGGTGATCCTCAAAGTGCGTCTATAAATTCACTTGTCACTTTAATTTACAAGATAAACTTGTTTTAGTTTGTTGATTTACGTTGTACGGAGTTGAATCTATCTCTATGAGTTTATATGCTGTTAGCACCAGTTACATCCTAATGGTTCTTCTCATTTCTCAACAGGTGTAGACATTGTGGAATTAGTTCAAAATCCACTCCTATGATGCGTCGTGGACCAGATGGCCCAAGGACATTGTGCAATGCATGTGGGCTCAAATGGGCTAACAAGGTCTGTGTACCATTTAGGAATTCACTCTTAGTGTTACATTTACTCTTGGTCATTTCATCGTAGGCTTACTGAAATGTTTAGCATTGCCTTTCCTTCTGTTGTTGCATTTCATACTTGAGTAACAAAAACTCAAGCAGCACTTTAGCATATCTTTTTAAGGCAAGAACATGAAATAAAAATAAATTGCCAATGGAGGCAGGAAAATACAATTGACAGTGAATCTACACTGGACAGGATGACGCCTTTTCCTTTTTTTCGGGCCCTTGCTCTTTCCAGTAGACTGTTGACGTCAACTTTCTGAATGCACACTTGTCTTTTATCATATCCCGCGTTCCTTCTTTAACTTATTTTTCAAAACTAGTGTCCTCTTCTATGTTTTAATTATTATGATTGATATCTGTGTATTTTTTAGTAGACAAACCATTTCCACAACACCTGGTAAAGTATAATTATAACCGGATTACTCAGATTGGATCTCATTTTGAAGTTTGGATTTTGCAGGGGGTGTTGAGAGACCTGTCTAAAGTTTCCACTATGGGAATCCAGGCAAGTGAACAGTTAACACGCCTGGAGAAAAATAACTTGTTTTCCACTTTCCTTTTGATTGCCTCAAGTATATCTTAATGTATATGCGAGCATTAATCAATAACTTTATTTTCCTTTCTTGTCTCCAGAGTAATGGTGAAGCTAATGTCTCAGATGCCATACCTTCTGCTGCTAATGCCATCACTTCTAATGGCTCGGCTCGGCTCGGCTCTGACGCCTGTGATGCTCAGCTTTGACGCCCTAACGGTGAGGTAGAGAATAACCCCTCAGCAGTGAGCTTCCAATTTATTATTGAATTGCAGTGTCTCATAAATTTGAATTGTCTGTTGAACATTTCTTGGCTTTCACATATGTAGATTGTACATATAATTTTGTAGTCTAAAGCCATAAAATGCATACTCATGGTATCAGAGTATTATCTTAGTTCTTAGATTCTTTTTCATTTATATGTCCTGAATTATGTGTAGATTGTACATGTAACCATTAGTGTAAAACCATCAATCTCATAACTTCGTTAGTGTAAAACTGTCAATCTCATTATTGTGAAACAAAACTAGGAGCTATGTGGTAGATAGATTATTTTCATCTCTTTTGGAACAAAGATGAACGAAGACTAGGGCATGTAATGGCCGGTAGAAACTTTATTTCAACACTTATCTTCTTCTTATCTTACTCTTCACCATTTCTTCCTGCCAAAGTAATTTCTTAAATATATGCGGAAAATCGCTTAGTTGAGACACAGACCCTTGCTGTTGACCACATGGAACCTTTAAGGAGTTTGACTCTGAGAGTAGTTGGTGACTTGACTGAATCTTTCTGATCTCTTAAATAATTTAACAAGTTTCCATAACTTCTGTGAGCAAGGGGAAGGGAAGGTGGAAGGAACAAGTTGTACAAAGACTTTTGCATGTCTTGCTAGAAAAAAAACCACATGCTTTCTTCATTGTCTTAACGGAAGTTAAAGGAAACGAGTTCTTGGGTTATTTTGCAGTTTGTTCATGTCGTCTTCTTTTATCTGTGGAAAGAAATTTCAGTATCATGCACTTTTAGCATTAGGAAGTTGCATTTAATTGTTTTCTATACTTTCTCCCATATATTGGGCGGGAAGGGGATTTCTTGATAGATACTTGTTCTTACTTGAAATGTGGTCGACATAAGAACTACCAACCGGAGCTAGTCTGTACACAAGTATCATGTATCTTACACCGCGAGGGCCATGGTTAATCTTGTTGCTGATCTAAACATCCTTTGCTTTTCAGAGTTGTTTGATGATGAACACACCAGTGTACCATTGAAGAATAAATACACAAGAGAGGTAAGTCTGACATTGAATTTGTGGATCATCACAGAATATGGAAGCAGCAAATGAAGTTTTGCGCTGTTAGATGTACGCGAGTAAAAAGTTTACTAGCAATTTAAGTGCAGCGTCGAAGCTCTATGTTAATATTTAGAGGGAGGGCACTTTACAGAAAATGGTGATCTTTCCCTATAACCCAGTGTAATGTACATTGTATACGCATGTATTAGTTGCCAGTATAGCCACATGGAGATACTCCGTTTCTTTCCTTTTTGTATGGGAATTAGAATAATTTTCCAAGTCTGAGCTTTTCTCATCTTCCTTTTGATTGGTTTCTTACAATTGGGTGTAGCAAATATACTTGCTGTTTCTTTTTCGTTTTGTAATTTATAACGAGGAATTCATTTTAGATAGAAGTATGTGGAGATGCAGTTTCTTACAATTGGGTATAGCAAATATACTTCTTGTTTCTTTTTCGTTTTGTAATCTATAATGAGGAATTCATTTTAGACAGAAGTAGATGCAGTCCAATATTACAATTGTAGTAGTGCAAGTAGTATGTTCTAATACAATAGGGACTAATGGTGAGATATTTACAAATAATGGGGATTAATAGTGAGATTTTTGTAAATAATGAGGACTAACTATATGATTTCTGAAACAATTGAGCCTAATGGTGAGATTTTTATAAATAATAAAAATTAATGGTGAGATATTTGTAAATAATTAGGATCAATGGTGAGAGTTTTGCAAATAATAAAAATTAATCGTACTTTTGAAATAATAAAGACTAAGTGTCCAAAATTTATAAACAATGAGGATTAATTATAAAATTTAACCTTAAAGTTTCACCACTAAAAAATAAAATCTTATTTTTTGAAACTCAAAAATAAAATAGAATACGTGCGAAGATGTATGAAACAAATTTGAATTTACAGCATGTTATTTGAGTCGAGCTGGGTCAGCTCGACCCGTGAATTCATCTAATCCGGTTAATAAATGGGTTGGGTTAGCTCAGCTCGTTATTGTATCGGTTGGGTTGGGTTGGGTTGAGATTGAAAAAAAATAAACTCAGTTCGATCCATTAACTTTATCTGGGTTAAATAGGTTAATTGGATTGGGTTCGTGCTAACCCATTTTCTTAAGCAAAAAAAATAAGCAGTATATATCAATGAATTGCAAAATTCTAAGGCAATACAAATTTTTAAAAATAACATAAAATGTTACTAAGGTAAAAATTCGAACTTACAAAAATTAAAAATTGATATGGGAAATAATACAAAAATAAAAACAAAAACATTATATTTAAACTAATTATTTTTAGTTGTAAAATAAATAAAACTATTACAAATTAATGTTTTAATTTCTTTTTTTCTTACGCCTCTTTCCATATTCAAAAAAAAGTTTAATAAAAACTTTTACTCCACCAATTTTAACTCGAGGATCTAAAACTGCACCAATAGAATACAAATATGGAAAATCTTCATAATATTTAAAAAACTTTTCTTCCATGATTGGTATAACATTGGTGAAAAGATTATATTCTCTATATGAATTCATATGTTCAACAATAGTAACCAATTGAGGAAGACAAATATTAGAAGTTGGATAATAAGAACCAGGAAGCAAACAAGTTGCTTAAAAAAAAAAAAAAATCGTTGCTTTATTTGCTTGTATAGTTTATATAACTAATGTTGTGCATTGTGGTCAAAGCATGACGTAGTCATGCTTTGATTAAAAAATATATATATATTGTGATCTATTTCAAAAATAAAATAAAATGTTGTGGTTATGCACTATTTGACTAAAAATTATTTTTCTTAGAAAAATGGTTTAAATTTAATTGAACTGGTTTACCAAATCGAGTTGAGCTAGTTTATTGAATTGAATTGGGTTGGGTTACTAAATTAAGGTAGGTTGGGTTCGCAAATCAGCTGAGTTGGGTTATCAAATCGAGATGGGTTGGGTTACTGAATCGAACTGAGTTGGGTTTTTATTTGAATTGAGTTGGGCTGAGTTTATAATTTTTTAACTTGAATCTCGCTCAATCCGCAGTCTTGTATGGGTTATAACCCAACCCAGTATTGTAACAAATGGGTTGGACTGAATTGGATTATTATTGAATTGAGCTGGGTTGTAGCCCGACAAACCCAACCCAAATAACATGTTGAAATTTACTATTATAAAATTCAACTTTAAAGTTTCACCACTTAAAATTAAATTTTTTTATTGTTGAAACTCAAAAATAAAATAAAGTACGTGAAAGGATATACGAAACAAATTTGAATTTACTATTATAAAATTTAACCTTAAAGTTTCACCACTCAAAAATAAAATATTTTTTTATCGAAACTCAAAAATAAAATAAAGTACGTGTGAAGATGTAAGAAACAAATTTGAATTTAATATTATAAAATTTAACCTTAAAGTTTCACCACTCAAAAATAAAATATTTTTTGTCGAAACTCAAAAATAAAATAAAATACGTGCGAAGATGTAAGAAACAAATTTGAATTTACTATTATAAAATTTAACCTTAAAGTTTAATCACTCAAAAATAAATTTTTTTTTTATCAAAACTCAAAAATAAAATAAAGTACGTGCGAATATGTAGGAAACAAATTTGAATTTACTTATTATGAGAGATGAAAGATGATGAAATGACTATACTTTATGATAAAATGATGTAAAGATAAAAGTTGATGCAGAGATAAAAGATGACGAGATAATGTAGATTATGAGTATAGTGATTAAATAATTATTGTATTATTATTGATTTAAGTTTACGAGAAAATTTAAATTCGAGACTGTCATATTTAAGTGGTAGATCCTGAAACGACACGCTGATAAACTCGAAACGGTGCGTTTGATATCACGCTTCACGCCATTTCCAATCAACGGCCCTGATTTTCTCAGCATCTTACCCCATTTGCATCTCTCCAAGGAAACACAATTCTGAATTCTTTTCTTAATTAATGCACTAATATTTTCCATTTTCAGACACACGCACAGCACACACAAAAATAGTAATAAAAAAAATCACCGTACTAAACAATCATTAACAAATTACTAAATATGACAAATTAGTACTAAACATTCTAATTCCAATTAGGGCTTAGGTTTCAAAAAAAAATTTAAATTAAATTTTTAAATTTTAGTTTCAATTAGGGTTTATGGAAATGGATGCGTTGCATGTGATGAGGCCGTACAGTGATAATCAAACGTTGACGATACGAGTGGACGAGGACGGCGGCGGAGGATTCGAGGCTGATGATATTAGCGGCGGTGGCGGAGACGAGACTATAAGCAGCGCCGATGAGGTTCAAGTGAGCTCGGCAGCTCTGGTGCCAGTGGCATTACCTGTAAATACCGTCGGAAGAGCTCCTCCGTCGAGAACTAGCGAACTCACTATTTCATTCGAAGGCGAAGTCTATGTCTTCCCTGCCGTTACTCCCGAAAAGGTTATATATATGTATGCGTGCGTGTGTGTGCTCGCTCATGTGTATGTATTTGTGCGAGCTTATATATATTATGTGTGTGTATGTCATGTGTGCCAACGTCTGTGTGCATATATGTGTATAGGTATGTATGTATCTGTACATGTATATGTGTGTGCGCTTATGTATGTATCTGTACATGTATATGTGTGTGCGCTTATGTATATATATATATATACACTGACAAACATGTCTATCTGTACGCATGCATGTATGTGTATATCTATTTAAAGTGAATTTAGCTTGAGCTTTTTATTTTTATTTATTTAATTTATTGAAGTTATGTGGTGAAATTTTTGAAAACTTGAAATATATGTGCAAAAACTGGAAATTTCCATTATTTTTTTTTTTTTTGATTTTTGGAAATATGTATGAAATAGGTGCAAGCTGTATTATTGCTTTTGGGAGGTAGGGATGCGCCGGGTAGTAGCATGCCAAGCTCAGAATTTTTGTTACAGCAAAATAATTACAAGGTATTGTTTGCCAAATCTAGGTATTTTCTCGTCTTTACGCTTTTTATTTTCACTCTTAAATTTTTTTCCGGCCTTTTGTATTATGTGTTGCGCTTTCTTTTATTTTTCAATTCTTTTAGTGTAAGAAAGTGACAATTTTATAGAGCTACTAAAAGTTTATGTTTTCCGTACATATGATGTGTTGTAGACAGTAGATGATGATGATATTAAGCGACCAAATATGTCTCGGAGAATTGCATCACTAGTTAGGTTCCGTGAGAAGCGGAAAGAGAGGTGTTTCGACAAGAAGATTCGGTACACCTGTAGAAAAGAAGTTGCGCAGAGGTAAATAAAATACAAAGCAAGATGTCATGATGACATTGCTTTATGCTCCTTACTGTAATATATATTTGTAGGAATCGTCAAATGCGGGCTTGATAGAGTTGTATCTAGAGCTTTCTTATGACATAACCGATTTTGGTATCCATTGTCTCCTAGTTTAAATAGGTGCAAGTTAGAATTGCATTGTCATCTGTGAGAACTCTAAATTTTTCAAATACCAATCATATCGATGTGAGTACAACATGACGGTAATGGGAGCTGTTGTAAACTAACTGCCTAATACTAATCCTTATCTTTGCTGTAATAATTGCCGATGTACTTGGTGATTAACTCTTTCTATCCCTCTCTCTCTGTTTGCACTGTTCATTAGGATGCTCCGCAAAAATGGTCAGTTTGCCTCTTTAAAGGATAGTTGCAAAACATCAGTTGATAATTGGCAATCTGCCGATGGTACTCCTCGTAAAGAACTTGTGTGAGTGCAGAGCTTTCTCATTCAGTTAATATGTATCTACAAACTTCAAAATTTGTGTTGTTCAATATTTCAATCCTGGTTTCCTGTTATATCAAGCATTGCATCATATTGTTTAACAGTGTCATTCATTCCATGTGTTATTATTTTAAATGCTTGTAAAAAATTTCAGTTACCCGAAATCCTGGATCCTAATCCCTTTGATGTTTTCAATTGCATAGATATTGCTAACTTTTTAAATGCTCTCTCACAGGCCATCTAATTTGAAATTTGGTAAAGGTTCCTATTTCATTTACAATAAAAAGATGAATTCTAACTATTCTATGCATGTGAACATATTTCATGTAGAGGAAAAGGAGGGTTAAGGACTGTTCTCTGTTCTCCAGTAGTTCCTCCTATCATCCTTTTTTTGTCCCAAAGCCCCAGTAGTTATTAACTTATGATTATTCTCTTTTGGTTTTTCAAATTCGATGAGGCAAGTAATCTAAACACATTACATATGAGACTGATATCATTTTTGTACAAAATACCGTGGATTTTATGTTTTAGTCCATATTGTTCATAATTTTATCGGTTTGCAGAATTTGATATGCTTATAATTATAGAACATTGTAGACTGTGGATAGAGAGCTAAGCTATCATTCTTTTTATTGGCAATAATATCTTTTGGATGTCTGTTTTTGTTCAGAAGTTCATTATATCTGCTATGTACTAGTCTACATTGTGTAACAGTCATCTTTAGAAATCAACCTTCCCCCTCCCCCCCTCCCCCCCTCCCGCAGGAGTGGGGGGTATTGGTTGTCATCTTTCTTCTTTTGTCTCTCTTATTGTATCTTTTCCTTTTTATGGGTTTTTATATGACTTTCATATTTTATTAGTTTGCGAAGGTGTCATCATTGTGGAGTTAGTGAAAAGTCAACTCCTGCAATGCGTCGAGGGCCGGCAGGTCCAAGAACTCTCTGCAATGCATGTGGACTTATGTGGGCAAACAAGGTAGGTGTGGTTCATCAAGTAGACACCTTTCATTCTTGGAACATAGGAATTAAACATGTGATCATTCAGTGCCTGGAACAGGCAATTCCTTTTTCTACTGAACCAGTTTTGATTTTTATAATTCAAAAACATTGATGCTTGTATCTGAGATCCAAGTGAGTTTCACGAGGGTGTCAAGTAATGTCAACAATTTGTTAGCTAGTGGAGCAGTAGGCTCTATTTCTTCCCAAGAGGCATAATTCTTTTTATCTTAGTTTTGCTGAATATTTGGCAATCTTGGTTTCCTAGAGATGCCAATCGCCTTCCAGGTGGTTTGTGGCATATTTTATTTCTAGTTTTCAGGATAGTTAACTCTACCCAGAAGGCATGGCCTCTGTGTGTGTGTGTGTTCCTTTTCTTTACTTTCTTACTCGAGGAACCCTTTGTTATTTAGATATTGTGTACATCTCTTATCATAAATATGTAGTTCTCCTCCTAGATTGTCAAGGTTCCGTCATTCTTCTGTTATCGTGGACTTTTTTTCATTGGAATGCTTAGCCTGATTCCCGATTCTGTCATTATTACTGCAGCTTTATTCGATTTCTTTACATTTTTTAGCGAACTCCTGTCATCCCTTATTGGGAACCCATTTGGGGAATACAGCCTTAAGATACGCTATAATACTTTGGCAGATTCCCACAGTGCCTTTAAATATTTCGAGTGACAATCAAGTTGGTATGTACAAGTTCAACTTACGGTGGGGCAACTCAATGAAGAAGTAGTGTAGTACAAGTTCAAATTGCTATGGTAAATCAGTTACAATATATGAAGTGTAGTACATTGACTTTTGAAATGTGACGCTGATTTTGGGATGACACAAAATGAGAGAATCTCTCTTTTTTTGGCATAGAGGGAGGGGTTCTTTAATATTTATCTGTTTTGTGCTATCTCCCTTTTCTATGCTATTCACTTCTTATAACACACTTGATTGTGTTGCAGGGAACTCTAAGAGATCTTTCAAAGGGAGGAAGGAATACATTGTTCGACCAAAGCGAGCCAGTACGTTCTTTTAGAAGAAGTCTCTTTCTTAACCCCTTACATGCTATTGCCAATCTAAAGAATGCAGACCCACTCTAGTCTTCTGTGTCTTTCTTTCTTTTTGTTGCAGAAGTCTATCAAGGAGTAAGAATTACATTGAGCCTCCTTCACAAATTTGATGACCTTTAACCCCTTTTGTGGTATCTTTTGAGAGGCAAGTACTTGAGTATTTTATTAACTAACTTCATTTCTGACACTTCTTTGCAATTCAGGAGACTCCTGACATCAAGCCTCCAACCACAGATCGAGAAAATTCTTATCACAACCAAGACAAAGAGGTAACTACTGTACGTTTGTACCTATAAAGCCTTTGTATTGAAGTGATCTTTGCCAGTAATGTTTCTTATTGATTATATGATTAATGCAGCTGTGATGATCTTAGTATAATAATTATTACTTTCCTATTGTCTCCCCATCTTGTGAGGTTGGACGTGACAAACTGGAAATTTTTTCTTCTCAAAAAGAAAAACGGGCACAGAGCATCTATCATGGAAATATACTAATACATGGCAAAATAATAATTTTCATACTTCATAACCATGTGTTAATTTGCCCCGTTAATAATGTGAAGGCTGTTAATGGACACATAAATGTTCTTAATCTCGTTATATTTTTAGAATAAGATGTATAATTATATTTCCAAACTCTCCCCCTTCCCTCCTGCATGTGTACTCTTGTGAAGATTCTCTTAAAAAAATATTTATTTATCTTATAAAAGATAATGGTTATATCTTTTACTGATGAATAGGGAAGTATGGATGAGATGAAGCCTGTATTGACGGAATCTGGAAGTCCCTCAATGAGACCAGCTGAGCAGGTGGTAGGCTCTTTAGTTGACCAAATAATATGTTTAGTGTGTCGACTTTTTTCCCTTTCTTTTTCCTTTTCGTGTTTTGAGCAGATATGTCACTGCAGTTCGTGCTTACTTTAAGTCAGTTGACTTCTGGCCCTGAGCAATGTAAATGCACCTAACCATCCTCCCCCTTGGAGCGGAAAATTAAGAGACGAAAAGAAAAAATAATCATGAGTGCTGCAATGTTCTCTCACCGTTGTGCCAGTACTAGATAAGCGGAGAATGGGTTGAAGAAATTGGTGTTGGTAATTTGCTATGATTTATGGATTGAAACCAATGGTACCAGTAATATCAAGCATATTTAATTGTGCTTTCTGTGGATTCAGTTGAGATGATGGTGTTTCGCTGTAAGAATGACATTCTTTGCCAGATGATCTTATCTATTGTGTCTGATCGTCATATTTACTTGCTTTCAGGACCTAGTTGAATCTGCTGAAGGTCTCGGGGATGATTCATCTATGGGACTTGGGAATTCTTCTGTCAACCTTGATGAGCAGGTAAATCGTATAGAGTTCTCACATCTTGAGTTTCCTGTGTGCTCTAACCAACTATACTTGCTGATTGGCTCACATTGCAAGTAATTAAAAGTCCATCTCATTTCTTGTTTATGATTACCAGGAGACACTCGATGAACTCGCTAATGCTTCAGGAACAGAATTTGAGATCCCAGAAAACTTCGATGAGCAGGTTTGTCTTTCTAACACTTGAGACCCTAAAACGGGCATATACCGCTTTTTAGTATTCAAAGCCTTAAGTTGCCCTTCTGGCTTAAGATTAATGATGTACAGGTTGATGTTGATTCACATATGGGTACTGACTGGCCAGGGACATGAGTCATGGTTTCCTCTTGATCAAGGGTCGGCGCATCGCTACCTTCTAGCTTCAGATATGTAAAGATGTTGATGTTGATAGTGACAAGAATAGCCTGTGTATTTGAAGAGAGCTGCAGAACAATTTTTTTTTTTTGTTTCTTTTGGGGCTGGTATATGACTCGCAACATGGTGGATGTGGATCCCACCAATATAAAGAGCCTTTCACTAAGCCCAAACATTTTCACCGGATAGATAATCTGGACGTTCTAACTGTCAGGATCCAGGTCTCGAGGTATGGTTGGAATGTAACTTTTGTTTATAGTTCAACTCTGATCGTAGCTTGATGGCGAAAAAGAAACGAAAGGAGAAAAGTTATCTGCATCATCGCGTTGTTTTGTTTCCTTTCTTCATTTTTCAAGTTTGGCGATCAAATGAACTCAAATTGTGAGTATTAGATTAAGCGTGTAGGCAATACATTTTTCATGGCGACTTCATTAGTTTTGTTTTTGGTTTGTTTCGACTCATTATCATAAGAGACTCAACTAGGTTGAGTGGCTCGCACAAGTTGCTATTAGCTCGGTAGGATAAATTAAAAATCTCTGGTAAAATGCTGGTCTGTTATGCAAGTTCACACCCATCTCGACCCAATTGAATGAGCTATCCTTGCGTGGATAATCTCACCCCTTATACTTAGGTCTGTTGATAGTTTTACCATGCGCAAACATCAGAATTCAGAATTCAGAATTCAGCGTCAGAATATTTTGACTAGTGTTTTTTTATTTTTGAATGACATAGAGAAGAACTCAGTAGGTGAAATTTCACTGAATCTTTCAACGAAACTTGATCACCAACTAATAAATTTCTGAGTGTAACAGTATATTTTTACATATACTAGATTAGTCAAAAATTGAATTTCAAAATAGTAGAGTGTTCACCCGTGACCTCACAAGAGTAATTTCACCCTACTACCGTTGGATTAAAAAACTATGCCATTGGAGGTAACAAGCGTTTTTCTTGAGCATGCATTACACGAAAATTATGTAAGCAGTGAAGGACGCCAGGACAACAATAAAGCTATCTTAGGTCATCCTCAATGGAGGCTCTAAATTGCTAAGGAGCTCTAAATTAGAGCCCCTTAGCAATTTAGAGCCTCATATAGAGCCCCAAGTGCTCTAAAGAAAATTCATCCCCAATGAGGGACTCTATAAAATTGGGGCTCTATATTGTGTTAAATTTAATTTTTCAAACTAATTTGAATATATGTTATTTTTTCTCCTGTGTTAATTTTCTTTTGATAAATTATTATCGTCATAATCGTAACTTTTTTTTACGAACATTTGGACAAAAAAATTATTTAGTTCTGACAACGGTAAAAATTATTGAATTATGATGACGTTTAATTACGTTCGATTTGTATTTTTTAATTTTATGATATTCCCTTTTGTGAATTGTATTTAAAAATTTGAATTTCAAAAAAATTAAAATTTATCCCAACTCTTCCATCAATATTTTTCATACCTTCCAAAAAAATAATACGATAGTTAATAACTAATTTAAACAAATATTGATATTAAATATGCTGAATAATAATTACAAATAATTCATAGTTTTTTTACAAATTTATCAAAACTATTAAAATTAAATTAAAAAAAAAATACAAAACCCTACATATAAAAAGAACCCCTTCCGCACCCCACCCCACCCCACCCCATCTGCTGACTCCTCCATTCTTTGCTTCAGCCGTCGCCCACCCCACCCCGTTGCACCCACCCGCACGCCCACCTCCCCGCCACCCCGTCCCATCCCACACGCCTACCCACCCTCCTTGCTGCCTCTTCCATTTTTTTTTTCAAATCCACAGCGCCACCCCACCCCACCGCTGCCTCCATTTTTTTTCCAGATTCGCGACGCCACCCCACCCCACACGCTCACCCACCCCGCTACACCACCTCCAATGGGCAATTTTTGTTGAACAAAATAGAGCCCAAACTCTATTTTTGGTGAAATCTGTTAAATTTTACACAAAAATAACAATTTGGGACTCTATAGTAACTATTGGTGTTACTTTTTTGCTTCAAAAGGCTCTATATTTACAAAAAAATTATAATCATTGTGTTTTAGAGCACTCCATTGAGCTTGCCCTTAATGACTTACATCCAAGAGTTAACAATGACAACATAGGCACAACTTTTGCACACTAAGAAAAATGCTCTTCAAACGTATCATCATATGGAGCATTGATTGATAGATTTGGGCAAAAATACAGAGCTTTCAAAATAACAGTGCCATAATACTATACAGAAGCCTTTTTAATTAATCATGTCACTAGCTGAATTTTCTCTACGGTATCGCAAAGTGTAGCACCACAAAAACATAAGAAAGAGAGGGCACATCGATCATTCACCGACCTTGAGGATACAAGCAGCTACAGTATACTAGCTACTCGTACGAGAACAAAAAGTATAGCCACACCCGGAGAGGGTGGGAGCAGTCTCTCCTTTTATTTTCTTTTTTTCTGGTGGAGCTTTTAAAAGAAATCAATCCTTAATCAAAACTATATCAAAAGAAGAAAAAAAATTGGAAGGAGAAACGATGGTTAATATTACTCGCATCTTTCTGTCAGAAAAGAATAGTAGCCCTCCATAACACCAGATCCTGGAAATGGAACTCCAGATGTCTTGAGAGGGTGCCAGATAGAGAGTAATCAAATGAATATACGTCATTGATTGACTTGGTTCCATGCACTCTTTTAGCCTACATATCAACAGTCGGATAATGACCCGCTAGGCGTCCACTTCCATTAGAATCTGGAATACCAAACATTGGCGATTGTAGCTCCCCAGAATGAGATGACTTGCGGGATTTAGGGTTTTTAGGGGAAGCAGTGTAGGACTCTGTTGAACCACTGCTCGTATACGAAGATGACGTGGGAAGACCATGGATCTTTGGCAGGCCAGTTGGATCAGTACTCAAGCTGTATCCCCTCTCAACTGATTCTGCTTCGAGTGGCAATTCATCCAATGTCTACGTACAAAAGATAACCAGATAATGAAATTGACAGAAAAATCTTCTTGCATCTTAGCCACAACCATGTGCACCGTATTTACAGCTAGAATTGAAAATTGCACAAGAAAAGGAAGAAAGAGCTAAATAGGCAAAGGAAAGGAAGATTGTAAATATAACTTAAGATCACCACAAACTCACCCGGAAAGCCTGCTGAAGAACACGAAGTGTCTCCCGAGTACGCTTTCTCTTCATGGCCACCTCATCAGGTTCCTGCAACATCTCTTCAAACAAGTTGTCCCTGCTCCAAACATATGGTGGTTGGGAGAGAAAATACATAAGCATCAGACCCCAAGTAAACAGATATCTATAATGATTGCAGCATGCAAAGAGGTAGAGCCGTGTTTTAAAAAAAAAAAAAAATTGTAATCAGAATCACTCTCTCCAAAAAAAAAAAAATTATAATCAGAATCACACTCTCCAGTTCTAGGCATCTGTCATTGCACAGAGAAATACCGAAATCGCACAAGCCCCATTTACCTATAAAGCTTTTTAATGAACACATTGTGTAGCTCTCTTTTGGTATGGTTCACCTGAAATGGATGATGACATTCAAAGAGTTAGTCAGGTTTATTAATAACCAAATGCAAACAAATGGCACAAAAACACCTTCACTTAATGATGTAAGCATCAACAAAGATAGAAAATTAAAATCACAGTTTTTAATCGTGAAATGTCTCCTATCACTTTCTAATACATATCACGCCAGTTTGATTTTCAGACCAACCACCAGACAGGCTCTTCACATCTTTTCTTTAATACGTTGTTTTTATTAAATACGACAGGCTCCTCACATCTTTTCCCAGCCTTTAAAGCTCAAGACAGAATATAAACAGTAAATATGACATATGAATAACTTAGTGACTTTATACTCTAATTGCGTTTAAGAAGGCTCAGTGAAAGATCAAAATGATAAACAAGGAGATATCCATCAAAAGTCCAAATACAAATAAAATCACGCAACCACACCAAGCCCCACCCGATTCCCATAAATGAAAAAGGGAAAGTTATAGACAGTGTTAAAATACCAGGAAATGCATGATTGCTTTAGGTACAGAATCCTCAATGTTCTTTCTGACAATATCATAGTATGACCTTAACAACAGTTTCGTAACGGCAATTTCAATAGCCTCCTGATCTGAATGGGTCTCTGGGGGCCTCAAGACACTCGGGGGCTTCAGATTAATCATAAAGAAAATTTGTTAAGACTGTCATAAGAAAGTCATACAGAAGCTGAACCACTAAATTGATTGAGGTCGGGGGAAAAAAAAAAGACCTCCTGCATCTACCTCTCTCAGATGAATCATTGACAAGGCATGCTCCATGCTCTGAACAGGTTCACTGAATATGTTCTGAACAGGTTCACTGAATGGCTTGCTTGTTGAGTTCTCCTTAATACCCATGCGGCTATCAGATCCACCAAAAATAGATGATATCCCCCAAGTAGAAGCAGTATTGGCCCCAGACTTTTTCGATAAATCAGTATTATTACCTGATTAACAGAAAGACATCGTAAAGTTAGGGCTTTCATGAGCGTACACTTGACATTTCATAGATAACCATGGGTAGTTAATACATTCATGGTAACAACAACTGAAATTGAACCACTCTAGCACTTAGTATTTGCTTATCATGTCGAAAGACATGATTGATTAATGACTTCTTAGAAACAGAATATTTCCACCATATAAATAGTATGCATTCGATAGTACATATTCGCTTCCAAGTAGAAACTTACCAGCTGTTGTGGCTTTCTCACCATCCACAGCAAGCCGAACATTCTATTCAGACAAAACAGTAACAAAAGCAATTAGCTTTCTGAATGCAAAATTGTAAGCAAATAATGTCTCAAAAATCTACTACATAACTGCAACTTAGAATAAGGATGGCTCCCCAAAACAAAGAGTTGCTAATCAAACAAAGCAGCCTTCACCCCAGTGTTGAACCTCCCCTCTCGTATATTTCCCCTTTAATTCTTTTTTGTATTTAGTTTTATTCTTTTGTGAGGGAGTGGGAGGGCAAGGAACCCAACTCAAGATACAGATGGAGGCGTATAGAGACCTACCTGCTCGGGAACAATTCCATTCACGGGTCTAGCAAGAATAGCACGAGATTTTGAACTTCTCTCAGATGCTGATGATTTATCAGAATCAAGAGAGTCCTGATTTATCACCGATAATCAATGTTAGTCTATAAGGGCCTGAAGTAATCGGAACAATGTAGACAAATCAAACTATAGACCACAATAGTGTTTGGATATACCTTCCTGGGAATGGGAGTGGCTACTCTTGTAGACTTGATCTGTTGTAGTGCCATCTCTACTGCTTTACTCCCACCAACGAAGTTTGGATGTGAAGTGTTTATATAGTCCATCTAAAGATAGTAATAGCAATTACTAACTGCAGCAATTAAGAATCTTGATAAACTTATATATTTAAACAACAAGAGAGTGCCCGGGAAAAGGATACTAGTAGAGCAAGAAGCATTGAACAATTTGCAGTTTAATAAACCATCCAGGAGTTTTGTCTTTCCAGCATAAGGGGATGTGGACTGCATAAAGGGGCAAGAGACTACCAACAAGCATTATTCAAATGCAATTATCTTTCTTTCTATTTCACAATTTTAACTCTGAAAAGATAGTTTTTGCTATATAAAAATGAATTATAAGCTCATGTGAGCCATGAAGAAACAAAACTTGGCGGCATAACACTTTGCCATAATTAAGGAGGGAAAACATAGAAGAGAAGAATTAGAAGAAGAAACTGATGATGGATTAAGTGTATCTAGGGATGTGAAAATATCTAAATAAAGAAAGATTTAGGACATTCATGAGAAGGTTAAAAGAAGAAAAGGCAAATTGAGAATAAAAGGAACAGCTCAAAAGTTTCTTGTTCTTGAGCAACATCACTAGGGGACAGGAAAACCAATCAGAAAAATTTTGGTGTACATTCCTCATGCACGAATATAGCGTCAAATGTGCTATGGGAGTAGCAGCAGTAAAGAATCTTTGACAATTTTCATATACCTCCATTTCAATAATGTGTCCAATCATAGTCTCCGATGGTTCAAGGCCTTCTCGCAAAAAGTTCCCAATAACCTCATCCATGCGCTTCCGAAGTACAGGAAAGCGCTGTAATTCATTAACCATGCACCGGTGGCTCATCTACAACAAAAGACGTATATTAATACTGAGATGCAACACCATCAGACTTGCAAATAACAGTATGTATAGGCACACTACCTTCATTAGCTCATCATAAATAAATCTCGCACATTGAAGACTAGGATCCAACAAACGAGCCATTTGTCTTCGAATAAGAACTTCAAATGGGACCTATATATTTCGATTTCAGATTTGCATGATGAAGCAGAATTGTAATACATTAAGCAGTCTTATGAAAGGAATTTAACTTATATCTAGACAACAAAAACATAAGTAAAGGAAGAAAACACAGTGATAATTATTGAAGACCTAAATTGCGGAACTTACTTCTGGTACAAATAACGCAGATTTAGGACCGGTTGCATTTTGAATGGCGGTTCTGATGTCATCATCAGTTAAATCTTCACAGGGGTCCACCTCCTGCAAAAGAAATCAGATCTAATTAAATTTAGCAGGAAATAACCAAGCTCAATAAATAACAGCCAGTAGCGGACACAAAATAAGCATCTCACTCAATGGTCAGCAATATAAAAATAGTGCTAAATCAAAGATATATCATTCAAGTTCAGTTACGGACACACAATATGGTTTTTCTTCTCTTCTTTTCTTTTGACTTCTTTTAAGGACATTAATAATTGGGTAACATTGACATTGACAATTAGAAAACTTAGAGCAAGCAAATAGATTTTCTTCAAATCTCAGTCATTCTGTAATAAGATTCTATGGTTTTCTCAGCCCTTCTACCTACTCAACTACATAAGAGTTCCGAAACTATTACTTTTCTCGCCCCCCCCCCCCCCCCCCTTCCCCCCCCCTTTCCTTCTCTCTCTTCTTTAGTTTCATGGGATCGCCAATATGATGTAGAAGATATTGGAATTTAAAATTTAAATTATCTATTTGGACAATGTTATAGATGCTTCACAAACAAATGGAAGCTTCAATATATGATGTGAATAAGCAGGCAATCCAGAAACTTCATAGCAAGAGAACGCACCTCCAAACTCTTCACAAATATATTCTGAAAAATGTAATGTATTCGTGCTCCACCAGACAACTCAGAAGTTGACATTTCTTCATTTTTCCCCTCTATCATAGATGAGAATGCTGTTCACAAGAAATAAATAGCACTACAGTCAGCACTAGATGAACATATGTGAAAGCGCACAGCATGGCGCATCACAGTGTGTCATACAAGAAATTGGATCAGTCTAATACCTTCAGAGTACTTTGAGAGGATGTTCAATAGTAGTGCTCCCTGACCGGCCTATGTTGTGTTAAGAAGATAGAAAGACAGATGAATTCATCAACAATAGAAATAATCAAAGTTTGGTCTGAATATCTAAGCATATTACCAGCTCAAAAAAGGTAATTAAGCAAAAGGTGTCAGACATTGAAGAGTTCAATATTCAGCAAGGCACTTAGAATGATAAAACTCGTAAACAAAATGAGAAAGGTGTATATATTAATTATGACTCTTCATGTTTATCAGCAGATGCCATTAGGCAAATTAGTATATTCCACAAATACATAAGGAAAATCCATGTCTAATTGACTGAAGATGACCATCCAATAAATTCAGCAATGACTTTGACCATAATTCAAAGACAAGTTCGTTAGGAAAACAGAATCTACCCTTGATTCGGTAATTTCTCCAAAGCTAGCATGCTCCTTTGCAACAGAAACCAGTGCAGAGCTAATGCGTGACTTCAATCCAGGAAGAACTGTCTTGATATGTTGCACTAGAATCTGTAAAAAGACAGTGAGCGAACTTACGTGAGTTAACAAGAATATTGTCTTCGCAAGACACAGTTATTGACAGTGTATTAAAAGGCAACGCCTAGGCGCGCCTAGGCACTGAGGCGCACCCTCAGCGCCTAAGGTGCGCCTTGTTGTGCCTCGCCTCAGCACAGTGGCAAAGTTACCACCGTGGGGCTTTCGCATGCAAGTTTGTCTCTAAATTTGTAATGTAATGCTTTTTTATGAATATATATATCTTTGAGATATTTTGGTTAAAGTATTATCAAATTAAAGTTTCTATCTTACATAATCTTTGATTTCATAGCTTATTTTCATAATATAGAATGCGCCTCACTTCGCTAAGGAGCGTGCCTTGGCCTTGCGCCTAGGCCCTAGGACCCCCTAGCCCCTCAATGCGCCTAACGCCTTTTTATACATTGTATTGACCCTAACGGAACCCTTGCTTGTTATGTCAAATATGTGTTGCAGACACCTATAGAGGAACATGATTATGCATATAAATAGCACAAACCTACGAGCATCATGTACTTAGAATACGTGAATGAAATGGAAGCATTGGTCAGGCAAGCATCTACATGAATAGGAATTGCCTCAAATAGATTAACAGACATACTTAGCAGGACCAGCCACTTTTAGCTACAATATGTGAAAGATCATTAAGACTGAAACTTTCACCCGATACCTGGTTTAATTTCTTTGCCAACTGAGGGACTCCACAACGATCAGCAAGATCACTATAGACCTAAATTAGGAAAAGGTATATTATTAAAGAGAATGTTAAGCAATAAAAGGTGACACATGGACTAATCACACAGTGGGAAGACATACTGGACGGCTACGAAAGAACTTCTCCTCAGCTATGAGTGCATCCTTAATACTCCGGTTCATTAAGATGTCCTGTTCAATTATAACCACCATTCACAAAAGATATAACAAAAATAAAAAGAGCAAGTTAGAAAACCCAGTATAGTTGTATATTTTTACAACATCAATTTACCAGCAGTTGCAAATTCTCTTTCCTAGATGCAATAATGTGCAAAATTTACAGCACCGCTAAATCTAATAGTCTTTCACTGTCTCTCTGAACACCACAAATTCATTTTTCTTATGTAGAACTTAAACGAAATTTCATTGTTACAGTAAACATTAATTTAAAATTCTATCCCTTATTATTTTTCAAGTGAATAATATGTTCTGTTAGACATTATTCAAAGAAAACCATGAATGAAGAATGCATCAAAAACCCAGAAACAAAATACATGAAAGAGCGGTAAATGAAAAAAAGATGCAATTGAAGCACAGGTGTCAAGAAAAATTTCTCCAACTCTCTTATTGGATTATGAAGCTGAAGTATTACCTCTTGACTACGATTTACTACACCCACATAACCAAGGCGAAGGGGAATGACTTTCCCAAGCAAAAAATTCCGCGCATCAGTACCCCGGTCCATAATATCCAACTGAAGCAGCAAAAGAGATGTCCAAAGCATGTCAATATAATATAAGAATGGGAACTAAGAAAATCTCTTTTAAGGCATTAATATTGCTGAAAAACTCGTGTTCAAGAAGATGCACCTTTGTGATTACACCTATAGTTCGGTAACCTGCATATAAAACATTTAACTATGAGTAACAAAGTCCGGTAGCTATTAACTTTTTGCATATGCTAGAATTCAAATTGTGCAACTCATGGAGACTAATCAAAGGGGCAGGAACCCACCATCAGGATCTGCCATCCCAGCAATCTGAAGAGCATCTGAGTTTGCTAAATCAGCATTTGCAGGTGTAACAGCTAATATCAAGCAGCTAGGAAGTTTAATGTATGACATAATCATTGTTCTAATCCGTGCTTCAATATCCGAAGGCTGATCACCAACCGGGACTTTTGTTATTCCCGGAAGATCCACTAATGTTATATCAAGAACATTAGGTGAAAAAATCTTCAAACGAATCTGCTTGTCTGAAACACCTTTGTTTGCTCCCGCTTCCCTATCTGTTTCAGCCTACAATTAGTCATACATCCAAGCAAGTTAGCCAATGGGCATATAATGAAAGCTATCAACATTATTGAAATGCAATGGCCCAAGAAACTGGTAAGTAGTGGAAGCTATTGAAATATAGTACTCGTCTTAATTCCCTATCTTCGCAATAAGATGTATTACTAAATTGGCGCCAAAGAGTATGCAACACCTGTCTAAAAACAGCTGAGGTAAGTAGAGTTTCATTAAATGCAACAGCCCTGAGCTCTAAATGAAAGAGCTATTAAGTAGAAATGCGTACTAACGCTATTCAAAGATCCCAAACAACATAGAACAATTATACATATAGATATAGGCATAAAATTGGAAAGTGAGAACACCATTCACAAGAAACAATAAGCAAAGAGTTGTTCCTCTGTAGTCAAGAAGAGTAATAGTGATTCTGATATGCATATGAAAAATCAGTTCAAGATAATGTTACAAACAAATTTTATAACAGAAGAGAATTTTGAAGTACAAATTAAAAAATAATAATAATAATCAGTCAGTTAACAAGCATACTTCAACTTCAATTTAAGGCAAGATATTTCACCACAGTAGTCGTTTCCAAGGTAATTATGTGTTCTTCTTCTTTCACTGCCATAAAATGTAACGACACTATAGAAAACTTAAATAGCAGCTTCATCCAAAAAGAACTCAATCAAGACACCAAAAAAGAAAATGTTCCCTCAGAAATCAGATTGAATGTTTTCAGTCATCCATTATCAGAATTAGCATGGCTGATGTCCATCACAGGGAACATATTCTACTTTGGGAAAATTTATACTATAAAAAAACAATTGTAATATAACCTAGCTAAGTGCATCAAATCAGGTTCGCATTGCCTGAAATCATTTCCAAATTTCTTGAAAATATCTTGAAAAGGAGCAAAATTTTAGATTTATCATAATAGCACCAGATCTTTCACCATTTAGAGCATATATGTTTTGAAAATACTAGACAGTGCTCATGGAACGCATGGAGAACAGACATCAATTATCTAAGATAGGCTTGAAACACAAGAAGGGTGGTGGAGACCAAAATTTGAAGAAACACTTCCACAAAATTAAGCGAAAGGCACTCACAGAGGTGGCACTCTGCACTGCAGTATGAACAATATAAATGTTGCTTGGTGGCAGAAAGTAAAAAACATTAAACAGCAAGTCACTGATATTTTTTCAGTAACCCTTTGTGCAAGCAGATACAGCCTAAAGGTAAAAAACGCCAGTATCGGCAAATGATGCAATGCAAGAGGACCCTCTATTTGACTGACGGACCATGCAATCATAATGATGCTAGACATATTAACAACAGTTAATCAAGACTGTATTTATAACAGTTTTTGAAGTCCATGGCATTCATTATGATGTTACTGCAATACTCAGTAGCATGAACACAAACGAAAAGGTAAAAGTAGTTGGAACATCAAGGATGATATAATGTGTCATACATACGAAGAAATATCTCACAATATATTACTCATAACAATCCGTAGTAATCTTCTACTTGCTTAACAATTTTTATCACCAAGCTTATCTCAACTGATATCCTTCACTAATTAACCAAATTGAGAATGCTAGCATTCCAACCACACCGCTATCTCAGCATTCATTAATAAGTAACAAAGGAAATACGTGGAATTTCCAATACTTTAGCATGACTATCACCGTAGCATACATCTATCATTACTAGAATATCAAATTTCACCAGAATAGAAGTCCAATCTACAGTTTCTAGATATTCTTCTAGCCTTTAGTTCGCACTGGAAAACACACATAAAAATCCTAAATTACTTCAAATTCCGATAGTTTCTCGAGCTTCAAATAACAATAAAAAATCAGAGCCTCGGATATTAGCAGTAATTAAAAATTGTAAATTACTAATTTATTTAACAAATAACCGCGAAAAATTACCTGAATCTCTCTGCGAATTTCATTGAAATCGTAAAATCTCTTGCCAGGAAGGTGCAAGAATTCTCCCCACTCCTCATCGGTCCCATCCGACTTCCGCTTAGTCTGCAGAAGCTGAAGCACAAGCGGCCGTCTTGTACAGATATCGGAACCTCTCGGCAAGAAGTCACGGCCGACTAAAGCCTCCAAGACGCTGGATTTGCCGCTGCTTTGACTACCGACGACCGCCACCTGGGGCAGCTCAATCGTCGACTGGCTCCCGAGCTGCGCGAAGATGTCCTGCAGCTTGTTCACAATCGGTATCACTGAGTGCCCCAACGGCGCCGCATTTGCAGAACTAGAAGTAGTCGAAACTGGCTCTTCCGCCATTGCAAGGTGAAATTGACAAGTATTAGTTTGTGAAGTGTGTGAGACTGAGTTTTGGAGGTGAAGTTGGGAAGGATTAGTGCGTGAACTGTGTGTGAGGTTTTCGGGGAGATCGGGAGAGAGGTGGAAACCCTAGAGAGAGGGCTTTGTGAAGGTCGAGTTTGAATTTTTATTTTAATTTCTTAAAAAATTATTTTTAGAGATAGAGAGAGAGGACGTGAGTAGTGTGTTCTCGTACCGCCCAAGAAATAGAGAGAGAAAAAAAAGAGAGGTAAGTTTACGATGGTTGTGTTTTACATGTTAAGGGTTGTTTGTGTACGTGCGGATTTGATTATTCTTTTATATTTGTGTCTGATTTTTCGTTTTCTTTTCGTGTGGAGAAAGCCAAGCAAATATCTTAGTTAAATATATTACTACACAATTATTAGAGCATCACCAATAAAAACATTATTTATAAAAATATATTATTTTTAATAATTTTTAGAGATCAAGCATTTCCAATGAGAGACACTATTTATAAAAATATACTATTTTTAATAATTTTTAGAGATCGAATTTCTAAAAATTATTAAAAATAGTATATTTTTATAAATAGTATCTCTCATTGGAGATACTCTTAGGAGGGTAGTAGTAGCCCAGTAGGTAACAAACTGTTCAAAATTTGATTGTTTTGTACCTATTGAAAAATTAATTATTGCGCATATTGATTGGTAATTTTATTTTGCAATACTTTGTTAATAAACGTGTTTTAAATCACCTACCAAAATAGTTTTTTTGGCGATGTCTCTCTATATGGACACGGGCCTCGTTAGATTATATAATATTTTATATATGCTGATGTATTTTGGCTTCTACCTCCTTGTAACAAAAAAAAAAAATGGTCATTGAACATAGATATAATATTGAAAAAAATAAACAATGTCATGCAAAGATTATAAAGTTGGGTTAATCAATTTCAGTATATTTTAAATCAGACTCAATCAAATTACAAAGAGGAGATGGGATATAAGTGATCTAATTAATCAAAAGGCTTTCGTTGAACTTGTTTTCTACCACCCAATCAATAGCAAAGCAGGGCAAGTAAGTTCTTATATATATATATATATACTGATTTATGCTAAACTTTTTCTTTGAAGTTTCTTTTACAAAAACCTCATGTGTTAAGATATCTTAAAATGATTATTGCATGTGTAATGATCCTTTGGTGATGTATGTTCAAATTACAGTAGAACATCTTTAAATTAATACTCGATAAATTAATAATATTTTTTAATTAATAAAAATATTCAGTCCCGACTTGAGATCAGTGTAAAAAATTGATAAATTCGATAAAATTATAAGATAATATATTTAAAAAATTTCTTTTGTATTTTATTGACCTGAATATTTCATAAATTAATAATTAGCTAAAAAGTACATAATAAATTGACTACGAGGTTTTCTTAAAATATGAATTAAGAGTAGTTTGTCTTTTGTTGAATTTCAAATCTAGTTGAATTTCATATTTAATTATTTAAAGAGAAAGAATTAAGATAATCTTACAAGAATTAGAATACAAGATTAGAAAAATTAGTTTTCATCATAATCTTTCAAGAACTTTGATACGAGATTAGATAAATTTTGTTCTAATCCTAGTAAATTAAATTTTATCTTCTATTCTCATTACTTATTTTTTCAAATTGGACTAAAAAAATACAAGTCACTTTAAAAAAAAAAAAAAAAAAAGACATCATAATCATAATATGTTTACTATAAAGCCAAAAAAATTAAAAATATCTATATAAATTAATAGTTATTAATTTATCGATAAATTAATATCTCGCTAAATTAATAGATTTTGGTAGTTCTAACGCTATTAATTTAAAGAGGTTCTACTGTATTCAAATTTGAAAACCCACTGCAAATCTACTATAACATACAGGACAATTAATTGTTTATATAAAGAAAAAATCACAAATTAAACGAGGAGCGAAGGAGATAAATTTATTTTGAGTGTTTTTTCTATGAGCAAAGTGATCAGAGTTACTTGTCATTTTCTATCCACACCCTTAATTAAAATGAATTTACAATATTCCTGCTAATATAATGACTTGGAAATTTGTTCTTACAATGTTTTTATTTCTTAAACAATATAGTATAACATGCTATAGAAATCTTCTCAGTCCAAAATCCAAATAGATGGAATTGATCTCAAGATGTTTACACCTTCAACTTTTGACTCTTTTTTCATTTTTCTTATTGATATAATCTTCTAAGCCATCTTTTTTTTTTTTTTTTTTGTGTGGTCATGCTTCTAAGCCATTTCTCATTTGTTAAGAAATCACACTCAGTAATTCAATCTAAACAAAATTAGAACTATCATTTTTGGAAGGTTAAGTCCATGAATAAATTATAGCGATAACATTCGAGACCCAAAAAAGAGTAGAGCAAATTTCTCTAATATTTTTAGATATATTTTTTGAAATGTCAACCCTTCTCTTCCAAATATTAATTTGCATATTTCTTCTAGAATTTTATGTTCCACTTATACCCCCATTTGGCATGATAAGCGTTAGTTTGAATGCGCACTATATCATATATAAGTAAACATGTTAATTGATTTTTTCGTCTGATTATCCAATCATTAGATCATATTCTTTGAATTTAAATAAGCAATCTCAATTATGCAAAATTATAAAAATACTCTTCAAAATTACAAAAATACTATAATTGCATTGGACTGCCGAAGTAAAGAAAAATCTATAGAACGTATATATTGTTTTTCTTTTTCTTTTTCACCATTCATTTTCTGTTTTTTTTTTTAACCCTTCATGTCCCTTTTTTTTGTCGAATACCCTTCATGTTCCATTCTTTTTTTAGTCTTTTTTTTGGTCAATTACTTTTGGTGTAAACTTATTTTTTTGGTCAAACTTTTGGTCTTAACCTTTTTTTTTGTCCATTTTTTTTTTCTCGAAACTTGAAGCGCATATTCCTGGGCATATACAACTTGTTTGGATTGGAATTTTTAAATAAAAGAAAAGAAAGGATGGAGAGGGAATAATAAATACCCCTTCTTATTTGGATTAGAATTTTAAAGGTGAAAAATGTTATAATGGGGTTCCAAAACCCTTTTATTTTTTTTAATTGAAAGAATTTTACAATTATTCTAATTTACAATTTTTTGAAGGAAAAAGAAAGGATAAAGACAAAAAGTCTTTATTGTCCTTAATTTTATTTTTATTGTTTTTATTACACCTTAAATTCTACATTATTTCAAAAGACACTTAAGTAATTTTTCATTTAAAATTGACATTTACTTCTCCAATTTAAACAAAGGAATCTAAAATATATATATATTTTTTCTATTATCATTTTATTACAATACAAACAAGGGAATAACTTTCATTTCATTTCCTTTATTTTTTTTTCTCTAATTTCCTTTCATTTCCATTCTTTTGTGCAATCCAAACACTATGATAGTGAGAAATGACAAAACGAAGTCAACCACACTCTACGCCCCGGAACCTGCACAACGATTAGTTAAACCATTAGCTCCAATGCACCTCACCGCAGCTTATCATTTCCCTCACCTATCCACATCTACACCTCTTTCTATATATAAACACCAGAGGCTTTGTAAAGCCCAAATTCTTTCCATTTTCGTCTCTAGAACTTTCTCTCTCTAGGTTTCAAACAAACACCATGCCTCGCCGCAGCTCCAGTGGTAAGTCTTCTCCGAAGTCTTCTCCGATCTATCTGAACAACGTTTGAGCTTTTCGAAGTATTTCTTTATTAGAAAAAGGACGAAAATATTCAAAATTTTAATGTTTATTTTAATGAATCTTGTATGCAAGAGCTGAAATATATTGCTTATCGATGGAGTTTGGTGAATATTAAGTGGAAATGCTGTGGCTTTTGGTATTCTTAGTCGCATATCTGCTTTCAGCTGGTTTCTGTGTTCTTAGGTTATAAATTTTCGAATTTTCATGTTTATTTTAATTAATCTAGTATGAAAAAGCTGAAATATATTGTTTATCGATTGAGTTTGGTGAATATTAAGTGGAAATGCTGCATTTCTGTTTTCTGGGGTTTTGAATATCTGCTTGATTGAGTATTTGTTCACCAAAAAAATTTCTTTTTGGGTAAATAAAGATAAAAAAAATTAATCTTTTATTTTTTAGACCCCAATATGAATATCATGTTAGTTACTTAGTTTGGGATGTAGCATGTAAAGATCAAATTTTTTGAGTGTATTTGCTGTGCTTAAATTGTGGTCTATTGGGAATTTTGTCGGATTTTTAGGGTGTAGAGTTAATTAATACCAGTTATGTGTACGGTTATAAGGTGAGCTGATGAACTAACCTAAGTAGGTATGATTGAGATTTAATATTAAGTCAATGATAGGTGGTCTCTGAAAGTGAGTCGTGAAATTGATTTGTGAGTTAGGTATGTAATAGAGTTTTTTTGTTTCCTCATTTTCTGAGTATGGTTGAGTTGGATGCTTTCTCGGTCAAATGAGGTTATGTTTTGTATGGGTAGCTTGGGTCTTGATCACATTTGTGGACAATGTATAAAAAACATTAAAATAATATCAAAGACATGACATTGAGTTAGGTCATTCGCAAGAATGACAGTTGAGCGATTATTTCGGGATGTATTTGGACATGTCCTCCTTGGCAAAATTAATATTTTTGGGGCTATGTTCCAAATATCAGGCTTTGCTGGATTATAATCCAGCTAGGCCATTGCTTACTTATTTCGGGTTGTGACAGGTTTTTAGGAACTAGGATAACAAACTTATTTTCATCTTTTTATCTATGGTTTTCCTACTTTACATATCTTGCATACTTCCAATTAACTAGCACATTCAGCAATGCTGCCCGCGCATTGCTGGAAGCTTGGGCCAATAGTGCATGCAGTTTGCCTCATGCCCCTCTCATATGGTAATCATTACTTATTGGGAAGTAGCCTTTTTTATAAGATGGGTTTTCACTTCAATGCTGGCAAATTATTTGCTGTATTGTGTGAGTTTTGTTTAGTGTCTATACACTTGCCTAATTTCTATTGTGTTCGCCCATTTTTGTTATGTTAAACACATAGTAGTTGTTCTCTTCTGCTATCAATTTCTTATGCTATTCGGGATTCTCTTACAGGAAGACCTGCTCCTCGTCCAGCTGCTCGCCCTGCTCCAGCTCGCAATCCCCCTCCTCAACCAGGTACCAGTTTTTGGCATCCGCAGATACATATAAAAATAGGCCTTACAAAGCAGTTCTCATATTTAATCATTATTATTCACATCTCGTAGTTGTATCTGGTTGAATACTAGTTTGTCTGGTTTTCATTTTGGTCTTTGGATGGTTTAGTTTTAGTTTGTTGCACCTCATGGTTATGTTTTCTCTAATTCTGCAGTCAACCATGCTCCTCCTCCAGCTCCTGTTCAAGGTAGAAGTGGTGGATCAATGCTTGGAGGCATAGGTTCAACCATAGCTCAAGGTGCGTGAATATATATCGATTTACCCGACACTTCCTTGTGTGTATTATAGCAAATTTATTCTTGATTTGCTAAAATTGTGATCTGGTCTGAATGTCTCTTTTGTTTTGCTTCCACAGGCATGGCTTTCGGGACTGGAAGTGCAGTGGCACACAGGGCTGTGGATGCTGTTATGGGTCCTCGCACCATTCAACACGAACATGTTACTTCTGAAGCACCTGCTGCTGCTTCTGCTCCTACCATGAACACCATGGGAGGAGCTGATGCATGCAGTAATCAGTCAAAGTCATTCCAAGATGTATGGTTTCTCTTCTGATTCTACATGTTTCTCTTTTGCAAGGATAATTTTTTCTTTTCCAATCAAACATATCGTGTATTCATTTCTTTTCAGTCAAATTGTTGGGGGAATTTTTCTTGCTAAAAAATGGGTGGAAACCCATGTTTCATGTCAGCATTTCACATGTGGTTTTAATCCATGAAGTCCATTGTAAGATGCCTTACAGGTTTTACGTCAGCTTTCACATATGATTTAAATTAATGAATTTCATTTAAGATTGTCTTTTACTTCCCATTTCTCGGGAAAAAAAAAAAGATTGTCTTTTACTTCTCTGTTATCTGCCCAATACATTTTTTTTTTCGTGTACGATAATGGTTGGATGGTCCTAGTGTACAATGAAAATTTGCTTTCTCGAATGATCTATGCCTCTTTTCCTCATATCAACTTTCATACAGGGCGAAAAGAAAATATATTCTGTTGGTGCATCATTGGTAGAGCGTTTATGCATTTAAGTATTGTGTTCATACAAGCGGCTAACATTGCACGTGGAAGTTTAAGCTCTATTATTCTCTAATTTATGTTCCTCCTGGTTGCTATTTGTGTATTCAAGTTAAAGTGACTTATGGTAAATTAGATTTTCTTTTGAATGACTTTGTTGCCTCTTGTTTTCTTGCAGTGCCTGAACAGCTATGGCAATGACATCAGCAAGTGCCAATTCTACATGGATATGTTGTCCGAGTGCCGAAGAAACTCAGGTTCAATGTTGGGTGCCTAAGTTTGTTGCTTGAGGACAAATCTCTGAGAAATTATTATTCATGTTTGAATTACCATTAAGGAATGTTATCAAACTTTTATTGAGGATGCTAGTGTTTGCCTTGTGCAACATTGCTACGGCTGAACCATTCTTATGAATACATCTCTTTGAATAATGTCAATGTCTCAATGATGTGAATGTTATATGAACATTCTATTTTGTTTGCATGAGATGGATGCATGTTTTGGTAATCCGTTTATGTAGTCCAAGCGATTGCCTGCTGCCTCCTGGTCCCCCATAGTTTTTATCTGGATTCTGTAGGGCATAGTGATGTTAGTCATAGTTCTGAGCTGTCACAGTAAAATCTGGATTGACAAATGTGCACTAAATATATGTATTAGCGAGAACTAGTATACAAGTGATCTCTAAAAGAGCTTTAAGATTTGGAAGTCTAGAAATGTCAACTAAGGCTTGCACTAGTTTGCTGGCTAAGGCAAACATCACTGCTCCACTAGGTCTTCAGATTATGACTGAACCTGAACCTGAACCTCCTTAGTAGCTCAAGATATTGCTGAACGCTGATGCGATAGGATATGATTTAGTTATTGCGAGCCAGCAGGCTGAATGGTTTAAAAGAGGAGAACAGACGGGAACTCAGCCTGTAAGAAGGTGCTGGAGAATAGAGATACATTATAGGAAACCTTATTGGATTGCATGGGATGGATCATGTGGTGTTGAAAGTAGCTGGCATGATTGAAAGAACAAGAATTTATGCGACAAGATGGTGTGCTATTGTCCATTTCCCAGTCTGTAGCATGCAATGGTTTCATCTAGTATCATTGAAGAGGTTGAAAAAACTGCGTAATCATAGAATACGACCCAAATTGAAACGTAACGCCTTATTAGAAACTCTGCGATTCTTGTTTTACATTTTCGCTTATGATGTGTTATGACTTTCTACTGCATCGTTGATTTGGGTATTTGATTTTCTCATGTTTGTAGAAGTTGTGCCTCTAGGAATGACTGACGACTTATGTGGGAGAAAATGTTAGAGAGTAGTTATGTACATTAGCGTTTCGTAAGAATTGGTGCAAGTGAACATCTCATAGTTGGGTGACAATGCAAGCTTATCATGCAAGTGGTGGATGGGTAAAATGTATTTAACAAAATCACATCAAACCAAAGCCAAATTAAGTTTGTTCTGTTACATGGGGTTGACTAGATTAAACACTTTTAATGTGTCATCAAATACGCGTTGAATTAAGCTTCATACATGTAGAAGGGGTCGAGCTTAAAAAGACTTATTTAGAGGAAACTTTTTTTGAAACGTTACAGGACAGTTGGCTCGGATATTTCAAAAGGTCAAGGGTTCCTCAAAGAGAGTTAAAAGTCACATCTCGTGACAGCTAAATGGTCTGATCATTGAAGTGTAGATTTTAGCTTCTCAGCATTTCCAGGCATCACATTTCTTGGTCAATCACCAATGAGTAATATGACGAAGTCAACCAAAATCTAATAAACAAAATTTCATGGATTTAGCAGGCCATGTCAAATTTCAATAGTTGAAACAGACTGATCCATAACATCTGATGATGTTTACATAATAGTGCCTCTTACAGATGCCTTAAAACAGCAAAAATTCCCATGCCTACGAGTGCAATTTTTTTTCAAAACATTTGGGACGTTCAACGTTCCAAACGCATAAGTAGAGTTCACCCGTTAAGTATATAAGGACCGTTGGTCCCCTAAGAGAGACCAACTATCGCAAAGTCTTTATTTACAATTTTCCATAATTATGATTTTCATCATAATCTACCTTTGAGAAAGCTGGTGCATAGTTTTTTCCATGCCTCTCTATCTGGCTCTCGACCCTCCAGGTTAGTCTTTGCCTCATCAGCAATAGATTCCTGCATGGATATAAATAATAGTCAATCAAGGCAATTTTCATAGTAAATCATGGGCTACTGAGTTCAAACGGCAATCAAATATTATAGTATATGTCTAATGGATTGGAATGTAGGAATGAAACCGAACTAAGCCTTATCTCACTAGGATTAGATACAGTAAATGTACCTCAATGATATCGCGTTGGAGCAGACGGTTGATCAAGTGGAGAAGAATGTCCTTAGTATACTCAGGGTGACCTTGAATGCCCATGATGTGATCACCATACCTGAACATTTCGATCCCGGTTTTGTCAGACCATGCTATCACCTCTGCTTTTGGTGGAAGTTCCCACACCTGGCTTGTAACATAATGTCAAATTTGTTAATGATTAGTTAATGATACCATATGTGGGAGAAAAAAAGATATTACGTCACATCTCGAGTCCCGAACTCTAAAATTTATTTGTATTGGGGTTTTACAAATTCTCTCAAATAAAAGAAAACAAACCTCATCTCTGTGACATTCTATGATGGAAAGAGAAGCAGGCATTTTCAATGAGGTGAAGAGCTTGGATGATGATAGTTGGATTGTTGTCACTCCAATGTCCCAACCTGATGCAGCTCGGTCAATCTTACCCCCTAGTGCTCGTCCCAGTATCTAATAACATTAACAACCCTTTTCAAATACAATAAAATTTGGTCACAAAAATTAATTAAAAGCAAGCCAAGCAAGTGGAGATTTCTATTTATGTCTAATACAAAAAATTCTTGTGTCAAGCCAATAGTTCATTTGACCGTAATACGGTATTGGATTTCACACATGTGTGAGACCCACTTATGTATTATTAAGTTGAATGGCCGTTGACTGAACAGTAGACCGAACCAATGGTCTCCCATTAGTGCTAAGATGCATGAGCAATTTCAAAATTCATGTCTATGCCCACAGGCTATAACAGATGACACCAAAGAGAGATACTAGTTGATGGCCAGGACGATAATGTCGCACCTTATTGGGTTGATCCAGCAATATACACTAGTGGGTGGTGAACAAAACATAGTGTTGTCTTAGCAAAAAAGAAAAGAACAAAAAGATCAAATCATAGTGATGGCTCTGATGTGGAATAGAATGGCCTTTGATAGCTAGACAAACTTTTGCCATCCACAAAGCCGTTTCCCCTAGACCCTACCTTTATTCTAATTAGCTTTCAAAATCAAGGAACAAAATGGGTCTCCACCATTTATCTCTATACTAACTTTTCCAAGAACATAATATTCTTTGAAGTATCTTTTTTTTAATTGTAACACTACGTACTATGTTAATTGTGTAAAAAGAAGACATCTTCGGTTCAGTCAGACGTCAGACACTCATATGATATGATGTTACATGGACATAATATTGGGCAGAGGCTGAATTGAATATTTTTTCATGTGAAAAATGTCAGATACGTTTATGATGATTTGAACACTTTATTATTGTCACCATAAACTTAAATATATTTGATTAGTTAACTAAAATTCAGTGTGTTTATAGATTAGTAATTGAATCTAGTGTAAACAGACTAGCCTAATAGACAAATATGGACCCTTGACTGCTTGATGATTTTGGATGTGGTTTGAATATGTCCAGTGTGATGAAGACGTATTGTTATTAAGAGAAGTGTTTATAATATTTCGCCTCACGCTAATATATTGACAAGCTATTATAATTAGACCAAAACCAACACGTAATTGATTGTCATAGCTTGATCAATATATTTGAAAGTTGAACAAGTGGTACAAAAATTCTGATGGGAGATTTTTTCGACTTTCAACTCCCTTTGAGCAAAAAAAAAAATAAAAATCCGATGAGATTTTTTATCTTTAAAACAGAAAAAATGTGGCGGCCGAGGCTAAAATCAATACACCCCTGAAAGGTCACAATCAAAATCTACATTGTCCTAATCGGCCCAGAAATTTAGAGGCAAAAGTCTAAGCGTGGATCTGAAGCAGCAGCAGGCATAGGGGACCAAAGTGATTCAGCCTCTAGCCAACATATGCTATGTTTATACTCTGGAACAGAAAAATGGTCCCAAATCAAATCCACAACCGGCGGTCTTCGTACCACCATAAGGTAATAATTACAGACTGTGATTCTATAATGTTATAATATTATAACTGACGAAGTTTAATAATTTCATATGGAAATTTCACACTTACAAGAGGTATTTTTTAAGTACAAATAATTTTTCCACCTAACAGTCTAATTTTTTGGGATGAGATATTCCTTTGGATTTATTTATTTATTATTATTTTTTAGTCAAATTCATTTGAGTTTAAATTATTACATTCTTAGACTTATTATTTTGTTACACCGACTACGACCCTGAAGGAAACCATTCGGCCAAACTTTGCCAGCTGATTGAAAAAATGATCCTTTTCAAGCCATTTCCATTCGTTTTTCCAACGTTATTGCTTTCTATTATGCTTTAAAATTTGTAAGGTACAACTATCAACAAGTACTAGCCCCACCCACGGTGTTTGATAGCAATGAGAGAGACTATAACTCTTATGCAACGTTATCGCACGTTTAGAATTGTTCTCTTAGTCTTACGTTACGCCTAATCAGTCCTTAATCTTTAGATTCGTCTAGCAGGAATTGAATGATAGGTAATAACATAACATGTAATGTCTATACTAATCTCTTGTCGCAGATATCTCAACTTGTAAGTTTCGATATATCAAGAGAACTGCTAACGGATCAGCCGACTAGATTACTAAAGAAATTATCAAGGAAGCTTTATCTTTAAACTGGAGCTGTAATATACTATTTCGGTTGTATTAACTTATGAACTTAAACTTTTCTGTTAAAGAAATTGGTTAACCCTTTTGTATTATTTCATTTAATGGAGTTTTATTTGACCAAAAAAAAATGTCTATACTAATCTCTCAAATTAAAAGAAGAAAAAAAAAAAGAAAATGGGAAGGGATAAGGTGAGGTTTAGTTAGATTAGAATTAAAAGAAATATGACATTTCCTGTACGTTTTAAAAAAATGATTGTCCGAAAAGGCATTTTGGTGACACTGACATGACCATTTGTGGCCCGAAATATACCTACAATATATTCAAAATTAGGGTAAATTTCACATTTAATTCTTATTATTTACATATTTTTTTAATAACATCTCTAATATTCTAAAAGATTTATAAAAGTTTTCAATATTTACAAAAAAGATTAAAAAATAGTCCCTATTATTCAATACTAGCCAAGTTAGTCTTTATTATTTTTCAAAAAATTTAATTTAGTCTCTATTATTTTAAAAAAAAAATTCAAGTTAATCTTTACATGTAACTCATGTTTAGAGACTAATTTAAAATTTTTAAAACAAAATGGACTAAATTAGCTAGTATTAAATAACATAGACCATTTTAAATCATTTTTGTAAATATTAAAAACTAGTATGATTTTTTTGAAACATTAAAGACTAACTTGAAAAAATTTATAAATAATAAGGATTATTTGCACTATTTACCCTTCAAAATTAATGCAACTTTTAAGCAGATACGAGCAATTTGTCCCCTATGATTGATGAGAAAGCATATATCATAATATTATAACATTGGGGTTAGTCTAGAGTGGAGTGCTTGGATTGTTAACCAGGCTACTCGTGTCTCAAATTTGAGTTAACTAATTAATGGCATTTTTAATAGAGTTTTTAAAATGTAAAACTTTTTAAATTTGGATGTTTTTAAAGTCTTATGACCAAAAAGTAACACTAATAATAGCAAAAGTATGTAAAGTTCACCATTTTTACTATCTTTTAAGCCAAAATAGAGCCCAGGCTCTATTTTTTTTAAGAGCTCTAAAAATATCTAAATTTGAAAAGTTTTGTATTTTAAAAACTCCATTAAAAATAACCTAAGAGGCTAATTCTGATAGACTTGAAGGACCGTACTTCTTTTAGGGGAGTTCAAGTGTTACAAAATTTAGATTCTAATATAAACTCGAAGGGTTCTCAAGAATGTTTTTGAGCAGTATTTAGGGGATGGTCTAATGATAGTGGGATAAAATTATTTTTGTGAGATAACGAATTTAACATTCTCTATTGCTTTGATATGTTTGACTGACCTAGTGTATATGTGGGGTGCACTGCTGTACTCAAAAATTTACTAATTAATGATCGAACTCCGTACAAATAATTTAATCATTAAATTTCACCAACTAAATTCTTATATCATTTAAAAACGAATATTTTCGAGCACTAAAAAAGAGTTATATTGTATCTGTACCATATCTTTGGATACGTAGCTTTACTTTTTAGGTGATGCTGGTTTCATCTCAGAGAGGGACCATATGTAAAGTTTTTAACCACCCCTATACAAGAAAATAAATTTTGTACGCAAAATATATTCTGTCAAAACAAACAAAAGCCATGTATGAAACCATCAGTTTCGGCGTTAGAAGTTGGATTACCCACATGTTGTATTAAAAAATTTTAAATTCGAAATACAATTTCGACTAAAAAAATGTATAAAAGTGTTGTAAAGTACCTTCAAGAACTAAAGATAAAACGACTATCAAAATAAAATCAAAGCTTACATGCAAAACAAACAATTAAAAAAAATGCAGCATATAAAAAATAAAGCCAAATGCCCTTTAGTTTAACAGCATAACACTCGCAATGTTTACAAGTTCGAGTCTCGCTGATTATATATATATATATTTATAAACAATGGAGTTGGAGTTGAAAATGGCAACAAACCTGGTGACCAAAGCAAATGCCAAGAATTTTCTTCTTCATGGAATCCAATTTCTTGAGCAGATTCAACAGCTTGCAGACCCATAGATCGTTGCCATGAGCATCATTACAACTCCCAGTTATCACGAAACCATCGAAGTCCTTAATTTCCTCATCGTCCTCGGGGAACTCACCCTTTGCTACACGATACACGTGCCATGTTTCACCTTCCTCGGCTAGCATTTGAACAAACACACCAAAATATCCTCCATACATTTTCTTCACATAGTCAGAATCGTCAGCACATAGAAGCACTGCGAATTTTTTCCCAGCTTCCATTTTTTAGTCTCTACTTCTCTCTCTACACTTATATATATAAACTTATGTATGTATATGGAGAGAAGAGAGGGAGAGAGGGAGGGAGGGAGAGAGAGGCTATTCTTGTTGGTTGGGTGTGTATATGGAGAGGCATTGATACCATCAGGCCACGAGGGCTATTTATATTGATAGGGTTAACAAGGCTGAGGAATTTAATATTTACGGTCAAAATTTAAATAAGAATATTGATGACAGAAAAAAAAAAAAAAAAAGGGAAAAAAAGGGAAAGTGATTTAGAATTTGTCGCTTTGATTATTGCTTTACATAATTGTCCTTTGATCGAGTACTATCTAATTTATGTTTGGAACCGACAACAACAATTCATCTAGGATATGTGGTTTCTCTTTTTATAGCTATAGGATTTGCTGAATATTGTTTCCAAATCAACGGTTTAAAATTTGAGCAATATCTAGTAATACTTCAATACCTCTCTTTTTATAAAATTTGAATCCTTACCATTCAAAGAAAGGATACAAATTGCTAAATATGATTCTCAAAATTAAACATTATTATCTATCAATTAGTGGTAATTCACTCCTTCTTACATGGTAAGTGTATTTACTGTGTATATGTAAATTTGACACTTAATATTACTAAAGTGATATGATAGGAATTATTCTTTAAAATTTGATTATTAGGAAATTCGTTAATGAATATTAGGTAAAATCAACTAAAAAATCTAGTCTCATGGTTCAACGAACCTAGACGTGATGAATGTGGCTTATATTTCTTCAGTTTTAACTCTTCTCTTTATTAAATTGTGTCTATGTCAAATACAGTTAAAAGTGGTCGAATAGATATGCAATATACTTTTGACCAAAGAAAAAAAAGATATGCAACATACTATACGCATTAAGCATGAAATTGACACGGAATTGATACTCATTAGGGCCCATGGGGAATTTGGTGACATGCAAGTAGTCACGTTTGTTTTCAAAACTCAACAATCTTTATATATTACCTCCAAAAAAATTTTTATGCATATTTAATTTATAATAATTTGAATTTAATATTACTATTAATATTAATTATTTTAAATTAGTTGATTGGATTTAATATATTATCAATCAGTAATTATACTTGACTCGTTACGATATTGTGCTTCTTAGATAGATTTTAATTATGTTATACATGTAACTGTTAAGCAAATATAAGATATTGATTGCTTAAAAATTAGATTTTATAGCCGGAAAACCTTTGATATTGTGAACAAATGAAGTTTAGAAAGGAAATATTGACTCAATTAATTTTATGTTTTTTGACTTAGTCTCTAATATTGTCTAAACAACTATTAAGGTAGACTCGTTAATGATATACAAGTATAGTGATACACATTATAAGAAAGATCGAGAAGTTTGGTCGACTATTTATAAATTATAAAATAAGTTTTAAGGCGAGTTCGATTTTCTAACACACACTGTTTAATAAAAATGTGAAGCGTCTGTAGTAATAGCTCACATTATACGCATTCATCAACCGGTGCATACACTTAGGGTTTGTTTGGCTTAATTTTTACAAATTTAAAAGCACATTTTATAAGGCTGTCCTTAGTAGAGTCTCTAAAATAGAGACTCTACTATCGTATAATTATTACGTAATATAGTTCATTTGGTGCAACAAAAATTCATAAAGTAGAGATTAAAATCACCAAAAGTGGGCCCGGGTCTCTAAAAAGTATAGAGTCTCTAAAAATGTTAACAAATTTGTACTTTTTAGAGACCCGGGCCCACTTTTGGTGATTTTAATCTCTACTTTATGAATTTTTGTTGCACCAAATGAACTATATTATGTAATAATTATACAATAGTAGAGTCTCTAAAATAGAGACTCTACTAAGGATACCCTAAAGAGTTAAATTTACTTAGTACCCCTAATGTTTGTATAAACTGACACTTATTACCCTTAGTGTTTAGTTTTGACCACTTACTGACCAAAGTCAAGGCTCCCAGAAGTTTAACTAAGTTTAAAGTTTTATTAAAATGACTTTTATACCCTTTTATATATTTTTTTTATTTTTTGCTTTTGCATCAATTTTACTTTTTTGCTTTTTACCTGCTTCTTCTTCCTCTTCTTTTTCTTCAGCTGTTCATCTAATTCTTCTTCTTTAATATCATTACATCACACCACACCACACCACACCACACCACTCACACGATACATAGTATACATAGTTAAACACGACACACACATATCACACAGAAAATCACCCAAACAACATAACCCATCTTCGAAAATCAAACCTTAGACCCCAAACCCACACCCCCCAGCCCCAACCCCACCAGCACTAATGTTGCTACCACATCATCCCTGGCGTCGACAGCGCCGTTTACCATCAACTGCGTTGAGCTCATTGAATCACCTTCCTCTTCCTATTACCACCACCACCGTCGTCGCATTATGTGGGTGATATTTGTGATTTTGTGTCGGTTCGTATGTGTGATTGTGTATGTGTCTGATTTGTGTTGTTTGGGTGATTTTTGGTACGTGTTGTGTGTGTATTATGTGTGCTTTGTGTGTGTGTGTGTATTGTGTGTAATTTTGTTTAATGTGTACTGTGAGTTGTGTGTGTTGTGTGTAATTTTGTTTCTTGCGTGGCTCTGTGTGTTATATGTGTGATCTTTTGAGTATGCAGTATGTGTGGTGTAACAATATGTGAAGAAGAAGAATTAAGAAGAAGAGCTGAAGAAGAAGAAAATGGGGTAAAAAGGATAAAATTAAAAATGATGCGAAAGGGAAAAATAAAAATATATATAAGAGAGTATAAAAGTCAATTTAATTAAATATTTAACAGAGTTAAGCTCCTGTCACCCTTGATCCCTTGATAAAAGTCAAGGGTAATAAGTGGTCAAAACTAAACACTAAAGGTAATAAGTGTCAGTTTATGCAAACATTAGGGGCATTAAGTGGTTTTATATTTAACTTATTTTTTAAAGAATTTTTAGGTAAATATCAAAATTAAAAAATAAAAAATAAAAAATTTCAGATCTGAGCTTTTTTTAAAAAAACTTTCAGATCATGAGAGAAGTTGTTTTTCTTTTTATTTTCTTAAAAATACCCCTTTACCACTAGGCATTTGTTCTGGTGGTATACTTTTCGTTTTGTGTGCGAAAGGTCTTGAGATTAATTCTCAATAGATGTAACATGCTTTGTATGTGATGTAATAATGACAATACCAAATAGTCAAAGACTCAATAGATGTAACATATTTTGTATGAGATGTAATAATAACAATACCAAATAGTCAAAGACTCAATAGATGTAACATGTTTTGAGATTAATTCTCAATAGATATAACATATTTTGTATATGATGTAATAATGACAATACCAAATAGTCAAAGACTCAATAAATGTAACATGTTTTGTATGTGATGTAATAATAACAATACCAAATAGTCAAAGACTCAATAGATGTAACATGTTTTGTTTATGATGTAATATTGACAAAATCAAATAATCAAAGACTTGTTCAATACTAGCTCTAACTAAAATTCTATTACTAAAAACCTTACAACTTAACAACTAAAATTTTATAAATAGATAAAACAAACCCATAAGCCGGGCTTAAGTAAAAAAAAATTTCTTACTAAAAATAATTGTTACCGATATACAATTTATGGCGTATATCGGGACATGTCATGCCAATTAGAAGGATAATGCAGTAATATAAAAAAAAAAAAAAAAAACTCTTGAATCTATGGTTAAACTCCTGACAACTAAAAAGTTGTCAGGATTGTACGTGGATGTTATCACGTGAGATTCTATCAGAAGCGTGGATCACGTGCAATGCTTGGCAAATGCGTACAAAAATACGCGTGTCCTTTATGCTCTCAAAAGCTTTTTTTTTTTTTGCTAAATCTCCAAAGAGGAGGAAAATAATGGCTATCATGTTTGATTATATATAATTAGTGATATGGGGTATAGGGTTTTGCTTAATATCTTGTGTTTTTAATGCTCTTGTTGATTGGTTAGGTAAGTAGATGAATTGTGGCCAATTAGTGTTAGACTGGTCGTGTAACATGCCAATAGGATTATTCTAGTTGTTATGTGTTAATTTCGTAACTATGAGAACTGATTAGTTTGTTGTGATATAGTGAACTCGTGTTTTATATAAAACAAGATGTTTGATTTGATTAGAAGAGATTAGGGAGCAAAAAGAAAACTAAATTATGCTAACCATTTCTCTAGTTTACCTGATAATTAAATTGATCGAAAAAGTCGTATTAAATTATGAGAGTGCGTATATTGCTCTTATCACTTTATATATTTCCTTCAAGGATATTATGTCATCGTCTGACATTAACTTGTCAAATTTAATTATAAGTTGAAAAGTTTATAAAAATGCTTAATTCAAGATTATATGGGCAAGAATTGAGCCATTTTGCCCTAGAAATTATTCTTTCTAATCCCTTTTCCTTGCTTCGAGCAAACACATTTGAACACAATTTTTTATCTCTTAGGTACAAATATTTGCATAAAAAATTGCTCAAAATCTGCATGAATTAATGGCTCTTTGGCAGGTTTTATGGGAGTTTGAGACATTCTTGTCCGTCAATGAATACATATTTGTAAGTCTCATGCTTGTAATTACTAGGAATCTCAAGATCATATGTTATTGGTTTATCGAAAATTTTTATGTTAGTATAATTCCATGGGCCATGGGGGTCATATGATCTAGGTTTACATCCTCTTGTGATACGTATTATAACTTTTTTTATCAAAATATATTATAACTTTACAAGCGATGTAATAATAGTAAATTATTGATATGGTAGATCTAGGATTATTGATAAGTAGGAATTGAATACTTACAATTTAGTACTTGTATATATATAATTTTTTAATAGAGGCTAAATTGATTTTTCAGCTTAAAAATATCTTTAAAAAAGACACATTTTTGAAAAACATAATCTCAACTCACTTTTTAATGACTTTGATTTTTGAGTTAGTGGGAAATATAGTTTCCCTAACTAGTGAAAAGCTTCACCTTCAAATGAAATTACGATAAAATAATTTAAATTTAAATTATTTATCACTATTGAATCTTCTAACGTTACGGGAGGATATCCTCTGAGATTACGCCGACTGGTGACTGAGTCAGCTCCTTTGCGTACAGCTCTTACCAAAAGAAGAAAGAAAATTTGGTGGCAACTGACAACTAGTTCTGAAAGAGCAACATTTGGCCCTTTTTGTGGCACAAGAATGGATCTCAATTAGGAGTTTAGCAAGCAAGGCATAACATGGCTTCATTACATTGTCTTGGTAGATCTGTCAATAACACTGCCTTGCAATGAAAATTTCTTTTAAAATATGTTTAAAAAATACTATAGTAAGTAGTAGCACAGCAATTTTAACGCTTTACTTTTTTTTTTTAATTGTCAAGTAGGGTTCCTTTGGCTATACGCAAGAACAATGACATCGTATGACAAAATGCCTTATGAAGGAACAAGTAGATTTTCTATAAATTCACAAGTTATATAGTCATGATTCATATTTTTTAAATGGCTTGAGGTTCCATTAATTGAGTGGTTCATGATCTAATGTGAATTGAGAAATAACCAAATAGTTAAGGATTACGTATTATATATAAATATAATTTATACGGAGCTGTAACCGCATAATGTGAATTGATTAATGAGATTTAGTTTCTTTGTGAATTAATTTAAGATACAGAGTATCAAAATCTAGTTTTAATCTTAGCTTTATCCATCCAAACCACCGTTTTGGTCTCGTAAGCGTTTCTTAGATGTATCCTTCACTGTTTCTTTGTCTATTTACATGGTTGTAACCTTGTCCAGTAGAAACAAACCACATAAAAATTGGTTTCGTGCATATTTTGTTCTATTCTTGGACCTTTCATTTTCAGTCGGGCGTGAAAATGAAGTGTAAATTCTATATACACATGAGACTCATACGATACTAGTAATGTGAACATTCTAAAAATTCACCCTTTAATTATTTATTGGGGACATGAAAAAGCGTGTGGGATGCTTCAAATCACAATCAATTTGTCTAAGCAACATAAATCAATAGTTTAGGGACTTAGCCATATCTGTATGGCAGGTAAGTACAGTATGTACACATGTCAGATTGATACAAGATAAAGATGATAACATTAGATAAAGATGATAACATTATATATTTATACCACTGCTCTCTACTTTATTAGATAATGAGGTTATTAAGATGCTTCTAGTCCTAGACCTTGCAAACAAGATGTGAAGATCAGATGGAGGATTTTGGATTTATTTATTTTTTTACAAGTTGCATGTTTTGCAATCAATTGTATGCGTACTTCGACATGAAGTAGGTGAGTGCGTGTGTTCGTGCGCAAGGGGAAAGGGAAAAAAAAGAAATAAAAGAGAAAAAAGGGGTTGGAGATTAAATTGAACTTTTTCTGAAAACAATGCGATTAATTTGATTACCATTTAATATTTCTAATTAACGGAAAATATCAGTTTGATTAAGTTTTCATGACTTTTAATGAAAAGGGCCAGTTTGGTTAAGTTTAATAACATTGGGGACTGATTTGAGAAAAGTGTTGCAACATTAGGACCATTTGCATAATTAAAACTTTTCAGTTTTACAGAAAAAGTTTTGCTTCGGGATATGAGATAAACAACAGTAATGATTATGGAAGAAGACTAAAAATGAACTTTTATTTAATCAATACGAGAACCATAAATTTGGTTTCATACATGGTGAACTTTTGTCAACAACGTGATCTTTACGCCCATCACACTATGGAAGCTGAACATGCCTCAAGTCATTACCTTAACCGCAAGGAATTACACGGGGAGATATTGATGCCTCGCGTAGAGATATTGTTAACACGCATAGAGTTAATGGTATTTCACGACTTCTGGGAAGTTGGCATTGCCAGGGATACTCCAGCTCCACTTGGTAAATCCTTCCATTGTTGAGTCACTGTCTTGATCTGACTGTAAAACTGAACTCCGGCCTTGCCTGCAAATCATCCAGAGAATACGAAGCGGAAAACAAAAGAATAAAATAAAATCATCAACGAAAACATTCTAGCTTGCAAAATCGGAGACTCATCATCCCAACCTACAAAAAATGTCTACTGCCAGTAGAAGACATTATGCTTTTGTAATATATATTACGTACCGTAGAAATTAAGATCCCCTGCGAACGATGCCTTGGAGCCAGTAAATGAGAAGAATGGTAAAGGTACTGGGATAGGAACATTGATGCCAACCTGCGGCAAACAAGCTTGTGTCAGAGAGTGAGAGAGAAATGTCGTTGAGATGCAAAAACCAGGGCAGCAATCCAGTGTGACTACTAATTATATTAAAGCAAGCAGAAATCAATTCCTAGGACGCCATGAAGAAGAACAGGTGCCATATATATTTTTGATAACTTAGTGATGCCAAGTCTAGTCCATAAACAGAAATCAGGTGCTTGACTAAAACTTAAAAAGACATCTGATGCAGAAGAGGAGCAGAAATAACCGGAACCCCAATCAGAAAAGGTAAATCACAATTTCTTTAAGTTTTCGTGTATCATGTTCTACGATATGCTACAGAAGAGACATGACTCGTTTACCTGGCCTGCCTCAATTTCAGTTTGAAATTTTCTTGCAGCTACACCAGATGTAGTAAATATAGCAGCACCATTACCATATCTGAAACATAGAATAATGTGAATGTGAAATTACAGTAACTTAATGAACAACGAAGTAGGGTGGTAAGTGATGCGGAAAAAGCAATTACTTATTTTTATTAACAAGTTTTATGGCCTCCTCTAAGCTGTCAGCCTGAAAGGAGAAATAGGAAAAGTTAGTATGTCCGAAAAAAGAAAAAACATAGGTAGCTCCATCGGGGAAGCTAAACTAGAGACTCACCTGCAGGCAAACAAGTACAGGGCCAAAAATCTCCTCCTGCACAGTCCCATAACCAGATTAAGCAAGACATACATAATGGTGTACGATTCAGTTTTTTTCTTCAATGGCATACGGACATATGCAGACAAATATGGAGAGAGAGAGAGAGAGATGAGATGAAGAACACAGAAGGTATACCTGATAACATTCCATGTCAACAGTGACATCCGACAAGATGGTAGGACCAATGAAGTTACCTTTTTCATATCCTGGGACCTATTAGTCATCAGTGAACAGAAAAGTTAAAGCATGATACCAGTTTTGGGTGCTAAATAGACCATACAGGAACAGGTGCATTCATTAAAAAACCTTTCCTACGGTATAACGTGTACTTTCAAACCAATGAGTTTGTGCATCTTATATGTTTTGCTAAAGTAGTTGATTCTATTCAATAGGTATCGAGGGTATAACTGCTATACGACTGCAGTAAACTCCAACATCCAACTATATTAACCTCCATGTCAGTTTGTGAAGAATGAGAATTTGCCACGGGAGAAGGAAAAACACAAAAGATGTTGGTTAGCCGAACTTCATGCCAGTAGTTTCTCATTACTTCTTTTCAGCATTCTTATTCCTGATTCCTGCTCTGGTAAAAGAAAATGGGCCATAGATCGAAACCAGAATTTGTTAAGGAGACCCTTTTCTTTTGTCTGTGGAGAATGAATAGGCTTGAGAGATGTATTTTATCCGAACTTCTGATTGGACCATATTATTTGCCTTCACAATGCTTACTAGGTAATACACTAATGCCCTGTAATGATATAATGGAAAAATAAAGATATAGACAAAAACTGAGCCATCTTGTAAAGAAATTGAGGACTTATGTAACAGCAATCATTCGAACAGAGAGAAGATGATAATGAAAAATATACCACAATATTTCTTCCATCAAGCAATAGTTTGGCCCCACTATCAACACCACTTTGGATCAATCTGCATATTCGTTCCTTAGCCTGTAAATCCACAAAGAAGCACAACGAAGGAACACTAAGAAAGGATCAAGACATTTAAGACAAATAGCAAAAGAGTGATGCCATAGGAGGGCGTTTGGTGACGTGCAGAATGGGAATCATGCAATTTCTCTGTCTTTTACTACTCTTAAACAAACTGATCTCTCGTTACTGTTTGATGAATTGAGCTGTATTACTCACCTGTTTACATATGACTGGACCAAGGTCTGCATCAGGATTTGTTCCAGCATTTACCTTAAGTGCTTTGGCACGCTCCAGTATCTTTTCTTCCCTGAAATGATTACAAAAATTTCTCATATTAACATGTCTCAAAAATTCACAATTCAATCAAATATTTTCCTCTAACTGACAACTTAAGTGCTCTATCAATATTTACCATAAATCTCTCTCTTTTTTATTTCTAGAATTGAAATGAGTAACAGTTTTCACAAGTCGAATGAGAACTTTGCGGAGGAAAGGAAGTAGGCACAACCTACATACAGGAATGTAATACTAGAGGGGTGGCTTCATTCATGAAGACATGAAGTAAAAGGGGGGGATCAAAATGATATTCTCAAGTGGAAGGTCTTGGAGATGAGATGCTTTTAGCTAAATTCTTTGTAGCTAAAAGATTAGAAACACTAAAATCAAAACATAAACAAGGGAAAAAACGAGTAGCTTGAAAATCAAAGAAATTGTCAAATGCATTTCACTCATATAGATAGTCACAAGTTTCATGAAGTTCCTATAATAAATTCATAATTGCTATTGTTAAACTCCAAATATTAATGTCTATGACTGGTTGTTTATATTCGCTTTATATAGGGTAATGCCCTTCAACAGTTAAAAGGAGACAGAGCGATCACACTTATTCCAAAATAAAGCAAACAACAGAGTCATGATGCTTACCATGATTTTGAGTCTCCAACGAAGACCACCGTGCTCAATGCCATGCACCTTTGTCCTGCAGCACCAAAACCAGCTGCAACCAAAGCATTTAATGTTGCATCCACATTTGCATCAGGCATGACTATCCCATGGTTTTTGGCTCCCATGTTGCTCTGAACGAGTTAATTAGTTAGGTAGTCAATTTACTTTTTTCTTGATTCTGGCAACCACTAGTCAGTTTACACAAACCTGTTGATTTTTACTAGAGAAAATCTATTCAGCCAGAAAGAAAAGCAATTTTAATTTGTAAAAAAGATCAATCATACTGACCTGAACACGCTTTCCTTTAGCTGATGCTCTGGCATATATATGCATACCGGCCTTGAGAATAAAAATGTAAACAAAAGGATAAGCAATTAGTTACTGATCTTAAGTGATACATGATAATACTAAATGGAAGGTGAGGTTGAGAAGTGAATGAAATTAGAAATGAGCCCGGATACTTGATGCTTCTTGAGTTTTCTCATTCACAAAGCTGTGCATGGAATTTATATTTTATTGAATACATTCCCATTTCTCCAAACAGCCTGATAGTTCGAAAGAAGATGCAATAACTGAAAAAACAACACAATGTGTGGGAGCAGGAGAAATATTGACTATAATGTACTATGGACCAACAAGTATTTCTGCACAGAACTATTAACAAGGTTTAACACTTCTCATCCCAGATTTGACTAGCAAGGGCAGCATAAAACTAATTCTTTGAGTTTCAAGTAACACTTCTTACATTCAAAGAGAATATCGACATATTAAAAATACGGTCTGCTTCGGTATCAAATTACAAAAGTAAAAGATATATATCTACCCCTCATATCAAATCAAGTAAGTAACACCCTGATAAATTAAATTGATCTCCATCACCACCAACTGATCTTGCATGATGCAAATCAAACAATTACCACAGTGATAAATCTATAATTGATATCAATAAGCACCAACTGATCTTGTGGGACGTAAAGACATTTATTGCCACAATTGCGATCTCGGTGTTGATATTGAACTAGGCAAAGAGGAGTAGAGGTTATGGTAATGGGCGAGTCTAAGACTAACAAAATTCAGAGAAATAATTCTACAAATAAGTGACTTCATTGAGTACAATCTTCAACATATTAGCACCATAAATTTATAGGTTAATAGATCAATCACATGGAGAAACGAACGCAAAGATATCCATTTCAGTAGAGCCATATTTGGCACTTATGAAAACAGAGAGAAAAGAAAGTCAGATTTGGCTTGATATCTGGCAATTACTGAGTGTAAGTTCAAGCTCAATTAGGGGAGACGCAAGCTCCATTTAGCTAAGGATACTGGGGTCTTTTATTTTTTATTTTTTTTTATATATATATTTAATAGCTTGAGCTGAGATCTGCTAATTGGAGAACTCCCAAACATAATCATGTTTTAATTATCCTATGAATCAATCCTCTAGTAGTTTGATTCATAATATATGCGCATCAAAAGAAAATAAGCATTATATTGTTTCCAAAATAAAAGATGAAGACACAGCTCATTACATTTGAAAGCATAGGTGCACATAAATAGCATTGTTGATTAGGATTAAGATGTAAAGCACAGAAAGCACAGAATCATTACTTACTGTATTTGAACCAACAAATGATACAGCACGAATGTCGTTGTCATCACATATAGCATTGACAATGTCCTGCAGAAAGAATATCAGAATGTATCCCTTTTCCATATAGTCTGTCTGAAAATTGAGCATGAAAGTAAGTGCTCAAAGTTGAAGCATAGAATCATAAGAATCTCAAACAACACAGTTGTTTTAAAGTACACGCACATACAGGCATGCACAAGCACGTGTGTTATATATAAATAAACACATCAGTGCAGCAAACAATATACATGCTTGTAAACAATGAAGGAAATCAGAGTATACATTGGTGCCATGAACAATATTTAGAACACCGTTAGGCAAACCAGCCTCCATTGCCAATTCTGCTAGTATCATGGAAGCGCCTAGAAATTTAACATACAAAAATATAATCAGTATCGGAGGAGAATATATAGCTTCATGACAAACATAAAACAAACTTCTCATCAGTACCAGGATCTTTCTCAGACGGCTTCAGAATAAAAGTATTCCCACATGTAACTGCAACAGGGAACATCTGCATACATTTACAGATGTACATTAAGAAAAAAGATATACGGTGAGTATTGAATAAAGACTGTTAGAAACCCATGCTCCCTGCCCCATGAATACCGAGAAAATTATTAAAAAGACAACGCCTCATTTGTCTTTTTGGTCAATCAAAATATATCAAATATAATAGTTCTAAGGAGACCGAATTAACCACTCTTCCAAGCAAAAGTTCTATGAAAATTGGGATTCATCAGACTCATTCAGGAGAGTGAGAGTAGAATAGTTGCTCTCTTGATCCCCAAACTTTGTCATAGTTTTTCTTCCCCACTTTTAGTAGGCCCTAATTTCCATATTTAAACATGTAGAAGAACAGCATATATAAGTCATATGGGAGATGGTGCCTATGTAGTAAGGAAAGTGCAAGTGCATAGCACCTTTCAGCCCACACAGATGAGTTTGCAGCAATTGAGCAGACAGAAAAATACCATACATTATCGTTTAGTCAGGTTTACTTGATAGGTAAAGCATAAAACTACATGGTTTTACCATATTTAAGTTATTATATTCTCCCAGTTCAGTTATTATCTGGATGAAATTGAAGATCAAATAGCAAGAAAAAGGCATAGAAGACTTACCCATAAAGGAATCATTGCTGGGAAATTGAAAGGACAAATTCCAGCACAAACACCCAAAGGTTCTCTGATGCTATAGGTATCTATTCCATTTGAAACATTGGAGACATACTCTCCCATCTGCAAAGTCCCCATGCCACACGCATGTTCAACAACCTCTTCAAAAGAAATCCCGAGAAAATCAATAACTTCAACCAGTGTCAATCAAACTTCTATATGAAGAAAGCTATTAATTTCACTAACCTAAGCCACGAAACACATCGCCTTGTGCATCCTTCAATGTTTTCCCCTGTTCCGTAGTAATGTTCAAGGCAAGCTTGTCCTGTAGTAATATTTACAACCATCTCAATTGATAAAAGCTCATAAGCTCAACAGATATAGTAGGCACCCAAGTAAATTGGAGACCCTAACAAACATACCATGTTTTTCCGAATAAGTTCCTGGAGCTTGAACATGATGCGCTGCCTTGCTGTGACAGGTGTGCTCCGCCATGACGGGAATGCCTCTTTGGCTGCAGATACTGCAGCTTTGAACTCCTCCTTTGTAGTCAACGGTACTTGAGAAACCACCTCTTGTGTTGCCTATAGCCATAGCATTCAATCAAGTCGAGCAAAAGTTGAAGCAATAAATGAGGGCTATATAAGTCGAAATACAATTTTCTCCACCTCACCGGATTAATAACATCAATGATTTCCGAAGATTTCGAATCCACAAAGTTACCACCAATCAAGTTCGGAATTCTCTGATCCAAATACAACAGCATCAAGCAAACTTTTAGACCCCCGACTCACACAGTTTAATGCAAAATTATAAAACCCAAGCACAATACGACAGCTGAACACTTCCACAATATAAATCATTAACCCTCTTATTGTAAATTAACAAACGAAGTAAACGAACTCGCTATTAAGCTAATGATATCACCACGGCATATTGAAAGAAGAAGCTGAAACTTCTCAATTATCATATCAGTATATTTTTCATTCTAACAGAATGTAAATTAAGGAATCATTAATGACTTGAAAATATAATAAAATAATCTTTCAAATTATTATCAAAAAAATATTATCTATAAAATATAGACCAAAAATATTTTCAGATAAAATTAAAAAAAAAAAGAAGCTGACCAGAGAATCTCCATGCTTCCATGATGGCTGAGGAGGTGTTGAGAAATGAGAACTCGCGGTGGCAAATACTCGAGGACTCAACCACCTCAAATTCCTCGCTGCAACAACACACACACACACACACAGATATATATACATACACACACACACACACACACATATATATATATATATATATATATATATATATATATATATATATATACACACATATATATATATGTATATATGTTCACAATTAGTAATCAAAACAGATTAGAGTTACAATATGCAATCAATTGAAGCAAAACGATCAAAAAATTATGCAATCAAATCAACATGAACAGACATAATATACCGAAAATAATAATAATAAAAAAAGAAAATAGAATTTTTACCTCGATAAAGTGAAAACTGCAACATATTTGTTTTGTTTTCTTTTTCTTTTTTTTTTTTGGACGAGAAAATGTAAAATGAGAGCTGTGTTCAGCAAAGTAGCGAAATGAGTGCTGAGTTCTAACTATTTTTTGACTCGTGACCTGCGATAATGATACTTATAATGCATGTTTATTTGAACGTTTTCGTTCAACGATAGCCGTCAGATTCGTGGAAGTCTATGATTTAAGGGTAAATAACACATGTACCCCTACGTGTTAGTCGCGTTTATCAACTATAAATCTTCTATCTCGAATATGTAATTTTGTTAGTTTCTAAACTAATATTTATACGTTACGGTTAAATTTTTTAAATAAAATATGTTAAAAATAAATTAAGTAGGAAATAAATTTTACACGTGATTATATTAAGTTAGAGGACTACTTCATGGTATGTTATTTCTAGAAAAAATGCCCTCAAAATATTAATGGAGATGTATAAACATTAGTTTAAAAAAGTAAAAGATTACATTTCATTAATAGACGCATTAATTGACAAAAGTCGCTATCATAAAGGTCATTTTTGTCAACAACAAAAGATTATTTCGTGACATAATCATACTTCTAAATAAAATTTAATAAAAAATTACCGTAACCCATAAACATTAATTCAAGAGAATAAAAAAATAGAAGAGTTAATTAATAGAAACGGCTAATATAATGTAACTATTTATGTTATTTACCTTTTATGATTTTGATGAAGTTGGTAAATTACTATTGTACTTTATTTAATTGATTAAATTACTATTTTTTTGAAATCGATATGGATGAGCCACGTCAGTTTTGTCTTTTTCTTATAAATTAATATTTTCAGTAAAGTGCAGAGATTCTTTAGGAATATTTTGTGTGGGCTGATCAAGCTGATCTTTTGGCATTTTTAATTTTTTATAATTTAAGGAAATTAATCTTTGAATATTCTATAGGGGGCGTCGGAAAGTCTTTAAATTTCATATAAATTTCAAATCTGTGTTGTATAGTCATAACAACAGTAAGTTTGATACACAGTTTAAAAGCTTTATACACATGAGAGGTGAGTGAAAACTCAAAAGCATGAACAAGTAAACGACCCGGAGATTTGAGACCTGCCCTTCAAGCATATGGACCTGGATGTAAAGATATATCAAGATCCAACCTTCAGCCATATCCTTTTTCACCACAATTACTTCACAGAACTCGCTTGTCATTGATCCCCCATCTTCGTCAATTCTGCAGGTTCACAACGATTCATTACTCGACTACCTCCTCTCAGTGACATCCAATGACACGAATATGTCATAATCTTGCTTCAGACGATCCCCGGCCCGAAAGGCGGAAAAAGAAGTCTAGAATGACTGTACAAGTCTATGAGAATGTTCAGAAGTTGATCACAATTTGTCCAGAAAAAAAAAACATCAAATTGCGCGGTACTTCTAGTTGGAACTATCTTATGCTCCCGGCAACAAAAATTAGTCCTGCTACAAGTATATCACCAATCAGATATTGAAGCTCTTCGCCTGAAAACATGGTGCGTGATGAGAAAATTAGACCTAGATGATGGTTCTGGAGCATCCCTTTAGTGACATTCTGCACAGTGGTAGAATAAAGCATTAGCTCGCGAACATATATCATATATATGATCAGGTGATCATATTTAGAAAAAGAAGTACTATACAGGCCGGTGATGATGCCTTTCTATTGATTGTGTAACATCAAAAGTTATATTCTGGTGCAAATACTCTGCTTTTAGTTAAGCAATCTCCCAACATGATTTTCGAAGGAGTAGATATTAACAGAAGAGGAATTGAGCAAATGAAAGCTATATGTGCAACACTCAAATATAACTAGAAGCAAATCCCTTTGAAGGAGTAAGAGAAGCTAATTTATTCGCCTTCTAAAAGTACATAACGCGCGGGTTCACTTCTATATAGTCATCAAAAGGAGGTGATCAACATCAGTTATTCCGATGTTAACTATACAAGAAGGCTCAAACACCTAAATAATTCTGCAGTATCTAGAAAGGAGTATCGGTTGGACGATAGTAAAAAGTCATAGCAAACAAACAAAATGAATGGGAATGAACAACATAAGGAAGCCCGAAAATATAAGCAAAACCGAAAAGGAGACATTAAAAGCAAAAAAATAAAAATAAAACTAAATGAGCACCTTTCTTCTGCTACTGTGTCATCGACAATTAAAGAACCATCATATGAACAGTGAATCACACCTTCCTTTGTACTATAAACTAATCATACAACTAGCATAGTGCATTGCGTGATTCATCACCAATAGAACAGTAACAATTCCATCTTTATTGAGATGTTATAACAATGAAACAAAGATTTAGATAATCACATAGAGATCTATGAGCAACATTATAATATATCATTTCAAACTGTTCACAAATGATAGTTAAAAAATTTCCATGCTTCAAAAAAGGAAGGCAACATCAATGGACTAAAGTATCAATTCAATCACTCACCATGGTGACAAATTCATATCAAGAGAGCTAAACAGTCCATGATTAATTGCATCCTCAACAGTTTCAGAGTGGTCCCCTTCTTCACTCTGCATAGACAGCTTCAACTTTGGCCTACAAAACCTTAATTGATCCTCCAAAACACTCCTTTCAGACTCAAGCTTCAATAAAAACCACTGCAATGATTGTATAACTTCTTGATCATGGTGTTGCTTCTCCTGTGCCAATCTTTTGTATTGATTGGCTTCCATTTCAACCAAACTCTTCTCATTCTGTAGGCGTAAAATCATCGCCATTGCCTCCTCCGCGGCCGTGGCAGCCGCCATTCGTTCCTTTTCCAGTTCCATACGAGCATTATCCACTCTGCGTCTCTCAATCTTGATCAATTTTCTCAATGCCAACACGTCGAATTCTTCAACTTCATCGTAGTATTCTTGTTCCTCCTCCTCAACATCATTACCATTATTGAATTTACTATCAATATCATCATCATCATCATCACCATTATCACCTTTCACAATAGTAGCATTATCTTTGGTTTCAACCATCTTATCAATTAAGGGTGGACTAAATTTTTTTGAGAATTTCAACAATTTACACTTGCAAGATGCAATCTTTGAGCTATATTTCACATCAAGATCACTTTTTGAATACAACCCTTTTCTTAAACCACATGATTTTCCCCTAATATCACATAGAATTTTGCTAAAATCATTGTAATACCAACCAATTTGCAACAACCTCAACCCTATGCCAAACAAGAAAAACAACCCCAAAACTTTAAACACTTGTCCGAAACTTCCGAACAGTAAAAACCCACATCCAAAATCAGCTTTTAGATTCAAATGATTCTTCAAACATGTGATACAGTCCATTATGAAAAACCCGAAAAAATATTCCAAGAATTTGGTATAGAAATTGATAACAGAGCATAGTATTAGTATGAAACAACAGTGACCAAGAATCTGCATGTGGGGTCTAAAGGGGTTTGCTTTTGATTCACCGATGCAAAGTGTTGGAACACTCAAATGTAGTTTTACATATATTGCACAAAAATTTATGATTAACCTGGTTTGTGGTGTGTGTGTGTGTGTGTTTTGAGAGGTGTTGGGAAGTGAGAAAGGGTGTCCAAATAACGAGGCGAATTATCAGTTTATCAGAGTCAGCAATGGACTGCGGTTGGTCGAACAGTAGCCATTTGATACGGGAGTGGTGCTAGAACAGGTGCATGTGGGCAATAACTGAAACAAGTGAAGAAAAAAAATAATAATAATAATAACTTATTATGATTAATCGTTTTATGTTTAATCTTATGTCGCTCAATCATAAGTATTTCCTGACTCTTGTAGATGAATGCGTTGGAAAGTATAACCATGATTGAGTTATTGGGTAATAATTTATTGTGATTAAACATTTCAAGTTCAATTTTATACTGCCCAATCGTAAGTATTTTCTGACTCTTGATGGATGAATGTGTTAGAAAGTATCGCTGCACTACAAAATTTATAATTTTAGGATAAATCCAATTTGATTTGTTTAGGAAACAAAAATGAAGTGACAACAAAATTGTACAATCAGTTTTTTTTTGTTTTTTCCTCTTAATTTTTTGCCTTTTTTGCCCTCTATTAATCAGCAGGACCAAAAAAAGATTTTTGGGCCACTAGATAGACTTTTAGAAAGATTAGATAATTCTTAAGGAAGTGTGGATCACAGGTTTCTAAGTTATAAAAACATTTTTGACTTGACTTCAAATTTAATTGATTGATATGAGTTCATTTTCTACATTTTTTGTTGTCATGAATTAATGAAATAATACCCGGTGCAATAGTTGATTTAGCAGTTGCAATAATTATAACAAAAATTGAGAACATATTTTCTAATTGACGACTCTAAAAACAAATCAAAAAATGTAACGAAATTAGTATTGCATTCATTATAAGCTCAAATAGCATAAAGGTTTGTTCCCAAAAAAAAAAAATAGCATAAAGGTTCCCACCAGAAAATATACGCGTGTGTTTATATATGTGTGTTTTATAAAAATTACGTTTTCTGTAAAAATCTCCTATTGAAATATATTTTTAATTATAACATCCAAAAATTAGAAAATATTTTTCAATATGAATTATTGAGACTGAATATTATTTACCACCATTGGTTTCGTTATAATATTATTAGAGAATTTAAATTTAAAATTTAATCCCGGAAACCATTATTCCAACTTTGACAAATAGGCGTGGATTTTAGGAACTGAAATGAGTTTTTAATTCAATAACAAAATTAAGCTCTCTTCAAACTCTGCTTATGCTGAATAGTAATGCAGCTGGCAAGAATTTCAGTGCCATACAAAGCACGAGAAACAAATTCTTTTTATGTTAGATCCAAGTCAATCTATGTAATATCCCTAAATTTTAGTTAGGGTCAATTTGAGATATTAAAATGTTGAGGGGTCATTTTATAATTATAGCTTTTTGTGTATAAATATCTATAAAGAAAAGATATTTTCTTGGCCTTTTCTCTTTGTGGCGTGACAATCTATGCGAAGGATCATTGCATTCTTGAAATTCTTCTGGATTGTCAAATACTTGGATAGTAATCTCACTAATTGCTTGTGAAAAAAAACATCTTGGCCTTTTCTCTTTGTGGCGTGACAATCTATGCGAAGGATCATTGCATTCTTGAAATTCTTCTGGATTGTCAAATACTTGGATAGTAATCTCACTAATTGCTTGTGAAAAAATATTTTATCTCAGGATTTTGTTTATTTGTTGTAAAATATTTTATTGGGAAAAATATTTTTCTGAAAAATAGAATACTGTAAAATATTTTCTGGTGTTTTAGATGCACCGTAAGTTCCTTAAAATATTTTCTTCAGAATTTTGTACTAGCCGAAAACATTTTACAGTTAATCAATTTTTCATTGTTACCAAACACCGTAAAATTAAGAAAAAACAGCCGTAATTCTTGACCGCAAAATATTTTACAGTTGACCAATTTTTCGGTGTTACCAAACATCGTAAAATCTAAAAAATATTTTACGGCAAACAAATGGAGCCTACATGTCTTAGCCAACCTAAATCATCAGAGTGGATTTAACTAATTTAAAGTGTTAGGTGGAGTAGCGTACAATTTTATATATCGGTTTTGAATGTTTTGATTTTTTAATATGAGACAATTAGATTCTCTAACAAATATTTTAAGTTCGTTTTCTTATTATCGCACTCGAGCAATAGCATATTCGACACCTTCATTGAAATAGAGTTGGTCCAAGACCTTATAAGACGCCTTTTGAGTTAGTGAATGGACATTCCAACAATGAGATTATTCCATCTTTTCGAAATTGGACCATAATTTTTTTTTTTTGGTCAATAAAAATATTTCATAACTGAGAAAAGAATACAAGTTAACCAATCCCAGTGTGGTAGAAATCCAAGTTCGATAGTTGATACAAGCTACAAAGGACATTAGAAGTCTAATCAAGGGGCAATGATCCTTTCAATTTCTCTTTTGCAACCCAATCGCACGATCTATTAGCAGTTCTTCGAATGTAGGAGAACCTTATATTTGAAAATTCTGCCACAATCTCTCGAATATCGTCCGTAATGGCTCTTGTCCTAAAGTTTGGAACAATACATGTGGACTTGATTGTATTGATCACTACCTGCACATCACTTTCAATTGTGATGTTGGTCATTTGAAGCTGAGATGCAAAGATGCAAGTGCTTCTAATAGCTAGAGCTTCCGCTTCAGCTGCAGAGTTGCAAAAGATAGATGAAGCTTGACCGAAGATAAGATTTCCTTCATAGTTTCTACAAATAAAAGCAATGGCAGCTCTTTTTCCACCACGAAAGGATGCATCAACATTGAACTTGAGCTCTTGAAACTGTGGAGGTGTCCAAAAAGATGGTGTTGGGTTAACATCATAAGTAGGAAAAAGGGAAGATTGAAGATTCAAATATATAAATCTGTTGATTTCTGAAATGTTACAAAGTGCTTGAATGATAACTTTGTCAATTGAAATATTCTTTCCTTCAAGGCAGACTTCATTCCTTTGCTTCCAAATTTGCCAACAGAATATTGAAATCATCGTGGCTGCTTCTTCCATTTTATATCCAACTGCAGTGCATCCCTAAACCACATCAATGATCCATTCATTAAATCTCCTCACTTTCTCCGGTTTTGGTTGACATTGCAAGGGGGATGCAAACCATACTTTTTGGGCCCATGGACATAGCAGGAACAAGTGTTCAATGGATTCAACTTCTTTTCAACAGATGCCACATATAGGGGAACTTGCACATTTTCTCTTAAATCTGTTCTCATTGCTTGGCAGTGCATTCTTGCATGTCTTCCACATGAAAATTTTTACTTTGGGAGGGGCAGAGCTGTTCCAAATCAAGGCGTCACTTTATGTTGGAATTTAATGATTCAGAACCCAATCATAATAATCAATTATGGTCTTATCTTATATATGTTAGTGATAATATAAAATCAAGCCTAAAGTTGATCATTTCTTTTTGGGTGAATAGCCTGGGACCCTCCTGTGGTCAAGCGAAACTAGCTATAACCCCCCTATGGTCCACAAAATCTAGTCGGACCCCCCTGTGGTCCTACCCGAGGTGCATATAACCCCCCTCCGTCAACTTTTCCGTCCAAACTAGCGGAGAGTGCTAACCACTCGCGAGTAATGCAGCTATTGATGATTTTTAACAATAACATTAATAAAAATACAATGAAAACTGACCAAACTACCCTCAATTCCAATTATAACATGCCCTAGTACTATTTACCTTAGTTTGTATCGTGAGCTTGCTACCTTCTTTGCCGTTGAAGAGCTTTCGTTGCCGTCGAGGTACTTGAGCGTGCTGCTTTTGTTGTCGTCGAAGAGCTTGAGATTGCTGCTTTTGTTGCCGTCGAAGACCTGTTGCCGTCGAAGAGCTTGATTTGCTATCGAAAAAATACTTAGTACACAAATATAATCCTTTTCATTTAAGTACATTATATATGCACACACATATGCACACTGATTCATTTGAGGCTATGTGGAAGATGATGATTATGAGCTAAACAAATGTTTTTGTTGCCGTCGAAGAGCTTGAGATTCTATTTTTATTTTTTATTTTTTTCTATTTTATACTTTTTCTTTAATTTTTGGATTTGTAATTTTGAGCTAAAATTTGTAATTTGTACTGTCTTTGATGTGATTTTTTTTTATTTTATCTTCATTTTACAGAAGTGAAAATGTCAACATCTACCCGTCGAAGTCGAAGTCGAGCTTCGAAAGAACTAGCACTAGACTTGCGGTACATGAACACAAATCGTCGTTGTCATCGGAAGGCTGAAATTATTGTTGTTACGGATAATAAGAAGGACTCGAAAGGACTTTATTCTATAATTGTAATGGATGTAATTTTTTTAAATGGTGCGAGCCTATCAGGGCTTCTTGGTTTGGCACTGAGCTGGATGTGGAATTGAGATTGGGAGATCACGTTAGTAGGAGTTTCGGAGACGAGAATAGTGGAGATGAAGTGATATTTCCTATGAAGAAGAAGAAGAAAAACAAGAGTAATGAGACCGCAAATTTGAACATGTATCTTGTCATGACCGTTAGTTTTTGTATTGTGTTGTTGGTGGTAATTCTTGTTGTCACAATCTTCAAATAAAATATGTGTGGTGTGTAGGATAGTCATTGTTGTAACTGGAAGATAATTACTTGTTAGCCATCTTCAATTTTGTTGTGCCGTTAGTTTTTGTATTCTGTTATTGGTGCTACTTCTTGTTGTTGCAATCTTGTTTATAACTGGAAAATAACTACTTGTTAGCCATCTTCAATTTTATTGTTTTTCATAATGTTTTCTTAACATGAGTTGCATCTAGAAAGAAAGACTAAAGACCTGATATGTAATACAATTCTTGATATAGACTAAATTGATGGAAATGCACATATGTAGTCATGAAACACACCAACTAATATAAAAACCAAGTGTCATTAACGTTGTACCCCACCATTGTCCAAAAATCAACCAACCAACCTGTTACAAAGTATCAAGACATAAAGTGCCAATCAAATTGCACCCCACCATTGTCCAAAAAATCAACCAACCTGTTACAAAGTTGCAAAACCAACCAAGTTGCACAAACGGCCAAAATATCAACCATGTGCATATCTAAATCAAAAGGAGACAAGCTCCAATTAAGTACTAAAAAAAAAGACAAACTCCAACAAGTGTAAATATAAAATGTCAAGGCTGCCATATTCTTTTCCTTTTCTTGATGTTCTCTAACACTTGACCAATGCTTGGAACACGATTTCATTTTGCATTTGTTCTACCTGCAAGAGCTTCACTTCGAAAGCTTGTGTACACTTTTTCCGTGGCCTTTTGACCGCTAGAACCAGCTTCACTGTTTTGAGGTCCAACCATAGAAGTTGTACTACCACCCCGTACCACAGCTCTACCATCTCGGGCAACAGGCCTACGACCTCTTGCAGCTCCACGACCTCGTATAGCAGTTGCACTACCACCGACAGATCCACCAACTGTAGATCTGGAATTATTATCGTCAGATCTAGCACCACCAACTGTAGATCTACCTCTATCAGCAACTTTTGGTCTAAGTGGTAAATGAGTTGATGGGTTTGATTCTTGGGTGGACATGTTTGATGCTTGAGTGGTAGATGGCCCATGTTGACCCACATTTGGAATGTTCATAGCCTGCACACAAAGATTGTAAGTGATAAGTATTAGTTCTTCGGATTTCATCTCCTCAACTCATCTGATTTTTAAGTGTAAATAACATAAGATGCTACACATTTTCTTACATCATAAGAAGAAGACTGAGGCTGGTCCACATTTGAATCCATATGTTCCATATTTGACCCATGTTGATTGTTCATTGCTTGCACAAAATAATATTTCAGATTTGACAACTAAAATAATAACAAATTAACTATTTCAGATTTATTTTACCTTTAATAATTTTGAAGTTGGATGGAAATCATTTCTACAATATTTCTTGTTGTGTCCTCTCTGTAGGCATTTTTGGCAAGTTATGGTCTGGCCCTTCCTTGTAGAAATAATTGCACTCCCATTTTGCTTGTTCAACTCATCAGAACCCTTTCTTCTTACCTTTCGGGGCCTACCAGTTCTCTTGTGCACCAATGGTGGCTTCAATGCCTCACTTCCACTGTCAACATAGTCAAGTGGACCAGATACTGGATGAATGACATGTGCATATACATTCATATAAACTTCTTTGGAGTAACAATGATCCACATAGTCCTCCATAGTTTTACCATATCGGTGTATGCAAGCCAATGCATGACAACATGGATATCCTGTCAACTGAAACATGCCACATGTGCATGTCTTGGTGGCCAAATTGACAACTTGTTTGTTTCAATCCTGTACAACCTCATATTCCTCATTTTCCGCCCAGTTAGCATACCAACCATTTGATGCCTCAACCAATTTCGATATCCTCTTCAATATATTTGGACAAATTATACCTGTATATTTTTCTATTCCCTGTCTTTTCACTTGCATTCTAGTCATCAATTTGCCTCTTATCATTTCAAGTATTGTGATAATTGGTTTATCTTTGGCATCTAGAATGTAATTGTTAAAAGACTCACAGAGATTGTTAACCAATATGTCGCACTTTGAAGTTAGTGGAAAATGCGACCTTGCCCATTGCTGAGGGGGTATCGCTCTTAACCACGCAAATGCATTTGGGTCAACCTTCTCTATTGTGACACCCAAGATCTCTATCATATTTAAATTGACTGTTGCATATCTTTTTTGTGTATTTAATTAAGAATAACATGCAAGTAAAATAATTAGAATATATTTAAAGGTGCGAAACTGCATTTTTATTTTCTAGTGAGGTTATTCATTGTTCTACGTGCAATCAGTTGCCTTTAGCGTGCATTTATCTCAAACTATGTCCATACATTTAATTTAACAATAAATTTCATCTATTAACATGTATTGCATCAATATAAATGCATTCTAATGTAAATAGACACATTTAATTGATTAATGTGCATAATTCTCATTTTACGTGCAATTTCGAGACTTCCCGAACATTTTGAAAAAAATCGTAGGAATCGTAGAAAATAATTAACGTAGACAATTAGGGGAGTAACTAAATAGTTAAATTTTAACCCAAATGGCAAACTAGTAGATAGTATTTAGTAAGGGGCAAGTTGGTTATTAGGTTTATATATCTTTTATTATACATACATACACATACATATTATACACACACTCACACAAAACACACACAAAATCAGACACACTAATACAAGCTGAAAAACACACACACACAAGAAGAGAAGAAAATCAGGGAAAAAGAGGAAGAAAGAAGAAAGGTAGGAGCTAGATCTTGCCATCTCAAGCTTCATATCATCATTTCTTGAGATTTTAAGGTGAGGGGTTGTTTTCAAAACTTTTAATTTGAAGTTATACAAGCATACTAGTGATTTTATAGCTTTCTTTGATGATATATCTTGCTAGGCTATGAGTATTTGATGCTTCTAACATGTTAATTGTTCTAGCTATATTGTAGTGTTAGTTGGTTCTTGTTGATTAAAGCCTACTATGGATGGTCTATGGTCTATAGATGATGCTAAGTGTTTCCTTGAAGGAGATAATGCTAGGGAGTGATGATAAGAAGCAACAATACACATAAAAGCCAAAAATAGAAAACTGGTCAGATTTCTGCACTCACGTTTTGGGGATATTTTGACATAGTAAAAAGGCTTGGAAAATTATGAAAAAAATGTGGTGGATAGCTTGGTCAGTTAGGAGAAAACTCTGTTTCTGGTGGAAAGTCAGATTCCTTCATTTAAGTCTTCGAAAAAATTAAAAATCGTAAGGTGGCAGAAAAAAAAACGCTGCAAACTGGACAGTTAGCGCAGTTGCACGAAAACAGTCATAACTAATACAATTCAACTCGGAATTAGACACTGTTTGAACCTAAATTCATCTACACTCGAAGGACTATGTGCATACATAAAAATCAGAGAATTTAGAGGTCATCCCCATAGGTAACTGAATTGATTAAGGTAGAGTACAATAGAGAATTGAGAGAATGAGCAGGTCTTGGTGTAATTTTGTGTGCTATGTGCTATACATGTGTTAATAGTGGAACTTTGTGTGAATGTTTAATATGTGAAAAATACATGACCATTTTCCATGTAGTTCATATATTCTATGTATGTCTATTAAAGTATGCTAAGCGATATTCATGAATTTAGTTAAAGTACCGCATGTTAATGCTTTGTCGAATACCTTGTGTGTTGTGTGTAGTCCAAGTTAATGTGGTTTAAAGTCTAGTAGTTAATGTTCCTACTGAATTATGAAAGGTTAGTCAAATATTTAATGTTTCCGAGTACTTTAGAGTCCCGAAGTGCTTGTGAGTCAAGTATGTGGACCAAGTGTGGTTTTATGAGTCTAGTTGGTATCATAAAGTGTTATTAGAGGGGTAGAATAGTTTGTTTGAGATTATTGAACCTGGTGTAGAGATTAGAATGAATATACTTGGTATAAACTTGCATAAATTGCTAAATTGGCTTGAGTTTACAAAGAGGTTTCGGGTTAAATGTAAATCCGGATGCGTTTGGGCATTATGGCTAGTGGTTAATAGGTGAGGAAGTACTAGAAATGCATTCATTTCGCTTAATTGAGCTTTGATTAGGATACTTGTAGTGTAAATGCATAAAGGGGAAAATTTTGGACTTTTTAGTTAGATGTGCTTTAAGGTGTGATTTTAGGGTCCTAAATGGTGTCATTACATGTCATTAGAAAGGTAGCATAGCTTGGTTGTGTATCTTGAACTTCGTGTTTCGTTTGGAAGCAAAATAGCATAAGATGACAAATGGGAAATGTGGGAATTGGGTGTTTTAGCACTTGTATTGCCTTGTAATTGCTTATAGTATGTTTAATTCCATTTCTAAAGTATACGTGAGCGTTTGGTAAAGTTTCGTGAAAGTATGTTGTTAATCCCATTTGAGCACCGATGACAAATTTCATGTTTATTGCTTATAGGCTAGTGTCACGCCCCGACCCAACCCCACGCTAAAGGTTAAGTCTGGACCCGACACACGGACAGAGTCTCCTCTGTACCGTGGATATTCTGAAAACCTGTAATCACTCAATTAAAGCCACAATACAATAAGACAAGCTTTTATCACTAAAGTTCAAAGGTTCAAGGCCAATCGAGCCTTGAAACATACAATAGTTCAAAATCACACACAAGCATACAACCAACTTAACATACTTCATAAAATCCGATCAGCATACCATCCAAGATAACATTGGCACATACCTAGGAATTGGAACCAAGCATACTTTAAAACATACACTTCCAAGCATGCAAGTAGCTAGAACATAGAACATAGTTATTACAAACCATGGTATCTCAAAGCTACCACTACAACCAACTATCTTTCAACTTGCAACTACAAGAATATACATAGCCCTAAGGCCACAAAATAGATCATAACATGGTAGTACATGTACGCCATGTAATAACAAGAAATCACATCCACCTCAGGCAACAAACACACGGCAATTAGAGCAAAGGATCTGCCTGAACTTCTTCCTCTTCCACTATCACCTCAAATAGCTGGGGATCACCCTCGCACTTCCTGAAACATATATCGAGGTATGAGCAACCACCGTTGCCCAGTGAGGGATAAAGTCACCCGGGGCGTGCAATGCAACAGGTAATACAGTTAAATCATAATAGAAATTAAACTATTCAAGAAATAACAATAGCTTAAATAACCACACATTAAAAAAGATACATTTCACTTAACCCCAACACTCCAAATCTTCACTTGATCTTCGTTCACGATCCACGAACCACGATCTCGATCACGATAAGCCGGCATAACTCCAAACACTCCAGTGGGTGTACTCCGGATGTATCCCAATAATCTTACGACCTAACACCCCCTGGCAATCTCCGGACCAGGCGAGTGAGGGAATAGGGTACGGTGTTTAAATATCCACTGGCAAGCCCGCTGCCGCCCAGCCGATATTCAACACAACCGCCCCTAACACTATGGTTGCGCAACCACTATGCAATGCACTTAACAATGACAAGATATCAATAACATTATAAGCAATAACACGTGGGAGGATCAACAAAGTAGGTTGACCTCGAAACAGATAGATTAGAAGCAGTTCAATATAAGCAAATAAGAGATTTACAAAGGGGAAAATCCAAGATACATTGAGAACCCTACCAAAAGCTTCAAAATAACTTGAAACCACATTTAAACACATATGGAGACATGCCAAGGACTTAGATGCAAGTGACAGTCGAATTTACCCTTAAACCCCTTTGTAATTCCGTCTGTTTTTCTTTCAAACTCATATTAAGGATGCCAATTCGAGGGGAAACTATACCAATCTTCTAATTAACCCTTAAGGTACCCTTATAACCCACAAATTCATTCAATTATCCGCAATTATCCCGAAAGTCCCAATTTTTCTCTTATAGCTTTAAACTATACCTACCTTAACCGGGCTTCAAACAAGAGTTAGAAAAGGTTCTATAGCACCTAGGTAGTCTAAGAACACTAAAAGTGAAGTCGGAATCCACCCGGATTTGCATTAACCCCGAAATCCCTTTGTTAAAGTCGGCTAATTCACGTTCTATGCAAATTTAGAGCAATTCAAATGCACGGGGCTATTAGACTACCTTCATTAGCACCTAAGGCATCTATTAGAAGTATTGAATCAAGCTAATACGCGTAATTACACAAAACCCTAGAATTTCGTCACTATTCACCTCATAAATCAAAATAACGATTCTAACCGTTTAAAATGCGCACCAATGGCTTAAATGTGTTCCCTAGCACTTATATACAAGGTATAGTAGCATAGGTAATCATTACAATAGTATTTGAACACATTTCTAACAAATCAAGAAAATAGCAACAATTTTAAAATGCGCAAAAAGTCATGAAATCCCTCACCAATGCGCGAAAGAACTCTCGGGAGGCTTGAAAACACCCCAAACTACTTGCTCCTAGCTTGGCTTGGCTTGGATTGAGGAATTGATGAAGTAAAAATCACCCAAGAGAGAGAGAAGCGCTGTCGCGTAAGCTACAATATTTTTCATCTCTATTTTTGTTTTTGTTTTGCAAGTTATGAGCTTAGTTGTGTCATGTGTTTAGTATATATTTGGGTGGGGTCAAGTGGTTGCTTAAATGGACTCCTAAAATAAGCATTGTTAACTTTAAAACGAGCCTAAGGTGAAAAGTGTAGGCTAGCTAATTAAATCACTAAGTTATGTTACGTAACACTATTCCTAGTTTACTAAAAACATTTTCTAGATGAGGGTTATGAACGCTAATCGCTCAAAGGCACATTTTTCCCATTCTTTTAACAATTAATATGATTTAATAAAATTGCTAATTCACTAATATAATGCAGTTTAAAAATGGAGTGAATAGTGGCTAAAGAAATACAACAAGTAAAGCACAGAATTGATGCGCAAATAATGGATGCAACAGTAAATGAATGTATGGCTAAATCTCGGGCATCACAGCTTGTGTTTCTTGCTTCTAAGGCTTTCTATATTATCTAATGATGTCATAGAGTAGACTTTTGAACTTAGATTGCATGTGTAGTGAGAACTTGAACATATAGATGTAGTGAAGAAAAGGTAAATGGTAGCTTAGCTAAAGAATGTGAATTCGCTACTTATTGTGTTTTAGTGCTAAAATAAGAGTAGCATTCTAACATGTCTTGTAATTTAAAGCAGTTAGTGCGTGTTTAATGACGTTAAAGTCTGAAATTAGTTCGTTAGCTAATCTTCGTTAATGTTTAGATGTAACAATTTAGTTGATTGGTTAGTTAGAGTTCTTCTTCCATTTAATTGAGTTTAAGCATGTTATCTAGTTCATATGTATATTGATTGAGTAATGAAGTGTTAAATGTCTTGTAAATGTGTATAACTACTTGTCATTTGTTGAATTGAAGATGGTGTGCTTCATGCTTGTTAATGCTTATTTGATGCTATGAATTACTCATGAGTTATAAATGACATGCAAAATAAGAAATGTTATAATTGTATGGTCAAGTTAGGGTCCATGTTGAGCTAACGCAAGGAGAATTGGAGTGCATGTAAGATATTTTCTTGCATGCTTGGCTTAATTGCAGGTGAGGCAGTCTTCATCTCTTCTGTTTATCTTAACTTGATTTATTGTTTCTAAATTGAATTATTTAGTAATTTATAAAGTTTATATGTATTATTTTACTTGCTATCTTGAGTCTTTTCGTGTTATTTGTGATTAACTGCGAGGGCGGCCTACTTTGTCGTTCCTCTTATGTGATATTTGATATATTTGGCTCTCGTGATCTTGTTTCAGGGTTGCGCAACCTTTTTGGATATGGTAGCGTCGAGAAACACGGGCGGCATCGGGCTTGCCGTGCTCCCTCGACTACCATGGTGCCTATTTTCTTCCTCTCGCTGAGTATACTCCACTACTCCAGAGGCGTGATTCACCTGCTGGGCATATGGACCTACCTCAGGAGAAAGGGTCGTAGGATCGGGGTACATCCGAAGTACCCCATTTTGGAGGAATAAGGGTTTTGCCGGCACTTGCTTGAAGATCTTGGCTCGTGGCTCGTAATTGAAGGCAAACGTGGAACCGTATCCTTTTTATACGTGGTTAAATACTTGTCTAATTAACTTTGTTATTTTGTGTTGTATATGTTATTATTCTTGTTGCATTTCATGAAAGCATTCCTCGGTATGCTGTATCACCTCCCTCACTGAGTATACATGTTGTATACTCACCCTCGTTTCTAACATTTTTCAGGATCAGTGCTATCAGAGGTAGAAAAGAAGGCTCGAGAGTTTCGTGTTGACTATGCTGGTTTACGTGGATTGTCATTGAATTCAGTTTTGTAATTGTAAAGTTAAGTTTAGAATGTATTGATAGTTATAACTGACTTGTAATGTTTTATTAACTTGTAATATTTACTTTGTTGTCTAGTTGACTTGCATGCTTGTAAGGATGAAATGGATTGAAGTTGTGGATTATGGTCTTGTGGTTGTATGTTGATGTTTGCAGGTTGCTAGATAGTCCTATATATAGGGGAAATTCCGTCCGTTTTTTCCTTAATTTCATGCCCGGGGTTTGGAATTGGGTTGAGGATAGTATGTTTAATAGAAGTCCCGGTCTTGTGAGGAATTGGGGTGTTACATCTATACTCTTCATACATCTTTCAAACTCTTTCATGTTAGCTGTTGATGCAGCATTCCAAAATAGTTCCTTGAATTTCAAACCCCCAAACTTTTGCTTAAAATTATGCCACATATGCCGAATACAGAACCTGTGATCTATCTCTAGATATTCATGTTCAAATACTTCACATAACCCCTTTTGCCTGCCAGAAATGTAGGTCCAACGATGTGCATATGGATTACCAATCAGGTTGTGCAGTTCATGTAGAAACCAACTCCAACTCTCCCTCCTCTCAATTGGAACCAAAGCAATTGCAATATGGAACATATTGTCATTTCCATCTCTGCCTATTGCAGCTAACAACTGGCCCCCATATGCAGTCTTCAAGAAACACCCATCTAGGCCTATTATTGGCCTACACCCTGCTAGAAAACCATTATTCATCGCAGCCACTAAGAAAAACAGCCTCTCAAACCTCGGTTCATCAGGTACACTCCTATCAACCCTCAATGACACCGAGCTACCTTCATTACATTGAATGACAGTTGCACAATAGTCCCTCAATCTAGCAAACTGCTCCTCAAAATCACCTTCTATCAGTCTTTTTGCCACTTGTTTGGCTTTCATAGCCTTCCATTTATTAACTGTCAGTTTGATATCCGAATGAATTTTTTCTTGCATATTTGCAGTGGACCGAGTGGGATTATCCCTAATAGCATCAACCATCCTTTTTCCAATGTACTTGTAATCACCCAATCTATTATCAAACCTAGGTCCACACTTATGAGAACCTTTAAGAGTTTTAACCATAAATGTTGGACTACCCATAACTGGAGATGCATGTAGTACCCAACTGCAACCGTGGGTTTTAGTATAAGTACATATCGCTCGGATTTTTGACTTCTCATTTTTCACCAATCTATAGTCAATGCCCTTCCTAACAGCCCAATCCTTCAAATCCCTCCTAAATTCGTGAATTGATTTAAACTCCAATTTCACTTGCATTTCAAAAGTACTCATATCAATATCATTAGCGAACTCTGGATGATATTCAAAATCATGTAAGGTATCCTCTTCCACATCATTGCTCCATCAGGGTTCACTAGTTGAATTTTGATCAATACCATTTTCATTAGTTTTCTTTTTCTTTTTCTTCTGATTTCTCTTTCTAATTTCTTCCTTCCATGCAATGTACCTTTCTCTTTTAGTCTGTCCCTCATCAGTCTCATTGAAAATGTCATCATCACCTAATCCCTCAACATCCTCATACACCAAGCTAGGGGCATCAGAATCTGTATCTGAAATCGATCTATCTGTTTCCGCAACATAATCCTCATCATCTACATCTGAATCTTCTTCATGCACTTCATTTCCACTCACTTCATCATCTGCATCTACATGTTCATGTACTTGTGTAGATTCCCCTGAACCATTTGTTGCATCCCCTAAACCATTGGTTTTAACACCACCATTATACAAGACTAATGCATTAGAACTGGCTATATTTCCATCATCTCCAATTGCACAAAATGGTTCATGACCTTCTATTGCATACACTGTTACATCATAATAATCTACACAAACACTTTGGAACTCTGTAACACTAGCATCATCACAAATCTCTCTTATATTATCATGCAATGACCTCCCTGTCGTAGCGTAGTAGAATGATATGTTACTTTTGTCCCCCCCAGCTTGTTCATACATTTTTCTAATTTTGAACTCATTCAAAGTTACTATTTCAACATCTTGGAATATCTCATACCTCCCTCCCTTGTACCTAATCTCAGGATCATACACAAGCCTACCATGTCATGCCCCAACTCGACCCCACCTACAATCAGTCAGGACGCAACGGAATTTCGGCAGTATAACGACAGTAATTAAGACACCGAGGCTCTAAACCAACCTCTCAGAACATCATACAATCAAACTCCTCAACCAAACAACAATCAATTCCTCAATACCATTAACAACATACAACATAACCATATTATACAATAATCATTCTTAGTTATATGCCTCTGTTCCAACATAATACCTTAACTTTAACATACATATCAAATTAGATTATAAACCAACTTAGTAATCTAAACATGATCAAAAGAAGACTACTAAACCATTATACATAAGTCTTTATGCTAAGGTAGGTTTTACAATACATCATATTACAAAACTATAAACAATTTCATGCAAAGACTCTTGCACATAAGATTCATCCACGTAAGGCACATTTTTCCCTTCTGGAGGCACGTACCCGTAATCTTGCTCAAGGACACCTGTATGCATGCAATAATAGAGAGTGAGCTTATATAAAACAAGCTCAGTGAGGATTCGATAGATCTCTAACAGTATTTACTATACTCCTTGGAAATGATCCTTTGAGCAAGTAGACACACAAATAAACATCAATAACAATATAAACACATAACTATAATGACCAATCAATAAAGGATACTCTATTTGGTGTAGCTCCAAACGCCATCACGATCTCAACCATTCTTCTTGTAACTCCCCATTACTCACGCACCCGAGGTGCCTCACTAGCCCCTCCCTCTATGACACCTCCATCATGCGAGCTGGGGGTAGTCTCTGATAGTCATGCCGTTATCAACCCAACAGCCCGATGCTGCCCGAGAGGTGGTACACACATACCAAGACTTAACAATAATAATAAACATCATTCACAGGAGGACAATCTAGCAGAATTGCCTATCTCCCCGTTCATCAATCATCAATAATCATCAATATAACATCAAATAATCAATTAAACAACAAACAACTAAGTTAGATGACAAAGTAGGCCATCCAACTTAATATGCATGAAACACGTAATCTAACCCTAGTCTAACCATCAACAACTCACAATTCAATCACTCAAATACCACCCAATCAACTAAGGCTCAATTCAACAATTTAAAGAAAGACAACCTAAACTTCAAATAATCATATCTTACATTCAACTAATCCAAACAACTCCAAATCAGTTTCAAACACTCACCCATTCAATCCACTACATTGGCCCTCTTGGAAACCAACCAAGACACATCAAAATCAAGCCCAACAACACTAAAACCTCAATGCACCTAGGCTGAAAATTTTCAATTTTCACCCAAGCATCGCAATCGAAAATTCGGCATTATAAAGGCGTTACCACGTAATTAACAAACTTTTAGAAATCGACGGTAATCGATTCTAACAACAACAACTCAAGATAATCATCAAATGGCCAATCTATCAACTTTAAATACCCGAAAATAAATAATTTCACTACAATGGTTCAAATCTCGTAGTAATACACATAAATGATCCTTAGCATGCACTGAGCAATAATATAACTTCAAATTAACATTCTAACGGTTCAAAATGCAGTTATGAGCAAAAACACAAAATATGACTTTTGAGATCTATAATTTTTCTCTCACCTTTGATGTGTTATGAAGCTACAAAGATGATCAATGGATGCTCAAGAGGTGGAATCAAACCTTGGTTGAAGGAAATTGGCCTTAAATTGCAACTTTTAATGAAAATTTACTTTGAAAAAATGTTGAAAATGCTCTCAAGAAAAGCTATGGAGTTTCGGCCACTTGTGTGTGCTTTGAGTGTGTTTTGTGTTGTTTTAGTAGGTGTTGATGAAATATTATGCATATAAGGCTTGGTCAAATAAAATAAAAGAAAGTCAAAGTTAGTTTATTAGTCCTTTAATTGTTTTTCTAGTCTTTTAATTCATTTCTTGAGTATTTCTTGCTCAACTAACAAATTAACACTTAAATTAATTATAGACAATATATTTTAAGTGACAAAGAATGTTACATTAAAACAGTTTCACCCGAATCGGCTTAAAACTCGTTTTCTTGCAAAAGAAAGTGTAAAAATCTTTAAAATTTCAAAACCGATTCCAAATCCGTTTTAATCAAACACGGGTCTATTAATACCCGAGGACTAGGTTTTAAAACGTTTAAAACACCCCTGTAAAAATTTTAGCAGACAGGTATTCAAAAATACTATTTACCAAAACTGACGATAAAATTTCTGATTCCGTTTTTTATGAAAATTTCATGAATGCATACTTAGCATGTATTAGGAGTATTAATCACATATTTAACACATTCTAAGTCATATAACACATAAACATGTCAATTCACGCAAAACAAGGTAAAATATGCAAATCGAGATAAAGCAAAATATGGGGTCTCACATACCACCTAGGCATAATTGAATATCACAACACCCATATAACATTCCAAAATTATCATAATCATTACCAACAAATTCATCATCACTGACATCAACATTATCATCATTTATTTTGAAATAAAATAGCAATGAACTCATCATCACTAACTTCAAAGTTATGTAACAACATTATCATCTAATTTATCATCAACTATATCATCAACAACATAAATAGCAGTAAATTCATCATACTATAGCATGAAATAAATTAGAAAAAACAAATATCAAACAACCTGAATGGATTTCACCAAAATTTAGTATAACCCGAATGAGTATACATTTCATCATACCCGAATGGTCATACCCGAATGGATTGCACCAAAATTTATAGCATATTTGTAAACCCCTAAATAATTTACCCCAATTCCTAATTTATTTACTAATTATAAAGCCCTAATTTATTAACCAAATCCCTAATTTAAATAGTATATCAAGCCCTAATTTATTTGCCCTCAATTTTTAAAACCCTAATTTATTAACCTAGTTTGTTTACTGATCATGGTATATAAAGAGGCATAGTCGACATAATAAAATACATATATGTGCTGTGAAAGAGTGTGTGTGTGTGTATACATGTATGCGTATGTACATATATGTATATATACCTATATGTATGTAAATATACCTATATGTATGTATATATATTTACCTCGCCTTCAAGGAGATGACGCCGAAGAGATGCTAATCTGATGGGTCCGACGTGGTGCGTGCAATTGAGATGGTGTGGTGTGTGCGATTGAGATGGTGAAAATGGTGCGTGCGTGTAAGAGGAGTTGGGTGCGTCTGAATGGGTCAAAAGAGAAAATGGTAAAAAAGTTAAAAAAAAAATGAGCATTAAAAATAAGGGTATATTGGTCATTGTACTGTTGTCGTTAGTTTTTTTAACGGAAGGTAACGAAAGTGGTGCGTATGCACATCGGGTAGGACCATAGGGGGATCCGACTATATTTTTTGGACCACAAAAAAATTATAACTAATTTCGCTTGACCATAGGAAGGTCCGGGGCTATTTACCCTTTCTTCAAGTCAACTATCTTTACAGCTATTCGTTGTTTGATCATATGATTTGCCATTTAATATTCTACTAAAGACTTGGTGACCACGGCGATGCCATTTAGTATTCTGCTAAGACTTGAAGGCCAAGGCTAGCGCTGTGTATATGATGAGACCTTCAAGACAGACCTGAAACCATATCTCTCAGTTGTAAGCTGTGGCTTTTGTCAATGGCTACAAATCCAAAGGACAGAAGTTTGTGTGCCAGAAAGGCAGCCATTGGCAAAAAGCCATGGCCTAATCTTCCCCAACAAATACTCAACTTCATTGCCAGGCAACCAAATCTGATGCAGAACATAAGTTATCCTGGTACTACTAGGTCGTGGAGAGCGCCACCAAGGCGATGCAACAAGAAAGGAAAATCACTATTGCCACAACTATCAGATTCTGGTTCTGTTAATTCGCGCGACTCCATCCAGACACTTCCGCGTTTTGTTAACATCTACTTTCGTGAAAGGTTCCCCTGGCCGGGCTGGCCCTACGGCAGACAATGGTCAGTACCCCACATTAGGAATACTACTTGGTCACAGTACGTGGGAGTATCCCAGGGCGTACTTGTAGCTCGGGGGACTGAGCCATCGGAATATTATCTCCTTCATCCGTTTCAAAGAAATTATTCGAAGCTTCCACCTTGGGATGTCAATGTTCCATTCAGATTTGCAGTGTTATATGCATCGCCTTTCAGGCATTACCTTATATTTACTCCCAAGATTTGTATTCTGGTGTTAACAGGCAATAGCAATCCAGCTTTTGCGATCTACAGAAGCGGAGGAGACAAACATGCTTGGGAAACACATGATAGCACCATAGTTGACCCACATGATCCGGAGCAACAGTTGATGAAATTTACTAGTGCCATAACATTTGAAGGAAAGTTCTATGCATTGAGTCTGCAAGGTACTCTTGCAGTCATGGAGGACAATGATTCTCAACTTACAGTCACAGCTATTAGTACAAGCAGGGCTGTTCCATCTGTCAGGGCAAGGTATTTCAGAGAATGCTTACTGGAATCAAATGGGGAGATTCTACTGCTTTTCCTGATCTATCAGAAATCAATTACTATGGTGGATCAAGTTGAGATTTTTCGGCTTCATTTCCCGAAGCTCGTGTTGGTTAAAATGGAAAGTCTTGGAGATAGGACATTGTTTGTGGAGCCTGAATGTTGTCTTTGGGTCACAGCAAGCAAAGTCGGCTGCAGAAGGAATTGTGTTTATTTCACTCAGGGAGCTGTCGATGGTTGGTGGATTTATGATCTGAAAAGTGGCAGCATTTCACCTGGTCGGAACAAGTCCGATTTCTCAACAAAATCTCCAGTGTGGGATGAATTATTAGTCGAAGAATGACTATTTATGACATGAATATTTTGCTGCAATATCTTCAATTACACAATTTATTTGACAACTGTATCACACGTACAATATGCATCAAAATGTAACTAAAAGTTTGCACATAATAATGAAAATCCAACATTTTCTGATCCATAAGGACTTAAAACATTATTCAAATCAATTTGAAGACCAAATGTATCACATGAAATTCCTGTAACAAGGTTTAATTGTGCTAAGTAAAATGAAAAGATTTCATAATTTGAGTAAGTTCTTTTGCCACGATGATCATATCAGGCCTATCTTTACCTGTAGGTCGAGTACATCTCAGAGCAAGTTCTGCAAATGCTTTAATTTGTTGCTCCTGCACTTGTTTACTCGCTGCTTTCTCAACCAAAATTATAGGATCCAAAATTCTATCCACTTGATTGCTGACAAAATCCTCTTTGACATGGTCAACTAGATGAACAAACTTGCGATCTAGAACATAAGGCTTTTCTCCAGTCAAGAGTTCCAAAAGAAACATCCCAAACCTGTAAACGTCGGTCTTCTCTGTAACAATTCCAGACGTACCATATTCAGGCTCTGTATACCCTGTTACCCCAACAACACAATCTTCTACATGTGATTCTCCTGGTGGAAGTGATATGCAGAGTGAAAAATCCAAGAGTTTAGCAACACCGTCTGGGAATATGACAATATTGCGTGTGCATAGATCCCTATGGATGATAGGCGTGGCAAATGCACTATGAAGATAAACCAATGCATTTGCAATGTCGACAGCTTGTTTTAGCCTGACTCTCAAAGATAATGAACTATCATCCTTTGAGAAAACCCCCTCTCTCCTGTGGTGAAGTATATCAGAGAGAAGTCGAATATTGCCTGCATCATATTCATATACAAGAGCTGGAGTTCTGAATTCCAAGCAACAACCTAATAGCTTAAAGACATTCTTATGGTGACTCATTTGCAAAGAAATCACTATGTCATTTACGGTATACGAGTGCTGCCACCTATGGAAAAGATCAGAATTTACGCGGAGATGATGGTTAATCTTGACCAGAATTTGGCGTTCTTGAAAGCAACCCCTGAAAAAAGAACCAGTACCGTCATCCAGGACACGGTTTGTGAAATTATTTGTTGCCCTGATGAGTTCTTTGGCTGTAAAGTTTCGGTAAGGCACACCGTATTTACCATCAGAAGAAGCAAGAAGCCCCTCCAAAAGCTTGCTTCCATTTTCCAAGAAAGATGAAAACCATTCTTCTTCCATCTGTCTAGTCTTCGAGAAGCATAATATTCCTTTTACGCAGTCCATGAAAATCTACCACTCTTGAAGAAACAAAATGATGGTTGAGGTAAGAGAAATTATATGAGCAATATATTTTTTGACAGAGGAACCATCAGCAACAAAGGTGCTGTAGACTAAACTTGCCATTTTCAGATGCTAAAAAAAGTTTAAAATTGTGAGAATTCCAATAGTTTCCTTAGAACTAAAGCCTTAAACAACTATCAACTTTAGTAATAGAGGACAGGAGATCAAAATTTCTCAATATTCTTCTCCATTTTTTTTCCCATATTGGTCTTTTATGGAAGAATTTGAGGCATAATGGGAGGGTTGTGCATCAGGTTGCAGTTTATTGATCCAAATATTGCAAAAGTCCGAGAGTAAAGCAGATTCTTGATACAAGATATACATTCAATCAAGAACAGAGAAAGAATTAAACATGACTTACCAGCCAGATGGACAATGATCAAATGATGGTTTTTGTCTACTTCCACAGCCTCAACTTAACAGAAAGATTCTTGTTCCTGCTACAGGCTTTTGGGATTCAGGCATAGGATTAATCCTCGAGGATGTAGACCTAGATATTATTTTCCAATTCTAATCACCCTAAAGACTTTGCTCGTGGTATGTTTCTCCTAGAGATTGGGAGTTCAATTATCGTGAGTAATATTATTTAATAAAAGAAAAAGTCAATCAACGAAACTTCTATACATGTTCATGGTAATTGTCAAGCGACTAGCAAAAGTAGAACAATGTATCTTGATGGTCAACCAAAGATACTTGATTTCATCTTAGCCTCTATAGTCAAATTAAAATGCTATATAGCCAAAATATAAGGCTAAAATTAGATATGGTTTAGTTGCAATTAACGTAAAACAAAAACAAAAACAATAAATCCTGTATAATTTACAGCAACAGTAATAATTTACGAATCACATAATTTATAAGAATGTAACGCATTGAGTTTATAAGCTCAAATAAAAATTCAAAACTTAGACTCACTGATATAATATTTTTTGAATATTTAACGATTATAATTATAATTAATAATTTTTAAATATGTTGAATTTCAATTATGATTTTGATTCTAAATTATAATAAACAGTTATGATTATTTTATTTTTTACGAATAATCAACCCGTTCCCATTCTCGACGGCGAGAGTCTCTTGTCACTGCTTATAAAAAATATTAGATTATTACGACGAAATATTAACAAACACGTGCATGCTACAGTCAACAGTTACACTGTAGTTTCACCCAAAAAAGAAAAGAAAAAAAAAACACACAGTTCACCTACTAGGGTTGTGAGGCCGTTTGGATTACAGGGGCGGCTAAGCTGAGAACAGTAACAATTGAAAATGTCTGTAATTCATCAAAGCCTTTCAACCTCAATCTCTTCATCAACATCAACCTTCCTAGGCCAAAACAAACTCAACTTCAGGTACCCATCACACACACACACACAAGAAATATCAAATTCAGTTTTCTTTTTACATTTTTTGACGTCTAATTTTTTATTGTTTTGTGAATAAATTGTTGCAGGTCACAGGAAAATGTGTCAATGCCAGGAAAAATTAGTCAAATTACCAAATGTGTTGCCACACCCTCTACTCAAAAAGCTGGTATAGCCTCTAGCTTACTTTCTAGTAATAAAAGGTTATTAGAACTCGGTTAAGAAAAAGTGAGTCTGGCCTTTTTTCGGGACACGTGCATAAAGAGAGCTTCATATACAGTTTGCTCGGCAAGAAAAGTTCATGTCCTTTTTCTTTTCGCTTGTGGGTGTTAAAAAAATTGAAACTTTTATTAAATGGGTCATTTGTTGTAGTGATAAGAGATGGTTAATTGTTTATGCTTTCTATATGCATGATTGTATTCAATAGAGTATAGTGTTTTACTTTCAGAAATGCTGGAAATATTTTGTTATTTGCTTTTTTATATATATATAAATTCGAAGATATGTTTGTTGGTTGTATTTTTATATATGATAATGCTCATGATGTTTATTGCAATTTTGTGAAGCTTACGCGACGAAAGTATCTCGCAATGAAAACACAGCTAAACTACAAGCCGGTTACCTCTTTCCTGAGGTATGTGTTCGGTATTTACTTAATTTCCTTAAGCTGCATTGAATTCCACTCTATTGCCGTATTACTTTCTTACGTAAAGAATATACACCTTGCTCTCTGTTTTTTAGACAGCATTGAGGATTTCGTAGTTGATTTCTACATGGTTTTTAAATTTTTTATATGGATACACATCTCTATGGAGGGTTTTGTACTCCTTGTGTATTAGCACCCACTACTCTTTTATTAAGTACAGACCTGAAAATGCATCAATTTCTTTTTGTAGCTCACTGTTTTTTTTTTTTTTTTTTTTTTTTTTGGTGCAATTAGATTGCTAGAAGGAGAGCTGCACATATGTTGAAGTACCCTGATGCCAAAGTGATAAGCCTTGGAATTGGTGACACTACTGAGCCCATTCCAGAAGTCATAACTTCTGCGATGGCAAAGGTAATGCTTCATAAGCTGATTATGATTTTTACCCGTTTCATGCAGAAGAATTTAGACGTTTGTAAAGGACACTAAATCTCTGTACCTTCACCCTTTTTAAACTCGTAGAAATTTGTAAGTCAAGTTGTTTCTAAAGGGAAAAGATAACTTACCCTTGAGGCTTCCAGTTCTCACTGACTGGGCCTCAAATTACTGTTCCTTTGAGTAAGAAGAGTGAAAGATAAGGTATCAAGCTCTTTCTTTTGATTTGCTTCTAGATATCTTTGAGCCAATTACAGGTGCCAATTTATCAGTGTGACACAATGGTGGAATTGTGTTGTCTTCATCTTTTGAAATAAGAGAGAAACCAAAAAAAACCTTGTTCGATTTGGCATGCGCTAACAAGTATACTTTTGATTCAAAACTACTATTGGCGATATTGTTTATTCCAGTAGTAGATTTTAGTACTGACAATTTGCATTTTGTTCCAAAATTTATTAACTTTATTTTTATTTGTCGCAGAGATCACAAGCATTGTCGACCTTAGAGGGCTACAGTGGTTATGGAGCAGAACAAGGTGAAAAAGTATGTTATGAATATCATATCAATGAGTTCTTTTGATTGTTTATTCTTCAAATTTCTTGGACAACAGTTTGTTGCATTTGAAATTAAAATAAGATCTAATGCTGCCTTGGAAATTATACAAAGCTACCTCATGCTGAATCAGGCCCAGGGATGGGTGCATGTATGTGTACATGTGTTTGGTTCGCTTCAAAATTTTAAAATATGTGGACTCTGTACAAAATTGTCCAACATTACGTGAATTTTCAATATGTATGTCATATTATAGGTTTTAGTATATATGCAGAAGATCTCCAAAAAACTCTTAAGAAATGGATAAGTCTGTACAGTATTGGGGTTCGTCTGCCTAGTTTATAGGAGCCACAACCTCTCACACTAAGTCAAACCTAAATTATATCCAAAGTATTCATGTTCAAGAAATTGTGGAAAGCACCAAAGTTATGTAGAATAACAGTAATTTTGCTGACATGTACAGAAATTGCGAGCTGCAATTGCTAAAACTTATTATGCTGATCTTGGCATTGAAGAAAGTGATATATTTGTCTCTGATGGTGCAAAAAGTGACATATCCCGCCTTCAGGTTTGAGTTGCTTCCCTTTTTTCTCTGTGTGTGGTTTGTGTGTGTATATGGTGTGCAGTTCTTGTGTTTTGCCAAAAGTACACAATACCGTCCTGTGTTTTATAAGTGAGCTGATTACCCCTTTATGTTTTAAAAAAGTAGCTAAATACCCCCTTGTGTTTTATAAATAAGCTGATTACCCCCTTGTGTTCTAAAAACATAGCTGATTACCTCATGTGTTTTAAAAATGTAGCTGAATATCCCCCGTTAAAATGAACGATTTTTCTGACAAAAGTAGGTATTCAGCTACATTTTAAAAAATACAGGGGGATATTCACGTACGTTTTTAAAACATAGGGGGGGTAATCAGCTTATTTATAAAACACAGAACACAAGGGGTATTGTGCACTTTTAGCAAAACACGCGGGGGGTGGGGGTTAAAACTAAAAGCATTTTGATTGTTGTTGCTAGTTTTTGATGCAACAAGTTATTTACATTCTCTGTTACTCCTGCACCCAGGTCCTTTTCGGGGCAAATGTTACAATGGCTGTGCAAGATCCATCATACCCGGTAGGTATTTCATGCCTTCTCTAAGAAATCTCATTATGTCTTCGCAAAATGTAGAACCTTTTCAACGACCACCTGGATTTTCTAATCTATAGTGCAATCCACAAGTTATTTATGTTGAATGTGGAGATGATTATTGAAGTACTTTCATAATTCACCCCAGAAAGTGGCTCACAGATGTAATTGTGGATGATTTAATTCCTTCAGTTAAGCACCCTAATGCATCTCAATTTGAGCTCTTGATAATGTAGTGCTTGGCAATTACCGTAGGGTGACATATTCTGCATAGATGATAGGAAATGTTCACAGTTTCGTGCGCTGCAGCTAAATTCGAGAACGTAGTCACCAGAAGTTGGCGATCCAGACTATTCCATAGAAATTAATGCATTTCAATAAAGGATTTAGTGACTTTCACAGTAAAAGTTTGGTCAAACTCTCAAATCGCTGTTATGCACTCATACACGATTCAAAAGTGCTTGATTTTATTTAAGCACATTCATTACGGCAATAAGATCTTTCTACAATATCTCAACAGAATGACCTAAAGAAGTATACCCTTAGCGTTCCATAATTTATACAAGGTAGCAAATTGCATTCCTTATCCTGGTCCACAAATTCTAGTGCTCCATGTACCTGGTAATCTAGTTCCAGAATATAAAGGTAGAGGCAGAGGGCTGCGGGAGAGTAGAAGCTTCTTGTTTTGCCTGTTGTATATGGTTGTGGACCTTTCTCTAGTCAAGCAAATATGAAACCTTTATGTAATAAGCAATTGGATAGTCACTTTTGGGCCGTAGGGCGATGAATGTGAGTTGTGGTACTTGGGGAAAAAGGAAAAACAACATTAAGTATTATTTCCTGAAAAGATGTGCCTTCTAATGATCCATCACGAAGTCTCAACAAATATTTTCTCTTTCTGATGTAGGCGTATGTAGATTCAAGTGTAATTATGGGTCAGACGGACCAGTTCCAGAAGGATGTTGAGAAGTATGGAAAAATTGAATACATGAAGTGTGTTCCAGAAAATGGCTTCTTTCCTGATTTATCTAGTGTTTCTCGAACGGACATCATATTCTTCTGCTCACCTAACAATCCTATCGGTTCAACTGCATCGAGGGAGCAACTAACTCAGTTGGTCCAGTTTGCAAAGGACAATGGATCAATAATAATCTATGATTCTGCTTATGCAGCGTATATATCGGATGACAGTCCTCGATCCATCTTTGAGATTCCTGGAGCCAAAGAAGTAAGTTTGGAATTGACATCTGAATCTTTTTGTCGAGTGTTGTTTTCGCTACTCCTTTCTATTGGATAATTTCAAGCATTACGCATTTTGGCTGACTATGGTAAGAACAAGTAACCATTAAAGGTTGGTGTACAAATATGACATTGCTTCTGATGATGGTGTACAAATATGACATTGCTTCTGATGATCATGTTTTCTCCTTTATTTTCTGTTCACCTTCATTTGGTGTAACAATGATGAAGTTATATCTTACACAAGTAAGATTTGTCACAGGTGCTTGTAGCATATACAAGTAAGATTTGTTGATCACTTGCATTGATGAAAATATATTTTGCATATGTTTGACTTTGCAGGTTGCAATCGAAGTTTCCTCATTTTCCAAGTATGCAGGGTTTACTGGAGTTCGTTTAGGTTGGACCGTGGTCCCAAAACAGCTCCTATTTTCTGATGGATTTCCTGTTAACAAGGATTTCAACCGCATAGTTTGTACTTGTTTCAATGGTGCATCCAACATTGCCCAAGCTGGTGCTTTGGCATGCCTATCTCCGGAAGGCCTCAAGGTTAGTTCCATCTTCCAGTGCATATATAGCAAATGAGACTTCTAATTTTGATGTTCCAAAAATTTCGCCAAAGAACTCAAGAAAAAGTAGAAAAGAAGGATAAATAAAAACGTAGCACGTGCTCCTACAGAAAGATACACTTCAGTTCTTGCTAATAAAGGAAAATATAGTGCTGTTGTCTAGCATTGACTGATCTGATATGCTCTCCAGGCTATGCAAGAGACCGTTGGTTTCTACAACGAAAACACGAAAATTATAGTGGAGACATTTGAATCTCTTGGATTTAAGGTTTACGGAGGGAAAAATGCGCCATATGTGTGGGTTCATTTCCCAGGCCGAAGCTCATGGGATGTGTTTGCTGAGATTCTTGAGAAGACCCACGTTGTTACTACTCCTGGGAGCGGGTTTGGACCTGGTGGTGAAGGTTTCGTTAGAGTAAGTGCTTTTGGACACAGAAACAATGTTCTTGAAGCCTGCAGAAGATTCAAGGAGTTATACAAGTGAAATTTCGAACCTAGCGCGTGCGATATCTTTGTAACTGTACGATGCAGGACCTAGATTCGCCTTGATATGGCGTCATTTTATTTGAGAAGATGTCAAGCCACTTGATAACTTAAATAAAATGCTTATTATGGTCCGGCGGCCTATGAGAGATCTTGCTCCTTTCTCCTATAAATAAAGATGTGCATGTCTATTTTTTGTACGAATAGTTAATTCTCTCTATTTTTTGTACGAATGGTTAATTCTCTCGACAGTTTTGATCAAACAAACAAAGAAATCTTGCGCGAGCATACGTGCAATGGTAAAGAGTGAACTCCTTATTCCAATCTGGAAACCAAAGCAAACACTCATCTGCATGCTTAAAGGCTTAAAAGAAAAAGAAGAAAATGCCATTTTCTACAGAATGTTAACTTTTAATAAGCTTATTTTAGCTTCATCAGGTTCTTTGAGCACGCCAAGGAAAATAATGACACATTTGACACCATAAAAAGAAAAAGGAATAGGGCTACAACATCTTTAACATATTTTTTTTTTGTAAGCAAAGATTTCATTAAACTCGAAATACGAATATACAAAAGGTTCAAGCTAATAGCCACTAGAATAATTACAAGGTAAACACATAATACACGGTTGTATCGCTGAAGCACCAAAAACCATGGAGGCCGAAAGCTTTCACAACCTTGCTCGGGCGAACATGAAGCTTGCCCGGTTGACTACTGGACAAGCAGATCAGATCCTCGCCCGGGCGCCCAGATCTTGAGCATCTTATGACTACTAATAGGAACTTCACATTCCTAGGATGTTCATCAAGCAATATATACATCTAAATACAGTTGGCGAACTCTATTTAACAGCTTGTGATGGCTAGAATACCTAAAAGAAGCCAACCACTATTTTGTCATTACAACTATTTCCTACATTCTGATGTACAAAACTAAACATCTACAATTGTTCTATACCTTTAACACCTTATGCTTTACAGGTACTCTTGTAATGTCCCGTTTGGTTGCAGCGACTACAATGGACAGTGTGCTTTTCACGGTTAAGATCCTCAACACAAAGTCGCTTCTTTTCAGGACGTCCAGGTGGTCGACGAAACTTAGGAGGACGCACAATTTTTATGTCATCATCCCCTGAAGTGTCACCTTCCTTCTTCCATTCAATTTTGCTAGGGATTGGGTGAATCTCTTTTGAATAAGTCTCACGATAACTAGCCGCGCTAAAATACTTCTCTGTGAAAGCATATACATCCTTCTTACACGAAATGAGAGCAGCAACAGCATGTGAACATGGTATTCCATACAACTGCCAATCACGGCAAGAACAACAATGTGTTCCAATGTTGACAATGTCCGATCTATCTGCTGATAGAACCTCAAACTCTACCTCATCTGATCGAAGGACTTGATACGTGGAAGCACGGCTCATTGCTTCCATCATGCGCCTCTCAGCAGATGGAGCAAGCATGGAAAAGCATGCATTGCTTCTTGCACGCCGTTCCTCAAACACTGAGGATAATCTGCTATGAATACGCTCAAGCACCTGCATAATGGGCAGCTCCCATGCTTCAAGAATCCATCTATTGAACTCGTCAATATTTGAGGAGAGATGACTAAAACGTTTTCCCTCAAAATACATCAACGCCCAATGAGAGGGCGGATACTGCTGAAGCCACTTTGCAGCATCTATAGAAACCTCCTCAATTTCTGCCATTTTCTCTTTAAATCTAATGACAGTAGTGGAATATGCAGCTTCCCATAAAAGTTGAACCAGCCTAGAGTTCTTGAATTTTTTACCTATGCTCTCAGTCAAGTGCCTCATACAAATTGCATGGGAAGAAAAGGGAAATTTTCTTTTCACGGCATCTAAAATGCCTTTATGTCCATTGGATAAAAATGTAAGCTGTGGTATCAACTCTGTGTTCATCTCCAGTGCCTTGTGTAATTCTGACAAAAACCACATCCAACTCTCATCATTGTCAACATCAACGATAGCAAGAGCAAGGGGAAACAACCTACCATCAGCATCAAAAGAAGTGGCCGAAAGTAATGTACCAAGATATTTGCTTTTTAGCTGAATACTACCAACCCCAACAATTGGCAAGCAACCATTCAGGAAGCCATATATAGAAGCATAAAACGATACAAAGAGCCGCTGGAACCGGTTATCTATCCCAGTAGTGAACACCTCAGCAATACTTCTTGGGTTAGACTTTTTGATTTGCTCACAGAATGCAGGAAGGAGACAATATCCTTCTTCTGAAGAACCATATATGGCCTGCAACCCTCGCTCCTTTGCACGCCAAGCCTGCTTATACGGTATAGTTATTCCATACTGTTTATAGATGTCATGCAAAATATCTTTTGGCTTGTAATTCATGTTGTCACGTAGTCGCTCCTCTATAAAGTTCACAATCCAATCCACAGAAGCCTGGTGATGCCCATTTTGCGCATTTTTTCCACATGTATGCGTCCCTTCTAAGCTTCTTATTGTAAATGTCGGGGCGTTGGGAAGCTTAACTGCACGTATCCGCCAAGGGCAACCTTCTGATGCACATTTTGCAATATAACGAATGAGGTCACTTTTTATTATACGAAGCTCAAAGTGCTGTGCAATTGCAGCTTCTTTAATTGCATTACGCAATGTCTTAACATCTGGAAACTCTTGCCCCACAACAAAAATGTAGTCTCCCATGAAAGAAAACAAACCGAAAAGTGAAACCTCTCCTTTAAGTACAATTATCAACTATACATTTTAACATCGCAAACGACAAGTTTCCTGAATGCAAACACAATACTAAGCCCAGGAAGATCCGGGTGAACTCACAGATGTACTGAAACATGCAAAGAAACCTGTAAAATCAAGAGGAAAAGCATTACAATGTAGTCGAAAATCAGGGATCCATTTTAATAATTTTAACCAGGACTAATACACAGATTAAGCAACTGGCATAAATTAGCACACATATCACAGGCACAAACGCTCAGACAGATATAAGCATGTTTCCATCTATGTGATAACAGACACAGACTACGCAAACAATATCAAACACTAATCCATAAGATAATTTTGTCAATAATGATGGATCAAAATCAGCTAACATGACATTTCCAACAGCCAAAAGTACCCAGATCATCTAATCACATATGAACAATCATGAAAGGATCAAAATTTGATTAGAAAACCACACTAAGTTAACATGGAGGGGCTCCACCGGGCAGGGATATGGATCCAGCTGCGCGTAAACTGGCCCGGGACACAAAAAATAAATAAGGAAGTTTTAAGAACAATACACAAATACAAGTCACGTTCAAGTCGTGAAAACAGTATATTGCAAAAAGTATAAAGTATGCTACGTACAATAGCCCCAAAGTAATTAAGTAAAAGTGGGTCTGACCCTTCTCCAAATCCTTTGTATACCGAACCGCCCTTTTAATAAATACGGTACAAGTAGCTTTCATACAAATACTAGTAAAACGACTATGATTTAGCTGCAAAAAAAAAATAAAAAAGAAAAAAGAAAAAAAAAAGGGATCTTTGACACTAAAACAGAAAACCCAATTAGCAGATAGTTATGGGCGATCAAGAAATAAGAGTAGAAATTGTTTCAGTAACATTTAGTTGTTTAAAGAAACACAAAAACTTGTAAAAATTTAACTAAATATATATTATATTTTAATTTTAATTTTGGAAAATAAAAGTAAATAGATGGTTGATACCTGGTGAAGAAGAGATCAATTAAGGAAATTTTTGCAATTGGTCGAATGATCTGAGACACAGCACTGAATTGGGATTCTGATGAAAGATTAGGGTTGATTAGGTCACGTTTGGGATACAATTGTGATTTGAGGAAACTTGTCGGGATGTTTTGGACATTATGAAAATATGGGTTCTCTTTTGACGGCTTAGATTTGAAGTAGTGGTATAGGGATGACTGGTGGGATCTACTCCACGTGTCGCCTTTTTCTACTAAGGCTCCGTTTGTTTACCGTAAAATATTTTTTAGGAAAATATTTTTCAGATTTTACGGTGTTTGGTAAGACCGAAAAATTGATTAATCGTAAAATATTTTCTGATCAAAAATTGTGGTTGCTTTTTTTTTTTTTAATTTTACGGTGTTTGATAATACCATAGAATTAGTCAACCATAAAATATTTTACGGTCAACAATTGCGGCTAATACAAAATTTTGTAAAATATTTTATGAGGCTTTGGGAGAAGAAAATATTTTACGGAACTCATGACACATCCAAACACCAGAAAATATTTTGCAGTAATTCATTTTCCGAAAAAATATTTCCCCCCAATAAGTTATTTTACGGCAACTAAACGGAGGCATGTAAAATATTTTATTTTCTAAAAAAATATTTTCAATGAAAAATATTTTACACAAATAAATTATTTTATGACAAATAAATGGAGCCTAAAATTCTAGTGGGGTACACAAAATATCAGTGAGCCTAAATAAAAAAGGCGCGAAACACGTGTCTTTGTTTAGAGTTTTTGTAAGAAAATCCCTATAATCGTGTTCCCTTCTTCCAACTTAGTAAAATCGTGTTAATTAGTACGACTATCTTGGATTTTTTCTTTTTTAGACTAAAGTATTATTTCCGAAAAAGGACCATATGTTAAATGAGTATGTACAAATAATAGTAAATGAGTAAATGTTGAGCACGAATTAAAATAGGAGAAAAACTTGTATTCAACAAACATATATGTAAAGCTCACCTTCTCGGATTAGCGGTGTCATGGATAATAGTTTTTCCAGTGGCATTCATTAAGCTAGCAGGAGAATGTACAATACTGAAGTGATGTGATTGGCTAATACACTGGGCAATGTTTAAAACAGGATTTGAGTGAATTTTAACCCTAAGCTTGTTTGGATTGCTTTTTTTAAAGGAAAGTAAAGGAAGATGAGATATTAGAAAATCTCTTCTCCTGTTTGGATTGCATTTTCAGAGTTAATAAAAGTTTTAGAGGGATTTTAAAATTCCTCCATTTCTTTTAATGAGAATCTTTCTCATTTGGCGTAAAATAGAGGGAAAGGAAAGGAAAATGAATAAAAAAACTAATTTATCCTTAATTCTTTTTATGGTTATTTTATAAGAAGGATAATAAGATAATTTTTCATCTAAAATTATCTTTTTCTTTCCTTTACTTCTCCAATCCAAACAACAAATTGTAAATTTCTTTCATTTACTTTCCCTTATTATTTTTTTGCAATCCAAACAAGAAATTTATTTTCCTTTCCTTTCCTTTATTTTTCTTCCTCTACCATACTTTCCTTTCCTTTCCCATGTACAATCCAAACTGGGGGTAAGTCTCAAGAGAGATGAGTTACTTTTCATGTACCTTTCATGTACCACCATTTGATCTAGCGGTATAATTATCGCTTTAGATGCGAGAAATCTCAAGATTTATTTTCGTATATAACATCTTAAGTGATGTACAATAACTTAAGACTTCCTGAAATCAAAAAAAGAAAGAAGAAAAAAAGTTACTTTCCATGTGGTATTATGGTGGTAGCTTATTGAACAACCAGATCCAATATGCTTAACACATGCAAGTCGAACGTTGTTTTCGGGGAGCTGGGCAGAAAGAATAGAGGCTCCTAGCTAAAGGTAGCTTGTCTCGCCCAGGAGCTAAGAAGAGTTGAGAACAAAGTGGCGAACGGGTGTGTAACGCGTGGGAATCTGCCGAACAGTTAGGGCCAAATCCTGAAGAAAGCTAAAAAGCGCTGTTTGATGAGCCTGCGTAGTATTAGGTAGTTGGTCAGGTAAAGGCTGACCAAGCCAATGATGCTTAGCTGGTCTTTTCAGATGATCAGCCAGACTGAGACAAGGCCCGGACTCCCACGAGGGGCAGTAGTGGGGAATCTTGGACAATGGGCGAAAGCCTGATCCAGCAATATCGCGTGAGTGAAGAAGGGTAATGCCGCTTGTAAAGCTCTTTCGTCGAGTATGCGATCATGACAGGACTCGAGGAAGAAGCCCCGGCTAACTTCGTGCCAGCAGCAGCGGTAAGATCGAGGGGGCAAGTGTTCTTCGGAATGACTAGGCGTAAAGGACACGTAGGCGGTGAATCGGGTTGAAAGTGAAAGTCGCCAAAAATTGGCGGAATGCTCTCGAAACCAATTCACTTGAGTGAGACAGAGGAGAGTGGAATTTCGTGTGTAGGGGTGAAATCCGCAGATCTACGAAGGAACGCCAAAAGCGAAAGCAGCTCTCTGGGTCCCTACTGACGCTGGGGTGCGAAAGCATGGGGAGCGAACAGGATTAGATACCATGGTAGTCGATGCCGTAAACGATGAGTGTTTGCCCTTGGTCTACGTGGATTAGGGGCCCAGCTAACGCGTGAAACACTCCGCCTGGGAAGTACGGTTGCAAGACCGAAACTCAAAGGAATTGACGGGGGCCTGCACAAGCGGTGTAACATGTGGTTTAATTCGATACAACGCGCAAAACCTTACCAGCCCTTGACATATGAACAAAAAAACCTGTCCTTAACGGGATGGTACTGACTTTCATACAGGTGTTGCATGGCTGTCGTCAGCTTGTGTCGTGAGATGTTTAGTTAAGTCCTATTGTGACGCCCGAGATTTAGCCATGCATTTAATTACTGTTGCATCCCTTGTTTGCGCATTTACTTCTGTGCTTTACTAACTGACTTTTGTGACTACTATTCACTCCGTTTTTAAACTGCCTTCTATTAGTTAATTAGTATTTTTTATTAAATCCTATTAATTATTAAAGTAATGAGAAAAATGTGCAATTGAGCTAGAAGCGGTAGGAGGACTCATTTAGAAAATAGTTTTAGTAGTTGAGTGAATAGTGTTACATAACATAACTTAGATAATTAATTAGGTAGCATATATTTTACTATCTAAGCTCGTTTTAAGCTTAATAAGCACATTATATTAGATCACTTAAGCACCCAAATGACCCCACCTCAACTTAGCCCTTTTATATATCACTTAAACTCTCAAAATGCAAAAGAAAAAAAAAAAAAAAAAGCTGAAACAGAAACAGAAAAGGGCCGACAGCAGCATAGGGAGAAAAGAGGAAGATTTTGTTCTTCAATCCTTCAATCCAAGCCCTCCCAAGCCTTGAGCAAGTGGATTAGGGTGTCTTCAAGCCTCCTAGGTGTTCCTACGCGTAGCGGTGAGGGATTTCACGGCTTATTTTTGCATTTCTAAATAGTTGCTCTTTTCTTGATTTGTTGAAAATGTGATCAAATGCCATTGTATTAGTTATCTATGCTATTATACCATGTATATGAATGCTAGAGAACATATTTGAGCCATCGTTTCGCAATTTAAACGGTTAGAATCGTTAGTTTGATTTTTAGGGTGAATAGTGACATTTTTCTAGGGTTTTGCGTAATTGCTCGAATTAGCCTGATTCAATGCTTCTAATAGATGCCTTAGGTGCTAGTGAAGGTAACCTAATAGCCCCGTGCATTTGCATTGTCCTTAAATCGCTTAAAATGGAAAATAGCCGACTTTAATTTGGGGCTTTCGGGGTTAATGCGAATCTAGGTTAATTCGGGCTTCAATTTTAGTATCCTTAGGGTACCTAGGTGCTATAGAAGCCTTGATATCCTTTGTTTGAAGCCCGGACAATGTATGTGTAGTTTAAAGCCATAAGAGGGAATTTGGGGCTTTCGGGGTAATCGCGGGCATTTGAATGAGTTAGAGGGTTGAGAGGGTACCTTGAGGGTTAGTTAGAAATTTGGGAGAGTTTCCTTTGAAATTGGAATCATTAACCTTGGTTTGGAAGAGAAATAGTTTGAAAAACAAAGGAATTTATGAGCTATTTCGGTTGACTCACACTTCTAAACCCATGGCATAACTTCTTGAGTGTTTATATGTGGTTTCAAGTTGTTTTGAAGCTTTTGGTGTGATTTTATACTTAATTTGCATATGTCTCCTTGTAAAATTGCATATTTGCTTATATAATTGTTCTATTCTAATTGCATCGAGGTCAGCCTACTTTGTTGATCCTCCTATGTGTTAATGCTTATATTATTGCTATTAACTTGCCATTGTTAAGTGTATTGCATAGTGGTTGCGCAACCATAGTGTCAGGGGCGGATGCGTTGAATATCGGCTGGGCGGCAGAGGGCTTGCCGGTGGATATTCAATCTCCGTGCCCTAGTCCCTTATTCGCCTGGTCCAGAGATTGCCAGGGGATGATGGGTCGTAGGATTATCGGGGTACATCCGGAGTACACCCACTGGAGTGTTTGGGGATTATGCCGGCTTATCGTGATCGTGCTCGTGGTTCGTGGATCGTGAATGAAGACCAGTGAAGATTGGTGTATAGGGGATTGTGTGAAATGTATCCTTTTAAATGTGTGGTTACTTAAGTTATCATTGTTTCTTAAATTGTCTAAGTGATATTGTTGTATAACTGTATTATCTGTTGCATTGCACGCCCTGGGACTATATCCCTCACTGGGCAACAGTGGTTGCTCATACCTCGATATCTGTTTCAGGAGACGCTGAGGGTGATCCCCAGCTTGTTGAGTTAGTTGAGGAAGAAGAAGTTCAGACTGATCCTTTACCTTAGTTGCCGTGCTTGATAGCTTGAGGTGGTTAATGAATTTGCTGCTATGTGGAAGATTCATCTGATTATCTTATGTATTATTTTGTAGCCTAAGGGCTATGTATATGCTTGTTGTATAAGTTGAAGACTAGTTGGTTGTGGTGTAGCTTTGAAAGCCTATGTACTGTAATAACTTATGATCTACTTCTATTCGCTTTGCTTGCTTGGGAGTGAATGGCTTAAAGTAGAAATATTTGATCTTTCAATTATGTTTAATTGATTTCCTAGAATGTCATGATTATAAAACTATGTTGATAGTAAGTTCTCGCATGCTTGTGTGTTTTGGAACTATTGTGTACTATAAGGCTCGGATGGCCTTAGAACTTTGATGTTTAATTAAGAAAAGCTTGTATTGTATTGTTGGGACTTTGTTTGAGTGTTTACAAGTTTTTAGAATGTCCACGGTACAGGGGAGACTCTGTCCGTGTGTCGGGTCCAGACTTAACCTTTAGCTTGGGGGTTGGGTCGGGGCGTGACACCTATAACGTGCGAAACCCTCGTTTTGTGTTGCTGAGACATGCGCCTAAGGAGAAAGTCTTTGCAACCGAAGTGAGCCGAGGAGCCGAGTGACGTGCCAGCGCTACTAATTGAGTGTCAGCACGTAGCTGTACTGTCAGTAAGAAGGTAGCCAACGCCTTTTGATTTCTAGTTAGCGCTCTTTTTTGATTGCAGCTAGCGCGCTTTACTAATAAGAAGACTTGGCATTTAGGCGAGCCGCTCGGTGGTGTGGTACGTAGTGGGTTTAGTACGCCCCGCCAAAACGGCTCCAAAACAAACAAAAAGGTGCGTGCCGTACTCACGAAGGACTGCCAGTGATATACTGGAGGAAGGTGGGGATGACGTCAAGTCCACATGGCCCTTATGGGCTAGGCCACACACGTGCTACAATGGCAATTACAATGGGAAGCAAGGCTGTAAGGCGGAGCGAATCCAGAAAGATTGCCTCAGTTCGGATTGTTCTCTGCAACTCGGGAACGTGAAGTTGGAATAGCTAGTAATCGTGGATCAGCATGCCGCGGTGCATATGTACCCGGGCCCTGTACATACCGCCCGTCATACCCTGGGAATTGGTTTCGGGCGAAGCATCGAACCAATGATCACCCATGACTTCTGTGTCACATTAGTGCCACAAAGGCTTTTGGTGGTCTTATTAGCGCATACCACGGTGGGGTCTTCGACTAGGGACAAGGTAGCTGTAGGGGAACCTGTGGCTGGATTGAATCCTCCGTGATGGAAATTCTGTCACGCCCCAACCCGACCTATAGAGGCTAGACTAGGGTATGACCTAAATCATTTATGCTATTTCACGTACTTAGTCATTTGTTATGATTTAACACTTAACGTTGGTCTAGAACCCTAAAAGATTTTTCAAAAAAAAATCGGCAGCATAACGGCTGTAGTTAGGACCTTTTAGTTTGACCTAATTTCTAAACGCCTCAGTTATTCCAATCATTAATCCAATTCCATTAAGGACTCCTATTTTGTCATCAACCGATATGCCTACTAGTTTATCTTGAAAGTCTTGTTTGGTTAATAAGCCTAACATGATAACTATGTCCTGTTTATTTATCAATTTCCTATCATGCAAGTACCTATTATCCTTTAGCTTGCGCATGATCGCTAGGTGAGATTAAGTAGAGTTACATTATTTACTTTTTCACCTAGCGGTTCAAACGCCTACGATAACTACTAATTAAACGACGAAAGTAAACAACCAAATAAAGAGTTCGTCCGGTTATAATCAGTACAAGCCAAAATTAGACCCAAATTACAACGGGGTCATTTACATCAATAAAATGAACAGTTTGCAATCAAACACAACATCCATATAGCAACCACTTTCAGGCAAAGCACAAAAGCACATAGTCACTCCAAGGAATCATCAACAAGCACATTTACTTTGGGTACTTGTTCCAAATCTGCTGCACCTGTGACAAAAAAGAGGGTGAGTCCTTATGAACTCAGCGAGGGGGAACGAGAGATAACGTTTTGAAATCCTTTTCCGGTTAAACTTGTGAAAAACCCTTTTGAAAGCATGACATATAACACAAGTAAGTTTATAACATAATATAAATGTAAATGAACACATTTACCCGTCTTACCTCCCCGAGGTCCTTTAGGAATCAAGCAAGAGTACTTAAACACATAATGAAAAGGATACGGTGAGCTTTCGCTCTCAAGATCATTTTTGATAACAGTTGTTGCGGCCGGCTTCAATCATCCACTTATCACGCCAAATGGGTGTACTCCGGATGTACCCCGAAATCCTATGACCCAACTCTCCGAGGAAGTCTAGCCCCCAAGCGACAGAGGGAATTAGACAATGGTAGTCACGGTTGAACCAGCAAGCCCGATGCCGCCTGGTGTGCGAGAAACGCTACCACGCCAGAATGAAAGGTTGCAACCTTGTATGCAATGCACATGTATGCCATTTAACATTTCACCTTGGGAGGTCAACAAAGTAGGTTGCCTCCGAGCAAATATATGATCACATTTTGACATATTGGCATATAAGGCATTGTAAGAACATGTAATTATTTCATAATCAATTCGAAAGCAATTAAACTCTCACGGACAGCCAAGTAACCATGTTCAAATAAGCCATAGCATGTATTTTAACAATTCACATTAGGAGGTCAACAAAGTAGGTTGCCTCCGAGCAATTATAAGATCGCATATCGATAAGTAAACTTACAAGGCATGCTTTGACATGTACATTCACTTTGTAAAACACTTAGGAGCATGTGAACATTTAACGGACAGCCAAGTATCACCATATAAAACAATTCATATAGCTCATTTTAGTTCACATATTAAGTGTTGAGATCATACGAGCATGCAACGACACTTGTACAAGACCGGGTGCAAGAATAGTTCACGTATCAATATGCAATCATCGGGAGTCATGTTTAGAGCTATATGGACAATTATAGGCAGCCTATTAATCTTGCTCAACGTCATTTATAATTCACAAAAGAATGGTTTATGACTTGGGAACCTACGGGGCCATTCGGGTTTACTAGGCCGTGCTCGGGGTCGGTTCCGTTTGCTAAGCACCACAAGCAACTCTTAAACCATTTCAAGAATACTTAACATTTATTAGGCAGCCCACGAATCACACAATTAAACACAATAACCATAGGATCAACACTTAGCGAGTTTTCATAGTCAATAGGGATTTCAATTCATGCTTACACGTGCGATTTAAGCCACAAGTTGTCACGTAATTAAACTTAAGCCATGCATCGATTAATTAAAACACCCTCAAGCATTCAAAACAGTCCACACAACATCCAAGTGCCACAATCCCAAGCATTTAATACAACAAGAGAAGTTACAATAATTTTCAAAGCATATCACTAGATGAAAACCTCACTGCAATGGTCTGTTTTCTCACAATAATTGAGACAAGAAAACAATCTCCAATTCTAGTGAACAAAATTTCAAATTAAATCTTAAGGAGTGAACTAAATCCAGAAACAAACCTCGCATCATTTGGAGTTCGGATTCAAGAGTTATAGCCAAAACCGTGAGACTACGCAAAACTGTCCAGATTTGCACACATTTCAATAATTGTCGTTTTTGAGGACCTTAGGGTCAGATTTAGCCTTAGTCTATTTCTGATAAAAATGTCCATAACTGAAAAATATAGAAGAATACCAAATTTCATGAATTTTGGATATCATTTACTAAGTCAAAACTGGTTCGTTATACAAGGACAGTGAACTGCCAAAACCGGCTTCATTTTCCCAAAATTTCCAGATTTGGACACCTTTCGATGTTTTGCCATTTTGGGGATCTTAGAGTCAAAATTGGCTTTGGCCTATTTCTACGAAAAATTCTCAGAACTGGAAAAACTAGTCACTTACCGATTTTCACGCATTTTGAACACCATTACCTGATCAAATTCACTTCGCTCCAACAAGTCAGAAAACTGCCAATTATACGATTTCACCTATCTTCACATTCTAGCCAAATATCTTGCCATGTATGTTTACAAAAGCTCATGTACACACATATATCACAAGTACAGAGGTAAAAATAGACATTTAAAGGCATGCATGTGGTTTTTGAAAGCTTTTCAAAAGAGTTTAACCCTCACCTTAGCCTATTGATGGTTAATGATGCACAAACACTCTTCAAAATGCACAAAGGGAGCTTCTTCCTTGCTTTGGCCGAGAGATATCTTGATTTCCTTTAAATCCCAACTTAGTTAGCTTATGATTAGTGTGTGCATGTGACTAGAACAAAAAGAAATGGAAGAAAACTATCAAGACTTACCTTAGGCCGAAAATGATGAGTTTTGTGAGCTTGTGTGCGTTTTTGAGCTAGTTGCCTTGCTTGTGCTTGCTATGGCCGAGCTTGGGAGAGTCTTAGAGAGTTTTTAGGAGTCTTGAATGCTCAAGGGGCTGCCATGGTCGAAAATGAGAGAGAAGGAGAGATAATGAGAGAGTTTGTGAGGAAAAGTGAAGTTTTAGTGTGTGTGTGTGTGTGTGTGTGCTCGGTTTTGGTGAGTTGAGAGAGCATGTGTGAGATGTTTTTGATGTAAAAATATGAATTTTAATTGTATTTGGGTGCCTTGGTCGAAAATGAGGGTTAGGGTAGTGTGTGGTGTGTATTTTTTATGCATTCTTGTGCTTTGTGAGGAATATTGAGTGTTTAAAATATGATTGTTTTTGTTTGTCTATCCTAGGTAGCATAGTGTCTTGTGTTGTCATAGGAATGTTGGGAAATTAGGGAATCTAGGTAGAATAAAATATAGGAATGTTTGTTGATGAGTTTGAATTATGAATAGAATAATAGATAGTGGGAAATGTATGAATAATTTAGTATTATTTTATTGTTAGTGGAGTTTGTAGAGAATTTGAATTAGGAATATAATATTAGTTAGTGGATTGTGTAGGATTATTTTAGTGTCTAGTGCTTTGTGTAGGATTCTTTCTTGATTAATGTGGTGGCATGGATTCCTAGGTCTAGGGCACGAATTACGAGATAGACACGAACTACGAGGTAAGACACGAACTTCAAGACTAATGCACGCAATCCTAGGTGAATGCACGTAAACCAATGCAAGGCACGTAATTCAATGCAACGCACGCAAATCAAGGCACAACTCTATATCTAGGTTAAGGTACGCAGTTCAAGGTTGGGGCACACGAAACGAGGTAATACATGTACATCGAGGTCAGGGCACGTATATTTAGGTATTGCACGTCAGTCGGGGATTAGGGCACACTATTCTAGGTCAAGGCACATATGACGAGGCATGCATAAAAATCAAGACAGGGCACGTAATCCAAGGTCTGTCATATAATTCTGGGTCTATGGCACGCAAATCAAGGTATGACACGTTATTCGGGGTCGGGCCTCACAAATTCCTTCTTCCCTCAACCAATAAGGGGGCTAGCTTGCTTCAGCTGGTTAGAGCAAAGGACTGAAAATCCTTGTGTGGTTCGAATCCACTTCTAAGCGGGCTTTTTGGTCCAAAGGACACGTAGCTGGGGGCGAGTCAAAAAATCCAATAGTTCCATTTTCTTTCTTGTTTATCAACTTCTTCATCAATCGAAAATCTAGACAAATCGTGCACTATGGTGAGACGTGAAAACACCCGATCCCATTCCGACCTCGAGATGTGGAATCGTCTTGCGCCATATGTACTGAGATTCTTCGGGAGACATGGTCCAAGTCCGGTGAAGAAATTCAAATTGAAAGACGTTCACCGAGTCCTTCTATCAAGGGAAGAACTCGGCTTACTTATCAGGAATGCAGCCTTCAGGCTAATTCCTGATTCAGTCAATTGAAACAAGCGTCGAGCACAGCTGATAGCGCAAACAAGCAGACATGCAGACGTACGAGACTAGTGCTTCTGTCAAGGGTGAAACAATTCGTTCACTCCACAGGAAGAAGTCCGGGTAGGCAAGCAGGCGGGGATTGGAAGCACTTCCTCATAAGCACGATCCACAACAAGATCCATCACTTTGTATGCACCATGAGACAAAGGGAGAACTCGGCTGGAACAAGAAGCCTGGCAGTCAAAGCAATATGGGCAAAAGTGATCCCTTGCATCGAACACAAGCACTTGCAGCGACCCTAGCTTGAAAACAAGAAGCGAGGCCAGCTAAGCCAATTCTACGAACATAAAGTGATGGCCAGACTAGAATCTATTTTCTTTATTTTGCGCCATGTTTGAAAACCTTCCTCATTCTCGGCAGGCGTATCAATCAAAACAAGATCACCTTGAAAGGAAAATGAGTAGCGCAAGAAGGTCAGTGATTCAGATCGAGAGAGGAGAAAGGGAGCAGATCATACGCATTGTCTCAGGTGTGCCTTGGGTTGATCTCACCCAACATCATACCTTGGGGTTGGGGATTTAACCCACGGGAACTATCATCTTAGGTGCGCCTTTGTTCGAATCCTTATACATGCTAGGGTTTTTGTTCGATATCGTCCTCTCTTTATCAGTAGAGTTACTTTATACCTCAACTAGGTTTTCAAAAGCATATCAGCAAGAACCATCAACACTTGATATCCAAAAGGTTCCATTCATCGAACCAAGCCCTGGAACCAACTCCATTCCTTTCCCTATCGGTCGAGCTGCTCCGCTCCTTGACATAAAGATTTATTAGAGCTCTATCTCTTCCCTACATGGGGCCGGTTGACTCAAGTGGAGTGACCACGCCTCTAATTAATGAAGCATAAGCATCAGATTACGCAGGAAATAAAGAAATACTATATATAGGATTCCAACCTCTTTAAATGATATTAGAATTATATTGTACCGGCGCTTACGGGCTTATTGGATTGGATCAAATTCATTAAGTTACACGGAATAGGGAAGTTGTAGATAAGCAAGCTGGGGTTGACCACATCTGTTGAGTAAAGAAGACAGTCAATCCTAATCGATGAGAACGAAGTATTTGATTCTTCGACAAGACAGGGGATCTAGTAGCTGCTTAATCTATGTCAGTAGGTCTTGATACCTTATTTTCATTTTAAGGTAAAACCCATCGGCTTAGGAGGACTATCAATGGAAAGGGGGCCGCCGGTGCACGTCCAAAGATCGAACTTGCGACAAACACAAATCTGAAGTTCTAAATGTTCAAGTAATTATGGTTCATAGTAAATGAGCAATCAAGCGGTTATATTAACCAAAAGGGACTTCCAGCTGTCATCTACTCAAGTTATGTGAAGGCACTCATAAAAGCCAGTTCGATACCATTGGTAATTTTATCCGTCCCTTGTCCTCCATTCGAAGAACTTAGTTAAGGTACTACCGAGCCTATTCGTTTAGTAAACATACGTACCCGACTCTTTCAAAATCCAGCTTGTCAGATGAACCCGCATCTTGACTCTTAGCTCTGCGTCTTCTTGGAAGTGAGATTACTAGGTTTGTGGTGATAGACAGACTAGACAGAATGAAAAAGGAGCCTCTATATCTACATCTACATGGGAGGACGGAGTGGCTCGCTATGAGTAACAGAGTATGTAGACTTAATGGTGAATAAGCTTGCCTAAAGAAAGAGGTAAGATGCCTATAGCTTCGATTAGAATAGTACTGGTCTCAGGGAAGTAGAAAGAGAAAAGGCGCAGCTATCGGCGAGCAAAAGCAGAAAGTCACTTTAATCTTGATAATTGAGTGAAGAAGTTCCGGTAAGAGCCATCCTAGAAACCATGCTGCATCGGTGTTTTCAGGGCGTGGAAGGCCTATTAGATTAGGCCAGGTTCGTAGACTGGGTACATAGAAAGGGGGAAGGGACGCTAACAAGTACTAAAAAAAGACTTTCCACAAGGATTGGCTCGATCTTATTATTCAAGGATTCTTCTGCCTCACAAGTGCTGGGCGATCCCGACCGCACCGATGCGGCTTAACCATCGTTTATCCACAGATGCTACTTTGAAACAACTTGGAGGGGAACGCATCCCTTAGATGCTGCATGAGCACTTTAACCAAAAAATGTCGGTCATAGCTAAATAATAGGATAATTACTTCGAACCAACAAGAAAGAAATCCAATTTTGAGTACTAACCAAAGGAGTGACACTTGAAACGTGGAAAGACCAAAAACCTAGCCTCTTGCTGAACGAGATTCTCATTCTCTTTTCCAAGCCCGATTATTGAACCTATGCTCTACTCAATCCCAAGTACCTGTATACGCTACCTTCCTTGATCGACCCAAAATGTACTATCTCTAGCCGTGAATTCACTACACGAATATTTAACATATGAAAGATAAACCAGATCCATTGTCAAAGTATGCTATTTAAATCAGTCCACCCTATCCGCTACACAGGGTTATTCAATTCCGTTTGATTCAAGACAAGAAAGGGCAGGAACGCTTCAAATAGACTACAATGGACATATTATTAAGAGAGCCGCATCGACCCTCGATTTAGTTTAGAAACAAGAAGATTACAGCCTAGTAGGTGGTGGAGCCACTAAGTACCCTTTTGGTATGACGAAATGTTACAGCTATGCATAGGAAGTCTCAGTTAAGGGGATGCCAGGTTCCCTTTGAGTGTAGAAAAGCTGCTGCTCGACTTGAATTGAGGTTGTGCCTTTTCCAATCGCCATAGTGAAACTTCTGATTAGCCCTACTATACTTGATTAGCCATAGCTAATTCGATAAAGGAGGGGTGAAAGACTAACATTTTGATATATGTAGAAAGGATACAACCTTTTGAGAAACAAAGACTACGAGACTTTAGATTATCCATCCATTGTTACAAGAAGGGTATGCGCCTCCATTAGGAAGAGAGGGAGAATGTGACTCAGTTTCGGTTGAAGTTGGCTTGCTGAATCTTCGAGTTGAATGTGAATAATTGTGAGAAATTAGCCCCTTGTTTATCCTTCTATTCCTAAGGAAAGGCGCTTACTTATAAAAAATATATAAAAAAAGTTTGCACTTAATCCTTAATCTATTAAGGTATTTTATTCCAATCTTCTGATATGATACTATTATCATTATCACTATCACCCCTCGGAGTCTAAAAAGATGTGTATCTTGCTATTGGTATCAATCAGTCATCTCTTTCCTTTTGGTGGTATAGCCGCTTGTGTCGATTACCCTTATTTTTCATCTTCTCTACCCTTTGGTTGCTTAGGGTGCCTTGAGGGATTCGCCTGACGGAGAAGAGTTCTTGATCACATAGCTTGGGTACTTGAAGTTGCTGATCGTATCATTCGGGTAGAGCCTGGGTCCCTTAGTCTTATGTATAGCGCTGCTCCCTAAAAGTTTCTTTTGATAGTTTTGTTCCAATCGATGAAGGTTTGAAGATGCTCGACCGGGGTGGAAAATCAAATTTGAATACAATGACGAAGATCTAGTCGAATGGTAGAAGAATCTATGGGTTCGTTAGGAATCGATAGTCGTTGTCTGGACATACGAGTCATAGCTGGCCGGGAAGATGAGAGATCAACAACGAAGCTACTAGCTACTAGTTGGAAAGGAAACGACAAGACCACCTTTCGTACATTTCTACTGGTCTAGAATTTGAATAGCGAACGAAAGACCAAGAGATTGGATGACGAAAGCACTTCCAGCAGGGTTGACGGTTGTATGACCCTCATTCAAAGTAGGAAATCAATCCCGGCACGACCGATGACTTAGTCTCCTTCTCCGCTTCGACTCAACCACCTACCTAACTTCCTAGAAAAGATCCGATAGATAGCAGCTACCTAAGGCCCTTTTAAGCTCTTCACCAATCATGGTCTTTTATCTAGTAAGTCCTAGTACTATGTTCTCCAAGCTTGACTAATAGAATAGGCAGGCCTTTTAGAGAACAGTTAAATTAAGGGTTAGCTCTGCCTTTAAGTGATAAGGGGCTGAGGGGTGACCGATCCTATCAGTCAAAAAATAGGTTAAGGAAAAAAGGTGTGTCTGGTTTGATGTAGCTAATGTGACTTTCTCGATCTATAGTTCATCTTCTTTCTTTCTCTTGACCAATGCTCCGGCTTCCCTCACTCAAAAGATTAGCCGTTGTGACACAGGTGTATCGAGGTAGCCATGGATTGAATGAAGAAAGAAGGCAAACATGAATACTAAAAAGCGGTTCATGGGGATAGAGAGCGCGGAACGGGCTTTCCAAGCATAAAACAATCCCTACCTATACATTCCATGGCAACAGACAGAAGGCAGTTTTGTCGTTGTTCTTAACCCCAGGTCCTTTTCCGCTCCCAATCATCTCCATGAAAAGACTACCATGATTTCCAAACGAACCTTCCAACAAGCAGAATAGAAGTTGACCACAAAGCCATCTCTGTGGGGGGCTGCTACCAATAAGGCCATCTCGGGCATAGGAAAGAAAGGCGGTGGACAACCGACTGAACTGGGGAGCCTAAACAACATTGAGGATGAGTTCACCGGTTGACAAACGACTTCTATCTACAGGTGCTTTCATTATGGATTGGTCGACTTGTCACGATTGATTGCTCACACACAATTAGGTTAGGCAGGCTTGGGGAGGTGATCTGAATTGCTATCGATACGATGCGGGGCTGATTTGCTGACCGTAACGAACTTGACTCTGCCCCTTAAAAAAAAAAGAGCGGGAAGACCTTTGACTTGGGTTGGGGAGGGATTGGGGTCGCTTTTCTTTAGGACTTTAGTTCGTAACAAGGCTCGAAGACCTCCGGCTGGATTTGAAATGGATCAGGTAGGGCATCCGTTTACGGCGTGGGTAGGATTAGCAGTTTTCTCTTTTTCCTTCAATGGTAGGAAATCCGCATCAGCGGGGGTATATGGGAGGAAACCAGTTTGCAGTAATTCAAATTGCTCATTCGGATCAGTAAGAAAAATATTAACTCACACATACCGCAGTGTATTGTTGTCAACTCACATAGTCGCACCTACCAGCAACAAGACGACTACTCCCTGTACACCACTAAACGACGCTATTTAACGCTTTGGTTTGCCCAATACAAGAACTATAGCCCAACCTAGCTTAAGGCTAAAGCCGTGGACTACGCCCCCGTGAGAGCCCTCTATTTGACTAACATACTCCCTTTTAATCTTCCCCCATACCTTCATATCCAAGCTGGGAATGATTGACCTTCAGATTCAAATAATAGCGCATAATGGTAGTACTCCTTTCCATTTCTTCTTTTATGATTTTATCTACTTGAAATGCTTACAGGTAAGTGCGGAGAAGGTACACAGGGGACCAAACGAAAGGGCACTGAAAGGTCTTCAATTAAAGTTTCGCCAGTACTGAAAGCCGAGTAAAGATTGCTAAAACAGACTTAAGGATAATAAATACCCCACCTTACCAGACCTGATTTGTGACAAAAGGAAAGGCTCGAAAGACCTACTTGACGAGTTTCCTTATGAGTGAGTTCACCATTCCTCTGCTTATCGTTCGACCATCTTCAAACCTTTAAGTCGAGTGTAGCGAAGGGATTCTCTTAAGAGAAGCTTTAGCCCTTGAACATGAAATGACTTTTATGAGCTGTCTCAGTAGTGACCGACTTGATTTTATTAGCTGTGTGATTAGTAACTTAGCTGTTAGCTGTCTAAAAGCTACGGTCAAAATAAATCCCTTTTGAAAATAAACCACTAAAACGCCTTAGGTACTCTTTTAAGTCCATGTAAGGCGGAGGGAATAAAAGGACCTGCAGGAAGCTGAAAAGTCGTAGTTCCTAGCGTTAGCGAGTTAGCGCAACAACTTAGTGTCTTGTTTTCTTCGCTGCTTCTTTTTTGATTTTGACATTTAAACGAAAGCGATTGCTAATGCTTGTAGCTTGCTTCTGTCCTTAGTCCACATCGCCAAGAGGTGCCTATAGTGCGCCGACTGGTGATAGTCCAAGTGTGCCAAAACACGGTAATTAGCACCAGCCACCCGAGCAAGTGTAGAAAACCACTTGAAAGGGTACTTCTTATGAACCGCCATGGAACCACATGGATGGTGGGAGTTTAACAAACTCCTAATTAAGATAGGAGATAAATCTTTTCTCAATTCCCTAACCCTGAAGCGTTTAGCAAACTCAACAGAACCAGAATGGGGGATCAAGCACTTTTGATAACTTATTGTTACCCCTCCCCTAATCTACCCAAAGCAGATTCATAGACTTTGGCGACTTCCTAATCGACAATGACAACATCATCACCGAGTATGATGTAAAGCGTACACCAGCGGTTGGCTGTTACCGATTGGTTGTAGGTTCGGATCCTACTTGGGAAGATTTGATCCATTCTGAATTCTTTAATTCAGAATAAAGGGGCTCGCTTTGACCGTTAAGAGTAGGTAACCCGTTCTCTGTCTTTGTTTCTATTGTATTCTATCTCATCGTATCCCATTTTGTTCTGCGAGATTTGAAAATCACCGTCAATACCTCGGTGTAGGTCCGGGATAATCCTTTGTTCCATAGCCCTGGGTTAACAATTCTCATTTATTAGTTACAGAAAGCCCTTCTCCAGGAAGTAAACCAAGAGCCACTCATCTGAGCTGGCGGATTCGAATTCTGCTGCGCCGGTGTGCAAAGCAAGCACGCTTAGAACTGTGATGTGCAATCTTCGGTCTGCCTATCATTGATTGTCCATTAAAGGCTGATGGTTTTGATTATGCAGGTTTTTTCAATCCGAGGGAATTTGTGTGAGTTGTAATCTTCCTATGTGTCTTATCTTATGTGTTTTGGCTAGAGAAGTTAGCATAGTGAATGAGCGGGCATATCGATCACGTAGCCGTTTGGGGGGGATATGTTGGATGAAAGCTCCACGACCCCTAATGGGTCTCCGGCGTTGTTCATTTCAATTTTGCCAAGTAACTTGCCAAAGTTGCTTGCTTAAATCTTATTATTAATTACATAAAAGTCAGTAGGCCAACCAATCTTGATTGTTTTTTTATTTTCGATTGAGAAAGCGGCTGGCCCAAAGAGCTCTACAGTAGTGCCTTGCGAGGTCGTAAAGCTGGTAACCCTCGTCCGAGGAGCCTAAACTCAGGGCAACCTTTCTTGCTCGCTTCGTTGCTTTCTTTCATTGTCTTCATTCGGATCTTCTTACGGGTTGCTAAGTATAGGGCTGTGTGACTGGGCTTAAGAAAGGAAAGGACCTGCTATTCAATAGTGGTTAACTAGCTGCTCATTTGAACAACCAAACAGCTTTTCTTTCAAATCAAAAGTAGCCACGAGTGGAGTTAGCCAATTCTATTTCTATCCATTACGGGCATAAGTTATTCTATTGGTTTCTTTGATAAGAAGCTGTCTCCAGTTAGCCAGCCAGTAGGAGCTCGTTCATGACTCTCAGGAATCGGTCAATTTTGCCACACTTCCTCCAAGGAGGGAAGGGCATAGGAAAGCTACTACACCACCATTGTTTGAGCTTATATCGCTCGTTAGCTTCACTAATATCTCCCCACCCATTGGTTTATCCTGCGATTTCTCTTTACTGAACCTGGCCAAAGGATTCGTTTTCCAATGTATTGGTTGAGAAAGCAGTTTACCTAAAGGGCTATTGACATGTGGAAAAGGAAGAGTTTTATTTTTTTGTTTATAGCATTAGGACAGGATGCTACCAAGGTCATGATAACTGTATTATAGTTCCCCTAAGACGCATACCTATGAAGCGGATCAGTTCAGAAAGAGAGTGAGAATGCTTGGCTAAGTAGTGATGTTGTCTCACTGAAATGTAATGAATGCCACTAATTCTACTATCAGCTTGCTTCTCCTAATGCCAACACCAATCTAAAGGTCGTTTACGCGCTTAACTTGCATTGGCAACGTTGGCCTATCTATATCCAACGTGAGAGACCAATTGCCTTAGTTAGAAGGAAGGCGTTCTAGAGACATACCTTTCTAATCCGAAATCCCAACTATTACCCGGTGACCTAGTCGCTACTCTTTCTGACAACTGCTCAGCTTCCTAGGTGCCTTGTGAAGTTGCTACCCGAAAAGACCAATGGCAATGGTTGACTCAGAAATGAATGGTGGAAAGTCTTGTAAAGGAAGTACATACGCTATTCTCTTAAAAGAACCGGTAAATGCCCATTCCTGGACCATCCAATTCCTATTCCTCGAGCTAGAAGGAAGACCTTTTATGTACCACATTCTATCCCCTTCGGGAAGTCATTCAGATTGGCCAACCCTTTCCTCAATCACTTTAGCCCGCTTTCTGCCCGCTTAGGACAAGGGTGATTCTTGAGACAGCGACTCCCACAACATTAGATTAGCCCAAAAGCTTATCCTCAATCCAAGAAATGCGAGTCAAAGAGTAGGTTCCATAAAGAGAAAGAGGTGCCATCACTGTAATGTAATAAGAGTTCAAAATGGAATGATCAGCTTGAGTTGACACCTTTCGTTCACCAATACTGGTAGGTAGGAAAGAGTGGCAAGTCTCCCCGCATGTAGCTCACGCCATTCGAGGTAGCCCAGCCCAACATTCATTCGCAAATCCTATAGGCAGGAATAGCAGCCTTGCGGGAAGGAAGGGAATGGTTTCCCTTCCCCCGGACCCCCATCCCTTCCTCTAAGGGCTCCCATTACTCTATTTCCAAAAGGAAATGGCGGGGAAATTAGCTACTTTCATTGGGTCATTCGGTCACTACCTCTCATATGCCCCGCCCCTACGCTTTTTAGGGCATTCGGGGCGGGGCTATGAGTACGTTTCTTCACTCCCAACGAGAATCGATACCTTAATGTACACTTTGAAGATTGGATAAAGGGATGCCCTCTGGGGGAGAAGCCATTAATGACCTTACTACCGTTCGGGCCCCTTATCAAAGGGTCCCTTCACTCCCATTTTGTAGTGGGAAGGAGTCCTTAATGCGAGATTTTACACTGTTGTTTTTGGTTTAAATGGTTGGGTGGGTAGCTACGGAAGGTCTCCCCGTGGAAGGATCCTCGGGGAGGCTAGTTAGATCCGTTCCTGCCTTCCCCCAGAAGGCAGTCACTGGCTTGAATATAAATAGTCTCCTCTTTCTAAAGACGAAGTCGAGGAAAGACTTGTTAGATTCGTTCCTTCCTTCTCCCAGAAGGAAGTCACTGCACTTTTGACAGGCCTTAGTACCGTTCGGGCCTTCCACCGGAAGTCCCTTCACTCAGGCCTTGGCGAGCTGCCGTTCCTTCTTGCGGTAAGTAAAGAATGAATGCCATCCCTCCCTCTGTTCTCAGTCTATCCGTCTATTCTTCTTGCCTGAGGAAGGAGCGTTAAGCTGCTCAAGCCAGATAATAAAGAGAAAAGCTTGGCCTACCTATTCTATTATGGCTGGCTTGGAGAGAGCGGTAGCGAAGGTAGTCCCCCTCATCTATAAAGGAGGGGCTTTGTTGGGCGATAGCAGTCACAACTGGATGAATGAGAGGCAAGAGTTCCCTATTGATATAAAATGGAAAGGGATTGATGAAATAAAGGTTTCGGTAAGAAGGAGAGGTAAGAGCGCTTTCTTCTCAGTTATAGGAAGACAATTCGGTTATGGAGCTCTTACCGTTCTCGCTTTTGTCTTCCTCGCCGATGGATTCACAAATCCATCTTCTTTCCGGTCTGCTTCATTCCTTTACTAATCAAAAAAATATTCCTCGCTAATGGCGAAACTAGCTTGGATCCTTCCCCTTTTCTATAAAACCTAATCTTACCTTTTATTATCTAACCAGTTAGTTTAAGCTGACCTTCCCTATTCTATTTTTTTACCTACAAAGCTCTACTTGATTTGCTATCGACTGAAGTCACTCACCAGTGCTATCTCTTCCCGCTAAAGCTTTCCCGACCAATCAACTAGATATAATTTCTTCCCTTTCTTTAGGAGCGAAAACTTGGCGCAAGGTCAATGGTTTAGCTCAAGGCTCCATAAAGGCTATTTTTCCTTCTTCTTGATAGCATTGGTCTCGGAAGGCTCTCACTCTAAAGGTCAAGGGGCAGCTTGATGGCAACTATCTTGCTCTTTCTAAGAGAATAGGAATGGAATTGGTGTGGTTCACTAGCTCTTTCTTTTGGGACGAATGAATGCCGGAAGGCCGTTGTGATATGGAATTTTCTTCTTACCACGGTGGACGTAGTTTAGAAGTAGCTCTAAACAGAAAATGGGCCAAATCGCCTTCGTCAGAAGAAAGGCATACTTTAGTATTTCAATCATGGGCGCATACTATACCTTATTACCCTATATTGCTAGCAGGGATAAATTCATATTTGATGAAGTTAGCTCAAAGCATGAACAACTTCACCCGAGCAAAGGACTCTACCTACCTATACTGACGAATGAAAGAAGGTCCACACGGATGATAGGACAAGCGATAGCGGTTCCATTCTTGCTGTTCATATTCTATACCATAAACAAACACCTTTGATTCATCGACATTGGTGCGTCAGGCTCTACCTCCACCCACCAGCCCTTTATGGAGTTACTGGACCAAGAGAAAACATTCCCCGATATCATAAAGAAAGTTAGAAGGGGCAAGGCCCCATTGAAACAGAAAGCACTAAATACTTCCATGACGTGGCAGAAATGATCACCGTCACAAGTACAAGATTCAAAGCTGGAATCTTCCTACTCTTGTTAGTTGGGACATAGCATCCTATCTTGTTGATTCTCATTTCCCACCGTCTCTCTCTCTCGCTTTCAGGGTGGATACGCAAGAAATTCACTATGTAAATTGACATGATCTGCTGCTCACGCATGAGCCGAGTTTCACTACCTCGTCGGAACCTATTGACGTGCAACTTTCACTCTTCGCTGGTTTGAGATCTAGTTCGGTTAGTACCAGTCGGGAAACCTCATGAGCAGTACACCTTAGAAGAAAGAGAATGACCCTTTCGTTGAGGCAATCGATGGATAGATTTCTACTAAAAAAGACTCATGAAAAAAATGAATATCCTAATTTTCATTAATTTCATTCGGTATTTTCAAGGTAATTGAGGGTACCTAGCAAGACTCTCGGGTAGTTTTTTATAGGTAATTGATAGCTATTGATCAAAGACGGCATGCTGACTCTTAAGGAAGAAGGGAGGTCTTCACAAACATCTTTTGACATGTCGAATATTCATTAATGAAAGTGGGCTTCTATCATGAGTTTCAGCTCCCTTTTTGGAGAATCTTTCTCATTGATCTTTCCAATCCTTGGTACGAATTATGCTTGAAGTATGAGCTCTTACCCCATTCATAAGGATTGAAATTGACATGACACAATTCCTGAAGACTATGATGTGCCCGACATTGCTTCTCTTGATTCCCCACCCACCTCCCGTAGAGGCGGATCAAGGGAAGGCCTTAGATTCATCATAGCTACTCCATCGCTTCGAAGAAGAAAAGAATGAAAACTTCTTCTTCTTCCGTTGATTTTTCCCTTCAACGTTCGATTCTCGACTTTGTGTGAGTTCAATCATATGAGAGTTCCAGGGTCCAAGAGTTAGAGTAAATACTTTAAGGTGCTTCTAAGGGCATACCCACATTCATACACACTAACTCCCATCTTTGACAGCCTATGGGGTTTTGTATCACGAAACAAGCTACTTCGTTCGGTCTAGTCCGATAGAAAGACATGGGCTAGTTTGTCGAGATAGGCGTTCGTATTCGATGTGAGTTGGTGGATTCGCCCAACCTATACAAAGGGGCATAGAAAGCTGATGAACGAATCTGGTGGGTTGGGATTCTTCATTGGTCTTCAAATTTCATCACTGCATGAACGAGTCCCCAGAAAAAATATAGCATCCGGCCGTGATTCAGTTGTCAAGATCGAGACACACGTCGTACTTTCTCTAACCTGACGGGGGATTATACTCAAGGCAGGCTCAGTAGGCCATTCTCAAAGCAGACCTACGTGTGTAGCATGGTTGTCAGCTCATCCCTAACTATAGTAGAGCAATCGCCAAATCCAATCCTAATCATGACTATATTTTTCTCATGTGAAGGTCGCCTTAGTCTTTGTTTTGATTCCCTGGATAGAATTCATCCTATCTTCCTTTCAATTAGCTCGCTAATAAAAACTATATAGATTGTTCGAAGCTTCAGTAGTACATCTGCTTCGATCAGTGCTCTAATTCTATCTACATGAGAGATGGGGAACTGGCCTTCTAGCCCGCGTAAAAGTCCTTTCCGGATGTTCTTGAAATCGACGCACACACCTAAGAAAAACTTCCGCCGGAGAGGAAGATATTCTATGAATATCAAGAGTTGCACTAGCGAGGCGTCTTTGATTTTGGCATAGCTCTGTTCTGATGAGGGCGAGGGGAGCTCTTCGGGAATTTATATAAACAAATCGAATTGAAACTCTGAGGCAAGCCTTTTCTTGCTCTCAATGAGCTCTTCAAAGAGACTCTGTTCATTAGCAAGCAGGTGCAAAAATGAGTTTTCTTGTTCGATAGCTCGGGGTATGGCTTTCTTTGACTTCGATGACCAAGTGCTCCAGCTTTCGAGGAGAGGGTTACAGAGGGTGTTCTTTCAATCCCCTGGACTTCCCCTTGTTGTCAAAGGGTGGCGCCTCTAAGTGCTTTTTCTTCACTTTTTATACGCTACGCTATTTTTCAATAAAGTGATCCTATATTTCTATTTTAGGCTCTGTCAATGATCGTTATAAAGCTTTCTAGAAGCTTTCATAGGACTAAGGTTATGAAGGTTGATACAGTACTTCTATTGGTATTTATTCACTCTTGCCCTTCTCACGGAACACCTAAAGAATATCCGTTGGGCAAGAGCCCTTCTACTCGACATCGTCGGGTCACTAGACAACTTTCGTACAATTGCATCAGTAGCGATTTCTATCTATATACGTTATTTCGTTCGCCTTTGTGGGCTTGGAAGCGTTATAGAATCAGCTTTACGCTTCGGGTAAAGGTCCACTTTGTCACCCAATTAGGGGTGTTCCGACCCATGATCAGTTCGGTTTAGTAGTGTTAACTCAGGTCTTGTCTGTCACAGGGAATTAGAACTTTGTTTAAATGGGTCCATTCCTCTCCCTATAGGTCGAGCTAATAAATTCCTTCATAAGCTAATAAGAGATTCTATTATTCTACACTGACTTTACTGTGCTTCTTATTAGTTATAGTAACTATACCCTTTGGGTGGAATTTCCACAACATGGGCTTTCTTCAAGGGAGGAGTTCATACCCGAAGAAAGAAAGCAGGCTACTAAATAGACTATTTCAAGATACTTTTCTACATTCATAGCAAAGAGTGCGCTACGCATTTGAAAGCGAATAGTGCTTACTTTCCAAGGTGGACATAGCCCCAAAACCGATCTGCGAAAGATAACATAGACATCTTTATATACTTAGATACCATATCCAATTCTAAACAACCGATATGCGACATCAACAACTCATATGCGCAAGATTTAACTCTTCATCCTAAAAGTGCATATGCGATAGCCGATATGCTTGATGTAAGCCAAGCCAACTAACTACTGGCGTAGGGGATAGATTACTAGAACCTTACTCACCGGGGTTAGCGTACCATCACTATTCTTACCAGGGAATTGCTCTAAAAGCTTAGTCTATCCCAATCCTTGGGGACTTACCATCTATAGCACCAGCTCTCAAACCTGACTTTGACCTTCCCCCTGCTTTCGGGTTAGCTTTCTAATTCCTTGCTAGCTTGTTTGCTTACTGCTTACTATCCTCTTGCTTATTCTTGAACCAGGGACTTGAACTGAAACTTCCAACTTCAAGGTCTAGCCTCAAAAGGGGAATTACTTCCTTTTCAAGTCACTTGACTTATGGATTCGCTGGTGGACTGACTTAAACTCCCCTTAACCATATTCTGCTTGAATTGAGAATGAAATCCCCCATGGGGGAAGGGTAACTCATACAGTGGGAGCGATTGGCAAAAGGATAAATATAGCGCTATCACCAGCTTCAGGGCTAACTACTACAAGAGTGGATTGAGCACGCTTACTATCACTATTCTATCCCCACTTTCTTTCAAGAAAAAATGATTCTACCAACTATCTTCTCTGGAAATCAAAATGACTTCCTTCGTGGATCTCTGGAGGCTAATATTAGGTTTGGTAAAGAGTAACCCCAAGATGGGTAACTAACCTTTCATGGTCTATTCGAAAAGGTGACAATCTTCCTTCTGACTGAGCTGCTATTGGTTCTGGGTTGCATTGAGTAGTAAGCATCGAGAGGTGTTTGGTGAGGAGTGGCAAGGTAAGTAGTTAAAGCGTTTAAGCTGTGCAGCCAGCGTTGGTATGGAGAAAAGTAGTGGTAGTGTTAAGTAGTGAATTCCCTCTCACGTACATCGATCGTAACTCTTTGTTTATCTAGTGATATATAATTGGTATTTTACCTACTCATAATACCTCTTATTAGACTTAAAGTGGAATACCTAGTTCTTTTCTTTCATCTCGGCCTATAAAGAGATGATTTTTTCCCTTAGACATAGTAAGCTTAGTATGCTTTTCGGCAAAGAAGATTTGTTTGCTTTAGACTCCCCTACGTCAAGTAGGAGTGAAGCGACGATCGGACCAACCTGGTCTTTATTCGGATAAGGTGGGAAAAAGTCTTATTATTCCCTTATTATTGGACTTAGGACGTAGCCTTATATCTCCTGCGGAAAGGTAAGAGATGTGTGCTTGTTGTAGTTTCTTTCATAACCCCACCCACGTCCCCTATCAGTGGATTCTTTGAATGCCTTATTGTGGCATTGGTTCTGCTAATCCGTAAAAGGCCAGCGTGTGTAAAGCGTAATCAGTGTCTTTTCTAGATCCTCGTGTAGTTTCGGTGATGCAAATGTGGAAAGTATGCGTGGAAGCAATATGTTAGCATTTCCTCGGTCGATATCTCTTTGAGTAAACACTTCTGATCAGTCAGTCCCTGGGTTCCAAACCTACGATCGAGAAATCGGGAATTTCTTAAAAGAAAGAAGCATGAAAATAAGGGATCCAAAAAGGGCCGTTAACCGCGAGTTCAGGGTGGGAGCTGGTATGATATACGAGGAAATGCCAGGCTATCGGTGTTGTTACTAAATGTTGCTTAGGAAGAGTGGTATTGTAGCCATTGGCTGTAGCCCCATAGCTAAGCTAACGAACCGTGTTTGGGAGACTGGTCTTGCTAAGATGTAGTTGTTGAACCACGCCTATCTCTTCTTTGATCTCTTTCCTGAGTAAAGACCTTCGTTCCGCTTTCGACAGAGACTAAGACTCTGCCTATCCAACCGTTCATTCACCTATTTCATGGGACATGTATACTAGTCCCCAGTTCTATTAGAAAGATATTCATTATTTATTTTCTTACCAACAAACAGTCTATTGCGGATCTTCACTTCAATCATAGGAAGTAGAAAGGACTAGATCTGGATACCGTAAGGCACATGCAACAACACGAAAAACGTCAAAAAAGGGATGTGACCTTGAAGAGGTTGGGCTGGTTTCGGATCTTTCCTATTTCTTTTTTATATATGCAAAATGAACCTTATGAAAGAAGAAAGAAGACATCCATCCTAACAAAGAAGGGCTCCAAACCTTACTTTTCTATATCCTTTTCTCTATGGTATGGTAGATAGAATATGAATTTCTTCTTCTTGTGATTCTTTTGGCTGTTCACCTGAGTGAATTCTTTTCTCTATTGTAGCTGTCTCTATTGTACCTGAACTGAATTCCCAACCTAATCTCATCCTTACTTTACTCGCGACACACTGACTATATTCCGCAGAGGTTGGCAAGAGCTTATTTCACAGCTTCACAAGACTGAATTGAATTAGCCTCAGGGAACTGAACTACCTTGATCTGAATCCCTGGAACTCACAGTAGAGCAAGGCAAGTCCACTCTCGATTCAACATAAGCTTGGGATCTTTCTTTCCTAAAATAAAGCATTTCCGTTGAAGCCAGGTCTTTCTTCTCTTCTTTAAAGCCAGGAACTAGACTTCTTCTTCCTGACTCGATTCATAGTTTAATCACATTAAGCCAGAGCCCAACCAGGGTGAGAGAGATAGGAGAGTAGGGACGGGGAACCAATGTCACCAACTTAACTAGCTGTCTCGGATCTTTGAATAGACAGAGTGAGATGCTCTTCCTGTGGACCAAGAACGTATTCGTTCAAAGAGCTAGCAATGACTTTCTTCCCACCTGAAAATCATAGTAAGCCGGGAGAAATACATTCATATTCACCCAGACACGGGATAAAGGGAAAGAAAAAGCCGAGACTACAAACCGCTAATTGCTGCGAATCTGGGGGGGACGTTAATGGTAGCTCAGAAACGTCTGGATCCCAGCCTCAATATCCCAGGGCAGTAAGGATGAAGAGCGGCTGTAACACCCTGGCCCCTCACGAAACCAGAAGTTCTATTAAACAATCTATACTCATCCCAATACCAAACCCGGTCACAAAATTTAGGAAAAACGGACGAAGTTTTTCCTGTTTATAGGACTAACTGGATACCTGTAAACAGTAAATAAAGCCACAAATATAACCCACATCATTCTCATACAACTCCAACTCCAACCATGCCCCGTCTCAAAGCCATCCGAGCCTTAGACTAACTTAAACATCAAACATACAAGCATGCATTCATTAACTGTTAAAGGTTCATGATTATAATCTCACTTATTATACCACTCTAACATTAACTAGTTTTCTTTCTTATAATTTAAGTCCGTCAACCAGTCAAAACATGCAAGCATGCAGCTACTAGACAATAATGTAAAGATTACAAGTTATTACAACATTACAAGCCATTCGCAACTATCAATACATTCTAATTTTAACTTTACAATTACAAAACTGTATTCAATGACAATCCACGTAAGCCAGCATAATCAATCACGAAAATCTCGAGCCTTCTTTTCTACCTCTGATAGCACTAAACCTGAAAGGTGTTAGAAACGAGGGTGAGTATACAACATGTATACTCAGCGAGGAAGGGAAAACGGGAACAATATACTGGGGGTTCGTGCAATGCAGCAACTTAACACATTTAATACAATAAATAAACAATGGTTAACAATTCTAATACCACACTTTAAAAAGGATACGATCGATAACCCTTATCACTCCAAGTCTTCGATTCTCGATCCACGAACCACGACTCGATCACGATATGCCGGCATCCCAAACACCAAAGGTTACTCCGGATGTACCCAATCCTACGACCCAACACCCCCTGGCAATCTCCGGACCAGGCGAGTGAGGGAATAGGGTACGGAGCTAGAGCAACCAACCCTGGCAAGCCCGCTGCCGCCCAGAGAGGCCCATCGCATCCGCCCCGACGATAAGGTTGCGCAACCATTGACTCGATAACACAGGAAGCAATAATAATAACAATATAACAAAATAAGCCGATATACAAACAAGGAGGACAACAAAAGAGGTTGTCCTCGAGCACACACATCATCAATCACGTCATACGATGAAATATGATACATTCATTAGTCTATAATTGCTAAACTAATCCAACTAAAACACTTAAATCACTTAGTATCGAATATTTAGCATATAATAAGATAAGACACATAGAATGCACATATATAATAAGATAAGACACATAGAATGCACATAGAAATGATCCCTCACCTTTTAGGAAGCCAAACCTGCGCGAATTAAGCCAAGATTCCCTCAATATTCTCCAAAAGCATCAATTCCCTTCAATTATCACTACCTAATACAATCAACTATATGCATAAGAAGTGATTTCTTATTCTCAACTAAAGCTAGTTCATAAAGCCATTAATTTATCCAACTCTATTTGATTCCCTTTAATTCACATAACTAACAATATATTTCATGGTTTAACAATCATTCTAATCAATATTTGAACAATACATAAACTCAAGTGATCACATATGCAACATTCTTTAATTTCCAAGTATCAGACAAAGACAATAGCATAATAAATAACATATACATAGTCATTCATATAAGTAGAAACACTATATAACATCTAACCAATAAGTTATATAAGCGTATCTTTACACATATAATGCAATTAATAAGCAATATAAACATGTTTACTCAATCTTTAACTAGTATTGATATAACTTAACTCACAACTTCTCCGAATAGATGAACTTGTTACATAAGTACATTTAAACATTTATCCAATCAATCAAGAATCAACTAACAACAATTATTACCATGGTTCATTACTAGTTCCTTTAGTCCATTCTAAATTCATACTCAACCAAAGCCATGTAAACCAAGCAACTTAATTCACGAGACTTCACTACTATAATACGTACACTACACAAAGGCATATAAACATTTAATTACTCAATTATAAAGCAATTATCATGAAATTAACTATGCGAACACAAAGGGGTCAATATTATACTTTTCACAAAACTTAACCAAAAGCTCACACATACCTTAGAATAGCATTTAGACACGCTAGGAGCAACTACAAAGCAATACAAGTACTAAAACAATTAATTCATTCATTTCCCCTTTGTTCAACTAGGCTATTTAGCTTCCTATCGGAATTCAATGATCAAGTTAAGCTAGCTAACCATCCTACCAATCTAAGGATACCTAAATACCTCATTTAAAACCTCCAAATCATAACCTAGAGCACAAGTACACGAAAATACCAAAAATGCCTCTTTGTGGGTTTACACTACAAGTACCAATTTCAGAACCCAAACAAGCGAAACAAAAGTACTTCTAAGGTTTCAATACTTAATAAAGACTAGCCATAACCTCGAAACGTGCCCGGATTCAAGTTAAACCCGAAACCCCTTATTAAAGTAGCCTATTTTGATCAAATTTCTCAAATTTTGAACATAGTAAGTGCAATTAACATTTTTCCCACGCTTATGGACCTAATTAGCAACTACTAGAAGCCTCGAATCGAATTAAATTGTAACTTTTATCAGAAACCCTAGTTTAGCACTATTCATCATCTTCCCCAAGTGCCAGTTTCATTTTCAAGCATTCAACAAGTATTTTAAATCATCAAACATATTCTATGAAGTCATTAGAGCATATAAGAATCAACGGAACAAGAATTAAACCACTACAATATTAGATCACAAAAATAATAATACAAACTTTAATTGAATTTAATACAAAAATAGAATGCACCCTCACCTCTTTTGAAGATTAAAGAATGGTCTTAAGGTCCTAAGGATGAAGCACAACCAATTTGGGAAGCAATGGAAGCAAGAATGAAGCAAGGAGTAAATTTTTTTTTTGAGAAGTTACTATTCCCGTAACTCTTTTTTGGCCATTTTTTTGACCCATTTTTTTTTTTGTTTCTTGGCTTATAATATTATCATGAGATGGTCAAAGGGTAGGTCAAGCAATTAGGGTATTTTAGTAAGGGTAAATGGGTCATTTTGGTGATTAAATTTCAGCAAAACAAAATGCCAAAAATCTGAAAAATCTGGAAAAATCCCGCTAATACTATTCATCAGACATTTCGTGAATTTTTTTCCGTTGATCCTGATATTCAATGCACGCACGGTCAGGGGCTATAGTCCCCAAAAAATATGTAGTATTTTATAAAAATATAAAATGCATGAACATAAATAGTTGAATTTATGAAAATATGAAAAAAAATGAAGTAATTAGCTAAATTACATCTAAGTTAACCATTTAATGAATGCAATTAATGAAGTTCTGGGTTCGGGGTGTCACAGCGGCAGTGAGAGAAGGTGATGAAGGCTTGGATCGAGAGAGAGAAGATAGAATAGATAGATAAGAGAGGGTGAAGCTAGGAGTAGTTGTGTAATCTAATACACGAGGTTGCTTGCGGGGGTTGCTTGCGGGGGTTGCTTGCTAGGGAAGCAAGTAAACAATGGACTGTGCCTGACAATGAAGTCCAAAGAGTGAAACCCAATACTAAATCCAAGCTACAAACGCCTTTCGCAGGCCGATCAAGGAAGGAAACTCACAGCCAAGGCTCATCACCGCCCGGGGCTCCCTCTTTGGATAATCATCCAAGGTTCGTGGGAAAAGAAGAGGTTGGCTTGAGCGGAGTAGCAGAAATAATAGGATTATTCTCTGCCGTAGGTTGGGCAGAAATCGATTCCGTGGGAACGAGATTATTAATGTTTCTGTTTACACCAATAATATCCCATCCGCATATGGATATTGGATTGGCCCATGATGAATGTTAGAGCCGCCACATCAGCAGGCTCTTGAATACCGAGACTCAATTGTGGAGCCATCAATAAGCTCCAGGAGCAGACGATTACTGAACACTTTCTTGAACTGCTAGAGGGTAGGAATTATCCAAAGCATAAAGCCTACACCACATGGATTCCTACGAAAGAGGTTGCTTGCAAGGTGCAGGAAGTGAATACTTCACTTGCTACGGCCTTGTGAGTTCTCAAGTCATCCGTCTGCAGGCGTCACTTCTCCATCAATGTTGTTTATACATGGTTCAGAATAGTTGGTTTGTTGCAATTAGAAACTTAGGGACCATCACTACTCTACACCTTGATTGCTTCAGTTCCAGTTAACTTCGAGTGAGCACCATTGGCGTTTGTGATTAGACTTTAGCCGAATGGGCCACTTGCTGCTAGCTATCGGGTGACAATATGTATGACGTTGACCTTTTGCTATACCAAACGAGGGAGAGAACTTTGATTCTCGGGGCTAGTGATCAGTAGTTTCATAATGAACAGTAGGATTCATAGCCGGAGAGGGCTACTTGTATGTTGCATGACGGGGCTAAGATGCACAGAAAGTCATGATTGGCAACCTCGCTGCATCAATAAAAAATGAAAGTGAAATCAGCTAAATCAACATAGGATGATACATCAGAAATGAGTTCAGAGTCGGACTAGGATTCTATCATTCCTCCCTGACTGGTGGAACTGTTGGACCATTGGCTTATTAGTCGACTTGTTCAGATGGGTATTCCGAAAAACCAACAGGGTGAAGGTATTACTACGACAATCGAAAGTCAGTTAGCACATCAATAAATGAACCACTAATCTCCACCATTGAAGACCAAGGAATGCCGATCAAGAGAAATCCTGCATTAGATTGAAAGCAATAAATAGCCCCGCAAAGCATTTACCAACAGTGTCATCAGTGCTTTAGTAACCAAAGCTTTCCTAGCTAGAGTGAGTGGGAGGATGAAGTCAAAAAGATTTGGGTTCACTATCCACTTCCCTGGAAAATGGCTTATGAGCAAATCAATCAACACAACTGTGACTATTTCCCGCCATAAAACTTGGCCAAACACGGAAAAAAGCACAAGGACTTGAGGGCATCATTCTCGTATCCTGTCGCCTGACTTGTCTACGCGGTCGTATCCCTCACGAGCCTTCGCTGCACGCTCCTTATAGAACTCAGAAAAAAGGTAAGACACATCAGCTTCTTCAATGAGTCATCCGGATGGCACTCCATTTCGCCAAGGTAGTTGTGACTCGTACAACAATCGAAGCTTGAGTGGGTTAACAATGCGCGAGTTATCACCCTTCATCACCATCCGGTGTGAAAGAGAGGGAGAAAGAATTTTACAGATCCTTTATGGGAGAGTGAGAGGATGCAGAACAACAAGACGTGGGAATGTCATGTACAACAGAGGTGGAATCTTATATTGCTATAGCTCCAGTAGGCTTCGGCGGTGATGCTCCCGCCGGTTAGACTTTTGAACTGAGTCGAGACTTGAAATCACCATGGTTTTCAACTTTAGCCTAGTGGATACCTCAATCCGATTTCAACATTCTGTAGGGAAGCCGGGAATTTGGGCTAAGCAGTTGAAGATTCAGGAATTCATAGTTGAATAGGGATTGGAAAGCTATCCGTTTGTAGGCCTCTGTCATATCCTCTTTTCTCATCAGCATTTAGGTAGCTGAAGGATGGAAATAATACCATGACTCTAGTTCGATCAAACATGGTCTTGGTCCGGGCATACGAAAGGATAGGACGAGACCAAAACTCCAGTTCAGTATCTCGAGGGTCTTGGTTGGTCAGGTAGTCCTCCCTCCGACTGAGACGTTGGTCCGACATTCAAAAAAGGTTGCAGTCAACTTAGTCCTGTGGATTCTGACACAGGTCCGAGTTCGGGGTTTAGTTGAGAGGTTTCCCTATCCCTATCAGTCGAGCCGAGCTACCGCTCTCCTTTGACAGTCACATGGGTCCGATAATAGTCAGGATAATGCAACTAGCAAGGAGTCATCATCTTATGTTGTCACACTTTGTCAATTCGAACCAGACAATCATGGAGGGAGCCAATCAATAAAATCCAAACCGAACTACGGATGGAGAACAATGTGATCAAGAGTCTTACGACGACACAACGTTTTGTCGGGCATGCACAGAAAGAAAGCTACCATAAGTCCTTCAAGCGTCTAATTGGCAAAGAAAGTCAAGAGTTGGGTCAAAAAGAACGTCCTTCCCAGTCTCTCTCTCCCTCTCGGAATCCTAGGTCAGTAGGCTAATTGGGCGAGACTCACATTTTATTCCACTACACCGGAAGAAGGGTTTTTAGGGAACAACATTACCAAGACCATCAGGACGACAACTCGCCAACATGCCAGAAAGGAAGCCATACATCAAGTTTCATTCAAGATAAAAAAAGTCTGTCATCAACGTCGTTAGAGTGAAGCACATCAAAATCTGCGAGTTAAGGTCTGCGTGTCGAGTCGCGCTTCCATCATCATCTTTCCCATCTATACCATATTTGGATTTTGAAAAATGATTTGAAGTGAAAAGGACTATGGAAGGAACGAGTACTTCTTAGCCTGAAGTCAACATAACGTCAACTTTCAGTCATGCCATTTGGGAAGAGTGCTTCGGTCCGTTTTAGTCGAGCTTACTCTCTCAGAGGGTGAGGATCAAGAGTTTTTGTTGAATCCAGCTCTTGCTTTCCTTTATCATTGTATGGGAGTTGGGGCTAAGCAACTAAAGATTAGGTAGGGAGGATTCTTAGGTTGAACGCGAGAAAGAAACTGACTTTCTTCGGCATACATCATCAATATAAGGTTTGGATGAAAAAACAGTTGCGACAGAACAAATGAGCGATTGCAACAGATACTGATTCCCAAGTATGAAGATAGGAAGTATTGAAAGATAGATCGATAAGATATCTATTTTAACTCATGGCTTGATTGCGACAACTTATTGAGACTTGTTACTTGACCAATAAAATACCCTAGAAGAGAGCTTAAAGAGGGCTGCATTTTAAGGTGGCCATAGAACCGATCTTTCCCATCAGTCAAACAGATGCGATTGTTGGAGATTCAAGATTCCCGGTTGGACCAATTCAAGCGATTGAAAGGGGAAGAAAAACCGATTGATAGAGGTTGAACGGATGACCATGTTACCAGATGAGGTACTTTGCCAAACTTGTCTGAAGTTGAATTCACTCCCTAGCCTAAAAAGAGAGCCATTTTTCAATAGTGATTTCTTGTATAGTAAATAATCGTCTATTGTCAAATAGATAGTACGAGATTTTAGCTAGCAGACTCGCTTGTTGGCAGCTTCTTTGATTCTTCCATCTGAAAAGACTGTGACTATCACGGTCAGGGAACGAAGGGTCTTCCTCCGCGAAATCACCCAGGCAGAGCCAGTTAACATGATAACTGCTGAAGAAGGCAAGGAAGATTGGCAAGAACCCTTTTAAACTACCTCAAGGAAGGCTACCTGAAGACCGAGCTAAACGGGCCGAACTACGAAGGAGTGCGACCAAGTTCATCATGTGGAAGGATGCCCTCTATAAGCGATCTTTTGATGGGATCTATATGAAATGCATAGCCAGCCAAAGACCAGATATCCAGAATAATGCAAGAGGTCCACGTGGGAGTGTGCGTGGTACACCAAACTTGACCAAAGTGACAAATGCAGCTCAAATAGGATATTACTGGCCAACCATGATATCCGACTACATAGAATACGCCAAAAGCTGCAAGTAGCACGCAGACTATTTTAATCACCAGCTTCTTGAACCATTGCATGTCACAACATACATGCTTATGGCCTTAGGGATGGACATCATCGGAGCCTTCACGTTGCCGTCGTCAGCAAGGCAGAAGTCTTTATTGACCGCTACCAACAATTTCTCTAAGTGGGCTGAAGCGATTGTTGTAAAGGATTTCAAAAACACAACGGTGTCTGAGTCCATCCATTACGATAGACATCCTCTCTACTTCAATTAAAAGAAAAGAAGAAGCACTTCAAAGCCTTTTCCACTATTTCAAATAGGGCGATCCCGGGCGGTTGATAACTAACTCTTCTTTCCGCGTCTTCTAGACTCTCCATAAAAGGGAGAATAAGTGCTGTTTTCTATCGGAAGAGGATCGGGGAAAGTTAGTATAATCCTTTCATTCCCACCTTCATAAGAAAGATCTTCCAGTTCCCTCCGATCAATGGTCGAATATCAGCTGTTACTAGTAAGTGAAGCAATCAAGCTAGTTTTCTTTTCCAAGGTAAGAATTAGTCGCTGATCCGCTGTTATTACGACTATCGCATATCACCTGTAGGTATAATAGTACTCTGACTGATGCTCATTTCCCTTGCCTTTTCTCTGGTCTTGTTGCTGTTGTTCTCTTGTTTATTTAGTTCTGTCGTCTTTATTCTTGCTTTTCTGCAACTCTTGTTTCTGGCTCTGCTGGCTGCTTTCAGGCATGCTCACTGGACCCCTTGTTGTGGGTGTTTCGGTTTGTTCCTTCCTTTTTTTTTTCCAAATTATTCTGCCACCGCTGTTGAGGTTGTTTTTAGACCGGCTAGAGGCTAAAGATGCCACAAGGAGGAGGTTGGTTTTCGCCAGGGACCACAATTAAAGATCAACAAAGGGAAGTCTTTTAACATACACGTCTTATAGATCATACTAAATTCCTTCCAATTGAAAAAAGGCTGAGTTTCCTTCTTTCTAGCCTGACAGCCACCCGTGCTTCCGTTGAAGAAGCAAAGCCCTCGCCGCAACTGGCAGATTCACCTGCTCGCTTAGCTGCAATTATTGCACTCGTGCCTCTCCTAAAGAGTCACCCCTACCTTATATTAGAATAAAGTAAGAAGAAAAGCTGGGTTAAGACCATATCTTACGTTACTCTTTCAATTTCGATTGGAGGGGAAGCGCGGAGCCTAACAAAAGAGTAGAGAATGTAGGCATTTCGATGGATGGAGTGAGAGGATATTCTGGTACATACTTGCCAGCCCCATCAGTATATGGGTAATCTTTCTATCTCTTTAGAGTAGCAATTCGATTTCAATATAGCAATAGCAGAAAAGACCTCTGAAAATTTTATCACTTAAGATAGTTTTTTCAAACGGGCAGGCATCCATATTGGTCAAGTTTATGCGGTCTTTGTCTTATCCAGGCGATCTCTTTCTTTGGTCAGTCTTCTAAGGATGGATAGGGATGGAGGAGAGGAAGTAATCAAGTGAAACGTTAGCGGTCTTTCAAATGTTTTGAGACCTCTTTTCCAAGGGTCACATATGGTTGGATACGAATCAATAGGTTGCAGTCCTTATGGCTTTCTAGCTAATGGAAGACTCTGGCTTTTAACATTCTCTTTTTCTTTATCGATAGCCGGATATTCTTGCTTAAGTCCTTCATCTTGGTAGAGCTTATAGCCCTGTACATACTGAATTGAAAGTTGAATGCGCCCCTAGAAAAGCGGTTCTAACAAGATAAAATCAAAACTACTACTTTTCGCTGACTTTACCCCGACCTTCTCTGTCATAGCTGCATTCACCCGTATATTCTTACCTTAGAAAAGTCTATTCCCTCGCTCTATGCGCCTTAGTATAAAGCAGTCAAAAGTGCTTACTACTCAACTAAAATAAGGAAAAGTGAACGGAAGCCTAAGTCACTACCCAAGATACCGTCTATGATCCATAAGCTTCTCTCCCTTGATCTTAGAACCACTTTTCTCTTAGCTTCTGGCCTTATAGGTAGGCTAGCCCACCTTCTTCCTAGGAAGATCCCCTTGCCTTCCCTCTATTTTACCTATCTAGGAAAGCCATAAATGGGGAAAAGTGGATGAAAACCTCCTACCCAAGGTACCGCTTTACTGTATAAGGATCCATAAACCCCATTTCTCTTGGATTCTTTCCTTCTGGTCCCTTATTAGAAAGCATATGACTTAGACCCCAGACCCCTTCTTGAAGGCCAAAAGAAAAGGCTGGGGTTGGTATTACTTCTTTACTCCCAGGAAAAGAGAAAAAAAAAAGACGAGTTAAGTTTTAGGGGCAGTTATCCTCTTCATCACTTACTCTATTATCAAGCTTATCTGCAGTGGGAGTTTACGGCCTTAATAATAAATATATAGCATTGATTGGAGCCAAAGATGATACCTAGGAAATGAAGATTTAAAGGATCACACTCAATCTCTGAGTCATATAGTTTAATACAGAGAAAGACTGACATAGCTTAAAGTGAATTCCTCTTCGAGACAATCCTCTCCCTATCGGCCGAGCATATTCAATCCTCTCCTTCACTAGACCTGACATAGCCTTTGCTGTCAACAAAGTAAGTCAGTTCATGGAAGCACCTTCTGTTGATCACAGGGCTGCTCTCTTTCTTTCTAATGGGGAAAGATTGCAGGAAGGGCTCTGCTCCACAAGATTCTCCTACCTTAATTAGTTTACGGGTAGGACCTGCCTCTTTAGTTGGAAGGACTGCCACCGGTTAAAGCTATGCACTGATTCACTTTCTCGTATCGGGTTGGGTAGGATATACTTTGAATCTAATTAAGACATTTCGCTTTTAAAGCGTCTTCGCCACACACTTTCATCTTACTATTTCTTAATTGAACCGGCTATATATATATAGAACAAGAACACTCCTATCCTCTCGGAAAGGAAAGGAAAGCCAAGCCTGTCTTCGTCGAGTAAACAACTTTTCAGTGGACATATGAGGAGAGGGTCCAAGAAAAGGCTATAGGTCATTGGCGATGTGAGATGACAACCGGGGAGACAGGAAGAGAGAAAAGTCCATAGCTAGTCCCTGCTCACCCCTTCCTTCTTCGATCGGGGAAAGAGTCCCAAACAATCCGTACCGGGGAATACTTTAAGAAGGAAAAGCTTCCTTAGTGAAGCAGAAAGAGAAGTCTCGAGAATATGGCTCCTAAACTAAGAAACTTTTTCGATTTCCGCTTTAGCTGAAAGCTATGCGATGTGGAACAACAAATTCCCTTCTTGGAACTAACGATTTCCCCATAGGAACTCTTGTTTCTCTCTGATTGAGGGGATAGTTTTAGTAGTTGAATGAATTCGAAGATTTTCTGATGTACCACTTCCATCACTACCGCCACTTCTTATTCCCCTAGAAAAGTGAACAGATCAGCACAAGATGCATAACTGCCAAGACGATGTGGATCGTCACTGAGAATCGTCAAATCTAGGAGTCAAACCACGGATCTACAGTTTCCTTTTACTTATTAGGCAACAACCACTTCCTTATATACATAAGAAATGGATTGATTGGGGAGAAAATTCACAGATGAAGAGTCACTAACCCCAGTAACATAGGTTCCGGAGTTGACGGCAGGGAAGGTAATAGAGGTCCAATCAAGCCAATCAACTAGGGCTTCTAATGCTAAGGCCATCGCAGTCTTGGTTGGAGCATCCGTCCTAGGTGTCATACTCACTCAACACGGTCTCGCTCTTAAAATGGTTGATGAACGGAAGATATCGCCTTCGTCCTTACTTTTTGAGAGTCTTTCATAAGAACCTAAGGGATCCAACTCATACATCCAATCATCTACTGTCTTTAATAGTGGAATAGTGTTGACTTTGCGGTTAGTAAGGACAGATGTGAACGAATCGTCTGAATCAAATAATTCCTCTTCTCAACAGCAGTCGTTAGGCCTCCCACCAATAGTTCAGTCAGGAGAGAGTGGTGTAGAGGAGAGATCTTGACTATTGGGCTATCAATAATATTTCGATTTGGCATATGACTATTACTGTTACTGTATTGCTAAGAGTTGCCGGTGAATGGGAGAAAGATTTGACTTTGAAAGAAGCAACTTTCACCTTGAAAGCCACTAGAGCTTCTTCCCCGTGCATGCATGGTTTGGCCGAGATGGAACACCTTTTCCTAAAGGAGTTGGAGTAGCAGTACCTTGCCTTTGACTTTACTGGCCTGTCTTCTCTTTACTTTTGGGGGGGCTTCCATCTCTCCCTAAGGCTGCCTTAGGCTAGCAGGGGGATGGACTTCCGAAAGCAACCTCTTAGACTAGGCATCCCCAGATACTCCCCCCGTAGAAATTCGCTTTCAGAATGTAGGTTGGCCTCTTCACAACCAGCGAAGTAATTTTTTTTTACGTCTTATTATGATTCATTGACAAGGAAAGTAGCTAAACTCACTTGCCCAGACCCAGGAGAAGGGATGCATTTTGGGTCTCAATGAGGCAATTCTCCAGTTTTTTTAGGGTCAACTAACATGTGATCGATCGAGCTAGACTTTCTAAATGAGTTTGAGTTGGGCTTAGGAGCGAATCACTCTTTCCCCTATTCTAGAATAGTACTCAATATCTAGTCTAGAAAGTCTCTCCTCACTGACCTTCGCTCTACTCTTCGCACCAGCCTCAGACGCTAATGGCACTAGCTAGCAGATAGTGAAAATAGCCTTCTTTCTCCCTTCCCTACTGGCATGTCAATCAGTAACCTTCCCCCTTTTTATAGAAAAAGAGGGCTCCTGTATGTTCATTCAAATGGGATCTTAAATTGACGTTCTCTTGATCGAAAAAGTAGGCTAAAACTAAAGCGTTGAATTCGTCGGTTCGATACTAGGATCAATCAAGAAGGATATTGCGGCTTGGACTGACTTTCCTGTGTGCGTTGCTTACTCCTTGGTTGGTCAGTTGGACCTGCGTAAGTCAATATTTCAGTAATCCTACTCACCCCACAGCTTGACGAATCACTTAATGCACTTTCTTCCCCACCGCCTTTGCCTGCGAGCCTAGAAGCACGACGCTTTGATACTGATGGTAGCATAGTGTATTCGCGTAGAAGACACTGAGGCAAGGAAGGGAGGTAAGAGTAGTAGGACTCTTGAGGTGCCCTACCGACGAAGCTAGCTCGGTTTATCGATGACCTCAAAACTAGTGCATCGCGCTATGCGCTAGCTTGTTGAGGAGGGAACTATTTAAGCTCTCTCTTTGCTTTGCCTTGTTTGCCTTTTTCGTTTTCAGAGTCAAGGTTCGCTTCACTTACAATCAAATATATTCTATTAAAGCAAATCCAAGAGGCGATAGTGGCATTGGGATCAGACTGTCACCTATGACTAAGCTCTGTGACTAGCTCCATTCTCATCATCTAAGTGATTCTTCATCACAGGACAACCCATAGGACTGGCTTGAAGGGCTGAATGGAATTGAATTGCAGGAAGGTTGTTAGTCATAAACTTCCCTATTACTAAAGAGAGGTTGATCACCTTCTTTATGAGTTCGTGATGAGACTCCGATATCAATTAAGGGCTCTGAAAGCAGCACTCTGTCCAATATATAATGGAAGTCCCAGTGCTGAAAATAACTCTTGAACCCTTGGAGAAGCAACTCAATAGGTAGAGGCTATAGAACCGTTAAGGTTAGGCTAGGCCAAGGGGGGAGTAATCCTCTCGGGAGAGGAACGCAATTGTCTGGTAAAACCCAGATTATATTATCCATCTCGTCACAAATCTGATCTGATTGAACGAAGAAGGGTGGAACTCTACTTTGCTCTTTCAGAAGGAAATCTGTGGATAGGAGCGATAAGGCGACGGGACCATAGAGAATTTCAATAGTACCTTGCGGGGCAAGCAACCTTTGACCGGTGTAAGCTCTTGTCGCACTGAACTTCTTCAAGCTTGAACTCAAGCATTCCAACGGTAGTAAGGGGAAAATAGTTGTTTTAACCAATTCTTTTTTAGACGAAAGGGACAAGATTGCTATCATTACTATACTTGGCAACCAAGCTCGCATGCGTATCCATTCCATTAGGCATTGCCACTATTTCCTACTCTACCAGTATTGGTGAATGAAAGGTGTCAACTCAAGCTGATCATTCCATTTTGAACTCTTATTACATTACAGTGACGACACCTCTTTCTCTTTATGGAACCTGCTATTTGACTCGCATTTTTGGGATTGAGGATAAGCTTTTGGGCTAATCTAATGATGTGGGAGTCGTTGTCTCAAGAATCATCCTTGTCCTAAGCGGGCAAAAAGCGTGCTAAAGCGACTGAGGAAAGGGTTGGCCAATCTGAATGACTTCCCGAAGGGGATGGAATGTGGTACATAAAAGGTGTTCCTTCTAGCTCGAGGAATAGGAATTGGATGGTTCATGAATGGGCATTTACCGGTTCTTTTAAGAGAATAACGTATGTGCTTCCTTTACTAGACTTTCCACCTTTCATTTCTGAGTCAACCATTGCCATTGGTCTTTCCGGGTAGCAACTTCACGAGGCACCTAGGAAGCTGAGCAGTTGTTAGAAAGAGTAGTGACTAGGTCACCACGTAATAGCTGGGATTTCGGATTAGAAAGCTATGTCTCGAGAACGCCTTCCTTCTAACTAAGGCAATTGGTCTCTCACGTTGGATATAGATAGGCCGACATTGCCAATACAAGTTAAGCGCATAAACGACCTTCAAATTGGTGTTGGCATTAGGAGAAGCAAGCTGATAGTAGAATTAGTGGCATTCATTACATTTCAGTGAGACAACATCACTACTTAGCCAAGCATTCTCACTCTCTTTTTGAATTGATCCGCTTCATAGGTATGCGTCTTAGGGGAACTATAATACAGTTATCATGACCTTGGTAGCATCCTGTCCTAATGCTATAAGCAAAAAAAGAAAACTTTTCATTTTCCTCGTGTCAACAGCCCTTTAGGTAAACTGCTTTGTCAACCAATACATTGGAAAACGAATCCTTTGGCCAGGTTCAGTAAAGAGAAATCATAGGATAAACCAATGGGTGGGAAGATATTAGTGAAGCTAACGAGCGATATAAGCTCAAACAATAGTGGTGTAGTAGCTTTCCTATGCCCTCCCCTCCTTGGAAGAAGTGTGGCAAGATTGATCGATTCCTGAGGGTCATGAACGAGCTCCTGCTGGCTGGCTACAGCTTCTTATAAAAGAAGCCGATTGAATAACTTATGCCCGTAATGGATAGAAATAGAACTGGCTAACTCCACTCGTGGCTACTTTTGATTTGAAAGAAAAGCTATTTGGTTGTTCAAGTGAGCAGCTAGTTAACCACTATTGAATAGTAGGTCTTTCCCTTTCTTAAGCCTAGTCACACAGCCCTATACTTAGCAACTCGTAAGAAGATCTGAACGAAGACAATGAAAGAAAGCGGCGAAGCGAGCAAGAAAGGTTGCCCTGAGTTGAGGCTCCTCAGACGAGGGTTACTGGCTCTAAAACCTCGCAAGGCACTACTGTAGAGCTCTTTGGGCCTGCCACTTTCTCAATAGAAAATAAAAAACAATCAAGATTAGTTGGCCTACTAACTTTTATGTAATTAATAATAAGATTTTTCCTACTGAACGATTTCTCTTCTTATCTATGTCATTTCAGGATTGATTTTCGTTGACTCTCACTGGGCAATCATAAATTCCTCACTTCATACAGTCGTAAGGCTTCCAAGTCTTACTAGTTCAACTGTCTGCCGCATGCGTGTGTACTTCATTAGTGTGATCTGGCAACTGAAATACATGGGCTATGGCTATCTTCTATTAGAAGCTATACCCTTTAGAGTTTCTCTTCTATTAAAGGATAATAAGGTGCGCTCTTCTTGGATTGCTATTGCAGCTTGGCTTTATTGTCTGTTATTAACCCCCTGTCGCTTTGATTTTGATTGCTTTAATAAATATCTCTTTCTTGTTTTCCTTATAGTCTTACCCCTCTCTTAAGAGAGTGAAAGCCCTACTAGGAGTACGGTTTAGGCTTTGCCAAAATAGGTTGCTAGGAAGAGAATTGATTGTGAAAGAAGGAGCTATGAGGGAGAATGAATCCCAATCCCGTGCTATTGAATGGTGTAGAATCCGCTCTTAGCAGCAAATACTTCTATTCTACGATCTGACTATGCCCAGCCAGGCAAATAAGACATGGAATTGGACAACTTAAACAAGGTAGAATCTATAGAGTGGATTAGGGGACAGTTCTTCTGTTCAACTGTCTTGTGTTAACCATGGCATAGATGAAATTCGAATCCAAGAAGTAATTAGGAGAAGAAAGACAAACAATACAGGGTCTTCAAGGAAGAGGTTGTTGCCCCGGTAGATATAAGAAGTTTGCAGTAAACCCTATATGGAATTCAACTATTCAATTCTGATGTTGATCTATTTGCTTGTACGATTGGGTCTGTGTTAAGTCTACTTATAGCTAATGAAGTCAGCCTTGCTTGAAGGAAATCTAGTCAATCCGGATTTACTTAAGACTTTGAAGTAGGCGAATCTGCTACTCCTGCTCCAGAGTCAGGGGTGGAAGGCTAGAGCTAAGCTAAGCTCCTTGCTAGAGCTAATGCCTTCCATTTCGAGACCGACCAAAGCGAATAGGCTAGCGTGAAGGAGAATTCTATTTGTTCTTCTATTCCCAAGTCAAAGTCTAAAAGACTAATCCAATCCCACTCTTAGGTGACCTTATCCATTTGGTGGATTTCACACTGGTCACATCAAAAGAGAATGAAGGGCGTTTAACATAACTCATTCGAGAACGAAATCCCAAATACAGATTCGGAATTACCTATAGGGTCTTCAACCTACGATATGAGTTTAGGCGATGGTCATATAAAAATAAAGATTGGGATCTCTCCTACCGCTTTTGTCCTACCTTAACTATAGAAGTACGTGGGACTAGCAGGGAATGGGGCATCTCTTAGGAAATGGAGATATTTACAGATAGTATTCACCTTGAAAGGGAAATGGAAAGGCAGTAGAAGCCCACTCTCAGATAGATAAATGAGTTACCACTCGGGCCTAACGACTAGTTAGTCCCTCACTCAACTATGAGTAAAAACAATAACAATTACCCCCGTAAATTAGGACAGTAACGGTATCAGTCAGTCAGTCAAGTAAGAGAAGAAGGGAAAGGCCTTACTCTATTCCTTAATAATCAGGAATAGTGGACTAAAGGCTATTAAAGCAAACATTTGAATATAGAAGAAATTGCAGCATTTAGGTTGTTTATCATAGTTGTCTATATAAGGAACAACAGAAACACTGATATCACTTTGTTAGCTTGTAAGCCTTCATTCTTATTTAGGCTAAACTGTAACCCTTATCAAAATGGCTTTGTAGCTCTTTAATGGGGAGCTCAGGAAGGGAGCAATGGGTATTGCGCCTGAGTGAGCGTCTTATAGCCCGGTCGGTGCAGCTAGGGGAGGATGCTATCCTTCCTAAAAAGAGAAAGATAACTATCTAGTAATCCTTCTCTCTTAACCAGCCTTCGGATGAGTGAAGTAGCCTATAGGTATGGGGTACGAACGATTAAGACAAAAAGAAAGAGAAGGAGGTTCTTGACGGAAGGTTAAGAGTGATAACACAAGTAGCTCGCTGGAGAAGAAAAGTAAGAAATTAAACCATTAGTTTAGGGGTAGTGACTAACAAGCCATTAAAGATAGGTAGGTTTAGACCAAGCCAGAGCAAGGGTGGTGGGCGGAAAAAGATAAGCAATACGCGAAGAGAGCAGAGATTCAAAAGAGTTTCATAATAAATGTTCTTGTCTAACTAAGAAAACACTTCAAGTAAATCGCGCGGAGAGGGCGCGGGTCCTGTTTCCTTGTTGCCATTGCTGCAGCAAGGCCCATGCCTTGTAGTCGAGCGGACTCTGATGTGTGCTGGTACGTCAAAATCAGATTCATCTCCCTCATTTTCTATCAATCACCTACTTCTCTTCTCTTTCAGATTTTCTTTCCTTTTCTTGCTCCGTAATGATTGCAGTCTGCCGCAGGAGACGCTCTAGCATCTGAATTCTGAAATTCTTTTTCTTGAGGGTGAGACGGAGATGTAAATAGCATCCTATGAGGTGGTCGACAGCAATGTCGAATCTCGAGTCGGCACCGATCTTTATGGGTTGGGCTTTTGCCTACCCCAGCTCTATCTATAGCGTAGGAAGGGAAGAAGCCGATCAGCGACCTGAAACAGAAGATTAACCTACTTTCCTTGTGATTTCTCCTTCACAATATACAAACTGCTTGTATTAAACATATGGTATTTGAGATCCCTTCTCCCTTAATGAGTTCTTTCCACTTATTAGTGCTGGAAACGACGTTTCAAGAGAAATTTTGAGATTGATTGCCCACCGAAAGTTCCCTCTAAAAGGATATCGGGTTGTCATCGACTTTGACAAAACAGCCTCCGCAGTTTGATTTTAAAGTTTAGCTCAGGCTTCTTCCTTTATAGAGGGCTGCTAGAATGCCTTTGCACTGTTAGCCAATCGATGTGGAACAAGTGTCTTGTCTTTAATATTTTGCACCAATGTGAATGGAAGGGGCGGGTGCCAGTTCAAGCTCTGTCGGATCTCTTTGAAGATCCTAGGAAACTTAGCTCCAAAGGTTCTTTCCCTTAGTGGAACTTTCAGAAATGAGAGCAGAAAAGGAGCGTTAGTTTATCCCCTCATAGTTGGGACCGAGCCTCTGAATTCAATTCTAAAGAAAGAAGAATCCATCTCTAGCGGTTCCATATTCACTTCTATAAAAAGAACAAGAGAATCTCAGTGAGGGGAGAGCTCCTTCACAGAGCGACGGCTAACAGCCAGGAATTCTGTTAGTAAAGCCTGAAAGTAGCGCTTGGCTTGATTCCTACCACGGACGGGGATACATTTCATCCATATCGCCGGCCTCACATGGACAGAGATGCTTATCATATCACGGCTTCCTAAGATGTTAACACAAGGACTACTATTGCTACGGGAGCTTATTGGTGGAGCAAGAAGAGCGAAGTAATGCCTACGTGGAAATTCATTTTCATTTAAAACATAAAGAGCTTCCTCGTTCGTACTCAATCAGTAGATCAATGATTCGAATGCATTTCCCTATCCAGTCAATAAAAAAAGATTAAGTTTGCGCTTTAGCCCTTATTTGATTCGAAATAAAAATGAAGAAATCTCGTTGTTGCGGGCAGGCCTGTGTACTATCTGTCTACTCGAGACACGAGTGGAAGATAGTAATAAAACATGGTCAGGTCATCTGGATCGTTTCATCGAGCAACAAATGGGTGAGCGACCTTTCTTGCTTGCTTGGCCCTCAAAGATAGGGAATTGGCTTAACTATCGGAGTTGCTAGCAGATCAAAATCAGAGGGAAGCAAAATCAGTGCCAATCAGTAACTTATACAGCTAGCTTTGGAATCAGATCAGTCATTCCAGCAAACGTAGGCTTGAAAGCCCCAGCAGAAAAACCCATATCGGTAAAGTCAAAAGAACTCCTTTTTCGAAAGCCTATTCATCAAGTTCAATAGCTTCTCTTCAAATAAGATAGAATCCTTAGGCACCTGGATTGGTCTATGTCCGTTTTAGGGCGTATACCAATGGATGGGACTTTTGATCAAGAGAAGCCATTAAGGCCTTTAATTGGTCGAAAAAAAGATCTCTTCTCTTATGATATATGTCTTCTACTACTGATCCTTTCCCACTTTAAGTATAAAAACTTCTCATTGATAAGCTATTCAATAAAGAGGTGGCTCATGCTTGGATTGAGTTTGGGCTCGGAAGTAATGTCTTCCTTGCCCCTACTTGATCAGAACAGTTCCCACAGTTTGTAAGATTTAGGTTTGGACAACCTTTGGGTTTTCTTTCATCTTGGCCTTTGTTCGCACTATCCCACCATTTTCTGGTGTAGTTAGCTGCGGACGAGGTATACCCCGGGATAAAGTTTACAAACTATGCTCTTTTGGGTGATGACATTGTTATCGTCGACAAAAAGGTAGCAGAATGCTATTTTGATATGCTGCTGGGTTGTGAACAAGAGTTGAAAGACGTGAAAGCTCAAAGCTACTGGTTCTGTCATACTCTATTCTAGTTCTTTCGACTCTCGAGTTACCTTTCAAGCAGACTAAGAAGAAGAAGAAGCCCACGCTTTAACCTTCCAGTCAGTAGTTACCCTACCCTCTCTCTAACCTACAGGAGTAGGACTCCGCAAACCCTAAACCCGACGGTATGGAAAGAAGCAGCCTAAGAAGAAGGAAAGCAAGCCCGCTCTGAGTCTTTAGGAAAGACATCTTCAAGTTGCAAAAGAAATCTTTCTCTATAGAGGTGTGCCATCTGACGATGGATTCGGTATTTCACAATAGTAGCCTGGATCAGAGATCTTCATATTGAAATACGGCTTTTCACCACTCCCAAAGAAGGGCCTGTATGAGTGGCATCAGAGACACATTGACTTACAACTTGAAAAGATAAGAAATGTTTACCTTTTTCGAAGGGCAATGGGTAGAGACAAGTCTAAAAACAAAGGTACTCGTCGATACGATAGGTTAATTGAAATTGGGGTCCACACTTGTGTATGGGGATTTTCATATCCTCTCTCTCCAGCTACTGATCATTGCCGTTTGCTATTGCCTCACCAACTAGCTAATCAGACTATAGCCCTTCCCCTCGGGCAGATTCCTCTTTTTGCTCCTCAACCTACGGGGTATTAGCAGCCCTTTCCAGCTCTTCTTCTCCTCCCAAGGGCAGGTTGTTAGGCCTTAGTCAGCCGTCTGCCACTGGAAAGACCACTTGATGTCCGACTTGCATGTGTTAAGCATAGCGCCAGCCTTCATCCTGAGCCTGGATCGGTAACCCTTCTACCTGAGGGAAGAATGCCTAATGTCTTGGTCTTGACCTTCGCTTCGAGGGAGAAGGACGACATCTAGGTAAGTAGTATTGTCTTTAATTAATTAACTGGATCTTCAATCTACGATAATGGAAAAGATGTCTGTTAAGGTCGGCTTCATTCAAGCAAGGAAGTTTTTCGCAAATAGAGATGGATTTTGCCCATTCATTCTTATATGGAATAGGGCTACGGCTGTAAAACCATTATTGGGCCCTTCTTTCCACGCAAAGAGATTAGATTTGACCTCTTGATTCTATTGTATTCTCTTTCAGGTTTAGTCTCTATCATAGGGAAAGAGCTAGAGCAAAGTGGAAGAGGCGGCGGGCGTAACCTTCTAAGGTAGGGTGGCAAGATAGACAGATAAGTCATTCTTTCCATCCGCCTATTACTATTAGGTTAGGTGGGCTTGACAACTCGAAGCTTTGTAATAGAGCACCAGCTCTTCCTCTTCTTTTACTAATGATGTTCCCACGGTTCAAAGAACTTATTACATTTGTGCCAAGCAGCGCTGGTAACTCCAAAATCGATGATTCTTGGCCACTGACTTACTGCTTTCATTCAAATGCCACTGATGTGTAAGAGATTAAGTTGGACTACTTTCTTTCTGGTAATGCCTCTCTTTCCCTATGGTCACCTTGCCCTTCTACTTACTGGCTTGGATATTTCGAAATAAAAGGATTTGCTTCGGTGGGTTATTTTTATAAAAAAAAGAATTTAACTAAGTGGTACTCCTTCCTTGCTTCTTATCCCGTAGTGGGATATTTATAATCGATCGTAGATTCCCTGGCTTGGCTAGGAACCTAGTCCCTTCTTGTGACAACATAAGAGAAGGTGTTTAGAAGCTTGTTTGATAGAACAAGGAATTGCCTTGTTTGTTTTGACCAGGCGAAAGGCTATTCTATATAAGATAAGAGTCAAATCATTTCTAGAGAAGAATCCCTCCCTAGTCCTAGCTCATTGGGTGTCTTGTTGGCTATCTTTCGTACCCCTTAATATAAGGTGTCACGCCCCGACCCGACCCCGCAAAAGGCCAAGCCCGGACCCGACACACGGACGGAGTCTCCTCTGTACCGCGGGCGATCCGAAAACCCTAAAATCAATATAATACTTGCGAAAGCCATAAAATAATCAAAACAAGCCAACTTTCTTTATAAACATACATTTCTTATTATCCAACTTTCCAAACCAAAAATGCCATGCATACTACACAGGTATTTATGCCACTAAACCATTAGCTATTAGCATGCATTTCTTCACTAGATACAAGAGTGTAAGTTACAACTTTACATTCCTTCAACTTATACAACATAAGACCATAGAGGCCTCAACTAGAAAATATATACAAGGCTACAAGCCTCAAAATTAAGCGACCTCCACGCAATATACATAACAAGCAAGGTTCGCACAAAAACTGGTAACCAACCACCAGCCAAAGCAGAGAAGTGCTATCACGGAAACACCTCCACCTGCTCCTCCTCCTCAATTACCTCGAGAGGGTCTGCTTCAACTACTCCTGTAAAACATGGTATAGAAAGGAATGAGCAAAAACTATTGCTCAGCGAGGGCAATTGGTCTCAAGGACGGAGATGAGAGGAGTATGCAATGCAATTAGCCAAGCAATACATACAAATCATATAAAGATACAACCAAAGCCAACAATAAAGCAAGGCAAGTATTTAAAGCTGCAAACACTCATTCAAAGGATACGATACTCTTTTCACGAGCAACTTTCAAACACGAATTCGATGACGACACGCCGGCCCAAACCACCTTATAACACCAGTTTGGAATACCCCGGAAGTATCCATCAACCTACGACCCAAATCTCCCTGGGAGGCAACCCAAGCGAGAAAGGGAATAGCAGCGGAGCTAGAGCAACCAACACTGGCAACCCAAGGCTACCCAGAGAGGCCCATCACTCACGCGCGAGACACTATGCAATGCAAGACTCGATACAAGACGATAAACAAGCGATAAAGCCACACGTGGGAGAATAACAAAGTAGGTTACTCTCGCACGCAATAGCAGTAATTTGATAAGCAATTCAATCCAAAACAACTCAAACAAGTATTCCAAGTAATTCTAAGCATTCTATAAGCATAAAGACAAGAAAACACACAAAAACACAAATCGGCCCCAACTATCAAAATGCTACCATTTCCAAACGAGCTATGAGTTCTGGAAACTGACTTCGCCAACCCTCCTAGGTCACCATAAGGCACGTCTAAAGACCCCGAAACCTTACTTTACCCTAGAACTCGCGCAAAGCCCCGATTTCCCCCTTTCTCGTTTGAACTACAACTATAACAACCAAACACCCAACCAACGCCATAATCGCACCAAAAGTGCTTCCATGGCTTCCCGAAACAATATCAACACGTAAAATGAGAAAACGCCAAACTCGACCTAAACGACCCCGACTTTCCCAAAGGCTTAATTCTCATTTTTTTCACTACGCAACCCAAACAAACCACACATTTTAGCATTCTAGCGTACCTAGCACATTTCTACATCAACAGAAAGCATAACAGCGCAACTTCATCGTTTCAAGGTTTTACTATTCATAAATTACTATTCATTGATCAATTTAAATTGCAATCACAACATTTAACCGCAGAAAATGTTACAAAGCTATAAATACATGTTCTACAAATGCCAAGGAACATTCTAGAAGCATCAAATCGCTTTAAATAACGATCTACGGATAAATCTAAAAATTGACAAAGTTAACATACACAACGTATAAATGCGCAAATAACATGCTTCCCTCACCTTAGGTACTCCTAGTCGCTAGGAAAACAACGTTGGTTGCCTCGGAAATCACCCCGCACGAGCTCTCGCGAAGATTGATCGATTGGAAGTTGAAAGGTTTTTTTTTTTCCTCAATGAAGCTCACGGCCTGCTCTCCTGTTTTGCTGCTGTTTTTCTTTTTATTTTGCTTAGTTATTTTAGCTTATAAGTGTTAAATGGTCAACAAGTCAAAGGTCCAAGGTCAAACAACTTAAGTCTTGGTCAAAGGGCCCTATTTTGTGCGTTTTAAAGCCGTTTTAGCTAAGGTAAGATCAATTAAAGCTAGCAACATTTAAAATATAAAATTTAAGTCATCTAAATACTAGTTTCACTATTTGCTGAGGACTGGAAATCGTTCTCTAGCTATCGCTCCTGAAATGCAATGCACGTTGCGACGGCGAGAAAGTAACAATTAATTCACAAAGAAATTAAGGAAATATAATTTTCAAAATAATAAACAAAGAATTTTCACATTCCGGGCTCGGGTATTACACCCTCTCCCCCTTAAAACAATTGCGCCCACGCAATTCTTACCTGGTCAACAAACAACTCCGGATACTGATCCCGAACTTGGTCCTCTCTTTCCCAAGTCGCTTCCTCAAACCCATGATGATTCCACAGAACCTTTACTAACGGAATACTCTTTCTGCGAAGCTCCTGAATCTTCCGATCCATAATTCTAATCGGTTTCTCTTCATAAGACAACTTCTCTTCAATCTGCAAAGGCTATGGTTCAAGTACATGTGAAGGGTCTGGATGGTACTTCTTCAACATAGACACATGGAACACATCGTGCAGTCTCGACAAGCTCGGAGGCAAAGCTAATCGATAAGCCAATGGACCTACCTTTTCGGTGATCTCATACGGACACACATATCTGGGACTAAGCTTCCCGCTCTTACCGTGCCGAATCAATCCCTTATGTGGAGAAATCTTAAGAAACATCCAATCTCCCAAATCAAACTCAAGATCCCGACGGTGTTTATCTGCATAACTCTTCTGACGACTCTGAGCTGTAAGCATACGCTGGCGAATAAGGTGAACATTATCTACCATCTTAATCATCTCAGGTAACACAGTCGGATCAACTGTTCTCATCTCTCCAACCTCTTCCCAATATAACGGGGATCTGCATTTACGACCATACAACGCCTCGTAGGGAGCCATACCTATAGTAGATTGATAACTATTGTTGTAGGCGAACTCCGCTAAAGGCAAAAACTTCTCCCAATTCTTCCCAAAGTCAAGAACACATGCTCGAAGCATGTCTTCCAAGATCCTGATGGTTCTCTCAGACTGGCCATCAGTTTGCGGATGATATGCAGTACTGAAGCTCAATTTAGTTCCCATGGCCTCTTGCAACTTCTGCCAAAAACGAGATTTGAATTTGGGATCCCAAAGGTATGAAGTAAGTTGACTAATAAGGAGAGGAATGTAGACGCTCGACCGATAGGGAAAGGTTCCAACCTTAGAATTGGGTTTTTGGGGATTTTAGATAAGGATCGACGCTAACTCAGAATCAGAAGAATCAGAGTTGTAACCAGGCAATGAATATTGTGTACCTAAATTCCACTTAAGGACCAAAACAAGCGGAGGGAACCACGAATCCTGTTGAGGCAGAGGAAGAGGAATAGATGTCCGGCGAGCTTCCTCGATAAAGAAAGGAAAGCTGGTAGCCACCCATGGCAGTCTTGTTTGCGGGTGTACGATCTAATCCTAATCCTATACCTACAGAGAGGCAAAACTTCCTGTTGTTGAGGGGATTGAACTTCAAACAGTAGGGATCGAAGCGAAGTCTGTTGCTCTTTGTTCTCTTCCGTCTTCGATCTATTCGACCTCCGGTTCGTTATGCTCTTTGTAACTATATCCTCTTCTCTGCGGAGATCCTCTTCTTTCCTCGCTTTTGAACGCTTTTTTTTCGTTTATCACTCTTTTTAGCAGCTAGAGCAGGAGGCAGGAATCTTTATATTTGAATAGGCTCTGACCTCTGTCCCACTCCGTGGGCTTCTATACTCCCCGTAACTGAGGAAAACAAGCCTGCTCGCCACAAGCAAGTGGCACCCTTTCCGGCACAATCAAAGGCAATAGGAGGAGCAGTAGGTAGAAAAGAAATGGACTAAGATGAATATCAGGTACATAAGCCAGCCGGCCCACGTGAATCTTGATTAGGAAAGCGCCACTCGTAGTATGTTGACGCTATCTGTGATAACCCGAACCCGGCATGCATTTAATAGCACTTGACTGCATTTGATTAAATGTTTAATTAGTTAAATCAACCAAATTGCACTATTTTCATATTTCTCTTGGAAGCATTTAGTAATTATATATTGAATAATTAAAGATTATTACCTATTCCTAATAATTATAGTAATTGAATTTCCTTTCTTGTGATTAATTAAGTGTTACCTTAAATGTTAGTGTTTAATTGTATTTGACTATGTGTTTATATTAACTTTCATTTGTAGCTTAATATTAACTTTATAAATCTTAAAATATTATGGAAATAGTTAAATTAATCATTCTAAATGAATATTGAATACCTTGATTGTTTTGATTATTTTAGAAATCGATTTTGGTTGTTTTACGTTAAAATTACTCGGTTTTCAAATAAATGAGAAAAGTAACTCCGAGCCGGAGTAAATTTTAAACTATGATGCTTTCCAAAAATGATATATTTCTTAGATTCTTTGAGAATTAATTGTTATTCTTCTATTGTCGCAGCGTGCATTGCATATCGAGGGCGTTAGCTAGAAAACGGATTCTAGTCCTCAGCAAATAGTGAAACTAGTATTTAGATGACTTAAATTTTATATTTTAATTGTTACTAGCTAGAATTAATTTAGGTGATAGTTATTTAACTTAAAAATGCACAAAAGTAAGCTATTTTGACTAGTTTTAAGTTGTTTGACCAACATTGACCAAAGCCTTGACCCTTTTGACCCTTGTCATCTTTTAATAGCCTAATTTAGCACAAAATTAAAAAAAACAGACCTGAAACAGAGCAGCCATGGCCGAAAAAATAAGGAGAAGAAAAAAAGAAAATTCAACTTCAATTCTTCGATTCTTCGCGAGGGCTTCCACGGGGTGGTTTTCGAGGCACTCTACGAGGTTTTCCTAGCGTCTAGGAGCGTCCGAGGTGACGGTTTCATCGTTATTTGCGCATTTATACGTTATGTATGTTAACTTTGTCAATTTTTAGATTTATCCGTATATCGTTATTTAAAGCGATTTGATGCTTCTAGAATGTTCCTTGGCATTTGTAGAACATGTATTTATAGCTTTGTAACATTTTCTGCGGTTAAATGTTGTGATTGCAAATTAAATTGTGAAATGAATAGTGTTTTATGAATAGTAAAACCTTGAAACGTTGAAATTGCGCTGTTATGCTTTCCGTTGATGTAGAAACATGCTAGGTATGCTAGAATGCTAAAATGTGTGGTTTGTTTGGGTTGCGTAGTGAAAAAAATAAGAATTATGCCTTTGGGAAAGTTGGAGTCGTTTAGGTCGACTTTAGCATTTTCTCGTTTTGCGTGTTGGCATTGCTTCGGGAAGCCATGGAAGCACTTTTGGTGCGATTATGGCGTTGGTTGGGTGTTTGGTTGTTATAGTTGTAGTTCAAACGAGAAAGGGGAAAATCGGGGCTTTGCGCGAGTTCTAGGTTAAAGTAAGGTTTCGGGGTCTTTAGACGTGCCTTATGGTGACCTAGGAGGGTTGGCGAAGTCGGTTTTCAGAACTCGTGGCTCGTTTGGAAATGGTAGCGTTTTGATAGTTGGGGCCGATTTGTGTTTTTGTGTGTTTTCTTGTCTTTATGCTTATAGAATGCTTAGAATTACTTGAAATACTTGTTTGAGTTGTTTTGGATTGAATTGCTTATCAATTGCTGCTATTGCGTGCGAGAATAACCTACCTTGTTATTCTTTCACGTGTGGCTTTATCGCTTGTTTATCGCCTTGTATCGAGTCTTGCATTGCATAGTGTCTCGCGCGTGAGTGATGGGCCTCTCTGGGTAGCCTTGGGTTGCCAGTGTTGGTTGCTCTAGCTCCGCTGCTATTCCCTTTCTCGCTTGGGTTGCCTCCCAGGGAGTTTTGGGTCGTAGGTTGATGGATACTTCCGGGGTATTCCAAACTGGTGTTATAAGGTGGTTTGGGCCGGCGCGTCATCGTTAATATCATCGGAATCGTGATCGGTACATTACTCGCTCGAGTGATCCATAGCCTTCAAAGTGTGGTATAGCTTTGATTGGTTGTGTTAATGCTTTCTTTAGTTGTTTAATTGTATTGTTGTTTATATTGTATGCCTTTTATTGATTGTATTGTTTAACGGTACCTATTTGCATTGCACGATCTTCTTTCTCTCCAACTTGTTATCTGTCTCGCCCTCACTGAGTATACGTGTTGTGTATACTCACTCCTCACCACCACATTTCAGGAAATGTCATGTTAGCTGGAAAGTTCATGATTTCGTGAAAGTTCGTGCCTGAAGAGTTGTCTTGCGTGCCTATGTGGCTTGAGTGTCGAAGTTGTAAAGATATATGCTTCCTTATGTTGTATGTATTTAATGTCAAGAAGTATGTATTTTAAGTTTCATTGGATTGTTGAAGTAGTTTGATAAGTTAGATTATGTATTTAGTTAATGTAGCTTAATTTCAATGTATGTTTGTAATGACAAAGGAATGAGATAGAAAGATATGATAGTCTAACTTATGCAATAGGTTGGTGTAGTTTAATTACTAAGCATGTTTGTATGGTTAAAGGAAGAGTTAGAATAGTCTAGTACTTGAAAATGTATGTATATTTGCTTGTGGTTGCTTGTTGAGAACAAGGCTCGGATGGCCTTGAGGTGGTTGAATGGTTGGACATGGTATTGGTCCATTTATATGCTGTCGCAGGTTTGCTTTTTGCCTAGAAACAGGGGAGACTCCGTCCGTTTTCCCTAAATTTTGCCCGGGTTTGGAATTGGGTTGTGATTAGATTGATTGATAGAACTCCCGGTCTCGAGAGGGATCGGGGTGTCACACTATCCATCCTTCCAGCGCATGCTACGTGTTGGCTAATCAAAGCTTATATTCATTTCTTAGGTCCCAAGCCGAGCTCTCCCACGTTCCGAACATGAGACTTCTAGAACTCGACGCCCCATCGTTCGTACCCGGTTGCATCTACCCACACTACATAGTAATGTGACTAAAGGTCAAGGAAGGAGAAAAGAGAGAGCCTTTAACTTAAAGTGGACCAGTCATAAAAGAAAGTGCCGAAGGACGCTTTACCGAATATGATGACACCGATGAGTGCCAACCCACCATAGACTGAGGACTGATCTTACCGGCGGTGGTCTCAAGGAAGGAAATCTGGATAACCGTCAACAAATTAAGAGCCTACCTAGCTTTTTGACTTTGACACCGTTCTTATTTTCCTTCTTCCACTATACCAACCCTACCCTTAAGAAGGTGGTACTCTTCAGGATTGAGTGGGTTGCAGACTCCTTTTCAATCTACCATACGGAAGCTACTTCCATGTTGGGAGACACTCATCCCTCATTAGACGGGAAGCGTGGCGGGGCAATTGTCTTTTTTGATAAAGGAAGTCTGAGGGAAGAGGTAAGACATTCTTGACCACCGACACCACAAAGACTATAGGTTGTTTTTCACTAATTAAACGAAAACGGTAAAGACGATCCGCCTTCCCATTCCTTCTTCCAGAAATGTGTAATAGTCCTTGCAGGGAATGAACCCCCATCCGGGGAATTCGTGTGCCCTTTCCATTCTGGTAGCATTCCGGGTGAGATACCAAAGCCAAAGACGCAAACTGAAGTCAAGAGCTTCCTGGGATGCGTCAACTTCATTGGCCGCCTTGATCACTACTATCTGTGAGCCTCTGTTCAAGCTGTTTCAGAAGAATGCTCCGATGGAATGGAATGAGGATTGTCAGTTTGATAAGAAAGATCAAGACATACCTCTTTAACCCGCCTGCCTGTACTTGTTCTGCCAGAACCCAGTCGCCCCCTATTGATTATCTTTCAGTCTTGGAAACCTCAATGGGGTGTGTACTGGGGCAGCATGACAAAATAGGTCGGGGGGAACAGGATATGCCAATTGCGTCTATCAGAGATAGAGTGGTTTCATGTGTCGGATGGAAATGAACTCTCACTCGGAATGAAATGCCAATAAATCGCCGAATTGGCTTGGCTATGTTCTTTTTACCGGTAAGTGGTTTGAGGAAACCAAGCAGGCAATGAACAGGCCAGACAGTAAAATAGAAAAGGATCCTCAATGCCCTTGGCTACGAAAGAAGGCTAGGCTCCTTGAACCAGAGCTAATTCGATCTTCCCTTTCTCGAACAGTGGATCTAGCCTTTTCGGCTGGATCACCATCAACCAACACTTACCCAACATCTTTTTAGTATGCCCAACATAGTTTTCACAGTCAGGTTCAGCTGGATTGTTTATTATAAGATTGTAGGAAGGTCGAACGAAGATGCCCTTTGAAAAGAAGTAGGTTTACAGGGTTCATTCTCTAAGAAAGCAAGGGTCCTACTCAGGGACGAAAGAAGCAAAAAGGCAGTTCTATGAGCTATCTCCCAATGTTTTTTGGTATTCTGGTTGGGAAAGCTCACTAGCAACGGGTTGTGCCAAGGAAAGCAGCTAAAAGAAGCCTGAATGGGAAATCACATGACTGGGTTCAGAATAAGCTGATAGCGATCCTAAACTCGATTACAGGTTCGTCTTTCTTCAAGCTGTAACCTTAGCAGATAGATAGTCCTTTTAGTTCAATGCTAGCTCTTTCACGCCTTGTAACGCTTAGAAACCTGTGATCGGAAAGAAATATTTTTCTCATACCTGTTCAGCTATGGATCTCATTTTTCTTGGTGGAGTTTCAGGTGAAGATTGACCTGAACTAGGACTTGAATCTGAAGAGCATGGAAAAGCTGATCTATTTCTGAATCAGAATCTTGATCTCTTTCTTAAACTTCATCAGCTGGCATTGGCGCTTTTTTGAATTGTTGTGACTGAGAAATTACAACAAGCTTCTTCTCCACTTTGTTTGCATCCCAATTCCAAGATAAAGATTCATCAACACAGACGCATACTTCAGACAGATGCCAGCGATGATATGTAGGCCGCTTGCCTCTTAGAAGAAATAGATGGAAATAATGGATACATCAGCAACATGTTCAAACGATCTGAGCAAGACTACCATTCGTCATTCAAGGAGATTCTCGTACTCAGAAGAGGCATTGAAAAGTTTGAATTTCACTTTCTGGGGCACTAATAGCGATACACATTCCCAGTGTCTCGATATTTCATAGGCTGCTCTATGAAGAACAACTATGTCACTTCTGTCTATTAGTGAAAGGCTAAGGCTTCATCCCAACTTTCGAAGCTCGTGGAAAGAAAGGAAAGGACAGACAGCAGGGAATGAATGCTTCTTTGATTAAGAAGAAAGTCCGATTCTTCTCAGCGGCACGTAAGGAAGTTGACTGTGAACTCTTCTTGGCTCTTAGCTCAAAGGGAGTGAAGTCCGCCTATCAATCAACATAAAAGTACACCCTCTCCCTTGTCAACTCCGAACGAATGTTTAGTTAGCCGTGAATGAGAACTCTTCTTGCTTGTTGGCAGGTAGCTCCATGGTTGGTTAGCTCGAAAACGAGTTCTTACTCTTTGACTTGAGGGGAAGAAAGCTGTGATTACCTGGGGTGTGGTTGATCTTCTTTCTGCGGTACAACTATTAGTCTTATTAGAGTCAGTAGCTGGGAATCTCTTTTTGCGCCTATTAGCGGTGTGACTGTCACTTTCTTCTTGAAAAGACAGCTTTCTTTTGGCGGTATCGTATATAATAATAAGGCTGAATTTAGGAGTGCTCTTTTTATCCAACAACTAGAAATCTCGTAAGAGAAGAAAACAACTTTACTTCACCGAAATGGCAGGTCTTTCTTTTTATTATTGAGCTTCTCAAGTGCGGGATTTACTTCGATAAGCCACAGCCCAATAGAGCAACGCCATGTGTAGATAAAAAAGGTCTTGCGAAGCCGGTCACCGGTAGGTCTAAGAACAGATTTCAAGCTTGATAAGCTGCAAACCAGACAATCCATTCCTTCAGTAGGGGGATCCTTGTTCATATGCTTAACAAATGCAAGTAGAATCTTCAAACCTAAAAAAAAACGGGACAGTCATCCATCTAAGGAGAAAACGGAGGCGTCGAGATATTCGATGACTAAGGCCTTGTCACAAGCTGGGCTCGAACCAGCGCTTTCCAGATGCAGTCCGGATTTTAACACCTTTCTGATCGTGACTTTAAAAAAGAAAGAAGAGAAATTAGGCCAAGGTAGTTGGTGCCTGCTTTGCTTGCCTACCAAGCGACTTTGGCAAGTTACTTGGCAAAATTGAAATGAACAACGCCGGAGACCCATTGGGGGTCGTGGAGCTTTCATCCGGTATATCCCCCCCAAACGGCTGCATGAATGAAATACCCGCTCATTCACTGTGCTAACTTCTCTAGCCAAAACACATAAGATAAGACATATAGGAAGATTACAACTTGCAAAAATTCCCTAGGACTGAAAAAACCCACAGAATCAAAACCATCGACCATCCATTCTGTCTGAAAGAATATAATAGTTAGTTCCGGACACTCTCGCCTCACATGCTAATCTTCCGGTCCACTAATCTACTGTATCAGAGAGTGTATCGCCTTACTATTAATTCTCTGACCCAGACTTGGTATCCATGTTAGGAAGTAAAAAAGACCCCTTGCTACTGCACTAATTTCGTTCATCAGTCAGAAAAAGTCGGGTGAAGACTAGCTCTCTTAGGTTGAGCCCTGGTTCGTGTTGAAGTGTAGCTACGTCCCGTAAGGTCACTTTACCCGAATACCTTACTTACATGGAACTACCCTCGACTTGATCCATCCCAATTATGGTAGGTAGGAAACTCTTTTTCAAGAGCGTGGTTGAGAAAGATTTTGTATTAAAACCCTGGGACTCTGTCTGCTTCTGTCGAATGGCTGCTAACCATTATTCTGGGTGGATCTTGCAACGATAAGCTTTGCCCAGTCTTTATAGCCAATCCCCGGTGACATATATTTTATAACAAATTCTACCAGGATAGAATAAGGCTATAAGAAAACCATTGAGAACCCTATAGCCCTGCCAGCAAAGCAACTAACCCTTCGCTTAAAGATTCTATTCTAGAGTAAGTTTGCTTGAGAAGGCTTAAAGCTTTACCTTGCTGTTCAAAGTCTAGAAGCAATTCCCGTCCTTGTCTGTCTTTCGGGCTATTCGTTCTTTCCTTCAGTTGGTTCGGAGAGAAAGGGAGGTATAGCACCATTTCCTAGGCCCTATGCTTTAGTCGTAGCTTTTGAGGAGGGCCCACCTTACCTCTCCCCCCTCCCATGGCCAAGCACATCCTTTACTTAATGCATCGACCATGGCTTCCTTACTTTATTAGAACTATCTTTCGGTACAATCTTTCATTCGTTCTCGGAACTATCTTTTTAGAAGTTCGATCCTTGCCCCCTATTTCTTTCCTATTATTTTCTTACATTAGTTGTCTTCTTGATAATAAGACTCTAAAAAGTTCTCTAATATGATTTTGATCTTTTTATAATTACCAACGCAAGCCGCAAGATCGGCCATTTCACTATTGGTTTTCGTATCAATATCAAATTGGGAAATTGCAAGATTTTTGGCTAAATAGTGGTAATCCACCTCTGTGGAATTGAGTTGCGGATACTTATTACGCACCTCCATTAATTGACAATGTCGCCTAACGTGTTTAAACAGGACAACTTCCAGCTTCTTTTGACCAGCAGCTGTGACTTGGGGGGTGGACGTCTGGTCCTGCTGTTGATGGACAAGTGGGGGTGAGCCCCGGGGCGGGTTCTCCTCCGAATCTTGCGAAACTGGAGGAAAGGGGTTCGAAGGAGAAGGAAGCGGTGATTGCCCGCTTGATCCAAGATTCATTCCTCCCGATGAAGGATAGAACGGATGGAGAGTTTTACTAAGTTCATCCATAAGGAGAAACCCGGTCGACAAGATTATTTTGTACATCAAAAGAAAAAAGAGAAGTTCATATAAACAATAAAGAAGAGAACTTTTTTTGAAATGAGACCCTCCTTACTAGGGTGAGAGAACTAAATTGAGTCCATAGATACTCCTTTGGACTACCATAACCAAAAAAATAAATAAATGCTCATCCAGACCTTTATCCCGTTCGTGTAAGCCATTCTTTCCACACCTAGGCACCGTATTCCGTTTCGCCAAATCTTGCAAAATTCCATGAGAAAACTAAGTGGAAACATGAGTTGGCTTTATAAAAAAGTATCTATAGAATAAGTACTGTGAACTATCTGCTTCAAAAAGATAGTTGAATGAAAAACCTTCCTTCTTCGAACTTGATGCACAAATAGATAGAATAGCAGCCAATAGCATCTCTTTAAACTTCTTTTCCTTTCTTACTGCACGCAGTTGAATTCGATCTTAGCCAATCTAAGGTTAACCCTTTTTCTCTGGCCCCGTTTCGGTGCACTATTGGAGAGCTCACTGGGCCTGCCGCTTTCTCAATCGAAAGAAACTGTCAAGATTTGCATACTGAACGAGATAGTCTACTACGGTAGACCTGAACACCAACTTAATCTCGATGAAAATAAGTAGACGCAACGACATCATAAAACTCGGATAGTATTTATCGATGTCGACCTACGTTAATAGCTTTCTTCTCTTATGAAATTTCTAGTTTGATCAAGGGCGGTACACGTCTCCCCAATATGAGATAGGTTGCAGCTATAGTCAGGACTCCAACTGGGCAAATATATAATAGACCATGACCATCCCCCTTTTTCTCTTTCTTTATATCATTTTTATTAACTCTCTCTCAAGTGAGAGAAGTGACTCATGGGTATGGGGCACGACCGGTATAAGAAAGAAGTAGTTCATTCTTATTTTAGTAGCACAATCCTTACTTTACTTAAAGCTTAGTAAGGAAGATTTCTAAGCTGTCTTTGTACGAGTCTCATAATTCAAAGCGATAGAGGTAGTTTTTACTATTCGAGATAAAGAATGTGATTGCACGACATTCCTTGAATCATTGTTTCTATTCCGAAGAGAGAGGCAAGCCACATATGTTAAGTATGGAGAGTAAGGTACCCCGGATGGATTTCTTTTGGGAGCTAGGTCGAAGATCTCAGTGGTCTTGTGAGCGGTTGATAAACTACGATTGCTATTTTTTTTAGGGAGTCCCATAGCTTTTAGGCTTAACAAACAAATAAAGGGTGAATACTTCCACTAGTTGGATAGAAGGTGACGACCCTAATGAATTGACTATAAAGGTGGCTGCTAGCTACATCAGCGCTCAAATTCCTTCATCGCTATTACCCTGGCACCGTAGTCTTGCCTAACAGTTCGGCCAGAGATTCCTTTGTATGGTATAGTGAGCTGTTTAGCTACTTGTATTGATTTGCCACAGTGTGGTTAGCTACAATGCGCTGGCAGCCTCAGCTTGGCAGGATGGGAATGAAGGTCAAGGAGGTAGGGAAGAAAAGGTTATTCGCTATTGGCTTACCCTTGTAATAGGCCTTGGTACGACCTATACATGATTGGGCCATGACTGTTTTGGCAAGGTTCAGAATGGATGGTACCTATAATCAGACCCAACCCTTGCAGTACTTGAGAGAAAAGATAAAATGATTTTCTTTTTATTTCAAGGCTGCTACCGATTCCTTACCTGTTATCCTGACGTCTGAATTGGTTTTTATTTTAGGTCCCTTTTTTGACTCTTGAGGCTTGAGTTTTTTTTGCGCGATCGTTCTACTAAGGCAAGGGGGGGTGCTCTTGCGTAGTATAATCCACATCGTGAAGTCATAGGTTCTTTGTTTTCAAACCAAACTATCAAAAAAGAGCCTCTCATTTCACTATGCTAGATTTTAGTACACCCCGCTCGCGGACACTGATTCCGAGAGAAGTATAGCCAATATGATAGACGCCATGAAGCGAGACAGCGCTTTAGCCCTAGCGCCCTTTCCCGCCTTAATTTCTAGCGGAGCAAAAGGAGGATTTGTATCCTCAAACAGATCCCTTGCTATATTATTACCTCATTATGATAGTAAAATTATGTATGGATTGGGTAATTCCCCATAAACTTGTTGTCGATTGGGGATGAGTCAATCTAACCCCCATATTAGTTAGCCTCCCTAAACCCGAACCTAATACAATGGTTCTGATACCAGTTATTCTCTTTTTGTACCACCTCATATGTATCCGATTTATCATATCTGCCTGGTGGCGGGATCTCACAATCGGAAAGTAAAATGAGAATACGCTATCTGATGTATTTATAGTACTAATCATTAGACTCTTTGGTGCTTTCACATTATATCACGGGCGGCACATTATCCTATTTGTGATGATATTATGGAACAATTGGGGTTGCCCAATGGGTTTTGTATTGGTGGTGAACGATGTCAGTCTTTTCCCCATGTTATAAACCCCCGGGTAAAACCCGCCTGACGAATTGGTAGAGCTTATTTATGATTGCAAACTTTTCCTGGAAAACTTAATGAACAAATAGATAGGTGGTTTTTTCAGAAATTTGAAACTAATGTTTTCTACTCGCATCTTGGACTATGGATAGATAGAACTACAGGGGCTTGATTCCGAGGTTGAATCGGATATGTAGGTAAGTTCAATACAAAAAAGAAGTTGGACCCCAGCCCCGCAGGTGTATGCATGAAGTCTCAGTCAAGATGAAGTAAGCATGTCTGCAAAGACTACTCGCTCTCTTGTGGATTTAGCTTCAGTGTCCGTTTCGACTGATTATTTAGTTGAAGCTACTGATGCCCTCCTGCCCCATTCCTTATCTTTAGAATGACGTATGATAAGCATTGTTTCTTGCTTTGCTATGAGAGTGAAAGCTACTCTTTTTAGTGAGAGGCTATGCCTTTGAGGTACTTTGGAACTTTCCCTTGCCATTGGAGGAGAGGAATTTATTAGCTCAACTGATAAGGAGAGGGTGGAAGAATGGGTTGCGCAATTGAATCAATAGAAATAGTATACCACGCACAGATGCTAGGTAGGAATGAAGCCAACCAATGTCCCTTATAAGAAGATCATTAGTAGAAGAAGATACCCACACCCACAGCCAGAGAATAGGCGAATAGGGGCTGCACATGAATAGGGCTTGGACAAATAGGTGAAAAATGCAATAGGTTTTGCAAGTGAAGAAGAAACAAAGAATGCCCTCCGCAGATGAAGTGAAATGGATGGCATCGAATATTCCATCAAAGAGCCTACTCATCGTAAGCATCCCGTCGAATCAACTCTTATTGTTCTCGAATGCCCTCTTGCTGCAAGAATGCCTTCTTAGGAAGAATAAGCAGCTATTGAATCCACTGCTAGAATGGAAGAATCCCCTGCACATGAAAAAAGACGTGACAGTTGGTTTAGGCTTTCTTTAGCCTGACTGATCAAAGGCGTGGTAGGCCTCTTTCGTGGGAGACCAGACCCCTTTATCTTATGTCTTTTCTCTGATTCTTCTTGCATTTCTTTCTTCGAGAGTGGTGCTGCGAGATCAACCACGGGTTCGATTGACCTGTCTCTTCTGAGGTGCACCGCGTTGATAGGGCGTTGCAAGGAATTTCCTCGTAGGTCCTGGAGTATATTATATAGGTGTCCCCTGGCCGGGTTTCCTTGACTGGTCCTTCCCATTTTATTTAGCGCAAGCTTTCGGGTTGATCAAAATCTTTCATGCTAAATATTCCCCTACTTGGAAGGTGCGTTTGGAGACATTGCTCCCGAAGTCTTTTCATTGCCGTCGTTGGTAGGCCTGATTTGGTGCGCGGCGGTGAGCCTTTTTTTATTCAACAACTCTAGTCCAGTTCGGCTTGCCTTTTTTTTTTTCCATTGGGAGGTCATCTTCTGCCAAGACGCGCAGAGATCCCAATTCAACTTCTACCGGGAGGTCCGTCCCGAATACCAGTGAAAAGGGAGTTGCCCCTGTGGTCGTGCGTGTACTGGTCCAGTAGGCCAAAAGTACTAGAGTGGGCCTGTCGTGCCAGTCACGGCCGTTCTTGGTTGTCTTCTAGGTCATCTTTAGGAGTATATTGTTGGTGGCCTCGGCTTGTTTGTTGCCCATAGGGTAATATGGGGTCGAGAAGCGATGGTCAATCTATTGTCTGCAAAAACCACTTGTTGGCTCCGAAAATTCATCTTGTTGTCAGTGAGGATCACCCTGGCCGAACCTTGCTAGGATGTTTCTTGAAATCGACTGCCTAGCTATCATGTTCGCTAGCGACTCGGCTTCAACCTACTTCGTGAAGTATTCTGTAGCTGTAAGTATGAAGTTATGCCCATTAGAGGCTTTATTAGGATGAATCTGATCGATAACGTTCAATCTCCACATAGCGAATGGCCGTGGTGGAGCATAAGGTGTTTACCCTAGGGCCAATGCCATTTCTTACATGGTTTGGTCTTTCCAAGAGAAGGCTATAGTATGTGAGCATCACCTGAGGAAGAAGTTGAGTGTGAAAGCGGCAGGATACCCCTCGACTTATGTTTATGATACATAAAGAAAAGCCTCTCAGAGGCCAACTCTCAGTAGGCAAAAACTAGATGCGGTAGGCAGCAGAGCGAAAGTGCCTTTCTCTTTACGGGCATAGAGAGTTATTTTCACTGGGGAAGGCTCTCTTTCATCTTTCCTAACCCAAAAGTCAGTACTCAAGTGCAGCGCGTGCAGGAAGAGCAACAAAGACAGAGCAGAGCGAGAGTGATTTTTAGTACAGGGGAGAGATCTGATCTTGGGAAAAGAAGTAGAGACATGCTTCCTACAAGGGGCGAAACTGATCGATAGAAATGACTATTCATTAGAGCAAATCCTTAATGCCGAACTTGGTAAACGAACAAAAACAACTAAAAGGTCTTTTCCCTTCCCTCATTTGCTTGCTTGCTTGGATCAGGATATAAGGCCTAGCCTGAGAGACTTTCGACGTGCGGTTCAGCTAATTCTCATTCAAAAAGGGAAACTTGCGCTTATTCATATAGAAAGAGGAAGTCCTTTTGACGTATAGAAAGTACTACGCTTTCATCCTCGTGGCCTAAGGGCCAGGTCCTACTCCTCAACCGATACACAACCCATTACGTTAGTTAAGTTAGGACTTTCTCGCCATCTGGTACCTAAACCGCTTCCATTCAATACTCAATTCAATACATGGGATGCATTGAAATTCTTCCTCAGCAGCCTCTTGGTTCGTAAGCAATTAGCGGAAGGGAGAAAGAAATCCATAGAAAGAAAAGGCAAAGCTCCGTACCCAAACTCGAAAATGGAATCTTGTTCAATTTAGGGAGGTGAAATCCCGTCTAGCAGAACCATTTACGAGATTTTATTCTTAAACCGAATCGAGCGGGTGCCTAAGCTTGAGTCTTGATCATTAGGAAGTGTAACAACTTATTCACTTGTTGCGAGTTAGCCTCCTTATGAGTCGGGCACAACTAATATCTTATTTGAGGAAGAAGGAATAGTTCGATCTATGATAAAAGATCTCATCCTTGGATGATGTAATAGCCAGACTAAGTCCTAAAGTCTTTCCAACCAACTTCAATTGTAAGGCATCCTTTTCTTAATAGACTAATCCGGGCGGGTGGCCTAGCTCACTTCCGTCATCCTCTATTTTATCATACAACCCGGACTTTCCACATGAGCTAGGGGGGCATGGCTAAAATCTTTGCTCCGGTGGATGGAGTTGATCTTAGGCTTTCGCGTATGGACTGGGGCGATAGATCTTTCCTCGCCCGAAGACCTGACCGAGGGAGATTGAATGAGCTATCTTTATGTAGATAGATCGACTGAAGGACCCCTGCTTGTGATCGAGTCTGTCGATAGACTCATGCCTTGCATAAGTACTCTATTGGAGAAAGGGCAAATCTGTCCCCCCTATTCCTTCGTTCTTTTATCATATGGATGTCTGTTTTCCCTCCTAAGTCCCGTCAATCCTGTCGCATTGTTGCCTATTTCGGTATGGTCCTTCATTCAGGCCTTTCCTTATGCACCGATGGTTTCATGATTCGGGTTTATCTTTAAGTTCAATGTTTGCGAGCGTCAAAGCACCTAACCAACCATACCTACACCATGCACTCTGCCGGTAAGCAGCCCGGACATGAACCCGAACTGGTTGTTGAATAAAAGAAGACATACCTGCTTTTAGTTTGCCTGCTTTGAGAAAGTTGTAAACATAAGGAATATACCCTTTTATTATATATTCCAAAGGCTTATAGTTAGTAAGACAGTTGTCAATACCAAATACTTAATTAGTAGTTCACTACTAGTTAACGCACTACTAAAGCAGAGTATCCAGCATGCGCCCATCATGATTTGCCAGAGGAGAAAGATCGAATGGAAGAAGCAGGCAAGAATAGATAGAATTTTTTAGGGAAAAGTGCTTTGAGATCAAATATTTTTCAACGCGTTGATTTCTTACTAAAGAAACTGGGCTTCTATCAGGTTTGAAGATGTTCGAACGATAAGGTGTTTACAAGCTTGTTTGATAGAACAAGGTATGAAGTAACTCGAATGATAAGGAGAGGAAGGTAGACGCTCGACCGATAGGGAGAGGGTGGATAAGGAGTTCTTTTTTCGCTTCGACTACCCGGAGGGAAGGCCTGGCTTGCTAATCGATACCGTCACTCGATCGCCCCTATTCTCGTTAGCTTCTGATGGTAAGCCCTTTGCTTAACAGAAAGAATGTAGGTAGGGCAGTCGAATAGCTTCCCCATAACCTAACAACTTTAGTGGTGCATTAGCAGAAAGATCCAGGAAAGGGCTTAGGTGAATTCGCGGGTCTTTACTCAACTCCTGAATAAGGGCTGCTGCTTTCATTCATGACCCGGTCGGCTAATGACAGAAACGAGAATGGGAATCCCAAGATGAGGCATCCTTTTGTAAACGAGCAGACACGGCTACGTAGAACGAACGCTAGGATATTTGAGGTGTTGACATTAAGCCACCCACCCCAGGTTTAGGTGAAAGAGAGTTCTGTCCATCTTAAGAAGTGAAGAAAGGCGATCATAACAAACGAAGCTTCGCAAGGATCTCTTACAGTTCCTACTTAACTGTAACTATCCTTTCCTACGGCTTTTTTCATTTATTTCTATATACAAAAGAGTAGCTCATAAAGAAAAGAATGAAGATTGGCTGGATAAGCTACTAATAGGAGCTTCTTAAGGTATAGAGTGAACGAAGCCCTCTACGAGAGTGATGACGATATCTGCGTAAGGCGTAAACAACAACATGACTTCTGGCATGTCATGGGATAGAGTTATAGAAAAGTGGACGAAAAAGGGGTTGTAAGTTATCTATCACAGGAAATGGACCCATTAGCCAGAGTTTATAGCCTGGGGTCGGGTATCCATTAACCAGTCTACTTTTTGAACCTACGATTCGCCCACATGTACAACTCCCGAGAAGTGGATTTTCCAAAGGGCGAACACCCGTAGGAACATTAAGGGCCTTGAGACCCAGAATGAAATGTACCCAAAGTGGAATTTCGGGTGCATTAATGCCCAGGAAGGAAGTCAAGCACTCATCTCAGTCTCAGGGACATGCCCAGAAGAAACTGCTGGTGTCAGGTTTTTGGGAATTGAATCAGGATTGTCTTGTGCCAGAACTGATTGCACTAGGAGAAGAAAGCCAGTTTATTCCCATTCCCTTTAAGTCAGGGATTCGTTTAAAGCCTTTCGCTAGCATTACAACTGAATAAATGGCATAATATTCATTAGCTGCGGACGCATAGGTCTTTGAGCTTGTAGCCACACTAAAAAAATGCGATTGAGAATACAATAGACTAGTGACGAACGAGCGAAAGGCTTCCCTATGCCCAAAGATGTTTTTTGCCCAAGTCCCCCTAGACAAGAAATGGTTATGAACTGACAAGGTCAATGCACTTCCTTCCCCGGAGCACCTTATTAAAGAGTGATTGCCCTAGGAGCTATGCCCTCCTAAGCACGAAATGAGACTGTTGTGATTTCACTTTTTAATGAGGAAAGTGCCTGGCCTGGAAGGCCATCTTTAAGAGAGAAAGTTCATTGCCGAAAGCAATCCAAGGCTCTCTCAACCCAAGACAAGAGGTCAAGAGGCCGTGTCCATATGGTTACCACCTAAAGCGGATAGTTTTTACAACCCTAAAATTGAGGTGGAAATCTCTAAGATCTAGGGATTAGCAGGTTGGGAAAGTCAACTTCCTTATGGATTAGCTGGTGAAAGAGTGGATTAGAGGTTTGAGCGTGGAATGACTTAGAATAGAATGAGCACCTACGACTAAGGGGAATGGAATGACGACTGCCAACGTGCCTTCGACCGCTGAGAAGTGGATTCAAAGTTCGAATACGCATCCCTACTAATAGAAGGGGTGGATACCCGCACATCACCAAACCAAGAGCTACCCAGAGTGAATTCCTGTCCTTGAAAGATGTAGTTATCCGCCTTTTAGGAGTAGCTCTATGAGGAGCTGGCAATGTAGTATATTAACTATTTCGTTTTTGGTTCATCAACTGTGATGGCTCTTCTGATCAGGCTAGGCAAGCTAATCACGCAATCCAGCTTGCTTGTAAGAGAAGAAAATTTGTCTGTCCTGTGGGAGAAGTTAAGATGACTCCTGCACCTCCCCTAGTAGCGGTGGAGGAACCATCGAATGTATTGTCCAGTACTACGCTTTCTCTGCAATAGCAACTTATTCTTCATAGGGAGTTCGATATCAAGAGTATTAGACCCAAGGCCGTCACGAGTCAGGCGTTCTATGACCTCATAATCAACCTTTTGATTTAGTGAAAATCAAACTAACAATCAACTGGGCAATCCAACTGACATTGAAAGCAGATGCCATAAAGATGGCAAACGATTTGGCTTAAGGGAATGAAGGAACCCTAGGTCTCGGGAAGGAAGAATTTCACTAAGTTAAAGAAGGCAATGCAATGAATCTTCTTCACCTCGAACAGGAGTTTGCTCTTTTACCCCCAGGGTAAGAAAAAATAGGAAGATATTTTATATAGAGGAAGATCTTGTCGTTTCCAAGGCTGGCAAGCAAGGAATGCTAACTTAATAGGGGTAGCGAAGTCACCTCCATTCTCGATTTCTATTTCGACAGAGAGAGCTTTCCTTATTGGGATTTCTTTCTGCTTGTCTTCCTGGTCAATCAAGCTTTCGACGAGTGACTCTTGGTTGCGGGGCCTCAAATAGTTGGTTAATTCTGGCTCATTCGATTAGTTCGTCTTTCTGCCCATTCCCCCCTCTTCCTTATGTCGACTATCTTTAGCCTTAATGACATCCTTCGATTCCCCTACTTTAAAGAGATAGATCCTCCTTTCCCATTCATTTTTCTATTTAACTGGTGATCAAGTATCGACAAAAGATCTTATTAGCTTAGGGGCGTAGCGATAACTCGAGATCTTCCTCTCTTAGGCTTACCAGTATTGACTAGTTACAAAATCTATACATTCCTAAAAGCCCGGCAAGACGCGATAAAGACCTAAAAGGTGAAAGAAGCCCTTCAAACGAAAGTCTCACAGCTGATTCTCAGGCATCTTGTTTTGGTATACTAAGAAGAATGGTGATGCTTCCCTTCAGTCAAGTGAGTCACTATTCGCTTTTGTTCAAAGCCTTGCTATTGCTACTGATTCTCACTTTTGTCACTTTGCGCATTCTCTGCCATTAATCTGATTCTGGTCATGTCCTTCTCCTAGTGCAAGAAGTTACTTAACAAGCCCTTTTGTAACAGCTTATTCTAACGAAACAACCTATTTTATGTCAAAAGAGAGAACAACTAATTCAATAGCAGCGGAGTGAAGGGATGCAGATTCAATGGATCTTCTTTGCTCTAATTCAATTCTTGATAACCTAAAACCAGGAAATAGCCAAGTACCGGGAGGGATAGAACTCTCAAGTGGACATCTGAGATGAGAAGTTGAAAGGGCTAACAGGGGATAAGCATTCACCAACAAAGACCCACAGCTCTGACTTTGACAGCGCTTACGCATTCAATCACCTTTCTAAGAGCTACTTTCATTTCTTTTCTTTGCTTCTGATTCAATAGCACCGGAGACTTGAACACGGATGCTATTAATAGTGGATAGGCAAACAAAGTCTAATCAAGGTACGTAATGGACTTCTAGACTGCTTTCGGAGTTTCCAATGTTATGATAAAAGAGGGTATCCCTACTGTGCTTCGGCTGCCTTTCCACTCCTTAAGCTAGAGCCGGATTGACACCCTACGGGTACCGGCTTTGCGAGATCATTTCGATCCACATTCTTGCTAAGCTATATTGGGTGGATGACTACCTCTCTTGACTAAAAGAGGAGTAAATAAGATTCTTCTCTAATATAATTATTGAGGTTTACCAGCTTAGACCATTTTAGGGACTAGGGGAAGAGACTAGTCTTAGGACGTAATGGCTTTCCAGGTAGTCTGTCCCTTCTGCCCCTTGTCTATCCGCTCTGTACTATGCACTGTATCTTCTGCTTCAAGTTTCATTCCTAAAATCCTTCTTATGCTATGAGTTAAAACCAATTCAAATAAAGGTATGGAGTAACTCGATTGATAAGGAGAGGAAGGTAGACACTCGACCGATAGGGAGAGGAATGGTAAACGACCTATTTTGATGAAGGAGAAACTGGCTATATTCTTTTCTTTTACGCCATGAAAATGGGATAGATAGAAGGGATCTCAAACTGCTGCTTCATCTTCTTATACTAAACCGATTGTTGCTCCTGGAATTGCTCGTCGTGCTATTGGAACTACTGGATCAACGACAACTCACTGTTGGGGGGATATGACTAGAAATAAGGGTCTGTTCTATCTGCAGCTCGCTCTAACGTGGATCAGCTGTATCTGTCGTGAAAGATAGTTAGTCGTTATAGGTATAACCACCTGGGTAGTACGTACAGGGCATAAGTAGTGACCTAAGTAGTATGGGCATTATGTTGTAGATTTGAGTTCTTACCCATTTTTTCTTTTTAGTAAAAAAGGGCTAACTTGTAGATGTTATAAAGTGAACTGCTGCATTCTGTAAAGCAGTACTTAGCTTCAGTCTGAAAAGTCCTAGGCGCACTAGACTAGAATGGATAGCACTGGTCGAAGGTGAAGCTTCTACTTATACCTGTCATTCCTAACTCCGTGAAGGTTAGTAATCAATTGAATCGTCTCTTTTCAATATCCGATTATCTAGTAAAGAAGGTAGGAAAGGGCTTCATGGTATATTATTTTTAGAGTAGAGTTTTTTTGGGTCTGTTTTTTATCCTTATTTCTTTCATGGGATTTGGTTTTAAGAGTCTTCTTCATACCAAGGAAAGTCCGATCGTAGAATAGCGGGTGATTAGATTTGAGAGTGTAAGTTATCGAGGAGCCGAAAGAACGATTGGTAAAGGTGGGTTCGCGAGCAATCATCATACGAAACAAACCAACTACAACTTTGTTCGGCGGAACCACTTGCGCTTATTGCGGGAGATCCGGGAAGCTACCTAAATGGAGAGCCCACGCGTGCACGGGTGGTTGATAAATATGTATTATTGGGATGGGGCAGCAGGCAATGGATACCGTTCCCCCACCCAAGCCTGCAGTTGGTAGGCCAAATCCTTCTGTCCAAGTGATTGAGTTGAAGCTTTGGGCATAAAGCGGAGCGAGCCCGGGGAGAGGAGTAAAGTCCAGCAACATTGAGCCCCAAAATAGAGTTTCTATTCTAATCCCTACTCAACCCGGTGCCTTAAGGAGAATCAGAGGCTGGTTGCTAGTGGAAGTAGCGCGCCAAAGAGAAAAGCGAAGCAGTCACAAAGAAATGGTATAAGCAGAAGGGAAGGCGCAACGGTTAGCGACTGCCTTAGGTAAGCCTGTCAACCTCTCTGATTTTCCCTCTTTAGAAAGGAGATAATAAGCCGGTCAACATTGAAGCTTCCGCTTTAGCAGCTGTTAGGCAAATGATACCGTACGCAAGTCCGGACCTATATAGTGAGGGTGCGTTAAGGCGAGTTGATAAGCTAATACGACTAGCTTACTTTTCATATGTGGAGGCAAGCTGACGTTAAGCACTGGGGCCAGCCACAAAGGAATAGGCTTGAATTAAGATAGATCGTCTTTCAGCTGACCTTTCCAAACCATGCTTCGCAATCAAGGTAGAAAAAGGCTAAGCAAGTGCCGTCCTAATGAAATGGCTGATAGTCTAGTAGAACATTCATTCCTTACCGCCGCTGCCTGCTTAAGACTAAAAGCTAGTAGTGAGACTTCTATTCTGCCGCCCTATCTAGTAAGAGCCTCCAAAGCTATGTTTGACGTAATCAATAGTTGGGCTCGGTTTTACTAAAGAAGAAGGGGCGGAGTCACAACTACCACACAACTACTATACCACTAGCACTCCACGAGTGGATTAGTTGAGACTCTAAATGATATCAATCACTAAACTCAACAAAGTAGCAAAAATCATAAGAGAAGCAAAGTTCACAGAAGGTTGAGAAATAGTACACCAGGTTCACCAGGTTCTACCACTGCAGGGACCAATCATATAGTACGCTCGGTTCACCAGGTTCTACCACTGCAGGGCCCAATCATACTCAAAATCAGAGTTTGATCCTGGCTCAGAAGGAACCCTTGCTATATGCTTAACACATGCAAGTTGAACGTTGTTTTCGGGGAGCTGGGCAGAAAGAATAGAGGCTTCTAGATAAAGGTAGCTTGTCTCGCCCAGGTGGTGAGAAGAGTTGAGAACAAAGTGGTGAACGGGTGCGTAACACGTGGGAATCTACCAAATAGTTCGGGCCAAATCCTGAAGAAAGCTAAAAAGCACTATTTGATGAGCCTGCGTAGTATTAGGTAGGTGGTCAGGTAAAGGCTGACCAAGCCAATGATGCTTTACTGGTCTTTTCGGATGATCAGCCACACTGGGACTGAGACACGACCCGAACTCCCACAGGGGTAGCAGTGGGGAATCTTGGACAATGGGCGAAAGCTTGATCCAACAATATCGCGTGAGTGAAGAAAGGCAATGCCACTTGTAAAGCTCTTTCATCGAGTGCGCGATCATAACATGACTCGAGGAAGAAGCCCCGGCTAACTCTGTGCTAGCAGCTGCGGTAAGACCGGGGGAGGGCAAGTGTTCTTCGGAATGACTGGGCGTAAAGGGCACGTAGGCGGTGAATTGGGTTGAAAGTGAAAGTTGCCAAAAACTGGCGGAATGCTCTCGAAACCAATTCACTTGAGTGAGACAGAGAAGAGTGGAATTTTGTGTGTAGGGGTGAAATCCGCAGATCTACGAAGGTACGCCAAAAGCGAAGGCAACTCTCTGGGTCCCTACCAACGCTGGGGTGCAAAAGCATGGGGAGCGAACAGGATTAGATACCCTGGTAGTCCATGCCGTAAACGATGAGTGTTCTCCCTTGGTCTACGTGGATCAAGGGCCCAGCTAACGCGTGAAACACTTCGCCTGGGGAGTACGGTCGCAAGACCGAAACTCAAAGGAATTGACGGGGGCCTGCACAAGTGGTGGAGCATGTGGTTTAATTTGATACAACGCGCAAAACCTTACCAGCCCTTGACATATGAACAAAAAAACCTGTCCTTAACGGGATTGTACTGACTTTCATACAGATGATGCATGGCTATTGTCAGCTCGTGTCATGAGATGTTTGGTTAAGTCCTATAACTAGCGAAACCCTCGTTTTGTGTTGCTGAGACATGCGCCTAAGGAGAAAGTCTTTGCAACTGAAGTGAGTCGAGGAGCCAAGTGACGTGCCAGCACATAGCTTTGCTGTAGGTAAGAAAGTAGCCGGCGACTTTCAATTTCTAGTTAGTGCTCTTTTTTGATTACAACTAGTGTAGTTTACTAATAAGAAGACTCGGCATTTAGGTGAGCCACCCGGTGGTGTGGTACGTGGTGAGTTTAGTACGCCCCGCCAAAACGGCTCCAAAACAAACAAAAAGGTGCGTGCCGTACTCACGAAGGACTGCCAGTGATATACTGGAAGAAGGTGGGGATGACGTCAAGTCCGCATGGTCCTTATGGGCCGGGCCACACACATGCTACAATGACAATTACAATGGGAAGCAAGGCTGTAAGGTGGAGCGAATCCGGAAAGATTGCCTCAGTTCGGATTGTTCTTTGCAATTCGAGAACATGAAGTTGGAATAGCTAGAAATCGCGTATCAGCATGCCGCGGTGAATATGTACCCGGGCCCTGTACACACCGCCCGTCACACCCTGGGAATTGGTTTTACAAGAAGCATCAAACCAATGATCACCCATGACTTCTGTGTCACACTAGTGCCACAAAGGCTTTTGGTAGTCTTATTGGCGCATACCACGGTGGGGTCTTCGACTGGGGTGAAGTCGAAACAAGGTAGCTGTAGGGGAACCTGTGGCTGGATTGAATCCTTCACGATGGAAATTCCCTCTTCCCCCAAACCAATAAGGGGGCTAGCTTGCTTCAGCTGGTTAGAACAAAGGACTGAAAATCCTTGTGTGGTTCGAATCCACTTCTAAGCGGGCTTTTGGTCCAAAGGACACGTAGCCGGGGGCGAGTCAAAAAATCCAATAGTTCCATTTTCCTTCTTGTTTATCAACTTGTTCATCAATCGGATATCCAGACAAACCGGACTCTACGGTGAGACGTGAAAACACCCGATCCCATTCCGACCTCGAGATGTGGAATCGTCTTGCCCCATATGTACTGAGATTGTTCGGGAGACATGGTCCAAACCGGGTGAAGAAATTCAAATTGAAAGACGTTCACCGAGTCCTTCTATCAAGGGAAGAACTCGGCTTACTTATCAGGAACGCAGCCATTAGGCAAGTTCTGATTCAGTCAATTGAAACAAGAGTTGAGCACAATTGATAGCGCAAATAAGTAGACATGCAGACGTACGAGACTAGTGCTTCTATCAAGGGTGAAACAAATCGTTCACTCCACAGGAAGAAGTCCGGGTAGGCAGGCAGGCAGGGATTGGAAGCACCTCCTCGTGGGTACGATCCATAACAAGATCCATCACTTTGTACGCACTATGAGACAAAGGGAGAACTCGGCTGGAACAAGAAGCCTGGTAGTCAAAGCAATATGGGCAAAAGTGATCTCTTGCATCGAACACAAGCACTTGCAGCGACCCTAGCTTGAAGACAGGAAGCGAGGCCAGCTAAGCCACCAATTCTACAAACATTGAGTGATGGCCAGACTAGAATCTATTTTCTTTATTTTGCACCATGTTTGAAAACCTTCCTCATTCTCGGCAGGCATATCAATCAAAACAAGATTACCTGGAAAGGAAAATGAGTAGCGCAAGAACGTCAGTGATTCAGATCGAGAGAGGAAAAATAGAGCAGATCATACGCATTGTCTCAGGTGTGCCTTGGGTCGATCTCACCCAACATCACACCTTAGGGTTGGGGATCTAACCCGCTGGAACTATTGTCTCAGGTGCGTCTTTGTTCGAATCCTTATACATGCTCGGGTTTTTGTTCGATATCGTCCTCTCCTTATCAGTCGAGTTACTTCATACATCAGCTAGGCTTTCGAAAGCATATCAGTAGGAACCATCAACACTTGATATCCAAAAGGCTCCATTCATCGAACCAAGCCTTGCAGCCAACTCCATTCCTCTCCTTATAGGTCGAGCTGCTCCGCTCTTTGACATAAAGATTTATTAGAGCTCTATCTCTTCCCTACATGGGGCCGGTTGACTCAAGTGGAGTGACTACCCCTCTAATTAATGAAGAGTAAGCATCAGATTACGCAAGAAATGAAGAAATACTATATATAGGATTTCAACCTCTTTAAAGGATATTAGAGTTATATTGTACCGGTGCTTACGAGCTTATTGGATTGGGTCAAATTCATTAAGTTACATGGAATAGGGTAGCCGCAGATAAGCAAGCTGGGGTTGACCACATCTGTTGAAGTAAAGAAGACAGTCAATCCCAATTGATGAGAATGAAGTATTTGATTCTTCGACAAGACGGGGGATCTAGTAGCTGCTTAATCTATGTCATTAGGTCTCGATACCTTATTTTCATTTTAAGGTAAAGCCCATCGGCTTAGGAGGACTATCAATGGAAAGGGGGCCGCCGGTGCACGTCCATAGATCGAACTAACGACAAACACAAATCTGAAGTTCTAAATGTTCAAGTAATTATGGTTCCTAGTAAATGAGCAATCAAGCGGTTATATTAACCAAAAGGGACTTCCAGCTATCATCTACTCAAGTTATGTGAAGGCAATTATAGAAGCCAGTTCGATACCATTGGTAATTTCATCCGTCCCTTGTCCTCCATTCGAAAAACTTAGTTAAGGTACTACCGAACCTGTTCGTTTAGTAAACATAAGTACCCGACTCTTTCAAAATCCAGCTCGTCAGATGAACCCGCATCTTGACTCTTAACTCTGCATCTTCTTGGAAGTGAGATTACTAGGTTTGTAGTGATAGACAGACCAGACAGAATGAAAAATGAGCCTCTATATCTACATCTACACAGGAGGACGGAGCGACTCACTATGAGTAACAGAGTATGCAGACTTAATGGTGAATAAGCTCGCCTAAAGAAAGAGGTAAGATACCTATAGCTTCGATTAGAATTGTACTGGTCTCAGGGACGTAGAAATAGAAAAGGCGCAACTATCGGAGAGCAAAAGCAGAAAGTCGCTTTAATCTTGATAATTGAGTGAAGAAGTTCAGGTAAGAGCCATCCTAGAAACCATGCTGCATCGGTGTTTTCAGGGCGTGGAAGACCTATTAGATTAGGCCAGGTTGGTAGACCGGGTACATAGAAAGGGGGAAGGGATGCTAACAAGTACTAAAAAAAGACTTTCCACAAGGATTGGCTTAGAATCTCGAATCGAAGCCTTTTTGGTAGTTTAGGCAGGGTCCTTTCGATTGAGTGCAAGATGGTAGCGATCATTTCTACCACTTCACAGGCTCAGGCAAACAACGGCGCCAATCCAACTAATAACAAGGGTTCAATCACCAGGCTCACAAGAGGCCAGTTGTAGGCGAGAAGGGATTCGAACCCCCGACACCGTGGTTCGTAGCCACGGGCGTATTTGCCCAATTGACACATCTGAAGGAATCAATGTTGGACTTATTGGATCCTTAGCAATTCATGCGAGGATTGGTCATTAGGGATCTCTAGAAAGCCCGTTTTATGAAATTTCTGAGAGATCAACAGGGGTACGGATGCTTTATTTTTCACCAGGTAGAGATGTTTCTTTTTAATAAAGGCTTAAGTTCTTCCTTTATTAAGGTAAGGTCCGAGAGTAACATGGCTATTTTGTCAGCTCTTCTGACTATGCTTTCCATGGTAGCTAGATCTTATTATTCAAGGATTCTTCTGCTTCACAAGTGTCGAGCGATCCCGACAGCACCAATGCGGCTTAACCATCATTTATCCATAGATGCTACTTTGAAACAACTTGGAGGCACTAAGTACCCTTTTGGTATGACGAAAGGCTACAACTATGCATAGGAAGTCTCAGTTAAGGGGATGGCGGGTTCCCTTTGAGTATAGAAAAGCTGCTGCTAGACTTGAATTGAGGTTGTGCCTCTTCCAATCGCCATAGTAAAACTTTTGATTAGCCCTACTATACTTGATTAGCCATAGCTAATTCGATAAAGGAGGGGTGAAAGACTAAAATTTCGATATATGTAGAAAGGACACAATCTTTTTAGAAACAAAGACTACGAGACTTTAGATTATCCATCCACTGTTACAAGAAGGGTATGCGCCTCCATTAGGAAGAGAGAGAGAATGTGACTCAATTTTGGTTGAAGTTGGCTTGCTGGATCTTCGAGTTGAATATGAATAATTGTGAGAAATTAGCCCCTTGTTTATCCTTCTGTTCCTAATGGAAGGGGCTTACTTATAAAAAATATATAAAAAAAAGTTTGCACTTAATCCTTAATCTATTAAGGTATTTCATTCCAATCTTCTGACATGATACTATTATCATTATCACTATCACCCCTCGGAGTCTAAAAAGATATGTATTTTGCTATTGGTATCAATCAGACGTCTCTTTCCTTTTGGTGGTATAGCAGCATGTGTCGATTACCCTTATTCTTTATCTTCTCTACACTTCGGTTGCTTTGGGCACCCTGAGGGATTCGCCTGACGGATAAGAGTTCTTGATCACATAGCTTAGGTACTTGAAGTTGCTGATCGTATTATTCGGGCAGAGCCTGGGTCCCTTAGTATTATGTAGAGTGCTGCTCCCTAAAAGTTTCTTTTGATAGTTTTGTTCCGATCGATGAAGGTTTGAAGATGCTCGACCGGGGTGGAAAATCAAATTTGAATACAATGACGAAGATCTGGTCGAATGGTAGAAGAATCTATGGGTTCGTTAGGAATCGATAGTCGTTGTCTGGACATACGAGTCACAGCCGGCCGGGAAGAGGAGAGATCAACGATGAAGCTACTAGCTACTAGTTGGAAATGAAAGGACAAGACTACATTTTGTACATTTCTACTGGTCCAGAATTCGAATAGCGGATGAAAGACCAGGAGATTGGATGACGAAAGCACTTCCAACAGGGTTGACGGCTGTGTGACCCTCATTCAAAGTAGGAAATCAATCCCGGCACAACCGATAACATAGTCTCCTTCTCCGTTTTGACTCAACCACCTACCTAACTTCTTAGAAAAGATCCAATAGATAGCAGGTATCTAAGGCCCTTTTAAGCCTTTCACCAATCACGGTCTTTTATCTAGTAAGTCCTAGTACTATGTTCTCCAAGCTTGACTAATAGAATAGGCAAGCCTTTTAGAGAACATGTGAATTAAGGGTTAGCTCTGCCTTTAAGTGATAGGGGGCTGAGGGGTGACCGATCCGGTCAGTCAAAAAATAGGTTAAGAAAAAAAGGTATGTCTGGTATGGTGTAGCTAATGTGACTTTCTCGATCTATAGTTCCTCTTCTTTCTCTCTCTTGACCAATGCTCCGGTTTCCCTCACTCAAAAGATCAGCCATTGTGACACAGGTGTATCAAGGTAGGTTGTGGATTGAATGAAGAAAGAAGGCGAACACGAATACTAAAAAGTGGTTCATGGGAATAGAGAGCGCGGAACAGGCTTTCCAAGCATATAACAATCCCTACCTATACATTCCATGGCAATAGACAGAAGGCAGTTTTGTTGTTGTTCTTAACCCCAGGTCTATTTTCACTCCTAATCATCTCCATGAAAGACTACCATGATTTCCGAACGAACCTTCCAACAAGCAGAATAGAAGTTGACCACAAAGCCATCTCTGTGGGAGGCTGCTACCCATAAGGCCATCTCGGGCATGGGAAAGAAAGGCGGCGGACAATCAACTGAACTGAGGAGCCTAAACGGCATTGAGGATGAGTCCACCGGTTGACAAACGACTACTATCTACAGGTGCTTTCATTATGGATCGGTTGACTTGTCACGATTGATTGCTCACACACAATTAGGTTAGGCAGGCTTGGGGAGGTGATCTGAATCGCTATTGATACGATGCGGGGCTGATTTGTTGACCATAACGAACTTGACTCTGCCCCTAAAACAAAAGAGTGAGAAGACCTTTGACCTGGGTTGGGGGGGGATTGGGGTCGCTTTTCTTTAGGACTTTAGTTCATAACAAGGCTCGAAGACCTCCGACTGGATTTGGAATGGATCATGTAGGGCATCCGTTTACGGCGTGGGTGGGATTAGCAGTTTTCTCTTTTCCTTCAATGGTAGAAAATCCGTATCAGCGGGGGTATATGGGAGGAAACCTGTTTGCAGTAATTCAAATAGCTCCTTTGAATCAGTAAGAAAAATATTGACTCACACATACCACAGTGTATTGTTGTGAACTCACATAGTCGCACCTACCAACAACAAGACAACTACTCCCTGCATGCCACTAAACGACACTATTTAACGCTTTGGTTCGCCCAATACAAGAACTATAACCCAACCTAACTTAAGGCTAAAGCCGTAGACTACGCCCCCGTGAGAGCCTTCTATTTGACTAACATACTCCCTTTTAATCTCCCCCTCCATACCTTCATATCCAAGCTGGGAATGATTGACCTTCAGATTCAAATAATAGCGCATAATGGTAGTACTCCTTCCCATTTCTTCTGTTATGATTTTATCTACTTGAAATGCTTACAGGTAAGTATGGAGAAGGTACCCAGGGGACCAAACGAAAGGGCACTAAAAGGTCTTCAATTAAAGTTTCGCCAGTACTAAAAGACGAGTAAAGATTGCTAAAACAGACTTAAGGATAATAAATACCACACCTTACCAGACCTGATTTGTGACAAAAGGAAAGGCTCAAAAGACCTACTTGACGAGTTTCCTTATGAGTAAGTTCGCTATTCCTCTCCTTATTGTTCAAGCATCTTCAAACTTTTAAGTCAAGTGTAGCGAAGGGATTCTCTTAAGAGAAGCTTTAACCCTTGAACCTGAAACGACTTTTATGAGCTGTCTCAGTAGTGACCGACTTGATTTTATTAGCTATGTGATTAGTGGCTTAGCTGTTAGCTGTCTAAAAGCTATAGTCAAAATAAATCCCTTTTGAAAATAAACCACTAATACGCCTTAGGTACTCTTTTATGTCTGTGTAAGGTGGAGGGAATAAAGGGACATGTAGATGGCTGAAAAGCCGTTGTGCGCTAGCGCTAGTGAGTTAGTGCAACAACTTAGTGTCTTGTTTTCTTCGCTGCTTCTTTTTTGATTTTGACATTTAAACGAAAGCGATTGCTAATGCTTGTAGCTTGCTTTTGTCCTTAGTCTACATCACCCAGAGGTGCCCATAGTGCGCCGACCGGTGATGGTCCAAGTGTGCCAAAACATGGTAATTAGCACCAACCACCCGAGCAAGGGTAGAAAACCGCTTGAAAGGGTACTTCATATGAATCGCCATGGATCTACATGGATGGTGGGAGTTTAACAAACTCTGAATTGAGATAGGAGATAAATTTTTTCTTAATTCCCTAACCCTGAAGTGTTTAACAAACTCAACAGAACCAGAATGGGTAATCAAGCACTTTTGATAACTTATTGTTACCCCTCCTCTAATCTACCCAAAGCAGATTCATAGACTTTGGTGACTTCCTGATCGACAATGACAACATCATAACCGAGTACAATGTAAAGCGTACACCAGCGGTCGGCTGTTAACCGATTAGTTGTAGGTTCGAATCCTACTTGGGGAGATTTGATCCATTCTGAATTCTTTAATTCAAAATAAAGGGGCTCGCTTTGACCGTTAAGAGTAGGTAACCCATTCCCTGTGTTTGTTTCTATTGCATTCTATCTCATCGTATCCCATTATGTTCTGCGAGATTTGAAAATCACCGTCAATACCTCGGTGTAGGTCTGGGATAATCCTTTGTTCCATAGCCCTGGGTTAACAATTCTCATTTATTAGTTACAGAAAGCCTTTCTCCAGGAAGTAAACCAAAAGCCACTTATCTGAGCCGGCAGATTCGAATTCTGCTGCGTCGGTGCGCAAAGCAAGCACGCTTAGAACTGCAATGTGCAATCTTCGGTCTGCCTATCTTTGATTGTCCATTAAAGGCTGATGGTTTTGATTCTGCGGGTTTTTTCAGTCCTAGAAAAGTTACTGCAGTGAATGAGCGGGCATTTCGTTCACGCAGCCGTTTGGGGGGGATATGCCGGATGAAAGCTCCACGACCCCCAATGGATATCCGGCGTTGTTCATTTCAATTTTGCCAAGTAACTTGCCAGAGTTACTTTCTTAAATCTTATTATTAATTACATAAAAGTCAGTAGGCCAACCAATCTTGATTGTTTTTTATTTTCGATTGAGAAAGCGGCAGGCCCAAAGAGCTCTACAATAGTGCCTTACGAGGTCGTAGAGCCGGTAACCCTCGTTCGAGGAGCCTCAACTCAGGGCAACCTTTCTTGCTCGCTTCACCGCTTTCTTTCATTGTCTTCATTCGGATCTTCTTACGAGTTGCTAAGTATAGGGCTGTGTGACTGGGCTTAAGAAAGGTAAGAACCTGCTATTCAATAGTGGTTAACTAGCTGCTCACTTGAACAACCAAACAGCTTTTCTTTCAAATCAAAAGTAGCCACGAGTGGAGTTAGCCAATTCTATTTCTATCCATTATGGGCATAAGTTATTCAATTGGCTTCTTTTATAAGAAGCTGTCTCCAGTTAGGCAGCCAGCAGGAGCTCGTTCATGACTCTCAGGAATCGGTCAATTTCGCAACACTTCCTCCAAGGAAGGGAGGGCATAGGAAGGCTACTACACCATCTCACCAGGCTGCTGGCATTGCTAAATGCTCCGCCATGAAGCAAGCTTTCCCGAATATGACATATGTGGAAGTGGCTAAAGAAGTCGGAGGAAGAAAGTTGTTGGACAACTGTATACATGAGGGCGTTAAGCTTAGTATTCTGGGAATTGACAACATTGACAGAAAGGGGAAGATGTAGGGAAAATTTTTTTTAGGTGTAGCTCTACTAAAGTAGTCGGCCTAACCTTCGGTTCCCGTAACCAAGTTTTTCTTTCTCACTCCTTATGTACTTTTTCTTACTTCATCCATACTTTTTGACTTTTTCTGAAGTGTGGGGGCAAACTCCATTCCTCTCCCTATAGGTCGAGCATCTTCAAACCTCTCCCGTTGGCGAGCATCTTCATACCTCTACTTCTACTTTTAACTAAAGGTGAACTGTTGGCATTGCAAGCAAATAGAGAGCTCCCGCCCGTTTGAGCCCTTGCGAGCCGGAAAGCGTACCGGCTGTTTGAGTTGCGAAAGAGCCGTTTGCAACAATTATATTATTTATAATAAATAATAGATATATAATATTATATATTATAAATAATAATAAGAAAAATAGAAATAAAGAAAATCATTTTTTTATACCAAATTGTTCATTCCTGGGAAGAATAAGAAGCAGATAGAGCAAATGTATGAAGTAACTCGACTGATAAGGAGAGGGCTGCTCTTTCCGTCCGCTCTTCTTGAAGTGAGCGAATTGCATGTAGAGATTCATAGGGGCTTATAGTTTAATTGGTTGAAATGTACTGCTCATAACTGTGATATTGTAGGTTCGAGCCCTACTAAGCCTACCTCCTCATTCTCTTTACCTGATACAATGTAGTCGAAGTACCCGCCACCCTGCAGATCTCAATCTAGTGACGACATCTGGAATCACACTGCTGCCGCTGCCCTTCGGGCACGCCTTCTATGCTCTTGCAGCATGCCCTCTTCGGGCAATACAGTGTAATAAGCGAAGCAGCTGAGCCATACCTCTTCGATCGCTATATTCTTGCAATAGCGAAGGATCGAAGAGCGAAGTTACGTCTTTAGGCGAAGAGAGAGAGTGAAACCCTCAAGTCTTATTGTTTTGTTCCCGAACAACGATCATTCATTACGGTCTGCCTTACCAAAGACTGAAAGCCCGGTCCAGGCAAGCTATATTATGGAACTGATATGACCGAACTGGGTCTAATGGAACAAGATCTCGATCTTAATAAGGAATTGGAATTTGGAAAGGCCAGCAAGAATCAATGTGATAGCGAGGTTGAGCAGTAGCGAAGGCTTGGTTCATACTCTAAGAGATAGTAGATGCGAAGGTTCAGATCGAAGATCTACGCGAGATAGCCCCGGAGCACCATAGCATGTCGGTAATAATAGGGGACATACTGGACGTAATCACTCCCTTGGTTAGGGGCTGTGCCGCCCCTATCCTTTAAATTGATGGATTCCCAAGTCTTTTTTATTCTCACTGTTAGAAGATTTTTGAAGACGACCTGATCAAGGCGGTTCACAATTTCTTTGTTGAAGGCGCTCTTAAGCCCTAAGTTTGAATTCAAATTCAATTGCCCTTATTTCGATTTCGAAAGTCGAAAGTCGAAAGTCCTTCACACTTTCACCAATTCCGACTTACCTTTATTTATGGGATATTTGAAGGAGAACATTCTCACTTTTTCTAAAAAATGCTCTAACGCTCGAAGAATGAGTTTGATTCTCCCTAGAATCAATTTGAAGGTGTTTACAACCTTGTTTGATAGAACAAGATATGAAGTAACTTGACCGATAGCGAGAGGAATAGAGTTGGCAAAATCGACCTTTTCTCCTTTCTTTCTTTCCCTTTTTGTCTTCCACATGCCTACTCGATTGGATCCTCTTCCCTTACCTTTTCTAAAATGCCTGATTGGTTTGAAATCAGTTACTGATGCTTTGTTGAATGAAGAAGAAGCTTGTTTCAAGATCATCTGTTCGTTCTGCCTCACTCCTCACCGAAACCAGAAGGCATACTACCAGGAAAGTAAGATAGCTTCTCATCTGATTATAAAGAAAAGAAACCTCCCAAAATTCGTGTTGTACTGTATTAGTGGAAGTGGTGAAAGCCCTATATTTATATATAAAAAAGATAAAAAGAGAGATGGTCATGGTTTATTATATATTGGGCCGGGTGAAGTTGGATTGGATGTCTTGGGTGACTCTCCAATCAAGGTCCTAATTAGGTTTTCTCTCTTCCAATCAAAAGTCGATATTTTTTAGTGTTTAAAACGAAATTCAATTTGTTACTCCGAGCAAAAAATGAGTGTCTTGTAGTGGTTTGTCAATAGGGAAAGTGGTTTCTCTTTGAACCTAGAACTAGATGATGAATCAAAGTTCTTGCTTTTTTGAGTCAAAATCATCTTTTTAGATGTTGGAATTTAAGAAAATACCTTCATCATCAGAGCATGGAGTATTTCATGTAAGCTAATTTGGATCGAATTAGGAATGCCTGGGGGCGGAGTTCCGTGTTCCAGAAAGAGCGCTGTTAGTTACAACGGATCGGGTCTAAGGCTCTGTGACTAATAGCGTCTTTGACTATTTGAATTATCATTGGTAAACATTGGATTAAAAAAATGCACATCCCAACAAGTGGGATGGATGGATAATTAATAAGAAAAAAGTGTTGGCCCATCTCTAAGACTTGCGAATCAAAATAAGGCTTTTCTAAAGGGGTTGACAGGAGGGGTCCAGTGCTCGCTTAGTGGCAAAGGGATTCACTCTTAAATATGGGCAGGATTATGAGAAAATGTTCATCCCTGTTGCTAAGATTACCACGGCTCGTCTCCTTGTTGCTATTGCTGCAGCAAGGCATGGGCCTTGTAGTCGACCGGTACGAGCACGCCGTAAGATTACTATTGCGAGAGAAACTATGAGCTCTTAACTACTGTGCAATAAAAATATCGGCACTCCAATGCATAAATAGCTATGAGCTGCCATAAGCGCTGTTGTATGAGCACACTACTAAGTACGATAAGTACACTAACAAGAGAGGAACTACGAGCAGAAATCAGTAGTCAATCTTCGACTTAAATAAAGATATTGCGTATAAAGAGAGAAAGAGAGAGATAGTCAGTCTCTTGAGCGGCCGAAAAAAAGACCAAGGACGATGAAGGAGGAGAAGGAGGAGGAGTAGGAGCTTGCTTTAATTGAAGCGGAATCGAAGCAAAGAAATTCTGAGTTCATGCCACGACGATTTATATGGAAGGGCATTTTTTTGATGCATTCCTCTTGAGAATGAAGAAGAAGAAAGATCTTCTTTTGAATAGGAAAATTTGGTCACGTAGATCTTCTATTTTGCCGGAATTTGTTGATTCCTCCGTATGAATTTGCAATGGAAAAACTCCTATTCGTTGTAAGATTGCTGAAGGAAAGGTTGGTCATAAATTTGGAGATTTTGCTTCTACACGGAAATGAAGACCTTCGAGAACAAATATTGGACTAGGAAGAAAAAGGGGGAAAAAGTGAAGTCTAAGCGTATATGGTGTGAAAAGGAAATCCGATTTCATATTCACTCTTTTTGATTCTATAATCAAGTTTTTCTAGTGAAAGTGAAATAAATAAAATAAGATATCTGATTCTATTTGAATCAGACAAGCCGCCTCTAGCATTTCCTTTTCGCGATTCAGAGCGTGAATCTGTACATTCCTAAGAATCTAAAGATGAGATCTCTCTCGATCTCGAATTGAGACGGGGGAGGCTCGGGGGAACCTGTCCCCCGATCTCTTACGAAAAACGAGGTGACTCATCCCGCTCAACCGTTGACTACTCGAGAACGGGAGAGCACTTCTTGCTCTAATTCTCAGGCAGTGGCCCTATCTGCAGCGGTATTACACCAACTACCACTTCAGGTTCCGGACCCAGACCCAGAAATTCTCACAAACCGGATTTGGCTCTACAAAGAGCATGCATAAAAAGATGCAAACGAAATTCTTCAAATAGCAGAGAAATTTATTTCTCTAAAAAAAAAATTTCTCAAATTTCAAAACTCATCCAATATGACGCAAGGCTCGGAGAGCCTTTTAATTCCCATCCAAAATTAGCGAATTTCTATTTTTCGTTAGTTAAGAGAGACGGAGATGAATACTCTATCTCATTTCTAACTCATTTCTTACTGACCTTAAAAAATAGAAATAAATAAAGATAAAAAGTTCTATGTACAAGTTTTCTCAGTGCTTTCTAATTCACAAGAATAGAAGCCTTTCTTTTTCTTGAGTTGCATATTTCTGCAACAGTATAAAGGAAATCGATTGAGAAACTTGCATGGGGCTGGCTATTCACTCACTTTTTTCTTCTAATGTGCAGTGGCGAGGAGTCAACTGGTTGTTGGACCAACCTATGGTATGGTGTGCTCCGGCGAAGCGCCGGGTTATTGGTAAGGAACGTGAGCGGGCGGGGAGCTCGCACAAGTTAGTGAAGGACCCCTTTTGCCTTTCTGAAGTGTGACCCACACACGGCCAGGGGGAAAAGAAAAATGAGGAGGGATAAGGTTAGCCCTTAGAATCAAATTCTAAACCGAACCGGCGTGGCGCTGCTGGATGCTTCTGATCAATAGAACAAGAAGAGGAGTCAGCCAAAAAGAAAGACCACCAAAAGTAATGACCACCAAGATAGGCATAGTAATTAGATCTTTTGATCACCCATTTTTGGACAACCATTTTGGGGGGCTTCCGCCTTACACGCGGAAGATTGGATTGCCTGAATCATGAGTCTTATATACTGTTTTACGATCACCTCATATTGATAAAAAGTCCAAAGAACAATTTGAAATGGAAATCAAGAAACAATTTGTGGTCATAAAAACAGAAAGGCATGAATTACGTAAGAAGTTCTTTCGGTTAAAATGCCGTGCGACTCGGAGGACATAAGACTTCTTGGTCAAGCCAAAAAGATTTCCGACTAGATGCTCCTACCCTACTATGCCTGGCCCTTTCTTTACCTTAGAAGAAAGAAGAGGTATGAAGCGTGGGAAAGAATGCAAGAAGTGTATGATACAACAGGTAACCTTAAGGAGTGGTGGCAAACCTCTTGATTGATCAACAGAGTGAACTGTGCTTAGATGCTTCATAAAACTACATCGATCTACGAGAGGAGCTGATAGATGAGTAGGCTTCCCCTTTCGATTCACAGAATGTGATATGAGACATGATGGGAGTTTGCGTGCCTCGGTAGGAAAGAGATCACCAGAGTATAGCACAAGATCACCTTTTCTTGCTGCCATGGGGTCGACCTGTGAACAAGGTAAACCCAATGGGAACCAAAAACCGGGGGGTACCGCATTGGGCAGAAGACGATCCAAAAAGCGAAGGCTCATCTAGTTGAAGGCGATCGACAATGAGGTCTTCGAGCCTTCTTATTAAAAGGGGAAAGGGGCAACCTATCAACTTAATAATAAGAAAGGAAATGGGGGTAAGATAGGCAAGAGGTAGCTTGCTTTGCAAGCCGGCCAGGCTGTGAGGAATCAAGAGATCTTTGTCGGTACTGACTTGGATCTTGGGTGACGGAATAAGTCGGCCAGAAGTGACGAGCAGTCACGGTCGAAGCTCGGGCTCTAGCTGATAGGCTAGCAGTAAGCTTGGCTACAGCGAAGCGCTTACCAAGCACAAAGGATTCGTTCCTCTCCTGTTGGTCGAGCGTCTTCAAACCTTCGCCACTTGAGCCGTATGCAGGGGAACTCGCACGTGCAGTTCTTAGGGGGGGGGGAGAGCTAGTAGTAGCCATCCCATCCCAATAGCGTATATTTGGAGCTCAATATGAAATCTTATTTTCTTGCAAGACCCGTTCGGATAAGGGAAAACTCCTTAGATTGCATCGAAGTAAGATCCTTGCCTTGACCTTTTCCTGAACCAGAACTGGTGGAGGGTGAGAGGAAAAGGGGATCAAAACTTTTCATCAATCAAGTGAGGGCTTTCCGGACTTTACCCACCCCCCCTCACTCCCTTTTTTTCAATAAATAAGCCCCGCTCCCTAAGGGGCCCCTCTCTGATAAGGAAGGAAACAAAATAATCTCAATTTTACGACAAATCTGGTCCGATGGCTGTTCTCCACTAACCACAAGGATATAGGGACTCTATATTTCATCTTCGGTGCTATTGTTGGAGTTATAGGCACATGCTTCTCAGTACTGATTCGTATGGAATTAGCACGACCTGGCGATCAAATTCTTGGTGGGAATCATCAACTTTATAATGTTTTAATAACGGTTCACGCTTTTTTAATGATCTTTTTTATGGTTATGCCGGCGATGATAGGTGGATCTTGTAATTGGTCTGTTCCGATTCTGATAGGTGCGCCTGACATGGCATTTCCACGATTAAATAATATTTCATTCTAGTTGTTGCCACCAAGTCTCTTACTCCTATTAAGCCCAGCCTTAGTAGAAGTGGGTAGCGGAATTGGGTGGACGGTCTATCCGCCCTTAAGTGGTATTACCAGCCATTTTGGAGGATCAATTGATTCAGCAATTTCTAGTCTTCATCTATCTGGTGTTTCATCCATTTTAGGTTATATCAATTTTATAACAACAATCTCCAACATGCGTGGACCTGGAATGACTATGCATAGATCACCCTTATTTGTGTGGTCCGTTCTAGTGACAACATTCCCACTTTTATTATCACTTCTGGTACTGACAGGGGCAATTACCATGTTATTAACCGATCGAAACTTTAATACAACTTTTTCTGATCCCGTTGGAGGGGGAGACCCCATATTATACCAGCATCTCTTTCAGTTCTTCGGTTTTAAATGGCCCTTTAAGATTCAAATCTAAATATACATTGCGCTATATGCTGGGACTGTCTGCTTAATGGTACTCCTACTATGTTCATAAGTGGTTTTCTAGTAAAACCCCGATCTAGGAAAAAAGGAGTATCTAAGACACAATCAGCAGGTAACCAACGACATAAAAGTAGTCTAGTAGGAACCTCAGAGACTACATGCGCAACAACTTATCCTAAATCCTTATGTGAGTGGCTAGCTGGAATTATCGATGGTGATAGAAGTATTCAAGTTAATAAACACGGATATACTTCTCTTGAAATTACTATGAGACTTGAAGATCTATGACTACTACGATATATCCAACATATGCTTGGTGGAAGTATTAAAATGCGATCAGGTGCTAAAGCTTATCATTATCGACTACATAATAAACTTGGTATGATTAAACTAATGAATTGTATTAATGGTCATATTCGACATTCAACATGACTACTTCAACTACATCGTGTCTGTCAAGTACTGGATATCCCTGTAATTCTACCTATTACACTAGATGCTCAATCCAATTGGTTTGCAGGATTCTTCGATGCTGATGGTACCATTGGTATCACTATGAAGCATCGACTACCTCAACTAAGTATTCGAGTAAATAATAAACTTCTACAAGATGTAGAGTCTTATAAGGTAGTATTTGGAGGAAATATCTACTTTGATAGTAGTCAAAATGGTTACTATCAATGGTCTGTACAAAGTCGAAAAGATGTTATCATGATGCTAGATTACTTTTTATCAAGTACTTTCTGAAGTCATAAATCATGACGATTCTTCTTTATTGAAGAATATTACAGTCTCTACGATCTCAAAGCATTTAAACCTGACAGTATTCACCATAAAGCATGGCTAGCTTTCCTAGACAAATGGAATAAGTTGATGATATAGTTCACCTTTCTTCTATTCATCCACTTATATTAGTAGAAGAGAGAAGCACCCTGAAGTTTACATTCTCATTCTTCCTGGATTCGGTATCATAAGTCATATCGTTTTGACTTTTTTGGGAAAATCAGTCTTCGGGTATCTAGGCATGGTTTATGCCATGATCAGTATAGGTGTTCTTGGATTTCTTGTTTGGGCTCATCATATGTTTACTATGGGCTTAGACGTTGATACCCGTGCCTACTTCACCGCAGCTACCATGATCATAGTTGTCCCCACTGGAATCAAAATCTTTAGTTGGATAGTTACCATGTGGGGGAGGGTTCGATACAATACAAAACACCCATGTTATTTGCTGTAGGGTTCATCTTTTTGTTCACCATAGGAGGACTCCCTGGAATAGTTCTGGTAAATTCTGGGCTAGACATTGCTCTACGTGATACTTATTATGTGGTTGCACATTTCCATTATGTACTTTCTATGGGAGCCCTTTTTGCTTTATTTGCAGGATTTCACTATTGGGTAGGTAAAATCTTTGGTCGGACATACCCTGAAACTTTAGGTCAAATCCATTTTTGGATCACATATTTTGGGGTAATCTGACCTTCTTTCCCATGCATTTCTTAGGGCTTTCGGGTATGCCACGTCGTATTCCAGATTATCTAGATGCTTACGCTGGATGGAATGCCCTTAGCAGTTTTGGCTCTTATATATTCGTAGTTGGGATATGTTGTTTTCTTCGTGGTCGTAACAATCACTTCAAGTAGTGGAAAGAACAAAAAGATATGCTCCAAGTCCTTGGGCTGTTGAACAGAATCCAACCACACCGGAATAGATGGTACAAAGTGTGATAACCCGAACCCGGCATGCATTTAGTGGCATTTAACTGCATTTAATTAAATGTTTAATTAGTTAAATCAACCATTTTGCACTATTTTGATATTTCTTTTAGAAGCATTCAATAATTTTTATATTGATTAACTAAAAGATTATCACCTATTTTTATTGTTTATAGTAATAAGATTTATTTTCTTGTGTTTAATTAAGTGTCATTTTAAATGTTTGTATTTAATTGCATTTGACTACGTGTTTATATTAACTTATTCATTTGTATCTTAACATTAACTTCATAATTCTTTAAAATATTCTGAAAATAGCTAAGTTAATTATTTTTAAATGAATATTGATTATTTTGATTGTTTTGATTATTTTAGTAATCGATTTTAATTGTCTTATATTAAAATTACTCGGTTTTCAAATAAATGAGAAAAGTAACTCTGAGCCGGAGTGAATTTTAAACTATTCCACTATTCTACTTTTCAAAACAAATTATAGTTTTCTATTAGTGCTCATCATTTGATTAGCGATCGTTTATTGACCGTTCGATCGTAGCATTTCAAAAATGAGAGTTAGAGAAATATTCTTCGGACTTAGTGAAAAGTGTTTTTAGCTTAATTTAACTAGTTTTAGTTGTTTTTCATTTAATTGCATTGTTTTAACTTGAATTAGATTAAATGGCATCAAAATAAGCTTATTTGACCAATTTTAACTTGAGCTTGACCTTGCAAAATGACCAAAATACCCTTGTCATCTTTTATAAATGAAACAAAGCAAACATCAAAACAAAATAAATTGCAAAATGCCCATTTTGTCCTTCTCATGGCCGAAACTCACCAAGAGGAAAAAAAATAATTTTGCTTGCATTTTCTTCTACAATCATGCGTGGAATTGCTCGAGGGTCGTGGCTCGGGTCCTTGCGGGTCTTGGTCTTCAATCTCTGTGAGAGTTTTCACGCTTTTGTGCATTTAAATTCGAATTTGATTTTTGTTTCAAATTTTTAGATTTGATATATAATGTGTTATAATGCCTGTAATTGCTTGATATAGCTTTCTTTGAGTTCGTAGAGCATTGTTTGATAGTTATTTAGCAATTTGTACGGTTGAAATTGCGTATTTGAAATTGGGGAAGAATAATGGATAGTGATTTTGAATAGTAAAACCCTAGAATTTTGGATTTTGATCCGAATTGTGATTGCTTGATTTGGATAGGTGCCATTAGTGATAGAAAGATAAAATGTGCAATAAAAACGGATCAGCCTTTGTTAAAATTAGAAATTAGACAAAGAAACGAAAAGGGGCCGTTTGACCAAAAGTTGACCGTGCTCGAATTGAGTTGGGGGTTTTGCTATTGAGGGCATGGAAGCACTTTTGGCGCTGTTGTGGCGTTGATTGAGCAACCGATTAGTATAGCTGTAGTTCAAACGCAGTAGGTGGACTTTCGGGGCTCGGGTGAGAAAGTGAAGTTTAGTGATATAGAAACGTGCCTTGTAGTGCCTAAGTGAATGTAGTGAAATGGGTTTCCTAATCCTGTAGCTCGTTTGCTCGTAATTGCCTTTGGAAGTTGGGGATTGAATAGTGATATTTGTCGTTTTCGTGTTTGAACTGCTATTACGTGTTTAATTGATGTTCTTGTTGAAGTTAATGATAATCATGCTTGTAAAGTTAATTGATTGCTATTGTTGATTGTAAATGCTTGATATCTCGTTTATCGCCACTAATCTGCATTTTTGTGCCATTGCTCGTTTATTGCTTGTATCTCGTATTGTATTGCATTGCATTGTGTCAGGTGCGTGAGTGACGGGCCTCTCTGGGTAGTCTCGGGCTGCCAGGGTTGGTTGCTCTAGCTCCGTGTCCTATTCCCGTTCTCGCTTGGGTTGCCACCCAGGGAGTTTTGGGTCGTAGAATTGACAGAGTATGTCCTGAGTACTCTAAACGGAAATTATAAGGTGGGTGAGCCGGCGCGTCATCGTTAAAGTCATCGAAATCATGATCGGTACATTACTCGTTTGAGTGAACCATAGCCGTCAGAGTGTGGTATAGCTTTGAATGGTTGTGTTAATGCTTTTATTAATTGTTTATATTGAATGCTTACTTGTCAGTTATATTGCTTAACTCCCTTATTTGTATTGCACGACTTTCTTTCTCTCCACCTCGATATCTGTCTCGCCTTTACTGAGTATACGTGTTGAGTATACTCACTCCTCACCACCACATTTCAGGAAATGCCATGTTAGCTAGAAAGTTCGTGGTTACGTGAAAGATCATGCTTGAAGAGTTGTCTTGCGTGCTATGTGGCTTGAGTTGTCAAAGATGCAAAGATGTATGTTTCATGTGTTGTATGTATTTAATGTTAAAAGGAATGTAATTTAAGTTTTACTAGACTATTGAAGTGGTATGATAAGCTAGTTTATGTATTCGGATAGTATATTTTAACTTCAATGCATGTTTGTAATGTCCAAAGGAAAAGAGTTAGAATGGTATGATAGTCTATTTTATGCAATAAGTTAGTGTAGTTTAGTTGCCAAGCATGAATGTATTTTTCAAGGATGAGAAGGGATAGGTTAGCATTTAAACTGGAAATGTATATTTACTTGTGTTCGCTTGCTGAGAACCAAGGCTCGGATGGCCTTGAGGTGTTTGTATGGTTGGACACGGTGCTGGTCCACTTATATGCTATTACAGGTTTTACATTTTGCCTAGAAACAGGGGAGACTCCGTCCGTTTTCCCTAAAATTTTATGCCCGGGTTTGGAATTGGGTTGTGATTAGATTGATTGATAGAACTCCCGGTCTCGAGAGGGATCGGGGTGTTACAAAAAGTCCTCCAACTTTTCATACTTTTGGAGAACTTCCAACTATCAAGGAGACGAAAAGCTATGTGAAGTAAAAGAAGAAAAGGTCGCCGGTTGCTACTAAGAACCTAACAGAACTTTTCAAAATGTGGGTTCTAAAACCACTTGTATAGGTCGGGCTTGAAAGCTTGAACGTATAGGCTGCACTTTGGATCACAATAGGTGGAGTCTCTAAAAGCCTTATAGGAGCAGGAGACTGAAGAAGTTTGGCATCAGTTTGTGTGAATGACTCCGGCCAAAAGGTTAGCGAATCTGACTTCCATTCTTTTTGAGGGAAATAACCGACCCTAACCAAGGGGGCTAGCTGCTCTTTTATCCGCTATTGTCTCTGACAGAGAAGATGTGACTGACTGCATTAGCACTTGTTGAATTGATTTTCTTTGAGTGCAAGAAATTCGAAGTAGTTCAAATAGCCCTGATCAACGATGCGCGCGGAAGTCCCTTCCCTTTTTCTTGGCCGACCTATTCTTGTCTAGTAACCATTCTTTCGTTAAGAGTTCTGCACTTTCCCTGTGGCATCGTATAGTAGAAAACATAACTTCTTCGAGGCCCCGTCGGCTAGGACAGAGAGGTTGTACGTATAGAGAAGGAAAGTCTATTTTTCCCAGAGTCTAGCTAACTCTAACCCAAGATTAATCTTGAAGGGGTTCTTCTTCTTTAGTAGCAGATTCAGATTCTGTATAAGAAGGACAGTCTCAACCCTTGAGTACGAAAGTAGGCTCTTCCATTATTCTATTAAGCTATTATTCCCATCTCGGGAGAAAAATAAAGAAGAACGTCGACGACAACATATTCAATAGTTAGGGTTTCTTGCTAAAAATGAAACTCCTAACCTTCAATCATCTAACCGTGTAGTCTTTAAACTCCCTTTTGGCCATTGAAAGTAGTCTAATTACAGCTTCTTCTGCGAACTCTTCTGTTGCAGCAGATTTATTTCGATCCTTTAGATCCGATGCAACAAGATCAACTCTTTCTCTAGCTCCCTTACTTGAAACCTTTTAGTCGATCTAATCAGTCAAATAGTTTTCAACTCCGATCCTTTCAGCCCTAGTTTTGCTATAAGCCAACACCTTTAGTCGATCTGGTTGTTAGTCTCGTTCTTCTTTAGTCTAGCTGACAGCTTTTCCCTTGACTCGCCTCTATGCGCCTGCTTTTCGAAGTCAATATTCTCTCTTTCCTCTAAGTCGAGTTCCGTTCCCTCGTTTACTGCTTTCCGAGAAAGATATGCCATGCCCCGATATTAAATTAAATAAAGTAGGTATTTCTAGCCTTCCATGACATGTTTAGGCTTAGGAAGATTTGATCTTTGTTCCATTTAGTGAAGTAGATTCCAATTCCAGTGAAGAGAATAGTGAAACTCTGATAGCTACAGGCCTTAGCCCCAAACTTATAAGATATCCCAAACCCCTACCGCTACCGGTCAAGCTTCTTTTGATATGGAGCTTTCCCCGAATTCTCTTGAGGTCGGGGTTGAAGAATCTGGGTACTCAACAATGGGTTAAGCCTTTAGCTACGACTGTTGGGGCAAGTCAGTCTTCAGCAGCTTAAACTAAAACTAAACAAACCTTAATGCCTCTAAGCAGGAGTCTTCCTCACCGAAAGAGTTATTCTCGGAAGGAGGGAAATGACATAAGAAGGGATTCCCACTCTCTTCTCTGGTATTGATGCCACCTCAAAACCTATATTCTCAGAAGCTTTCTTCTCCGTCTCCGTCTTTGTCGAGCTTCCTTCATGGCTTGATGAAGTTCAGTTATTCGCAACAACTCTTTGAACCTATACTAGCTCCTTAAACTCCTCTCCTTGAAAGACAGGATGAATGAGAAGAGATACTTTCAGTCTTAGCCCTAGCGTGGGTGAGTGGTTTATTTTATGGAGCAGAGGCCCTTCCACTCTGTCGATACCATTCCTTGTCACTTCGATAATGTATTCAAAAAGTAGCTATGTCTCCCTACCCTAAAGGTAGCTGTGTCCCCCCTCTAACCAATTAGTCTAGTCGAGCAGCCTTCGCTCCAACACTGCTTATGTAACGCCCCAATCCCTCACGAGACCGGAGGCTCTAATAACCATGCTATTCTCAACCCAATACCAAACCCGGTCACAAAATTTTAGGGGAAAAACGGACAGAGTTTCCCCTGTACTATGGACATTCTGAAAACCTGTAAATTCTCAAATAAGGTAACTACAAGGTAAACAAACTTTTCATGGCTAAATATTTAAAGATTCACGGCCATCCGAGACTTGAAGCAAACAACAGTTCCAAAACCACACAAGCATGCAAGTAACTTGTTTATAATATAGTCTAATAACCATGCCATTCTAGGATAACATTAAAACATACTTAGAGATAAAACATTCTACACTAAGCCATTCACTCCCAAGCATGCAAAGCAACTAGAAATAGAAATATAAGTTATTACAAGCCATAGAATTACCACTGCTACTACATTATCAGACTTCCAGCTTACATATTACTCAAATACATACATGAGCTTTAAGGCCCCAAAATAGATTATACATAGAACAACAAATTCTTCACATAGCAACCAGAAAGCACATCCGCCTCAGACAAATATCACACAGCAGCTAAGGCAACTCCACCAACTGTGCCACCTAAAACATGTTAGCGAGGTATGAGCAACCACTGTTGCCCAGTGAGGGATATAGTCCCGGGGCGTGCAATGCAACAGATAATACAGTTATACAACAATATCACTTAGACAATTTAAGAAGCAATGATAACATAAGTAACCACACATTTAAAAGGATACATTTCACACAATCCCCTATACACCAATCTTCACTGGTCTTCATTCACGATCCACGAACCACGAGCACGATCACGATAAGCCGGCATAATCCCCAAACACTCCAGTGGGTGTACTCCGGATGTACCCCGATAATCCTATGACCCAACATCCCCTGGCAATCTCCAGACCAGGCGAATGAGGGACTAGGGCACGGAGTTTGAATATCCACCGGCAAGCCCTCTGCCGCCCAGCCGATATTCAACACATCCGCCCCTGACACTATGGTTGCGCAACCATGATGCAATGCACTTAACAATGGCAAATTAATAGCAATAATATAAGCATTAACACATAGGACGATCAACAAAGTAGGTTGACCTCGATGCAATTAGAATAGAAGCAATTATAGAAGCTAATAAGCAGTTTACAAAGGAACATATACAAAATAAGCATAGAATCATACCAAAAGCTCCAAATCAACTTGAAACCACATATAAACACTTAAGGAGTCATGCCATGGGTTTAGAAGTGTGAGTCAACCGAAATTGCACCTAAACCCCTTTGTTTTTCAAACTATTTCTCTTCCAAACCAAGGTTAATGATTCCATTTTCAAAGGAAACTCTCCAAACCTTCTAACTAACCCTCAAGGTACCCTCTCAACCCTCTAACTCATTCAAATGCCCGCGATTACCCCGAAAGCCCCAAATTTCCTCTTATGGCTTTAAACTACACATACATTGTCCGGGCTTCAAACAAGGGATATCAAGGCTTCTATAGCATCTAGGTAGCCTAAGGATACTAGAATTGAAGCCCGAATCCACCCGGATTCGTATTAACCCCGAAAGCCTTTTATTAAAGTCGACTATTTTACGTTTTATGCGATTCTAGAGCCATGTAAGTGCACGAGGTTATTAGACTACCTTCATTAGCACCTAAGGCTTCTATTAGGAGTGTTGAATCAAGCTAATTCGAGCAATTACACAAAACCCTAGAAAAAACATCACTATTCACCTCATGAATTAAACTAACGATTCCAACCGTTTAAATTGCGAAATGATGGCTCAAATATATTCTCTAGCATTCATATATATGGTATAATAGCATAGATAATTAATACAATAGCATTTGATCACATTTTCAACAAATCAAGAAAATGACAACTATTTAGAAATGCGAAAATAAGCCGTAAAATCCCTCACCAATACGCGTAGGAGCACCTAGGAAGCTTGCAAACACCCTACACTAGTTGCTCAAGGCTTGGCTTGGTTTGGCTTGAATTGGAGAGTTGAAGAGCAAAAATCAATTTTCTCCTCCTCCTAGCTGCTCTCGGCCTTGCACAGTGTTTTTCAGCATTTTTTTGTTTTGTTCTTTGCTAGTTATGAGCTAAGGTGGGTAATATAGGGTGCATAGTTGGGTGGGGTCAAGTTTGGGTATTTAAAAGGTCACTTATAATGCGCGTAGTAAGCTTAAAACAAGCCTAAAGTGAAGCATGTGTGCTAGCTAATTAAATCTCTAAGTTAGTTACGTAACACTATTCATTCAACTACAAAAATTATTTTCTAAACGAGCTCTCCTATCGCCTCTAGCTCAATTGCACATTTTTCCCACTACTTTAACAATTAATATGATTTAATAAAAATACTAATTAACTAATTGAATGCAGTTTAAAAACGGAGTGAATAGTAACTTAAGAAGACAATTAATAAGGCATAGAAAGAGGTGCGCAAATAAAGGATGCAACAGTAATTGAATGCATGGCTAAATCTCGGGCGTCACAGCTTAGGCGAGCTCTTCTATCTAAGGGAAAGTCTCTCTTCCACTCCTCTCCTAACCCTTTAGCCTCGCTTGTCCCCTCCAAACCTTTCTTGTGATGAACGAAAAGAGGCTCGAAGACCTCAGGTGTGGAAACTTTACTGGTTTTGGTCGAATACCCAAAGTCCTACCTAGGAAAAACCTTCATATTCGATCAAGTGGCGTTCCTCTTCTTTCAGTTCTAGTCGCATCTTCGGACCTATTCCTTAAGGTCGGAGCTAGTAATTGCTACTAAAGGAATTCAACAACTAGGGGCATCCCCATTGTTAGCTTCGATTTATGCCCTTCGATCCTCATACCATACTGAGCTGCCTAGCTGCAAGACTTGTAGTTGAGCCTATTACTAACCTTTCCTAGCCTATGGGGAATACAAGGGAGAATCCTCACAGTTAGATAGCTATGAGTGAAAGAAGAAAGATAGTTTAGAGTTTACCGTAGCTACTTCTTCCCCTGGCATGAGTTTCCCAGTTAGGGAAGAGAAAGAAGTTCCCCTCCAATCCAATACTTATTAGTCGAGTAGTAACCCCCTCTCCTGCACCTGTACTTCAGAGATTGATTGGTTGAACCAGTAGTCTTTTATAGGGGGACGAGACTAGTTCATTGACCCAGACCATGGATTGGATTAAAATTGACTCTGATGGGGTATCTAAAAGCCTTTCTCATGTAGCTGGTGTGGGGGGACTCTTGAGATGAGAGATTCAGTTGGGTCATGGGAAGGGAAAAGATGCCAATTAATCCACTAATCCACAAAAAAAGAAGTGTTGCTTCCTTTTCCACCTATCTCCTATGGAATCTCAACTATTCATTTACCAAAAATCAACTTATTTGGTTAAACCTGCTGTCACTCCACTGGCTGTTAAGAAAGTTCCCATGAAGCCTTTTCCGCTTCCTAAGGCTAGATCAATTTACTTCATTAGGATTGACCTCTAAAGTCGTTTCGTCCAAAGCCGCAGTGGCTACTGTAAAACAACTCAAATCAAAAAGATTGGAAATCAAATCATTGCTAACTCATTGCTAACAAATTAAAACCTGTTATGAAGAAGCTTGTGGCAGATAACCAATGCAGCTTTATCCCTGGTCGACAAGCAAGTGAGAAAATCATCATTGTGCCAGAAAAAATATCCTTAGAATTAATAAGAAGAAAGGTAAAACTAGTACAATGAATGGTTGTTAAAGTGGATTTTGAGAAATCATACGATCGGAAAAATTGGTCTTTCCTAAAGCATATTCTTGACAAGGTGGGGTTCTCTGAACATATGGTATCTTTAATTATGTCCTGTCTGACTTCTACATCCATGGAGATACTATGGAATGGTGGGCTACACTACCTCATCTCGTGAGTAGGCTGAACCCTCTTACTCACCCCATGCATAAATCCTTTTTACGTTCAGCCCAATGGGTGGCATATTTTGGAGGGTGGATTAAAATTCGTGCATCCATACTGGCCTGGGCCATTCTGGCGTCTTGGAATCTCTGGCTGCCGGTCTGCTTCACATATCGATCCAATAAATTCTACTTTATTTGTGACTCTTCAATAACAGGATATATATCTTTATTGGTATTAGTGGGACGGAAACTCGAGCAAGAGACTTTGCCTTTCTTCCCTTTCTTTGAAACTTGAAAAACCTTGCTTTACAAGAGCAACCGTTTTCCTCCTTACATCTACCAATCCTTGCCTTCGATTTGGTGATCGCAGTAAATAAGAGCTCTTGCTTTCTTCTGCTATCTTTAAGGGAACTTGAATCTTATTTGCAGTGTGAGCTTTCCTTACTCCAACAAAATAGAAAACCTTTTGTTTTTTTTTGTTGTTGTTAAGATTTCCCGTCTCGATTATGTCTTATGTAAGCATTTCAGGTTTAATGAGTAGGGGCTCCGGAGTTTAGCTAACTTCATCTGAAATCTTCCTTGCTCGGAGGTGCTCTCATCCGCCCTTTCCGTTCTTCAGGAAACTGATGGGAGTTCTTCCTACCACCGAGAAATGTGTGGCAGATCGATGGTCTTTAGATCAGATCCTAAGTACCTCATGGATGAACACAGGAAAACGGCCCCACTGGAGGAATCACAGTAGGGGGGAATCTCCGTAACGATTCCAGGAGACTAGTTAATCGTTGATTAAATGTCCTCTTGATCGGGGCAAGGGATTCATTCTTTTTCTCAAAAAGGTCTTTTCAAAAAGTGGTTACCCGACCCACCTACAGTCCCTAACAGGTCTTTTCCCTGCTGTTTCAGGAGCGACCTGTGCATAACACACGACTTTCTTCATGACAAGGTTTGATTCAGTCTAGGGTTCATCAAACAATCGGTGTCCCTTACCTCAGTAGTGTCGAAGGTGTTGGTTACATCGCGGGACTCACTTCTAAGGCTGATCCTTCTATTTCTGCTGCAATTGGTGTAATTTTTTAGAATGCCCTTTTCAAGTTTATCACCTCTCCGGGTAATCCCCTACAAGTCTAAAGACTCTTCGGTCACCGATGAGGAACCCTAAGTTAGTCTTTTGGGTCGATTAACCGACATAATTCCTCGTCAGTGAAGTGCACATAGAAATCTTTGTATATGGAAGTGTTAGCCCCTTTTTCTTCGATATCTCGAATGAAGTGGCTAAACTTTTCTTATAAAATCTTTCGTTGGAAACTATGTTGCATAGAACTTACGGGTTTGACCTTATCTTCAATAAACTATAATGCTTCCCATTGAATATCGCCGTAAGGCGAAACATTTAAAATCTTTTCAGCCTGTTGAAAAGTTTTTCTTTGAAATCCTTTTTTAGCTCCATGACTCTGAGTTCGAAAAGTTCGTGATGTAGAGTTTGACGGTAGTGGTCAACACTCACAGCACTTTTCAAATTCTCGCATACCAGGGTTGAGTTGTGGTGGTAGTCATGAGCTAGTTGAGTTGGGCTTCAAGACCCCGTGCTCTGCTTCTATGGCTGCATTTTGCGCACGAAAGTTTGATAAGGCTACTTCAGCCGCGGATCAAGGTTCTGGTTCTAGGAGAAGGTTGATGCCAAAAGAGTCTTCGATCCAGCTTGAGCTTGATTCCAAGGACTCGAACGCTAAACGGAAACCATCATAAAGGGTCTTGAAATCACAGCTGCCAAACCAGTTTAGTAATATTGTAGAATATTTACCAGAAAGAATAGGCTACCGGGCTTTGCACTTCAGCCCGTGAGAATACCACTGATTAGGCGGGGACAAGATTCGAACCTGCAGTCTTCAGGTCATGAGCCTGATGAGTTGACCAATTCCTCTACCCCGCTTCATCCTCCTTGGTCCTTTTGGGCTTGGAATGCAATGCATTCTTTTCGATCTTATATCCAGCGGATGCTCGTTAGCGCAACGGCCTTTGTGCCCCTTGCTTGTTCGAGGCGGTACACTTCACACCAAGCCAATCTCGATGAAAGTACAAGCCTCCTTCACCCTGACGTGAACGGACGCTTTCTCATTGCTGGGCTCCAGTTAGTGAGGAAGGCAAGGAAAAAAAGCCTTAAATCAAATTCTTTTCTACGGCTACGCTTTCTTCTCTTATAAAATTTCTAGTTACAGGGATCAACTGTTGAAGTGAAGAATCTATTTGAACCTCTCCTTGAAGCAGGAATAGTTTTACGTATAAGGGCATAGGTCCATAGGAAGGCACGTAACTCGCAAACTATCGGGTCAGCAGTCCCTCAGTCTCAGTCCGACCGAGCTTGATTACTACGATAAGTGGATAGCCGGGGAGCTTCTCTATTAGCTATGATCTTGATGGATTAGCGCTCAGGGGTTAAACTATATAGGCCAGCCGGGAAGATTCTCGAACCAAAGATCAACGAGCCAATAACTTTCTATTTGTTTTGTTGGCTCCATCAATGGTTTGGTCTAAAACAAGGGTAGTGGCGGTAACTATTGCTTCAACTCCGTACTCGAATCCAACAGCTAGCCTTCCTTCCCTACAAACCAGCCAATCCGCTGAAACTGGCCTAGGAACTGCTGGCCTAGTTGAAACTACTGTTCCCTTGTCTGAAGTATTTATTTCATACATAGAAAAAGGTGACCTAGCCTACTTCGAAGCAATTAAGGTATCCGGCCAATAAGCACCCGCCAAAATGGATGAAATTGATCCCTGCTCCAAGCTATCCTCTTGTTTTTACTCCTAAACTGACTCTTTTTCCTGCTGAGGAATCTAGCTTACACAGGCATCAACTGGCCTGAAATCAATAGGAACTGCCTCTCCAGAGGGTGTCAACCAAGCCCCAGCCAAAAAAAGGAAAAATGCTACATTTATAATCTATTCTCTAGCGAAAACCTGCTTATTCATTCACCGGCGCAACTCAACACTATACTTGAGGAAGGAGGGATAGCTAAGATAGGTCTACTGCTGGTATAAATTCCCTCCCTAATGACTTTTCTTACTTAGACTTTTCAATTTAGCGAATGAAACTAGCATGCATGCAACTAGAAAAGTCAATTTGGCCCTAGATGGCCTAGGTGGCCCAAGAGGAAAAGAAAAGAAGTCAGCTAGGTAGAATACGCTTTTTTTTGCCCTTACATACAAAAGAGAGGGAAAGACACTTTTTGATACTGACTCTCCTTATCCTGCATTAGAAAGAGTACTTACGCACCTAAGAGAAGGTTTTTTTCCTAGAAGGAAACTCCAAATAAATGTCTTGCTTTCAAATTGCCTTTATCACAAACTCAACAAACTTGCTCACTCAATTTGACTTTCTATCTGGATTGAAAACTCCCTTGCTCAATGCTTTCATAGACTCCTACCTTTTAAAGTAATCTAACTCCAATCCTTATTCAACTTCAACTCAAACCCCAGGGAAGACAATCTCTTGAAGAGAAAGCATGGACTAAAGAGAGAAAAAAATCACTGGACCCATATCTAAGAACTTCTCCTTATACCCTCGCTCTTTGGCTTTTTTTAGTATTCTTCTTTCCTCGCCTTAAGGTAGGATAAGCGCTTAGGCACGAGGGCTGTTCACCTCACTCTTCTACGGATACCTAGTTTTCTCAGCAAAAGATGTTAGAGATATTGGCTCAACAAGAGAAGAATTGCTCTTAACCTTTCCTCCACCTAAAGGGAAGATGGGGTCAGGGTACAAATCTGGTCTTGTTTGTTGCTTGTGTTGGTAGTTTGGATTGGACACTGTAGCTATCCTTGGAGAGTACTAATACATAATCCTAATCCAGTCGCATATCCGCAACTACTTTACACTAACTCAATCCTGTGTTTTACCGCGACACAAAACCATTATCTCAACATCTATTCGCCAACCAACCAGGTATCCATATGTATCCGTCGTGGCATCGTGTCGAGTATGAACATGGCTTTTAGTTACCTTTCTAAAGGGTGCCTTCCGTGGAAAAAGGCTCTTACCAGCCCGTCATTTTATTCTACAATTGCAGCCGTCTTGTCTCCTTCGGAAGCTAACTCTACCTTCTCCTCCCGATTTAGCCTGTATCATTCTATGATGAGGGACTTAATCTACCGTTTTGGTATAGAATGGGTTGTTACATAGTTAGTTCTCCAGTTGTGCTTTCTTTGAGTCCCTGGTCTAGGGCGCTAGACCTCGCGTTTTAGTTTGACTCTGGAAATTACCATGGAAAGTTGGCTTCGGTAACTTATCTGGACTCACTACATCAAAACTGGTCGTTAGAAATTTCTGCAATTACTATATGTAACATGAGATCTGCAAAGGGGTTGCTTTTAGTTTGTTCTCAACTCAAGGATTTTAATAAGAGCCATTAGGCGAAAGGCACCACAGAAGGTCTTTCAATTCAAAAGAGTCGATTGAAGTGGTAAAGGTAGGCCAGCAAGGATTAGAACTGCTTGATGGCATATTCCTGCTAAGAGCGAGGAAGTATGAGCCTATAATAGAGTACATGATCTTTAAACAAAACAAACTCAAGAGGTTTGGGAGACGTCGAGGCGAATAAAAGGGGAATGAGGATGGTCTAGAATCAATTCTTTTCGTAGCCCCTAAGCCAAGTAGTTGATGCGCTAAGGCAGCTAGAGAACTAGGAGCAGGCACTTCTATCGGCTTAGGCAAGAGTCTTTCTGCGGTTGTAGTGAGCAATGAGAAAGGTTAAATAAAACACCCTAAGGGATGGATGCGGTGTACCAGTACTTTAACTATATATGGGCTACCTCGTGTATTGATGAAGCATTGAGTATTGAGGGATCCTCGAGAGAAAGCAAGGTTTAAGCATTCCATTCCCCCGTTCCCCCGATGTTAGGGGAAGGGTAGAAGAATTCCATACTGTGACGCCTCGAATATGCCAAGACCAGCCCCAAGTGCGACTAGAGACTTTGTCAATGAATAAGGAGCCGTTAATGAATTGCCTGAAGTGAAGCAAGGGGTGACTCCTTCAAGCCGAAAAAGGGCGCATTTGATCATGAAAGACCGTATTTTTCGCTTGTTTTTGTTGGATAATCCTTTGTTTCCAGATTATTATATAATAAGTAGTTTCTCCATCAGTGATGCTACGTACCTTCCATTGTAAGACAAATGTGTTCTCTTCTAGGCAGCTTCCCTGCCAACTATTGGAAGTTCTCTTGAGAGTTTCCTTGCAGACATTTGAGTTGTCTTCTATCCCGTTGCCCTCTATGCATTTAGTCCTAAGACAGATCGAATCTAGGGCTTGATTCTGGTTTTCCTATAGGGAGTTGGAATCTTTCTTTCTTTTCGAGGGCGGGGCTATATTTCCCTAAGAGTTCTGTTCCATTGCTGTCGGTTTTAGATCAAGTACCATCAATCCCTTTTGGGCAAGTAGGGAAAGGTCCGTAGACGCTCGACTGTTTTATATTTCTTAGTATTACTGAGTATTACTTAACTAGTTAGTATTTTATTAATAGGGTATTAATATCATCTTAAGATTTGAATCAGATATATACATATTTAGTATTTTAAGTTAAGAGAATATCAAAGTAAGATGGTCCTAAAGTAGCTCGACTAAAAGGAGATGGAAAGCTAGTGGAATGGAAGTACCTCAACTCTTCTGCGGGTATCTTTATCTTCCAGTTAAGGTTATATTACAAGTTCATATGGAAGGGCTAAAGGGTATTCCCTTGTTAGTGATGTAAAGAAAAGAAAGGTTATTCTCCTGTGAGGAATGCTATGTCTGTTCGCTGAGATGGCTGTTGTTATTTCTGTCCGGGGATTTCCCCTCATTTTTGCTCTGGGCTTTGTCACCGCAGGATAAGTATGTGGGTTATGTGGGTTATGTGCGGTATCCTCCCGATATATATGGGTTATGGCAGTTATCCCCTTTCTCATCAATGTTTAGAGCCGAGCTCGTTGGAAGTCACGGATTTCTTCTTGTTGTCTGCTGTAGGATTCTCCCAAGCCAAGTTGGAGTCATAAGATATTCCCCTACATTTCGAGTAATAAGGGCATCAAGAATTTCTGCCTTCAATTCTGTTGGAGTACGAGCTTCCTTGAATACATTTGTAGTTCCTTTCGATGGGGATTGAGTTGGAGTCCCTGTCTCCGTATTCCACGTAACAGTAGTCCTGGTATCAATAGGTGAAGTCCCCGTATCGCTATTCCACTTTCCACCAGTCTTCATACCAGTCCCCGGTTAATACTTATAGTAGTAGTCTCTGGGATAACAGATTCTCTTCTCGGGTAATCGAGTAGGCAAGATAGTGTAAGATAGTTGAGAATATAGAGCATATGTACAGCTGAGTTCTGTTCCAGCCATTGGGATAGATGCAGTTGGAGTGGTCCTTTTATATGGGGTTCTTTCTCTAGTAGTAGTCCCCAATCCAGCTGTCTTTTTTTCCTGTGTGTGTGAGTTCCCTTTGAAGTTCCCAGCTAGGAGGTGTAAGAGTAGTTTTGTTGGCCTTTTTTGCTATTGCCATTGTCCTGGGAGGGGAATAGCTCATAGCTCAAATATACAATTACAAGAAAGTTGAGCTCTTATATACAATAAGGGGTTGTTACACTAGGAAATTGGATGGATTTCCCTTGGCTTTCCAGGATTTCTTTTGATTAGGACTATTAGGCTTCCCCTTTTGTTAGCCAGTGACATTCCTGCTCCTTCTTTGTGAGCTAGTTCCATTGTGAGTTTCGATCGATCTACTTGAAGTTTTTTCCTCGTGTTCCCCGAAAGACGTATGAGTGTAAGGCCAAGCGCACTCACCGAGCAACACATGTCCCAACGATCACCTGGTTTGTCCAGCGTCTTGTCCTTCAGCGTCATGTCACCCTGGATGTACCACTGAGATGTTTGACGTTAGCTTGCTAGGCCTAGGCCATCCTGTTCATTTTCGTTTCTCATATGGGCTAGAGGCGGGTACCCAGATCCCCCTTCGGTCTCAGTCCTTCCACTGCGGTCAAACCTCTCTTCTGGCTAGGTTATCTTGTTCTCTTGTGCTCTGGTCTTAGTATCTAGTGTAGGTCCGTTGGGGGACCAATCAGGAGGTTCCCATAGCTTCCTAAAGAGGAGTCCGTCATCCTTGTGTCATCAACTGGCTACAACTAACCATATCTCCTTGGGCCCAAGGAGGGGCCTCAGCAAACATACGATACCACTACTAGTCTGTACCCGATCTATACATCTTAGGATCTATAGATCTTATCCCATTTCCTTATTGATGTCGCAGATGCGCTGTTAACATTCTAATATAGAAGGTCAAGGCCTACTCTATTCCTTAGCAGGAATAGCAGCCTTGGTAAGAGCTATTACAGGACTGTACCTGTAAAGGATATGTATTGGAATGCTAGTTTCGCTCCTAGAGGAGTAGTAGCAGGTAACACAGGACAGTTACAGATAGAGAGAGGTAAGAGAGGTATTAGAAAGGGCTCGAAGTAGAAGCTTTGGCAGTTTACCATGGCAAAAGTACACCACTATATTTGTCCCTATTCTGCTCTTAGAAAGAGAGTCAACCAATGCAAGAAAGAGAACTGAATCTGTAGCATCTCTGACTCTTGCTGTGATAACCCGAACCCGGCATGCATTTAATAGCATTTGACTGCATTTAATTAAATGCTTAATTAGTTAAATCAGTCATTTTTCACTATTTTGATATTTCTTTTAGAAGCATTTAGTAATTTTATATTGATTAATTAAAAGATTATTATCTATTTCTATTAATTATAGTAATTGAATTTATTCTCTTGTATTTAATTAAGTGCCATCTTAAATGTTAATATTTAAATGCACTTGATTACATGTTTATATTTACTTGTTCATTCGTATCTTGGCATTAACTTCATAATTCTTTAAAATATTCTAGAAATAGTTAAATTAATTATTTTTAAATGAATATTGATTAATTTGATTGTTTTGATTATTTTAATAATCGGTTTTAATTGTCTTGCATTAAAATTACTCGGTTTTCAAATATATGAGAAAAGTAACTCCGAGCCGGAGTAGGTTTTAAACTATTCTACTATTCTACTTTTCAAAAATTATAGTTTTCTATTAGTGTTCATCATTTGATTAGCGATGGTTTATTGACCGTTCGATCGTAGCATTTCGAAAATGAGAGTTAGAGAAATATTCCTCGGACTTAGTGAAAAATGTTTTTAGCTTAATTTAACTAGTTTTAGTTGTTTTTCATTTAATTGTATTGTTTTAACTTAAATTAGATTTAAACGGCATCAAAATAAGTTTATTTCACCATTTTTAACTTAAGCTTGATTTTGCAAATGACCAAAATGCCCTTGTCACCCTTTTAAATAATAAAACAAGGCAAAAATCAAGAAAAACAAATTTTAAAATGGCCATCTTGTGCTCTCCTTGGCCGAAGCTTCAAGGGCCAAAATAGGAAGGATTTTGCTTGTATTTTCTTCTACAATCATGCGTGGAATTGCCCGGGGGTCGTGGCTTGGGTCTTTGCGGGTCTTGGTCTTCAATCTCTGTGAGGGTTTTCACGCTTTTGTGCATTTAAATTCGAATTCGAATTTTGTGTCAAATATTTAGATTTGATATATAATGTGTTATAATGCCTGTAATTGCTTGATATAGCTTCCTTTGAGTTCGTAGAGCATTGTTTGATAGTTATTTAGCAATTTTTACGGTTGAAATTGCGTATTTGAAATTGGGGAAGAATAATGAATAGTGAATGTGAATAGTAAAACCCTAGAATTTTGGATTTTGATCCGAATTACGATTGCTTGATTTGGATAGATGCCATTAGTGATAGAAAGATAAAATGTGCAATAAAAACGGACCAGCCTTTGATAAAATTGGAAATTAGACAATGAAACGAAAAGGGGCCGTTTGACCAAAAGTTGACCGTGCTCGAATTGAGTTGGGGGTTTTGCTATTGAGGGCATGGAAGCACTTTTGGCGTTGTTGTGGCATTGATTGAATGACCGGTTAGCATAGCTGTAGTTCAAACGCAGTAGGTGGACTTTCGGGCCTCGAGTGAGAAAGTGAAGTTTAGTGACATAGAAACGTGCCTTGTAGTGCCTAAGTGAGTGTGGTGAAATCGGTTTCCTAATCCCGTAGCTCGTTTGCTCGTAATTGCCTTTGGAAGTTAGAGATTGAATAGTGATATTTGTCATTTTCGTGTTTGAACTGCTGTTACTTGTTTAATTGGTGTTCTTGTTGCTATTAATGATAGTTATGCTTGAAAAGTTAATTGAATGCTAGTATTGATTGTAAATGCTTGATATCTCGTTTATCGCCACTAATCTATATTGTTGTGCTATCGCTCGTTTATTGCTTGTATCTTGTATTGCATTGCATAGTGTCAGGCACGTGAGTGATGGGCCTCTCTGGGTAGTCTCAGGCTGCTAGTGTTGGTTGCTCTAGCTCCGTGTCCTATTCCCATTCTCGCTTGGGTTGCCTCCCATGGAGATTTGGGTAGTAGAATTGATTGGATACTTCCAGGGTATTCCAAACTGAAGTTATAAGGTGGTTACGCGCTTATTGTCATCGTTGTCAATATCAAGCTCAAGATTGATGTATTGCTCGTGAAATGGTACATTGCTCGTATGAGTGAACCATAGCCTTCAGATTATGGTATAGCTTTGAATGGTTGTGTTAATGCTTTTATTAATTGCTTCTTGTATTGATTGTTTATATTGATTGCTTACTTGTCAGTTATATTGCCTAACTGCCTTATCTGCATTGCACGACCTTCTTTCTCTCTATCTCGATATCTGTCTCGCCCTCACTGAGTATACGTGTTGTGTATACTCACTCCTCACCACCACATTTCAGGAAATGCCTTGTTAGCTGGAAAGTCCGTGGTTACGTGAAAGATCATGCTTGAAGAGTTACCTTGCGTGCTATGTGGCTTGAGTTGTCAAAGATGCAAAGATGTATGTTCATGTGTTGTATGTATTTTATGTTAAAAAAGGAATGTAATTTAAGTTTTACTAGGTTATTGAAATGATTTGAAAAGCTAGTTTATGTATTCAGATAGTATAGTTTAACTTCAATGCCTGTTTGTAATGTCCAAAGGAAAAGAGTTAGAATGGTATGATAGTCTCTTTTATGCATTAGGTTAGTATGGTTTAATTGTCAAGCATGGATGTACTTGTCAAAGATGAGAAGAGATAGGTTAGCATTTAAACTAGAAATGTATATTTACTTGTGTTCGCTTGTTGAGAACCAAGGCTCGGATGGCCTTGAGGTGTTTGTATGGTTGGACACGGTGCTAGTCCACTTATATGCTATTATAGGTTTTACATTTTGCCTAGAAACAGGGGAGACTCCGTCCGTCTTTCCCTAAAAATTTTGCCCGGGTTTGGAATTGGGTTGTGATTAGATTGATTGATAGAACTTCCGGTCTCGAGAAGGATCGGGGTGTTACACTTGCCGCTCTTTCATTACTGACCAGTGGTGGAGGAAGTGAATCAGAATACGCTTTTGGGATGTTATTCGTTTATCATAGAGAGTAGGTAAGTGTTCAATTAACCGATCTTTTTCTTTGGTGAACCCCGATGACTTTTCTTCTAAGACATGGTAATTGCTTTCAAAGGCTAGAAGGGCTAATAGGGCCTTAAGGGCTAGAGCTTTCAAGCAAAAAGGGCGGTTTGACATTAGAAAGAAAAAAAAAAGGCAAGGTTTAGAATCCTCCATTCCCAACGGTGGGGACCAAGAGAAAGAGAGACTAGTTAATTGAATGCCCTGTTAGAATTGAATCATAAGCATCAGAAGAATAATTCTCTTAGCAGACAAGAATAAAATTCAATTACTCCCCTCGCAAAATAGCAATATAGATCCACTTCTCATTTGCAAGATTTGGTGTTCACGGAATCGAGTTCAGATATACTTGCATCTTCTTTTATACAAAATTCTCTCTATTACCGAATCAAAGACAGATTCAACAAGGCAAGATAAGATTAAGCATTCATTTCAGGAAGCCAAGAAGTCAGTCAGTATGAAGCTATGGAAATGAACTTCAACTCTAAGTTGAAGGTAGGAAATAAAGAAGGAACTGTTTTTGAGAGAGTGTTTTAGGGCCTACGTCTAGCTGTAGTCCTTTCTTGGTCGGTGCGTGCCAAGCTTCCTCACACCATGGGCACAGTGCTTTAGAGAAAAAGATTCAATTCATTATTCTCCTGTTTTAGAAAGTAATCCAAGGCTCGGGGAAGTTCCTTTTCCAAGTCTTATTGCAGCAGATGAAGTAAGGCTAATAGCTATTTGACATATGAAGTACATTAAAGCATTTCTAAAAAGTCTATATAGAATAGAAAGCAGACCTTTGGGGTGAAGAAAGAAAGAAGCGACTGAGTCTGCTCCTCATTCTAGCGAAAGTTCCTCGAGGATATGAGAACTTCCCCTGTATGAAGGAAGGCGGGAAGCTTAGCCTATGAAAGGGAAATGAAGACTAGGCATTGAATGAACTGCGCTAACTTCCTCGGCCGGGCAAGCGGCGTGGAACTGGTGCTTTGATTCTAATCCATAAAAGGAAGTCTGCGATCGCTTGATCCTTTCAATTGATTCTAGCGAAAGTACCACTCTCAGTCAAGCCAGTAAACTCCATTCTTCTTCTAACAAGCGAGTGACTACCTTTTTTGATTAAGCGGAATATGAAGTTAGTGGCATGTGCTTTTTTCATTTAAAGCACCTTTAGTCCGAGGTTTCTTGGCAAATGAATGGTGATTGAAATTGTCCGCCTGTTCCACTTCTTCCAGCTAAACAAGGAGTAAGGAAAGGTTAGTAAGGAAGAGCTAGTCTTTCAAGGAAAGACAAGACATAGTGCAGTTGCATCGATTAACCTCTTTGGGTTAGGGAAGGGTAAGATCTTCCTAGTCTGATGGAGTCTATAGCGCGCGTGAGAGCTTTCTATGCTTAGCGCTAGGAGTGGCACTTGCCTTCGTTAGGAGAGGGGTGAACGGAGTAAATAAGAGTTGTACCGAAGACTTTCTATTTTATTAGCATACAATACAGCGCAGTCCTGCGCTTTGGTATAAGGTGTAGAACTAGGAAGCTTGGTTCCAGGAATCCCTCTTTTTTGGGCCTTTGCACTTTCCCATGGGTGACCCCATTAGCGTTGTTGTTTTGCTTCCCTCAGGGTGGAAGATAGGGATCTGCTCTTCGTCTTCCTTTAAAGATATATTAAAATGCTAAAGCCCTTGGTAGGAGGTTCCAAGCTGCTAAAGTCATTCCTCATTTCCTAATCATTAAGTAAGGGATACTCTTTGACGAACACTCTTGCTCCCTACTATCCTCTCAACTGGTCAGTCAGTAATAGAATAATAGCCCAAGCTTTGTTGGGCACCGGGTGGAATGAGGCTCAGCCAACGTAGCCCTAGCGCACTTAACTCAAGCAGCGAAAGAAGAGAGGAATTCTTTAACTTCCACATCCCACTACCACAGCTTTTGGTGATGCTAGAAAGTGTTCAGCCGGTCGGATCTACTGAATCAACAGAGTCGACTAGATCGAGATCATAATCTGAATCATCAAGATCTTCATCCCTCAATAACACATCATAGTGCCTAGAGATAGAGGTACGGTTTATGACCTTACTTATCCAAGCGTGTTGCCGAATAGTTAGATATGCCGTACTCTGATTTTGTTGAGGTTAGGAACCATTTGTTGTTATCAGCATTGTTCATTATCTCATTATTAAGTAACGCATTCCGGTTTATCGATTTGTTGGTTAGGGTGACACGTTGTCGTTTTCGCTTTAATAATGAATGATATGGAGTTGTTAGGATTGCAGCGGGGTTGATCAGAGGGGCAGGGGAATAGCATAATAAATTTCAATTCTTTTGAATAATAAGATCTTATCTTTATGGAATTAGATTTTATTACTAGAATGAAGCCTTTAGTGAGTCGTAGATCAACTATGGGTCACTCGCGGTAGTCTTTGCTTTTCCTGTTGCCGAATCGACTGCGAACTCAGGGTTAGCTTAGTCAATTCACTTTTTTTTTCAGAAGCTGGGATTGGACCCTTCTTAACCAGGCTCAAGGGAAGTTAGGAGTGAAATGAAATAAGCCTTGGTGCCTAGCGAGTTCTTCCTTTTCCTTTAATAAGATAAGGCAATTGCCCGTGTAAAGGGAAACAAACTCTCTTTAGATTGATGCCCGAGATCATTCCTTTTAAAGGTAACTGCAACTGCAGGGGATGCTTATTCTGGAATAGAGGAATTCTCGTATAGTCAACAATTCCTTCTACCCCTTATTTCATAACAACAATAATTAGAAGTTCTTTCTCTAATCTAAGGTGACCCGCGGCACACTTCGTATATGTATGATTGAATGCCAACAGCATTCGTTTATAGTCGCGAAGAGGAAGAAGATCAGAGCCTGATCACTCCACTTAAAGTAAAGCTTTCCATGCAATGGCTATTGAATAAAAGCTATTCTTTTCTCACATCTCAATTTCTCTCTCAATGATCAATGGAAGCTATCTTGCTCCATTTTTTTTAGGGCCTAGGGGGAAGAGACTTTGCTGCTCTCCTACCTTCAACTTCAACTAAGTCAAGCAGAATCCGAATCAGCCTTTCGGCTAGCGCGTGGAATTGTTCCTAAATCCATTTTATTTAAGCGGTGAGGAAAAAAACAACTTATCCAGGGCGTGTGATCGATTTGCGATAAATAAGGCTAGGTGCTTTGCTTGTGCTTAACGCATTATAGTAACTGACTCCATCATCCTTAGTAGCCAATCAGCCAAGGACCCTCATTAGATCTATCATGGTTCTTCCCGACCCAAAGCATACTGCCCAACACAATAACAGGAGAGGATTGCTAGGCAGCCCCATCAGCCCATCCAATATGATCTTCTGTACCAGTTCAATAGGACCCCAGCTTCCCATGCCTTCGGTTATTCACCACCACCTGGTCTCGAAATACTTCTACCACTTAGGTTTACCAGGCAGTCCTCGACTACCTATGTTCCTATTGCAGGTAGATCCTGACCAATCATTTCCACCACTACTTCATAATAATACTACTCATTGTTAAAGGGTCGATTGTGGGAAAATTACCCGGGTTTACGCGTTCCTCCCAGTCTAGCCCACCCCTAAAAGGCTCTCAGTAGGAGTTGGGGATTTGATATGATGAGGTGAATGATGGAAGAATCAATCCCTGCCAATAAGGCCTTATTTTGAATGCCCTACCTCTATCTCTCCTTGGCCCTGGCGCTCCTAATCAATGGAAGCGGGCAAGGAAGAAGGGAAGAAATGAATGATTGAACCTGGGGACTTCTGAAGAAAGTGATTTAAGGTGAGTGTAACGAAGAGCAAGCGTAGGATTTAATTGTTTGAAAAATGAAATAAATAAGTAGCTAGTAGCGTTTTAAGCAGCCTTGCAGCAGCTATAGCTTGAAGCGAAGGTACCCTATTTATAGATGAATGAGGGGGGGCCTTAGCTTAGAATAACAAGAACTTAAAGGGAATGAAGGAAGCTAAGGCTGGATGGTTTGAAGCTTGACTGAAAGGTGCGGGTGTAAAGGTCTCAATCCTAGATGATAAAGGTGATGTTCGCTAACCACCTAACCATCAGTAGATCCGCTGTTTTAGAGATTGCCTAAAGACTCAAACTACAACTGCAAGCTCGTTGGAAGGTTAGCTCATTAACCCTAACCCCTTTCACCTAGCTGCCATCTTTTTCTCTCAAATCGGGATTTGGGGAGACTTTTGAACCAGTTTCTCTTTGAGGAAAACTATTTATGGATGGCTGGGAATTCTCACTCGAACTAGAAGGCCTGGACCTATATGCCCGGGACTGACACACTTTCAAGTCGTGTCACTCTATTTGCCTTTCGCTTCCTTTCACTTTATTGATAACTTTCCTTGACCATAAACTCCCTCTCTCTCTTTTACAATCGACTATTCTTCCGTCGTGCTCTGCTTTCTCAGTTACAAAATTTTTGATTGCATGTAAATATCCTTGTGCTCTTATAAAGTGCAAGAGCGGATCTTAGCCAGACGTGGACCTCCTTTCCTTTTCCTTGCCACTCCTTGCGGAGACTTTGCTCGGTAACCCCATTACTTTAGAAATCTTAAAAGTGACTCAAGACCTCTTGAAAATAATGGCTCTGACGATCTTCTATTTAAAGACTATGGAGGATCTCAGTCATTTTGTCGGCTCCATGTCTGTCCTCAACATTTCCGTGAGAGGCTCTGCTTGGAAGCCGCCTAGAACCCTAGTGTGTAGCTTTCTGCACAGATCCTGGATTCGATCTGCGATCCTTCGGTGAGTAGTGAGAAGCTCTGAAAAAGAGTTCAAGGACTCTTGGTCAACAGGAGGCAGTTCCCAATTAGCGTGGGACGGAGACGGTTCAGACTCCGAAGCCACATTTCTTCGTACTGAAGAAGGGCCTTCTCCATCCCCCGGATCCGCTTTTCTTTTTCTCGAAGCATTCGGGTTCTCACTATCGATAATTGGCGGACCACTGTCACCTTGAGGGCGAGCCCCCGTGGATGAGGTTGATTGGTCGGGGGGCCTGTTGGCGGGGGCGCGCTTTGTTGATGGTTGGGAGGTGGCATTTCCTTTTGTACTTGAGGAGCAGTTGAGGTAGTTTCGCCAACTCTCTGAGTCCGATTCTGAATTTTGTATTGAAGAGGGGCTGGCATCACCCCTATGCGGCCCTTGGTTAACTTTATCGTTTCCTCCCATTATATTCAGTATCATTGCGTCACAGATCCTGAAAGCGGCTAGAATCAAAAACAAAAGGAGCCATCCTTTACAGCCTAAGCCCCTACTCAACAGGACTCGACTCCCAAGAGAGAACCCCATTTTCTAAAAAAAGGGAGTTAAAGAATTCCATTGAGCCGAGTTTCAGATAAAGAAGTGCGAAAAGACTGGACACTGTTGCTACAAATAGGAAATACATAGATTTCTTAAAAAAAAGAGTACCGTGTTTGCCCAATAAGAATTTCCTCAATATTTCTAGTACCAGGTAATACATCCAAGAGTGTTAAAAAACTCTCTGCCATTTGAATTTTAGAGACACTAATCGTAGTAGAGCCGATAATAGGGTGGAACTATTTTTCACAATAAGAATTCTGTATACCAGCTGTACCGATTATATGTCGGATAGGCTCCCGCCCCCAAGCCAGTGTCCATCTTCATGAAATGACATTTGCAGACGGGTTGGGACTAGCCTTCTATCCCGGTGAACAATGTTCCACTGATTAGGTGGGGATAGGATTCGATTCGAGGCTTGACCACGACATGACCTAGGCCGATTGACGCTCATGATTGCCATTCAATCATGAATTGGCTTGACACGACACAGAACAACTAACAACCATATGGAAGGGGAAGAAATCAATCTCTTTCTTCCTGATCTTATTGGCCTTACAGCGGGCCTAAGAGCAAGGAAGTCTCAACTCCCAAATACCCCATTTGAAGGGTGAGGGGTGAACCTTCTGTCTGATTCAATCTCATCTATTGCTGCTTTCGAACCAGCTGAAAGAGGATTTTGATGTCACTTAAGAGAAGTATAGGGAAGTATGCCTAAGTCTTCTTGTGAAACCCCAATTTTTGTCTTTACCTCAATTTGCGTGTCTTTGCCTCGATTTGCGTGAATTGACCTTTTTATGTGCTATATGACTTAGAATATGCTAAATATGTGATTAATACTCCTAATACATGCTAAGTGTGCATTCATGAAATTTTCATAAAAAACGGAATCAGAATTTTTATCGTCAGTTTTGGTGAATAGTATTTTTGAACACCTGTCCGCTAAAATTTTTACAGGGGTGTTTTAAATGTTTTAAAACCTAGTCCTCGGATATTAATAGACCCATGTTTGATTAAAACGGATTTGGAATCGGTTTTGGAATTTTAAAGATTTTTACACTTTCTTTTGCAAGAAAACGAGCTTTGAGCCGACTCGGTTGAAACTGTTTTAATGTAACCCTCTTTGTCACCTAAAATATAATGTCTAGAATTAGTTTAAGTGTTAATTTAATAGTTGAGCAAGAAATAGTCATTAAATGAATTAAAAGACTAGAAAATAGAATTAAAAGACTAATAAAATCAACTTTGACTATTTTTAATATGTTGACCTTAGCTTATATGCATCAACACACACAAAACACAACACAAAAACACACTCAAATTTCACACACATGGCCGAGATCCATAGAGAGAAAAACCAAGCTTTTTCTTCAAGTTTTCAAAGCAATTTTTCATAGAAAAACCTAGTTTTTGTTTATAGATTTTTGTGCCGAGTTGGATTCCACTTGTTGGGCACGCATTGCACACATATCTAGGCTTGTTTCGCATCAAAGGTGAGAGAAAAATTCTAGATCTCAAAGTCATTTTTTTTTATGTCTTTGCATATAATTGATTATTGAACCGTTAGAATGTTAATTTGAAGTTATATTATTGCTCAGTGCATGCTAGGGATCCTTTATGTGTATTACTACAAGATTTGAACCATTGTAGCAAAATTATTTATTTTCGGGTATTTAAAGTTGATAGATTGGCCATTTGATGAATATCTTGAGTTGTTGTGGTTGGAATCGATTGCCGTCGATTTCTAAAAGTTTGTTAATTACGTGGTAACGCCGTTATAATGCCGAGTTTTTGATTGCGATGTTTGTGTGAAAATCCAGAAATTTCAGCCTAGGTGCATTGAGGTTTTAGGGTTGTTGGGCTTGATTTTGATGTGTCATGGTTGGTTTTTGAGAGGGCTAATGTAGATGATTGAATGGGTGAGTGTTAGAAACTGATTTGGAGTGGTTTGGATTAGTAGAATGTAAGATATGATTATTTGAAGTTTAGGTTGTCTTTCTTTAAATTGTTGAATTGAGCCCTTAGATGATTGGGTGGTGTTTGAGTGATTGAATTGTGAGTTGTTGATGGTTATACTAGAGTTAGATTACGTGTTTAATGCATGTTAAGTGGATGGCCTACTTTGTCATCGAACTTAGTTGTTTGTTGTTTAATTGATTACTTGATGTTATATTGATGGCAATTGATGATTGTTGATGATTATTGATTGATGATTGATGAACCGAGTGATAGGCAATTCTGCTAGATTGTCCTCCTGTGAATGATGTTTCTTATTATTGCTGAGTCTTCGTATGTGTGTGCCACCTCTCGGGCAGCATCGGGTTGTCGGGTTGATAACGGCATGACTACCATAGACTACCCCCAGCTCGCATGATGGAGGTGTCATGGAGGGAGGGGCTAGTGAGGTACCTTGGGTGCGTGAGTAATGGGGAGTTACAAGAAGAATGGTTGAGATCGTGATGGCGTTTGGAGCTACACCAACTAGAGTATCCTTTATTGATTGGTCATTATAGTTATGTGTTTATATTGTTATTGATGTTTTATTGTGTGTTTACTACTCAAAGGATCATTTCCAAGGAGTATAGTAAATACTGTTAGAGATCTATCGGATCCTCACTGAGCTTGTTTATATAAGCTCACTCTCTATTATTGCATGCATACATGTGTTATTGAGCAAGATTATGGGTACGTGCCTCCAGAAGGGGATAATGTACCGTATGTGGACGAGTCCTATGTGCCAGAGTCTTGTCCTTGATGCTTGAGATGTTGTATACTCTATTATCTTGTATATTATTCTAGTTGTCTTTTATTTACTTTGTAGTTTATGATGTATAAGCTGTAGTAAAGATAATGAACTAGTTGTTGTTAACTTAGTAGTCTCTCTTTTGACTATGATCGGGTTGCTAAGTTGGATTATAATCTATTTTGATATGTATGTTAAAGTTAAGGTATTATGTTGGAATGGAGGCGTATAACTAAGAATGATTATTGTATAATATGGTTATGTTGTATGTTGTTAATGGTATTGAGGAATTGATTGTTGTTTGGTTGAGGAGTTTGATTGTATGATGTTCTGAGAGGTTGGTTTAGAGCCTCGGTATCTTAATTACTGTCGTTATACTGCCAAAATTCCGTTGCGTCCTGACTGATCGTAGGTGGGGTCAAGTTGGGCCGTGACACTTCTATAATATAATAAGTAGTTGTGACTCAGTCTATCTAGGACAGAGCCATCCTAAAGAGACTTTCTTATGTTCTAGGTTTCCACAAAGCGGTATCAGGGTATGAGAACGCCTTTCTCCTATAATAAAGTCTTTGGTTTAGGTCAATCAATCCTCAATCCGGGTTCAATGACCAGAATGAATGGCTTTCTCTTGTCTCTTCATGGATCCAACTATTAGGTTCATGGGTTTGTGGTCCATGCCTAAAGCAACTCTTTTCCATTCACGAACATTTAAGAAGTCATCTCCTGATTCGTTGATCTATTGAGCTAAGCCTGCTCTGCATATAGTGTTTTAGACTCATACTTCATCGCCACCTGGTGTAACACCCCGATCCCTCTCGAGACCGGGAGTTCTATCGATCAATCTAATCACAACCCAAATCCAAACCCGGGCATAAATTTTAGGAAAAACGGACGGAGTCTTCCCTGTTTCTAGGCGAAATGTAAAACCTGCGACAGCATATAAGGGGACCAATACCATGTCCAAACATTCAACCACCTCAAGGCCATCCGAGCCTCGGTTCTCAACAATTTAAACTCAGCAAGTATACATACATTTCCAATTTTAAAAGCTAACCTATTTTTTTCCATTTTTGACAAGTACATTCGAACTTGACAATTAAACCATACTAAGATACTACATAAAATAAACTATCATGCTATTCTAACTCTTTTCCTTTGAACATTACAAACATGCATTGAAGTTAAGTTATAATAACTAGATACATGATCTAACTTATCAAACTACTTCAACAACCTAATGAAACTTAAATTACATACTTTTTGACATTAAATACATACAACACATGAAAGCATATATCTTTACAACTTCGACACTCAAGCCACATAGGCACGCAAGACAATTCTTCAGGCACGAACTTTCACGAAATCACGAACTTTCCAGCTAACATGACATTTCCTAAAATTTGGAGGTGAGGAGTGAGTATACACAACACGTATACTCAGTGAGGGCGAGACAGATATCGAATTGGAGAGAAAGAAAGTCGTGCAATGCCAATAAGACAGTTAAGCAATATAACTGATAAATAAGCAATCAAGACAAACAATCAATACAATAAGCAATTACTGAAAGCATTAACACAACCATTCAAAGCTATACCACACTCTGAAGGCTATGGTTCACTCTTACGAGCAATATACCATTTCACGAGCGATACATCAATCTCGAGCTTGATGTTGACAATGATGACAATAAGCGCGCATCCACCTTATAACACAAGTTTGGAATACCCCGGAAATATCCATCAATTCTACGACCCAAATCTCCCTGGGAGGCAACCTAAGCGAAAAAAGAGAATAGCAGCGGAGCTAGAGCAACCAACACTGGCAACCCGAGGCTACCCAGAGAGGCCCATCACTCACGCGCGAGACACTATGCAATGCAAGACTCGATACAAGGCAATAAACGAGCGATAGCACAACAATACAAACTAGTGACAACAAACGAGATTACAAGCAATCACAATCAATACTAGCATTCAACTAACTTTTCAAGCATAACAAGCAATAATAAGCAACAATAACACCAATTAAACAAGTATATCAAGCAACCCTAAGCATTCTATAGGCATAATATCAGGATAACAAGCAAAATCACAAATCGGCCCCAACTATCAAAACACTACCATTTCCAAACGAGCCACGAGTTCTGGAAACCGACTTCGCCAATCCTCCTAGGTCACCATAAGGCACGTCTAAGGATCCCGAAAACCTACTATACCCTAGAATTCGTGCAAAGCCCAGATTTCCCCCTTTGCTCGTTTGAACTACAACTACCTCAACCGATCACCCAACCAATGCCATAATCGCACCAAAAGTGCTTCCATGGCCTCCCGAAACAATGCCATCGCGTAAAATGAGAAAACGCTAAACTCGACCTAAACGACCCCGACTTTCACCAAGGCGTTTTTCTCATTTTTTCCATTAAGCAACCTAAACAAATCATGCATTTAGGAATTCTAGCATACCTAGCACCTTTTCACATCAACAGACAGCATAACAGCGCAACTTTATCGTTTCAAGGGTTTACTATTCATGTTTTACTATTCAACTAACAAATTATATTTCAATTTCAATATTCAACAGCAAAAAATGTTAAAAAGCTATAAATACATGTTCTACGATTGCTAGAGAATATTCTTTAAGCCTCAAAACAATCAAAATAACATTCTACGGATAAAACTCAAAAATTAAAGTTAACACATAAAACGTTCAAATGCGCAATTAAACATGAAACCCTCACCTTAGACACTCCTAGACACTAGGAAAACCATGTCGGATGCCTCGGAAACCACCCCGTACAAGCTCCCATGAAGAAATGAAGATTTGAGGTTGAAATGTTTTTTTTTCTTTCTTCATGGTTTCGGCCATGGCTGCTTAATTTCCAGCTTTTTTTGTTTATTTGTAATGTTTTATAAGCTTAAATAAGTTGTCAAGCCTTGGTCAATTGGTCAAACTTTGGTCAAACTAACTTAACTTGGTCAAAAGACATATTTTTATGCATTTTTAGGCTAAAACAACTAAGGAAACATCAATTCTAGCTAACAACAATTAAATTATAAAATTTAAGACACTAAAATACTAGTTTCACTATTTGCTAAGGACTAGAATTCATTTCCTAACTATCTCTCTCGATATGCTATGCACTTGCGACAATAAAAGATTAACAATTAAATCTCAAAGAATCTAAGAAATATATATCATTTTTGGAAAGTATCATAGTTAAAATTTACTCCGGCTCGGAGCTACTTTCCTCATTTATTTGAAAACCGAGTGATTTTAATACAAGACAACCAAAACCGATTATTAAAATAACCAAAACAATCAAGGTAATCAATATTCATTTAAAATAATTAATTTAACTATTTCTAGAATATTTTAAGAATTATAAAGTTAATATTAATCTACAAATGAAAGTTAATATAAACACATAGTCAAATACAATTAAACACTAACATTTAAGATAACACTTAATTAATCACAAGAGAATAAATTCAATTACTATAATTATTAGAAATAGATAATAATAATTTAATTATTCAATTTACAACTACTAAATGCTTCCAAGAGAAATATTAAAATAGTGCAAATTGGTTGATTTAACTAATTAAACATTTAATCAAATGCAGTCAAGTGCTATTAAATGCATGCCGGTTCGGGTTATCACACCTGGTTCTTTCGAACCTTAATCTTAAGAAATTCTTGAACGAGAAAGCGGTATGTATGGTTGGCGTATGCTTGGAAACTAGTCCAGAATGATATCATCAACTACACGATAGACCATGAGTAAGCACTTTTGACAACAAGAGAAGAGTCCTCATCTTCACAAGGACCGACTCCTTTAGGTGCGAGGTTCGATCAACCGCGAAAAGTAAGTAAAAAAGAATTTGCTCTCCGGCAAGAGAAGAAAAGCAGGTCAAAGCCTGCCAAGGCGTCAAGGCAGTTCGACAAAGGAAGAAATAGTCTCCGTGCTGAACATAGAAGGAAGATGGGTTTGTCAAAGCTTGAACTGATTGATCTAAGTGAGCTATGAGGTTAGTCTTCTAGGATCAACTTGCTTTAAAGTGCCCATTAATTGATTTGTGAATTTCAGGAATGATCCTATCAATGATTATGTACTAGGCTTATCTAATGAATTGAGTCTTCCAAGAAAGGTTTCTAATGAATTTGCTAATTGAGGTTCTAGATTCGTTCAAAAGGCAGAAAGGAATAGGCTAAGGTCCGTACCTTTTTGATCCCTAACCATATTGATGTTCCTAAGTTCTAGTCCTTCTGGTAACCAATGATCTAAGGGAGCTAGGAGTGCAAAGATAGACGAAAGTGGTACGCGCATATATATATAAGCGGTTGGATGGTGTCTTTCTCGAGGTTATCTTTCTTCCCTCTGGGGTTCCCCTATCTTAATGTTCCTAGCCCAAGGGAATCTCAATGGCAAGAGTCTGCTCTACTGTTGCATATTCTCGAGCATTCATAGAGTCCTTGGCAGAGAGATCCTGTTGGCTGCTCATATAAAGAGGGTTGTGTTATTATAAAGTGCTTAATCCCAATCAGTGTAGTTGTTCGGTGTCTATCTATGTTTTGTTCCTTCCTCGGCAAGCTTGGGAGTTTCCTGATATAAGCTCCTTGGGTATGGCTTCGGAGTTTATGTAAATGCCCTATCTTCAAAGGAAGCTGGTGACTTAAGGTATCCCCTGATCCGAGGGTGAGCTAGAATTTCGTATGGTGAAGAGGAAAGGAAGACGACATTTCCTGAAATATATGTTCCCGGCCTCGCCAACATAAGTGAAGACAGTGTTCTTACCGTACATATACAAAGAGGCCAATTGACCATCTTCCTAACCTCCCTTGTGGGGACGATAGCACTTCTCCTCGAACTAGGGTTGAAAGAAGGTCTTTTTGTCCTACTGAAAAAGCTTACTAAGCCAGTTTTTGAGAAGATCCAGCTATAGAATCGAATAGGACTAAAAAGTTTCGCTATCGCTTTTTGCCTAGGTGGCAGAGCAACCTTTAGAGTTTAGAGTAGAGCTCACTTTCCCACTTGGTTCATAATCTGTGGATTACTAAAAGACTCCCGATACCGGACATTACACATTAGACTGATTGGACCACTTAATAGGACCCCTTTGGCTTGGCTATTCTGAGCCTTCTTCTATTCGTAACAGCTGATTTGCGACTAAGACTACTAAAAGCGGATATGCGAACGAATCCTTCTTAGGAAAAGAAGACTAGCTGTACTAGTTCCTTCTTAGTACTAATAGTATACCTACAACTTATATGCGATAGTTTACCTTATATCCCAATGGCTTATTTAGGAGAATCACCCAAGGGCAATCCCTCATTTCTCAACTGCTTCTTTCGAGATACCTTCTTCACTGGCCAGGCAAGGGATAGAGTCTTCCTTCTCGAGTATATCTCATTAATGGTAGGGTCAACTGAACACTAAATTTATTTGAAGAAAGCTTCACATGTGTGATGTTTCGCTCATGATTAAGTACCGAGAGCTCCTTTCTTCGATGTAGCACTGGAAGAAGTGGTTAGGCTGGGTTAAGCTAGGCTCCTCGGGCAAGTAGTCCCTTGATCCGGTGGTGGGGTTTGAAGGGGCTTAGAACTCCTTTCTGAATTGCGAAAGAGTAACCTTTCCACCATCCCCTATTCTAGCCTCGGCCTTTACTTTAGCTAATTCTCTTGTTGATTATGTCTAAGATTCTACGGATGTGTTTTTTGATGGCCTATCTCTTCCTACTCCAAGGATAAAGAGGATTTTGTTTGCTCCACTGTAACGAATTGATCAAGATGTTGTGTTCAGTCTACATTGGTACAGGATTCGCGATGCCATTTGTATGGTCTTGTGTTCTTTCCTCACATTGGGAGTGCTGCCGTGGCACGGCAAACTTGACAATCTATCTCAGCACGTTGCTCATATTGCCCTGTCAAGGAAGCCGAGATCGATATCGGATGATAGAAGCGAGGGCTAAAGGTGGATGTAGTAAGGGAGAAGCAAAATATGGTATCATAGTAGCACTTCTTCCTGCAGATCATGTCAAATTCCCTCGTTAAACTTCTGCCCCGATTCTTTAGATGCTAATCAGGATACTGATATTGAGGCTGTGGCTGCGGTATCAGAGCCTGTATTGTCCACTGGACACAAAAATGATCTATAGTTATTTCTACACGCAAATGCAAAAGAAATCCTTTTTTTATAGGGCAGGACTGAAAAAGAGTCAAAAGATGAGATACTCTTATGATTGATATTTTTTTTAGATCTTACAAATCATTCCCAACGAGGAAAAGCATGAACAAGGACTTACTTTCTGCGGAATAGAATGAATGAAGCCGATCCAGGTAGGGTAGCGCAACATCTTTTCCAGCACTGTTAAGAAAGCGGTACAAGGAGCTGTAGAAAGGGTACATGGAACCATTGGGCAGTATGGTATTCCAATTAGATGAATTTTTCTGATGTCTATCGGAGCGAAAACAGACAACCTCTGGGTTCGGTTCCTTCATAAAAGAAGATAGTGCGCCTTATAAAGAAAGGTAGTTGTGTAGCGAAGCGAGCGGCTTACCTTTCCTCGAGAGAGGCCATAGGATAGAGTAGAACCGACGATGCTGCTCTGGACCCAGACGGACTAGGTAATGGTAAGTTGTTTGGCCTTACTCCGTTCACTGAGCTCGACACTTTGCTCCTGGTGGTGCGCTTGGTTATGTGTGTTGTCTACTCTTCGGTAGAAGGAAGAGTACAGGAAGCCGCCCCTACTTTCCAAACCTTTCATTCATTACTGGACTATATATCCTATCCATTACTGACTAAGACTGGACTGGACTGATACCTGTACTGACATAGACCTACCCTATTGATCTATGAAATTTCCAGTGATTTAAGACAGTTAGGGTTCACACTTCAATGGAGAAAGCAGTTGAGAATCGGATTCATTCTTCTTTCCCAAAAATTCGACGACCCTTAAGAATAGAAAGAGAGAACAGGGATACTTATGATCCTTACAGAGGCTGCTCCTTAATATGAATGAAAGAAGGCTCTCCATAATAACTAACAAGATTCAGTGGGCTGCCTATGAAATATATAGAGCTCTATGACTCAACTCAAATCAATAAGGATGCAGAAATTTTTTACTCGTCTCATCATTCTCATCTTTCAGTTCATATTCTCCAGTGCCAGCCGGGAAGCCACCCAATCACTTCAGTCAAGGAAAACGTTTGATAGAAGCCCCTAAGGTATTATGAGCCAAAGAGTAAATCATTCCTCAATCCACTTAGGCGGAACCGTCGCATTCTCTCTTAAAGACTCTATCATGAAAGAAAGGGAAGCCAACTAACTCATAGTCGCCCACTCGCTCATATGACCGGCAGGTTAGAATTAGCCTTGATTCTTTTTGCTTCTTTTTTTTAATACGGTCTTACTTTCCTTCCTTATCCCAGTCTGAAACTAGAACAGCCTTCCGCTTTCTTCTTTGCTTTCCTTTCGTCCCTGCTCATCTCAACCTGACTGCTGACTGGCTGTCATACCGACCGGAATGATTGAAGAATTGAATTGAACAAGAGGGTGCCAATGACTCCCTTCTTTACGTGCCTTACATCCCTGACTGTGACACTGACTTAGTTGATTGATTTTTTATTGTATTTTGCTCGGGCTAACTAAATGACTAATTGAACCGCTTGGTCAAAGGACAAAACCCTGACTACCGAGAAGAGACCCACTTGAAGAGGTGGGGAGGCTCCTGCCTATTTGAATGCCTTCTTTTTGATCTCACCGACAACTGATTGGTTTTCTTTTTTATACGGGTAGATGTCGAAGAAAGAAGACGTTCCTTACTAACGCTTACTGGTTTGATTAATAGATTGCTTCGCTTGATTTGGAATCGAGCATCGTGGAAGGGAATAATAACTCAGGCAGCTACCGGGCCCCTTTCCTTTTGTGCCATGTTTGAGAAAGAAAATAGTGATTTTATGTTTTTAGAAAGAGCTGCATCCTTTATTCCAAAAAGAAAGGACGCTTAAGACTATACTTGTTTTCTTCAAGCGGTTCCAAAATACCTTAAAAGAAGCTCTATTCCCTGAATTTCAAACTCCTCTAGAAGCCTTATTCACTATTGAGAGGCTGCTCCTCATTCATATTGATCAAAGTCTCGGGGCTCTCAATTGAAAAAATAGAAACCTACGGGATACTAATGAATAAAATAAATCCTTTCTTTCGCCATGTTGAAGCTTCTTAAAGAGACTGATTCAGGGGGATCAACAATCCAATGAGGAGGAAAGAACTGTGGTTCAAATGCATATGAAACTAAGCTAAGGCGGCTGCCGTCCTTGCTTTATCCCACTCTGACCGCTTATAGTCGATATATGAACTGGAAGGGCTTGAATGAATTCGTCGAAGAATAGCCGACAACGAAAAAGATCGCGAGCCTCTCCCTATCGGTCGAGCATCTTCAAACCTCTTTCTTTTTATGTTCTTAGAACCATTCTTTTCAATCCTACATGACATGCCCCCCCTTCCATCTTCCTTCCTTAAAAAGGCCTTGCTCCACCCTTCCAGTAGTTCGTGCTTCCGCACCTCTTTCTTAAGCTAGATGTTAGGCTAACTTAGCCAGCCAAGGTCTCCGCCTGATGTGGTGCTCGCTAGTATCCATCCTCTTGTTTTGAGCCTTAGACCTCTCATGCTGAACAGAGCCTTTCGGCTGAGGTGCGCTAGCTTAACTCTTAACCTGCATTCTCTGGTAACAACAGTAGGATAAGTATAGTAAGAATTCCCTCCCGACACTCAATGAGAAAGTTTAGCTTTCTGGAGGTTCTAGGGAAACTTTACTGAGATCCGAATGTATAGGTAGTCTTAAGGAAGGGAAATAGAAGGCCTTAATTGTCTATCCAATGGTCTGTTTTCCGAATGGGTGTCTTTAGGCGAATAAAGTGGGTGGGAATGCTCCCCCTATGTCAATTGTTGTAAGGTAACTAAGAAGTGAGGGTTTACAATAAATAGCTTTATTTCAGTAGTGTCTTACCTTGCAACTCTATCTATCGTCTATGCTTTCGATATATAAATGATTTTTTAGTGCTCTCATGCTTGCTTTCTTTGTGCCACGGTGCGATATTGATGATTTGTTAATCATGCGATATGGACTCAGCCGTTAACAGCTTTATCATGCTTTCTATATGTGTTCATCCGTTAAATCATGCACCCCCGCTTCTGCAGCAGCATATAATCTCGGGCCCTTGATGCCAGTAGCTCAATCTGTTTTGCAGTATGGACGGCGCAAAAAGAAGAATCCGCGACTTTGTTGTTGTTGCAGCGGTGGCAGTGCTGCTGCTTCTGCTCTTTCTCGCCCTCCTGCCCGCTCCCTCGAGGCCAGGGTATCATTCTACTCTAAGGCCGACTAACGGCCAACAAAAAGGTACTCCTAACTTTGCTCTTTTAGGTAAAATAAGACTTGTTCAGCCTTCTGCGCCGAGTCGGAGACATAATCTGAACAGTGCTCCTTACTTTGATTTTATGAGTCAAAAAAGGCTTGTTTCGTCTGGCCCGAATCCGCTCCATAACTAGTAGTGTAGTGAAGTCCTTGTGAAGGATCTCCGATCAGGGTGTCTACTCGCTAACGGAAAGGCAATCTCTACTTCCTTTCTGCTTCAGTTGGTCAAGCTCATCATACTCGACTGTCTTCTTCTTCCTCAGCTTCTCTGCATTCCTAGCATTTTCGCCTTGCTCATGCAAGCTTTACAAGCATTAGGAGTCTAGTGTCTACAGGGTCCTTGAAAGTCGATTGTAATAATGCTTCACCCAGTCATATTTGTCCCGGTTGTCAACTGGGGAAACACACCAAACTACCATTTTCTCCACGCAATGAAAGAGTTGACCATTTTTTTGAATTTCTCTATGTTGATGTCTGGGGTTACAGGTTCTTTTTTCTAGTTCACCTTATTTTTTTGAAGCACCTTATTCTTCTTTATCTGGTTCACGTTATGTTATTGTTTTGATTGTTATAGGTTTTTTTTTCTTCGTGCCAAATCTGAAGTTTTTGATCTTTTTTGAACCTTTCACTTATAACCAAGCATTTTGAGAAACCCATAACATTTTTCAGAAGTGATGGTGGTTGAGAGTTTACTTCTAACAGCTTTAATGAGTATTGTGTGCAACATGGAATTCTAAAAAAAATGCATCCATGCCCTTGCACTTCAGAGCAGAATTGTCTCAGTGAGCGCAAGCATCGCCATATCACTGAGACATACATTTCCATACTTTTTCATTCCGGATTCCCATATATCTTTGGACATAAGCTTTTCATACGGCTGTTATTGTTATCAATAACCAACCTACACCACTTCTAAATCACAGGTCTCCCTATGAAATCCTACATGGTGCTCCACCAGCTTATTCATCTCTCCGGGCCTTTGGTTGTTTATGCTACGTCCACATCTCGAAGTCCATTCATCACAAGTCTCCCTATGAAATCCTACATGGTGCTCCACCAGCTTATTCATCTCTCTATGCCTTTGGATGTTTATGCTACGTCCACATCTCGAAGTCCATTCGTCACAAATTTGAGCCTAAGGCTGATTGCTGCATTTTTATCGGGTACAGTGATGATCATGAAGGCTTCCGATGCTTCTCTCTGTGCTGTCGTCGAGTTTTCATTTCTCGCCATGTCACATTTGATGAAGCAACTCTATATGATCCACCATCTACATTGCCTCAATCTCAAAGGGAGGTGCCACATATGTTGCCCACCGTTACTGACTTTGGTTCCTTTGCACTTGAGATCAGATTCGGCCCATTCCCACGGCCAGTGCCTCTTTAGCAGTCCTATTACAGCCATCGAGGGCTTGTGGTACCTGCTGCACCTGATGGTCATCAATCCGCTCTCAAGTACTACACTCGCCGGCCTAAAATCAAAGCTGCTCCTTCAGCTGATTTACCAGAATCTTCTCCTCAACCGAGTGTTCCTCCAGATCAGGAAGCTCCTATTGATTTAGGAAGAGGAGTACGTTCCTGTACTACTAATCGGCTCCTTCTCTCGGTCAATGTTATCTCTACTGATTTCAACGTGAAGGAACCCATTCCATTTCGATCAGCTTAGAAGGATCCATGCTAGGTTGCTGCCATGCATGAAGTGATTGCTGCCCTTTATCAAAATCAGACTTGGACCATCGTTCCCCGTCCTTCGGATAAGAAAGTTATTGGCTCGCAAGTGGTTATACAAGATTAAGTAAAAGTTTGATAGGACTATTGATTGCTACAAGGCTCGTGTGGTAGCCAAAGGCTACAACCAGCAATAGGGTAAATGACTATGATGAGACATTTAGTCCAGTTATCAAGATGACATCAAGGGTGATTAGGTGTGACTTGCTTGATAAGGGAAAGAGAAGACGTCATTCAACTCAAAGCCCCATTAATGCAAAAGAAGTAGATTCCTACATTTTTAAATTACCAGAAGCTTTTAGCTACTCAGGTATACTATAGGCTCTAAAGGTATTACTTGACTAAAAGAGTACTCATATCTTGGGGGCTTCCCCTTCCAACCAAGGAAGGCAGACGAGCTTTCCTTGCTCCTGGGGTTCGTCTACACCACATCGACCTAGAGCTTAGGCTTATCTTTATCTTTCAGTTCCTTTGATTTAATATAAAAATACGAAAAATAACAACAATTAAGCAAAAAAGGTTTGAAGATGCTCGATCGATAGGGAAAGGAAAAAGGTTGAAAAAAGATAGATGGGCTTATGTTTATTATAGCGGTTCCTTCTAATCCTAGAAAACGTCCAAAAAAACTTGCTATGGAACTACCGAGCAGGGGCAAAAATACGATAAGTAGATATCTCTTCATCCTCTCTTTTCTTTTTGATTTGTGCTATTTGCCTTGATGTCCGACCATGGAGAAGGCTACCACATCAAGGTGACAGGATTTGAACCTATGGCCCTCTGTACCCAAAACATATGCGCTGATTAGACTGTGCTACACCTCGTCTCACCACCCCGGAGCATATAGATCCACCCGATCGATGAACACTCAAACCGAACTCGCCCATCCTCTTGGGCACAGAGATGCGAGAACCAATCCGAGTAATCAACTGCTTTTTTTTAGAAAATCTACCTCTAGCAAGATAGGGCGAGGCGCTGCAAGCCGTGTAGTGCAGGCGCGCTCACATTTCTTTTTGGCTTACTCTTTCACTTGAATTTCCAAATCCGACTCGCTCCCGGCTACGTGTCCTTTGGACCAAAAGCCCGCTTAGAAGTGGATTCGAACCATTGACACAAGGATTTTCAGTCTATTGCTCTAACCAGCTGAGCTACCTAAACCACTTTCCTAAAGTATGTTTTCTTCATCGAATAGCGCCTTACCAAGCCGCTAGGCGCTCGAAAAGCCCTTTACTAAAATCTATAAAATAGATATATCTATTTTTCGCTTGTTCGTCAAGCTTTCGAGCAGCTCTTTCAACTGCCGCCTAATCCCCAACATGCTCAAGAACCAAGAGCCGTCCAGGGACTAGACGGTCGAAGGGAGCTTGCAACTAGAAAGAAGATAGGCTGGTCAAAGAAAAACAAGGCGCAATGGGCTCTCCGCTCCGAGTCACTAAGTAGTGCTATTCTGTCCTCTGGGGGACTGGACTCCACCAAGAAGTTCTTTCTCTCACACCCGTCCCTCTCATTTCCATGTCGGAGGAAGTGGGATTCGAACCCATGATACAATCTTCTTGTATGTCGATTTAGCAAACCAATGCCTTAAGCCACTCAGCTATCCCTCCAAGTTCTTGATCAGAATTTGATGAGCGGTTGGTTGCCCAAAGGGCTATTTGATCCGATCAACTGCCTATGCTGTAGCGCGCGTACTCTTCTTCTATGAGCGAGACTCTATCCAAATATGCCACTCGTTGGGCGAGGCCTTCTTTTCTATGAACACCCCACCACTAAATGATTTACTTTCCAGTTTTCTTCTCCGACCCAACCAGGAGAGAACACAGGGTCAAGCCAAGCCCTTACCCGCCTGAATGGAATTCATATCTCATTCGTCTGGTCGAGAAGGGAGAAAGCCTGGGGAACTGGACTCTGCCTCTTCTATTACATTATATTACGGAGAAGTCCATTCTTGTCATGATCGATCCACGTCCTAGCCTAGTGCCTGGAGAACCAGGCTTGCTTAGCAACCAAAGCTAGCTTACTAAGGCCGTCAAGGTTTGAAGATGCTCGACCGATAGGGATAGGGTGAACTTATTTTTAGGCGAAAGAAGAAAAACCTTGATTGCACGAGCTAGCCAGCAAGCTAGCAAACCCCCCTTACTCCCCTTACTCACTTCTTAATCAATAAAAAAGCCTTTTCTCATTTTTTCTAATAAGGTAAGCATCCAGCTCTCGATCCAGAGCTACTACTTTAACAATCAACTGTGCCCAGGAAGTCAGTTTAAGATGTCGACTTATACAGGGAGATGAAAAATGATTCATTTCTTTAGAAGTCAATCCCACTAAACTACACTTGTACACTTGACATGAGAAAAGTAGAGGCAAGTGGAGTCAAAGGCCGAGCCTCAACCAGCAAAGGGGGACAGCCATGCCAATCCAAGCAAAGCAAAAGTGCGCCCACTCTACCTTTCTTTCTTTACCTTAGACTTCGTTCTTCAAGGAGACCCATGTGCATTTCCTCTGTTATATGCTCTTGAACTCTTGATTCCCTTGTACCTTTATTTGAAGTATAGGTCGTCGATTCAATCTATCTTGATAGGATTTTTGCTTCTCTTGAGTAGTACAGAAGGGATTTATCTAGTAGGTAGCGACAAGACTAGTAGTATCGACAAGAGGCTACATCAATAGCTAAAACTTTTTTTCAGGTAGGGTAGGCTTGGAGTTAGAAGTCCTATTTTTCCCAACCAAATAAGCAATTTTGCAAAGTTCACCTTCCCGCAGTCAAAACAAGACTTACGTATAACAATCAGATCTTACCAGGGACAGGGACCAGACTATAGAGCCTAATTAAAAAGAATTCGGGCTTGCTTTTTCAATTCACATCTATGAGCATCCATTTATCTCCCTATCGGTCGAGCATCTTCAAACCTCTATCTCTTGCTCGCTTCGATTGGACTCTGACAGCTTAGGGAAGAATGATGGGTCGCTAACAAGGCCCCTAAATGACCGCTCAGAAGGCCTACCTATTTTTTTCCCAATTTGTCACTTGCTCATCCCTCTTTCATGAAAATTCTCTCTCTTCTCCCAACGACTTTGACTCATGTCTATAGCCAGTTTCTAAGACGATTCCTATTCAAGCATCCTCATTCAACGATCAATCAATGCTGTCTGATTTTTGAAAAATCTATTTCTTTCTACTAGTTCTTACATAAGTAATTTGCAGGAAGTGAACGAAGTCTTTCCTTTCGAAATCGAAATCCACTCCTGAAGTCACGTCTTTCAGTACTGGGACTCAAGTCAAGTACTTTCGAGTTGCTCTTTTCCCAAAGCCCTCCTTCCGACTTAGAAATACCAACTATCAATAGCTTTAGCATCTCTTGATAAGAAAAGGTCTTTATAGAGCTAAGGGGAAGGTTTGGAACCCTAGTAGCAGAATGGAATTAGTTTACCGGGCCGACATCTATGCCAACATGCGTAGTTTAACCCATCACTACCTCGTAAGGGCGTTGAGAATTGTTTTTGCTCTTTTTGTTAAACACTTTGTAATAATAAGTATTCAAATAGCCTTTGCACAGTTTACGAATTCTGCTTAGTAGGGACCTAAACACAAGAATGGTTTTTATCAGAGTTAGACCACGCCTTATGACGAAAGAGGGAAAAAGGACGGATCACCTGTCGATCTGTGATCAAAGAAAACCATACCTGAAGAAATGGATACAGATTGACAGGCACAAAAGACATATCTATTAATCTACGCTCATTGATGAGACGGCAACATAAAGAAGAAAGTATACCCTTTGTCATTGTCGCTCCCTTGTCACTTAAAAGTAAAGAAGAGATACACACTTTGGAATGGAAGAAGTCGAAGGGGTAAACGAGCGCTGCGGTAACGAGCCGTAAGAAAGATGAGCAGAGCATTCCTTTCGCCGGCCTTTAGACTTTATAGGAGTAGGGGAGCGTGGTGAGATAGATAGACGTCCAAGCCTGCAGTAGCTAGTTGCTCGGCCTTAGTCTTGGGCTGATCTCACACTTCAATCAACCCCCTCATACTTCGATCCAATCACTTGATCGATCAAGAGGCATATCTCTTTTGTTTGGGCTGGTAAAGTCCTCGCTTTCTCTTGAACAAGGGAAGGGCAGAATAGCATTAGCTTCAATTGAACAAGCTCAACCTTGAAAAAGAAATGAGGTAGGCCGAAGAACTGTTGAACGCTTCAACTTGGCCACTGAAGAAGGCAAAGACTGGGCGAGAGACTAGACGAGCTTACTGCTTACTGCCATGCCATGGTTGAAGCTTTAGGCTCCATAGACGGAACTATGTATTAGATATTAGGGAGGGGAGGTTCGGAATGAAAGAACACATGCATAGAGATTCTGTCTGTCGGATGTTCGAGAATCTATGAAAGGACATCTAAGGCTAAGGAAAAATTCAAGGAAGCCTATTACTGAGAGAAGTGGTGATCTCGTCTTGCTTGCTGGGAGAGAGGAGGCTTCCAGACCTCCTTTTCCAGCCAGATAGTGAGCGATCTGTAACACCCCGATCCCTCTCGAGACCGGGAGTTCTATCAATCAATCTAATCACAACACAATTCCAAACCCGGGCATAAAATTTAGGGAAAACGGACGGAGTCTCCCCTGTTTCTAGGCAAAAAGTAAACCTGCGACAGCATATAAGTGGACCAATACCGTGTCCAAACCTTCACAATCCCTCAAGGTCATCCGAGCCTTGGTTCTCAACAATTAAACATAACAAGTATACATACATTTCCAAGTACCCAGACTATTCTATCTCATTCTTTAAACAATACAAGCATGCATTGAAGTTAAGCTATACTAACTAAATACATAAACTAACTTATCATACCAGTTTAATAATCTAGTTAAACTTAAATTACATTCCTTTTAACACTAAACACATACATTACATGAAAATATACATCTTTGCATCTTTGACAACTCAAGCCACATAGCATGCAAGGCAACTCTTCAAGCACGATCTATCACATAACCACGAACTTTCCAGCTAACATGGCATTTCCTAAAATATGGTGGTGAGAAGTGAGTATACACAACACGTATACTCAATGAGGGCGAGACAGATATCGAGGTAGAGAGAAAGAAAGTCGTGCAATGCAAATAAAGCAGTTAAGCAATATAGCTGACAAGTAAGCAATCAATATAAATAATCAATACAATAAGCAATTAATAAAAACATTAACACAACCATTCAAAGCTATACCACACTCTGAAGGCTATGGTTCACTCATACGAGCAATGTACCATTTCACGAGCAATACATCAACTCGAGCTTGATGTTGACAACGATGACAATAAGCGTGCAACCACCTTATAACTTCAGTTTGGAATACCCCGGAAGTATCCAATCAATTCTACGACCCAAATCTCCCTGGGAGGCAACCCAAGCGGGAATGGGAATAGGACACGGAGCTAGAGCAACCAACACTGGCAGCCCGAGACTACCCAGAGAGGCCCATCACTCACGCGCCTGATACTATGCAATGCAATACAAGATACAAGCAATAAACGAGCGATAGCACAACAATACAGATTAGTGGCGATAAACGAGATATTAAGCATTTACAATCAATACTAGCATTCAATTAACTTTTCAAGCATAACTATCATTAATAGCAACAAGAACACCAATTAAACAGGTAACAACAGTTCAAACACGAAAACGACAAATATCACTATTCAATCTCTAACTTTCAAAGGCAATTACAAGCAACCGAGCTACGAGATTAGGAAACCGATTTCACTACATTCACTTAGGCACTACAAGGCACGTTTCTATGTCACTAAACTTCACTTTCTCACCCGAGGCCCGAAAGTCCACCTACTGCGTTTGAACTACAGCTATGCTAACCGGTCATTCAATCAACGCCACAACAGCGCCAAAAGTGCTTCCATGCCCTCAATAGCAAAACCCCCAACTCAATTCGAGCATGGTCAATACTTGGTCAAACGGACCCTTTTCGTTTCATTGTCTAATTTTTGATTTTATCAAAGGCCGGTCCGTTTTTATTGCACATTTTATCTTTCTATCACTAATGGCACCTATCCAAATCAAGCAATCGCAATTCGGAACAAAATATGAAATTCTAGGGTTTTACTATTTAAAATTACTATTCATTATTCTTCCCCAATTTTAAGTACGCAATTCCAACCGTAAAAATCTCTAAATAACTATCAAACAATGCTCTACGATCATTATAGAACCTAATTCAAGCAACAAAAAGCATTTAAACGCAATATATAACAAATCTAAGAAATTGATACAAAATTCAAATTTTATTTAAAATGCACAAAAGCGTGAAAACCCTCACAGTGATTGAAGACCAAGACCCGCAAAGACTCGAGCCACGACCCCGAGCAATTCCACGCATGATTTTGGCTTAAAAATGGAAAATTTTTTCTTTCTTTTCTCCTTAACCTTTGGCCAAGGGAGGACTTAAGGGCCATTTTTGGTTTTGTTTTTTTTTTTTGTCAATTTTGCTTAATTTTGGCTATTTAAAAGATGACAAAGCCTCAAGGGCAAAATGGTCATTTTGCAAAGTCAAAATTCAAGTTAAATTGGTCGACTTAGCTTATTTTGATGCCATTTAATCTAATTCAAGTTAAAACAATGAAATTTTAATGAAAACCAACTAAAACTAGCTTAATTAAACTAAAAACATTATTCACGAAATTCAGGAAATATTTCTCTAACTCTCATTTTCGAAATACTACGATCAAACGGTCAATAAATGATCGCTAATAAAGTAATGAGCAATAATAGAAAACTATAATTTTTTTGAAAAGTAGAATAGTGGAATAGTTTAAAATTCACTCCGGCTCGGAGTTACTTTCCTCTTTTAATTGAAAACCGAGTAATTTTAATGCAAGACAATTAAAATCGATTATTAAAATAATCAAAATAATCAATATTCATTTAAAAATAATTAATTTAACTATTTCTAGAATATTTTCAAGAATTATGAAATTAATGTTAAGATACAAATAAACAAGTTAATATAAACACGTAATCAAATATAATTAAATACTAACATTTAAAATGACACTTAATTAAATACAAGAAAATAAATCTAATTACTATAAACAATAAAAATAGGTAATAATCTTTTAAATTAATCAATATAAAATTTATTCGAATATTTTTAAAAGAAATATCAAAATAGTGAAGATTGGATGATTTAACTAATTAAACATTTAATTAAATGCAGTCAAATGCTATTAAATGCATGCCGGGTTCGGGGTATCACACGATCACTCAGCAATGAACACTAACTGAAAGCGGCCGGGAATGAGTACCTATCCCCTACGGGAATCGAACCCACGTCTTCGACATGAAAAGACGATATCCTAACCACTGGACGAAAGGGACCAAAAAGCCATTCTTCATATACCTCAGCTCCGAGAATAGAAGTGCTTCGTTTTGTTTCTATACGCAATTCAAGATTTCCCAAGTTCGTTTGAAGATGCAAAGGGTAATGACAAGTGGGAGAACGCAATGCGCGAGGGGATTTCCGCTCTAAAGAAGAATGAGACATGGGACCTTGTTCCATTTCTTGCTGGAGTAAAACAAATTTCTTGCTGGAGTAAAGCAAATTTCTTGCAAGTGGGTATACAAGGTAAAGCTGTCACGCCCCAACCCGACCTATGGACGCTAGACTAGGGTATGACCTAATTCATTTATGCTATTTCACCTACTTAATCATTTGTTATGTTTTAATGCTTAACGTTGGGCTAGAACTCCAAAAGTTTTTCGGAAAACCGGCAGCATAACGACATTATTTAAGACCTTTGGTTTGACCTAATTTTCTAGAACGCGTCAAAATTTCCAATTATTAATCTGATTCCGATAAAGATTCCTATTTTATCATCAATAGATATGCCTACTAATTTATATCAATAGTCTCGTTTGATTAACAAGCGTAACATGATAACTATGTCCTGTTTATTTGCCAGTTCCTGTCTTGAAAGTACTTATTATCTCTTAGCTTACGCATAAGCACCTAAGTAAGATTAGACAGAGTTTCATTATATCCTTCTTCACCTAGTGGTTTAAACACCTATGATAACTACTAATCAAGACAATAAAAGCAATAACCAAATAAAGAGTTCGTCCGGTTATAGATAGTACAGTCCAAAATTAGACCCAAATTACAACGAGGTCATTTACATCAACGACATAAAGAGTCCACAAACAAACACAACATCCCTAATAGCATCCATGTTCATGAAAAGCACCCAATGCACATAGTTGTTCCAAAGGTTCATCAACTAGCACATTTTCATCGGGTACTTGTTCCAAATTTGCTTCACCTGTGACAAAAAAAAGGGTGAGTCCTTATGAACTCAGCGAGGGGGGAACAAGTGACAAGGTTTTGAAATCTTTTTTCCGGTTAATCTTATGAAAAATTCTTTGGAAACATGTTATATAAAGTAAGTAAGTTCATAACATAACATAAATATAAATAAATACATTTACCCGTTTTTCCTCCCTGAGGTCCTCTAGGAACCAAGCGAGAGTACTTAAACACATAGTGAAAAGGATATGGTGAGCTTTCGCTCTCAAGATCAATCGGTGAGCATTTGCTCTCAAGATCATTTCCAATAACCATTGTTGTAGCCGGCATCCATCATCCACTTATCACTCCAACGGGTGTACTCCGGATTGTACCCCAAATCCTACGACCCAACTCTCCGAGGAAGTCTAGCCCCCAAGCAAGAAAGGGAATTGGACCATGTTAGTCACGGTAGCACCGACAAGCCCGATGCCACCCGGCGTGCGTTAATCGCTACCATGCCAAAATGAAAGGTTGCAACCTTGTATGCAATGCACATTTATGCCATTTAACATTTCAAATTAGGAGGTCAACAAAGTAGGTTGCCTCCGAGCAAGTATATGATCACATTTTGACATATTGGCACATAAGTCATTTAAGAACATGTAATCATTTCCTATATCAATTTGAAAGCAATTAAACTTTCATGGGCAGCCAAGTAATCATGTTCAAAACAAGCCATAGAATATCTTTTAACAATTCACATTAGGAGGTCAACAAAATAGGTTGCCTCTGAGCAATTATAAGATCACATATTGACATGTAAACATACGAGGTATGCTTCGACATGTGAATTTTGTAAAACACTTAGGAGCATGTGAACATTTAACGGACAGCCAAGTAACACCATATAAAGCAAGTCATATAGCTCATTTTAGTTCACATATCAAGTGTTGAGATCATACAAGCATGCTACGACACTTATACAAAACCGGGTGCAAGAATAGTTCACTTATCATCATGCAATCATTGAAAATCATGTTTAGAGCTATAAAGACAATTCCGGGCAGCCTATTAACAATCCTCAACATCAATTGAACACATTTAACCAAAGGATCATCACTTAGCAAGCATTCATAAGCAATAGGACCTCAATTTCGTGCTTACACATGCGATTAAGCAACAATTCGTCATGTAATGAACCTAAGCCATGCATCAACCAATTTAACCAACCTCAATCAACCAAAACAGCCCACACAACTTCTAATTTCCACAATTCCAAGCATTCAACACCTCAAGTAAAATTACAATATGATTTAAAGCACATTACCAAGCAAAAACCCTACTGCAATGGTCTGTTTTCTCTCATTCATTTAGCCAAGAAAATAACCTCCAAATTCAGTGAACCAAATATAAAATTGAATCTTAATGAGTGCTTTAAATTTAGGAACAAACCTCGCTGCATTCCGAGTTCGGACTTAGGAGTCATGACCAAAACCGTGAGACTACGCAAAACTGTCCAGTTTCATACACATTTCGATATTTGCCATTTTTGGGGGCTTTAGACTCAAGATTAGTCTTAGCCTATTTCTGAAAAATATGTTCAGAACTGACAAATCTAGTGACCTACAAAATTTCATGCATTTTTAACATTGTTTACTGGGAAAAAACTATTTCGTTATACAAGCTCAGAAATCTGCCAGAAACATACTTCATATTTCCAAGTTATCCAGATTTAGACACATTACGATATTTTCCATTTTTGGGGGTCTTAAACTCAAATTTTGCTTTAGCCTATTTCTGAAAGATATGTTCAGAACTGAAAAATATAGTTACCTACCAAATTTCATGAATTTTTAACATTTTTTACTGGGCAAAAACCATTTCGTTCTACAAGGTCAGAAATCTGCCAAAAACATACTTCATATTTCCAAGTTATCCAGATTTAGACACATTACGATATTGTCCATTTTTTGGGGTCTTAAACTCAAAATTTGCTTTAGCCTATTTCTTCAAGATATGTTCATAACTAAAAAATATAGTGTCCTGCAAAATTTCATGCATTTTTATCATCGTTTGCTATCTTAAAAATGCTCCGAACAGAAGAGTCAGTAAACTCGGCAGATTAGTAATACTTACTTGCATGGCTTGAAAACCACTTTAAACTTCAAAATCCAAAGATGCTATCAACATGAAAGTTGTTATTCTTCCTCTTAAATACAACATATCCAGAAATCATGCATATCTAAGCATGTTTACTATATTAAATCGTCCATGCAAGAACAGTGCACAACATAGACCTCAATGAAGTTATACTAGCAAGTTTTAGCTTATATCTTCATATGCATGGCTATATAATCACATATCATGCTTATGAACCTTTGAAAATTCTTTAAAAATAGTTTAGAACCCTCACCTTGATGAAGATTAAGCAAGAATTGAAGCAAGCAAATGCAAAGGTTGAAACTAGCTAGCCAAAGCCTTTCTTTTCTTCTCCTTCTTTCTTTCTTTCTCCTTCTCTCCCTCTTCTTCTTTCTCTTCCTCTCTTGCACAACCCTTACCCTCTCTAAATCTGATTTTTCTTGTTTTGAATGAGTGTATGGGTGATAAGAACTAAGCAATGGAATATAATAAACTTTTGTTGAACTCTTGGCATGAACATGTGCATAAAGCTCTTACAAAGTGTATTTTTATGAGTCTTGTGTTTAGTGTTGTCATAGGAATGTTTTTTTTTTTTGTCTTGTGTGAGTTTAAATTATAATTGTGAGTGAGAGAATGTTGGGTTGTTTGTGTTCTAGTGGGTTGAATTAGGATTAAAGTATAGTATTAATACTTAGTAGGTTTTGTAGGAAAAATGTGATTAGGTATATTATATTGGGGATAGTTTGGTTGATGATAGGATTTTGTCTTGTAGTGAATTTGAATTAGAATTAAAATAATGTTAGTGGAATGTTTAGGAATAATTTAATGTTATTTTATAGTTAGTGGAATTTGTAGGATTTGAATTAGGAATATAATAATGGTTAGTGGATTGTGTAGGATTATTTTATTTCTAGTGCTTTGTGCATGAATCTTTCTAGGTTAGCATGTAGGCAAACAGTTCGAGGTTTAGGGTACGCATTACGAGGCACGCACAGAAATAAATACGAGGCACGAATCACGAGGTAAGACATGTACTTTAAGACAAATGCACAGATTCCAAGGTAAATGCACGCAACCCTAGGTAATGCATGTAAACCAATGCAAGACACGTAATTCAATGCAATGCACGTAAATCAAGGTACGCCTCTTATATCTAGGTTAAGGCACGCAATTCAAGATTAGGGTACACGAATTGAGGTGACATACGTACATTGAGGTCAGGGCACGTATATCTAGGTATTGCATGTCAGTCGAGGATTAGGGCATACCATTCTAGCTCAAGGCACGTATGACGAGGCATGCACAAAAACCAATACAGGACACATAATCCAAGGTCAGTCATATAATTCTGGGTCTAAGGCACACAAATCGAGTTAAGACACGTTATTCGGGGTCGAGCCTTACATCCTCCTCTCCTTAAAAGATTTCGTCCCGAAATTCATTCTTACTTGTTGAGGTCATTTAGACGGATTCTTACCTTTGTTATTTTTCCCACTCCAGTTCGTCCCGTGTTCTGTGATCTCTCTTACCACAACCAATTTACTTCTTAGGTTTCTCCAATCATTTAATTTGGTGTGACCCCTACATTTACAGTTTGTTCCTTTGAACGACTCTATTTTCTCCAATTGATCTTATGGTCGAGTTCATCAACTAAGGTTAGAATCTCCAAACATAGTCATCAAAGCTGCATCGGTATTCTAACAATATAGCTATAACTCCAAAATCATGACTTATGTCGTGTCAATCTTGCATTTATACCTCAAAAGGAATATCACAATAATACCATGATCCTACGGTGACATACACTAATTTTAAGATGATAGGTCTATATCCGATTTACATAACATATCAGCTAGCTTCAAAGTTGTTAACCTTCACGCTCATAATCAAGGAGAAAGACCATTGAGATCCGTTAAACTCAAACTCGAAGGTTTATTAAGTACTACCAACAAATTGCCATCAAAATTGCATGAGTAAACTAATCATGTTGCACTAGTTCAACTCTTACAAGTAAATTTCATCAGCTTGTAATCCACAATTTATTTCCTTATTCAAATCTCTATCTTCAAGTCACGAGACTTCAGAATTTCTTTTAATCTTAACCAAAACTCCTAAGGCGAATAGTTTCAACCTCAAATAAATTCTACTCACTTCAATCCAAGGTTACGTCATACTTAATAGGTCAATGGTCTTACTCACTTAGCGACCTAGTCATTCCTTCGAACACTTAATGCCCGCCAATATATCTTCAACATTAGTGTTACTAAGCTAGGGCCATAGCCATGTAAGTGATATCAATGCTCCACTAGGTTACCGGCCATACAACAACAATCCTAGGACTATAAATGGGTACCAAAATGATCTAGCTCATAATATATTTACCATACTAATCCAAGTAGCTTGTTACACGAAATAACTTCAAGGCTGTATCAACATAAGAATTATGACCACGAGGCATCCTTCAATATAATCTAATAAAACTTCAAAAGTAATCACCCACTCATTTAACTATCACTTCAAGATCCACCCTCTATTCAATGACCACAATTCGAAGTCTACCAATCGCTAGTTTCTAGACATGAAACGGTGCACATAAATACGGTTGTCTAATAGCAGTCTCTTGGATCATTATGACTCTAATTCATCTCTATCTTAACTATATGAAATCTTACTCTCCTCATTCACATGTTCAACTAGCTAAGAGCATCAAAACTCATTGACCTTAGGTCCTAGGGTTTACCATGAATCATCATACATACTCACTATTAGCTATTTAGGATTACTAATCATACCCTAACGACTCCACTTTACAGCCGGATGCTTTAATCTCATTTCCATGGTTTATATACTAAGTCCATCGGTATTACTTAGGGATATATGCTTCCTAACATCCTCTAGGGTATCCAAATAACGAGTGTGTAGAATGACTTACTTTGCATAATCACAACTAAATCCGAGGGGCACCAAACTAATACCATGATTCTTAATATCACCAATATCCAACTTAGGACCTTTAACAACGTTAGTCATCTAATGCATAATTCAATACCTTACACTTCTATTCGACCCAATATTTTTGGTGTAGTCTTCCGAACACAAGTTCTAGCTACGTGAATTCCTCGATTCCAACATCCCTATATCTTGTTATACTAAAGAATCATCAATGCTTAATTCCGATCAAGTAAGGATTCAATCATATAAATAGTCTATTACACCAATTTAAGATATAAGAATTTGATTCAAAAGAAATTCCTAAGTCAAACTTCCATTATAAGCATATGATTATATATATACTACTCCACATGTCCAATAGAATACTCTTATATCTTAAGGAAAGCTGTATATCTTTAACCTATATACTTGAACCACAATTAGAAGAACGGTTTAATGGAATAAAGAACTTTATAGCTATAAAATTGATAACTTAATCACAGGTATGGGTATTCCAAAGATAAGGAGATAACTTTACCTCAATATTTATACCTGTGCTACGCATTTTATATATGCATATCCAATAATACATACGATCCATCGAGTACCTGTGAAGGTGCGAGAATTCTCTAACCGAGCCTTTTCATTCTTCTTGCTTAAATTCACATCCCTAAAAGTTCTAGTCCTAACTATCTATGTGTAGAAACAGTCAGTTTTGGTTATATAACATGAAAATGTATCAAGGAAGGAGTATAAAAGCATGCATGTAACGCCCCGATCCCTCACGAGACCGGAGGCTCTACAAACCAAGCTATTCTCAACCCAAATCCAACCTAGTCTCAAGGTTTTAGGAAAAACGGACAGAGTCTCCCCTGTATCGCGGACATTCTAAAAACCTGTAAGCATTCAATAAAGTCACAACATAACAAGACATGCCTTTATAACTAAAGTTCAAAGCTTCAAGGCTATCCGAGCCTTGAGACATACAATAGTTCAGAATCACACAAGCATGCATCCAACTTAACTTCTTTACAAAAATTGCTTATCATGCTACTCCATGATAGCATTGAAACATTCTTGGAAGTTGAAAAACAAACATACATCAGAACATTCACTCCCAAGCATGCAAAGTAGCTAGAAGTAGAAACATAAGTTATTACATGCCATGGTTCCAAATCTACTACTACAACATCTATCCTTCAATTTGCAAACTACATAACATACACATAGCACTTAGGCTACAAAATAGAACATAAAGTAAAGCAAACAAGTTCTATTCTCATCAACAAGAACATAGTCCACCTTAGGCAACTAGACACAGCAACTAAGGCAACTCCTTCAATTGCGCCACCTGAAACATGTTTAGTGAGGTATGAGAATCATAATTGCTTAGTGAGGGATAGGGTCTACCGGGAACATGCAATGCAGCAGATAACTCAATAGGCATTTAAAACAACTAAGGAACAATCAAAATAACAAGTTACCATACATTAAAAAGGATACGATTCACTTGTTCTTCAATCACGAACCACGAGCCACGAACCGAAATCCCGATGTAATAATGACACTGTTATTGATAAGACGGCATCCCTTTATAACTCCAAAATGGGTGTACTCCGGATGTACCTCGAAATCCTATGACCCAACTCTCCAAGGACTTAGGGCCCAAGCGAGAGAGGGACTAGGCAACCATGGTAGCCGAGGTATACCGGCAAGCCCGATGCCGCCCGGTTTCCACGACACTACCATGCCCAAATGATTGCACAACCACGATGCAATGCACTCAAAATGATAACAATAGAATACATCAATAAACACATGATTGAGGGACAACAAAGTAGGTTGCCCTCACACACAATATATAGACAATAAGTGCACATAATCTAAGTACAAGTAAATAAACTATTATGCACATAAGGATGAAGTCTTCCTCACCTCTACCGAGCTCCAAGATGTAAGTTTGAATCACATCCTTTCCAGTCACCTTGAACCTATGAGCAAACATTACTTCAATTACTCTTTAACTACATCATTCATTAATTATTCAGCTAGGTTAGCTAACTTATAGTTTCACTTATTTAGCATACAATATCTATTAGAATTCTATTTTTAACAAAATACTACTTTTATATACTTTAACTTAACATATATTCCAAGTAGTCATTTCCCACAACATAACTCATATAATTATAAGTAACACGGCATTATAAACAAGATACAAACATATTTTAATGAAGTAGCTATACAACCTATTTCATGAAACTTCTCCAAACAACTACATATTATATACCAATACCATTTAAACTCTTATTTAAATCATTTAAAAGTCAATTCTAAAAACTACATCAATTCAAATAACAAACTATGCATCAAGCTCAACTAGTTCACTTAAAATTCAACTAAAACTTTTCTACATGCTTAATATTTGGGTCATAAACTTCACACTTATACAACATATAACTCAATCATGATCAATTAGAGCTATTATAACAATAATAACTACTAGTGCAACTAATTCAAGTAGTTCACAAGAAATCCAACAAATCTCCTTCTAAATGCTTATAAAACAAGCTCTAAACTTCACACAAGATAACGAACCTCAAATCTAACTTTACTAATCACCTATAGCCATATTATGATACACATAAATGTTGTGAAACCCCATTTTAAGTCATGTTAACACAAAAACTCCGAAATGCCCCTTTAGGTGATTTAAACTACAGTTACCTAATTGAATTATTCAAACCACGCCACAATTACATTTTAAAGGCTTCCTAACATATCTAAAATTATCTACATACTCAAACAGGCCATAGCTAAACCTTTGTTTCAAAGACTCCTTCGTCTACTAAAACAATTTGACACCCAAATGAAACACAAGGTATAAGATCCACAAGTAAGTTATTCCACACTTCTAATGACACCTTATGGCACCAATTAGAACCATAAGACCTCACTTTATACTACATTCAACATAAAAGTCCCAAAATCCCCTTTTTATGCGTTTTAACTACAAGTACTCTAATCAAACCCCAATTTGGCCCTGCCAATTTGGCCCCGTAAAGGCACATTAAGCACTACCACACCTAATAAAGACTATCTACATCATTATATTCCACCCGGATTCACTTCTCGGATAAAGCCCCTTTGAATTCCAAGCCAATTATGCAAATTTCCTAAAGTTCCAATCAAGCCAATCACATCTAATCACTAATCTATGCTCATTAGAGCCTACAATACCCATCGATAGCATCGAATCAATCCTAGGATCAACTTTGCACCAAAACCCTAAATATCACTAAAATATTTTCCATTTTCTCCAACAGAGGCTTAAGTTAATCAATTCAGTTACCTATTCTATAGACCTCCAAACTAACTGATTTTTATGTATAAACGTAGCTCTTTGAGTGTATATGACTTTAGCCTCGAGAATAACTCAATTCTGATCTAAATTCCACAAGTTATGACCTTTTCCGTGCAACTGCGCGAACTGCCCCCTGCACTAGTGATTTTCAGACACATTTCGGAAATAGCTAAATCGCGGGGTCAAAACGTTAGAATTTGCCTTAGCTATAGAAATCCATATTTGTTCTAAACTGTCTAATCTAGCTTCCATATAAATTTTGTTCAATTCTAAGCACGTTTGCTATACCAAAACGACTTCGGAAGTCAGGGGCAGTGCAGTGTCCAAATCTGAATTTTGCTTGCTTATCATCTTCTTGTTATTTCTTGCATTTGAGCCAACAATAACCATTACTTTAGACTATATAACATTCCTACACTTCATTTAGGACATTTAACAAACACCTAAACTACACAATTACACTTAGTTAACAAAGTAACTCTACAACTAAAGATAGCATGCAAATATTCATTCTATGAGCACTAGAGAGTTCCTACAACCTTTAGCATACTAATACTTTAGCTAAATATACATTTCCAACATCTTTGAACACTTACATAAAACATAGCATGCATACATATAGCTGAATAATCCAAATAGAATGCAAATAATATGAATTCCCTCACCTAGACATGAAGAATGGCATGAAAATTGACCTTACAAAGCTGATTTCTTCTTATTCTTCCTTATTTTCTTCTTCTCTTCTTCTTTCCTTTCTATCGTGTGTTGTGTGTGTGTGTGTAGAGGTCTGATTTTTGTGTGTGTTTTGTGTGCTTGTGTGTGTAGTAGTGTATTAGTATGTGTAAGTAATAAAAGACAAAAGCCCAAATGACCAACATGCCCTTCAACTAAATGTTTTACACTAGTTTGTCATTCTAGTTTAATTCTAACTAATTTAGTTACTCTATTGTTTATCAATACATTTATTTATTTACCACAATTTCTAAATCACCTAAATGTTCGTGAATGCACACAAATACACGTTAGACGAAATAGATGCACGTAAACCAAGAAATATGATATTTCATACAAACAAATATATATAAATAATTAAAGTAGACATATAAATATATGCACATTAATAAAATAATTATATGCACGGGTCGGAGTGTCACAATGCATGCATTATTGAGGCCACTAACGTGTTGGTGTGCATAACACATAATACATATGGTCCACAAAGGCACATAATATTCAATGCTCAAAGCAATTAAAGCACATTAGCACACATTAACACATATAAACAAGACATCATAATTACCTTAGGGCTTTGACCCATGGTCCAAGAGTTGAACCCGACTAATGCCTAGTTAGTAAACTAAGCTCTGATACCATTTAATAAGGTGTCACGCCCCAACCCGACCTATGGAGGCTAGACTAGGGTATGACCTAATTCATTTATGCTATTTCACCAACTTAATCATTTGTTATGTTTTAACACTTAACGTTGGGCTAGAACTCCAAAAGTTTTCCGGAAAACCGGCAGCATAATGATTGTATTTAAGACCTTTGGTTTGACCTAATTTTCTAGAACGTGTCAAAATTTCCAATCGTTAATCCGATTCCGATAAAGATTCCTATTTTATCATCAATAGATATGCCTACTAATTTATCTTGATAGTCTCGTTTGATTAACAAGCCTAGAATGATAACTATGTCCCGTTTATTTGCCAGTTCCTGTCTTGCAAGTACTTATTATCCCTTAGCTTACGCATAAGCACCTAAGTGAGATTAGACAGAGTTTCATTATATGCTTCTTCACCTAGTGGTTTAAATACCTATGATAACTACTAATCAAGACAATAAAAGCAATAACTAAATAAAGAGTTCATCCGGTTATAGATAGTACAATCTAAAATTAGACCCAAATTACAACGGGGTCATTTACATCAATGACATAAAGAGTCCACAAACAAACACAACATCCCAAATAGCATCCATGTTCACGAAAAGCACGCAATGCACATAGTCGATCCAAAGGTTCATCAACTAGCACATTTTCTTCGGGTACCTGTTCCAAATCTGCTTCACCTGTGACAAAAAAGAGGGTGAGTCCTTATGAACTCAGCGAAGGGGGAACAAGTGACAAGGTTTTGAAATCATTTTTTTGTTAATCTTATGAAAACTCATTTGGAAACATGTCATATAAAGTAAGTAAGTTCATAACATAACATAAATATAAATAAACACATTTACCCATTTTTCCTCCTCGAGGTCCTCTAGGAACTAAGTGAGAGTACTTAAACACATAGTGAAAAGGATATGGTGAGCTTTCGCTCTCAAGATCAATCGGTGAGCATTTGCTCTCAAGATCATTTCCAATAACCATTGTTGTAGCCGGCATCCATCATCCACTTATCACTCCAACGGGTGTACTTCGGATTGTACCCCAAATCCTATGACCCAACTCTCCGAGGAAGTCTAGCCCCCAAGCGAGAGAGGAAATTGGACCATGGTAGTCACGGTAGCACCGGCAAGCCTGATGCCGCCCGGCGTGCGTGAAACGCTACCTTGCCAAAATGAAAGGTTGCAACTTTGTATGCAATGCACATTTATGCCATTTAACATTTCACATTAGGAGGTCAACAAAGTAGGTTGCCTTCGAGCAAGTATATGATCACATTTTGGCATATTGGCACATAAGGCATTGTAAGAACATGTAATCATTTCATATATCAATTTGAAAGCAATTAAACTTTCACGGGCAGCCAAGTAATCATGTTCAAAACAAGCCATAGAATATCTTTTAACAATTCACATTAGGAGGTCAACAAAGTAGGTTGCCTCCAAGCAATTATAAGATCACATATTGACATGTAAACATACGAGGCATGCTTCGACATGCGAATTCACTTTGTAAAACACTTAGGAGCATGTGAACATTTAACGGACAGCCAAGTATCACCATATAAAACAAGTCATATAGCTCATTTTAGTTCACATATCAAGTGTTGAGATCATACAAGCATGCTACGGCACTTATACAAAACCGGGTGCAAGAATAGTTCACTTATCATCATGCAATCATCAAGAATCATGTCTAGAGCTATAAAGACAATTCCGGGCAGCCTATTAACAATCCTCAACATCAATTGAACACATTTAACCATAGGATCATCACTTAGCAAGCATTCATAAGCAATAGGACCTCAATTCCATGCTTACACATGCGATTAAGCAACAATTCGTCATGTAATGAACCTAAGTCATGCATCAACCAATTTAAGCAACCTCAATCAACCAAAACAGCCCACACAACTTCTAATTTCCACAATTCCAAGCATTCAACACCTCAAGTAAAATGACAATATGATTTAAAGCACATTACCAAGCAAAAACCCTACTGCAATGGTCTATATTTCCTCATTCATTTAGCCAAGAAAATAACCTTCAAATTTAGTGAACCAAATATAAAATTGAAGCTTAATGAGTGCTTCAAATTTAGGAACAAACCTCGCTGCATTCCGAGTTCGGACTTAGGAGTTATGACCAAAACCGTGAGACTACGCAAAACTGTATAGTTTCATACACATTTCGATATTTGCCATTTTTGGGGGCTTTAGACTCAAAATTAGCCTTAGCCTATTTCTGAAAAATATGTCCCGAACTGACAAATATAGTGACCTACCAAATTTCATGCATTTTAAACATTTTTTACTAGGAAAAAACCATGTCATTATACAAGGTCAGAAATCTGCCAGAAACATACTTCATATTTCCAAGTTATCCAGATTTAGACACATTACGATATTTTCCATTTTTGGGGGTCTTAAACTCAAATTTGGCTTTAGCCTATTTCTGAAAGATATGTTCAGAACCAAAAAATATAGTGACCTACCAAATTTCATTCATTTTAAACATTTTTTACTATGAAAAACCCATTTCGTTCTACGAGGTCAGAAATCTGCCAAAAACATACTTCATATTTCCAAGTTATTCAGATTTAGACACATTACGATATTTTCCATTTTTAGGGGTCTTAAACTCAAAATTTGCTTTATCCTATTTCTGAAAGATATGTTCAGAACTGAAAAATATAGTGACCTACCAAATTTCATGCATTTTTATCATCGTTTGATATCTTAAAAATGCTCCGAACAGAAGGGTCAGTAAACTCGGCAGATTAGTAATACTTACTTTCATGGCTTGAAAACCACTTTAAACTTCAAAATCCAAAGATGCTATCAACATGAAAGTTGTTATTCTTCCTCTTAAATACAACATATCCAGAAATCAGGCATATCTAAGCATGTTTACTATATTAAATCGTCCATGCAAGAACAGTGCACAACTTAGACCTCAATGAAGTTATACTAGCAAGTTCTAGCATATATCTTCACATGCATGGCTATATAATCACATATCATGCTTATGAACCTTTGAAAATACTTTAAAAACAGTTTAGAACCCTCACCTTGATGAAGATTAAGCAAGAATTGAAGCAAGCAAATGCAAATATTGAAACTAGCTAGCCAAAGCCTTTCTTTTCTTCCCCTTCTTTCTTTCTTTCTCCTTCTCTCCCTCTTCTTCTTTCTCTTCCTCTCTTGCACGACCCTTACCCTCTCTAAATCTTATTTTTCTTGTTTTGAATGAGTGTATGGGTGATAAGAACTAAGCAATGGAATATAATAAGCTTTTGTTGAACTCTAGACATGAAAATGTGAATAAAGCTCTTACAAAGTGTATTTTTATGAGTCTTGTGTTTAGTGTTGTCATAGGAATGTTTTTTTTTTTTTTTTTGTGTCTTGTGTGAGTTTAAATTATAATTGTGAGTGAGAGAATGTTGGGTTGTTTGTGTTCTAATAGGTTGAATTAGGATTAAAGTATAGTATTAATAGTTAGTGGGTTTTGTAGGAAAAATGTGATTAGGTATATTATATAGGGGATGGTTTGGGTGATGATATGATTTTGTCTTGTAGTGAATTTGAATTAGAATTAAAATAATGTTAGTGGAATGTTTAGGAATAATTTAATGTTATTTTATTGTTAGTGAAATTTGTAGGATTTGAATTAGGAATATAATAATGGTTAGTGGATTGTGTAGGCACGCAGTTCGAGGTTTAGGGTACGCACTACGAGGCACACACATAAATCAATACAGGGCACGAATCACGAGGTAGACACGAACTATGAGGTAAGGCATGTACTTCAAGATAAATGCACGGATTCCAAGGTAAATGCACGCAACCCTAGGTAATATACGTAAACCAATGCAAGACACGTAATTCAATGCAATGCACGTAAATCAAGGTACGACTCTTATATCTAGGTTAAGGCACGCAATTCAAGGTTAGGGCACACGAATCGAGGTGACACACATACATTGAGGTCAGGGCACGTATATCTAGGTATCGCACGTCAGTCGAGGATTAGGGCACACCATTCTAGGTCAAGGCACGCATGACGAGGCATGCACGAAAACCAAGATAGGGCACGTAATCCAAGGTCGATCATATAATTATGGGTCTAAGGCACACAAATCGAGTTAAGACACGTTATTCAGGGTTGGGCCTCACAAAAGCGACGAAATGATGGATTAGTCGAAGGGATACGGTTGCTCGTGCTTTCTCACATCACAGTAGTACGAGATTGACTACGACGAGACGTTTAGTCCAGTGGCAAAGATGAATACTGTGTGAGTGCTCATCTCTGACGCAACAAGTAAGTCCTGGCGTCTATGGCAGATGGATGTCAAAAAATCATTTCTTTATGTAATAATAATGAAGGGGCAGGCAATCAGTCAAAGGTATCCCCAAGTCGGAATTTCGGCAAAGACCAAGAAGTATCAATTCTTAACACAAAGAAAGCGTCGGCTTTTAGAGAATGTTTCCTCTTAAATTATGCACGATTTACTGGCCTTTCTTGAGAGTTAAGCGATGAGTTAGGTAAGCTTCCTAAGGGTATGGCTTCTCCGGGGCGACTAAGGATACACCCAACCAAACTATCGATAAAAAAGGGTCTCCTTTAGTACAATCTCCTCTGCCGGGTATATCTCGTACGGTTGTTTTGAAAAAGTAGTGAAATCAAAAAGCATTCTATGAATGGATTCCTTCATAGCCTTAATAGATAGAGTAGAGTAGAGAGAAATGGGAGTAAGCCTTTGGTATTCTATTCTTATTGATTAGTTCCTGTCTATCTCTATCTATTAAAATAGACCCTCTTTGAAGCGGAGAAAGATCAGTCTAGTATTTAGAACTAGATTTAGAAAATTCACATACATAAAAGAAGGGGTGAGGCTTGAGTCTACTTTTGATTAGAGTTTCAATTACAAAAGTAGAGTAGAAAGAATAATTACTACTCAATTTGAAGGCGAAAGCCCTTGCTGCCTTTACGAAGATTTCCCTTCTTTGATTCTTTTGTTTGAAATAGGACCGCGCCGGGTATAATCCGGTTGTAAAGAATGAAACCCCCGGAGTGGGGGATTGTCTTCCTCACTGACCCCAAAGAAGGTGGCTCTGTCACTAAGCAGGTCGACAGAGAGGGCACCAAATGCCTAAACACGACAAGAACCTATTATATGCTTAACACAAACTTTCCGGTCCTCCCTCTAGCACACGGACCCCCGGTGCCGGAAGTTTTTGAGCCACTACCATTATCTCAGGAGCCTGTTCCTCCTATCTTTGAAATCCAAGCTGCTGAAGTCAACCAAGAGGACATATGGAGGGAGTTAGAAGAGCAGCAGGAGAAACCGGCGCCAACAGGTGGAGCTAAGCTAACAAGGCCTCACATATGCGAAGGCTCACCTCATTGGAAAATCAGGTAGCTAACCTTATTATCGACTTACGAAAATCCGAACATATGAGGCTCACCTAATAAGATTCAATGAATCGTCGAAATTCTTGAAGAAAAGTATGGTTTGGAAAAGCTGGGCACGCTCAAAAAACACAACCAACGATATGGCAGAAATAGTCCCTTTTACATGGATTCCAAGGATTGCTTTAATATGTTCTTGAGAACTAGAGTCTCAAATCGAGAATGAAATCAAAACTAGAAAAACGATTTCTTAGTGATGTTAAGAAGGAAGTTTTCATGTTTATTGTTTAGTTTCTAGGTAGCCAGTCTTTACTTAACTCGGCCCAAGCAATGCCCAAAGACTCCAATGCCTTTCTTGGTCGGACCAACCCAACCGGCTATTTTCGACAAGTCTTTCTTCATTTTTAGAGCAAGAAGCGGAACTACAAGAAAACTTTCTTGATCTTTATGGATAACCAATTCATTTTCAAATATAGTTGGGAGACTTTACCCAAGAAATGGGTCAAAAAAATGGAAAGATCTATACATGGGAATAGATTTGATACCAATACGGACTACCCATTTCCATTGTTGTGCTTTCTGAAATTGCATACCTATACAAGGGTTCAAGTTTTGATCGATATTTACGGAGTTGATTATCCCTCTCGAAAATAAAGATTTGAAGTGGTCTATAATTACTAAGTACTCGGTATAACTCACACATTCGTGTACAAACCAGTGTAGACGAAGTAACACGAATATCTTCGGTAGTCAGTCCATTTCCATCAGCCAGCCGGTGGGAGTGAGAAGTATGAGATATGTTTGGTGTTTCTTCCATCAATCATCCGGATCTACGCCGTATATCAACAGATTATGGTTTCGAGGGTCATCCATTATGAAAAGACCTTCCTCTGAGTGGATATGTGGAAGTACGCTATGATGATCCAGAGAAACGTATGGTTTCTGAACCCATTGAGATGACCCAAGAATTTTGCTATTTTGATTTTGCTCGTCCTTGGGAATAGCGTAGTGACGGATAATTAAGAATCAGAATAGGTCCAGTCCAGGGGACAAATTAATAGGAAATGCTATTTGCTTCGTAAGAATAAGAATGAACTTCTATGAAATGAAAGAGTTTCACGGGAATTGTCTTGATCGTCGGATATCATTGAGAAACAAATAGGAAGAAGTCTTATTATCGAACGATTTCCTGCAATTTTTCCCAGTATGGAATGAGTAAAGAATCAAGCTACAAGTCTCGATCTATACGAAAGGCACTGGTTTTTTTGTCTTTCTTTCGCTTTCATTGATAGCAGAATATACCCTTACTCTATAGGGGCGCTAGCGCTTGACTAATAACATATCAAAGGGGCCTGAGAAAACATAATAGGCTGCTACTCTAGGCTCGCTTTGCTTCTTCAAGCTCCCTCCCCTTATTGAAAACTAAAGCGCTAACGAGCGGATACGCGTTAGCGCAACGGCTTTCGCGCCCCTTGCTTCTTGCCAACTATTAGTTTCTTAGTAAAACAAGCTTTCACGCTACACACTCACCTTTTTTGTCTGGGTGGAAGATGGCGGGCAGGGCTTGCTTAACCGGATACACAGAATTGGGATCTGTGTCGCATGGCAAATCTTTCTATCGGGAAAGCCTCACTTATTCAAAGGGCTGATTATTTATAACCCTTTTTGCTCATAAGTAAGCGTTGGTAGGAGCGGTGGGATGATGATGAGTATATAAATCAATAAAGACAAAAAAAAGAAGAAATGGCAAGAGAAATTGGATATCGATGGAGGAAATAACAATGTGAAGGAAAACAGGGCAGGGATTCTCTACAATGACACTGTAGACCAATTGAAAGGGATGTAGAGCAGCTTGGTAGCGCCTTTTTTTGGGGTAAAAAATGTCACGGGTTCCAACCCTGTCATCCCTACCTATTCTTCTCCTCTGGGCAGTAAGGAGGGATCCATTGAGATCGATTCAAATTGGACATACATATTTTCATTTTATGAGACTATATGCATGCAAGATGTATTGGAGGTAGAAAAAGAATCATTTTTCTTTACAGTCGTATCTACTGTGATAAGAAAGCACTCTTAGTTCAGTTCGATAGAACGTGGGTCTCCAAAACCCGATGTCGTAGGTTCAAATCCTATAGAGCGTGATTCCGTTCTTGTTAGGTCTAATTACAATGAAATAACTTCACTAACCTGAAGAGCAACCTTAATTTGACCTCCTGCGAATTAAAGAAAGGAGAAAGTAAATAAACAATGAGATCACCGTGTCTGTATTGTAAATATGCAGTTACGAATAATCTAGCCAATAATAGGAATTAGAACTAACACAATTCCAAATAAAAAAACTTCAAGAATTTCGATTTGCTTGAAAGGGAAAAAAGATAGGGTTCCAAACCTAAATAAAGATCCGAATCGCCCATGAATCTCAATGACCAAGAATTGGCAATTGACGCGGGAATGAGCTACATCGAGAGGATCAGATGAAAGGGAGAGAGAAATACTATTGAAAAAAGGGAATCGTACTCTTTGCAGCCTCCCGTTCACTCCATTTTCAGATGGTTCTTTTTTAAGTAAACTGAATGACTGTCTCTGTCAGTTTTAAAGCAGGATCTCAAAACTAAGGAAAACAACTATTACAAAAGGCTAAAGTGGTTGAACCCATTGTAGCAGAATAAGCTGCTATTGATTTTACACCTTCAAGACGTGAATAAAGACCTAAACTCATATGAGTTGAAGTACTTCCACTCATTCCCTTGATGGAGTGCTTACCGATATTCAAAAAGGTCAGCCTTATCTTACATAAGCCCATTCCCTAAACGGAATAGACAAAGATGACAGAAGTCAACCGATAGAACTTCGTAGATCTTGCTTACCGGTCGGTCATAGCTGTAGTTCTATACTAGGAGGAGGAGTAGGTGTTGGCCTTGGCAAGTTGTTGTTCCTTCTTGCGGTAAGTAAAGAATAAATGCCATCCCTCCCTCTATTCTCAATCTATCTGTCTATTCTTCTTGCCTGAGGAAGGAGCGTTAAGCCACTCAAGCAGATAATAAAGAGAGAAGCTTGGCCTATCTATTCTATTATGGTCGGCTTGGAGAGAGCGGTAGCGAAGGTAGTCCCCCTCATCTATAAAGGAGGGGCTTTATTGGGCGATAGTGGTCACAACTGGATGAATGAGAGGCAGGAGTTCCCTATTGATATAAAATGGAAAGGGATTGATGAAATAAAGGTTTCGGTAAGAAGGAGAGGTAAGAGCGCTTTCTTCTCAGTTATAGGAAGACAATTCGGTTATGGAGCTCTTACCGTTCTCGCTTTTGTCTTCCTCACGGATGGATTCACAAATCCATCTTCTTTCCGGTTTGCTTTATTCCTTTACTAATCAAAAAAATATTCCTCGCTAATGGCGGAACTAGCTTGGATCCTTCCCCTTTACTATAAAACCTAATCTTACCTTTTATTATCTAACCAGTTAGTTTAAGCTAACCTTCCCTATTCTGTTTTTTTACCTACAAAGCTCTACTTGATTTGCTATCGACTGAAGTCACTCGCCAGTGCTATCTCTTCCCGCTAAAGCTTTCTCGGCCAATCAACTAGATATAATTCCTTCCCTTTCTTTAGGAGCGAAAACTTGGCGCAAGGTCAATGGTTTAGCTCAAGGCTCTATAAAGGCTATTTTTCCTTCTTCTTGATATCATTGGTCTCGGAAGGCTTTCGCTCTAAAGGTCAAGGGGCAGCTTGATGGCAGCTATCCTGCTTTTTCTGAGAGAATAGGAATGGAATTGGTGTGGTTCACTAGCTCTTTCTTTTGAGACAAATGAATGCCGGAAGGCCGTTGTGATATGGAATTTCCTTCTTACCAGGGTGGACGTAGTTCAAAAGTAGCTTTAAAGAGAAAATAGGCCAAATCGCCTTCGTCAGAAGAAAAGCATACTTTAGTATTTTAGTCATGGGCGCATACTATACCTTATTACCCTATATTGCTAGTAGGGAGAAATTCATATCTGATGAAGTTAGCTCAAAGCAAGAACAGCTTCACCCGAGCAAAGGACTCTACCTACCCATACTGACGAATGAAAGAAGCTTTGCGCGGATGATAGGACAAGCGATAGCGGTTCCATTCTTGCTGTTCCTATTCCATACCATAAACATACACTTTTGATTCATCGACATTGGTGCGACAGGCTCTACCCCCACCCACCAGCCCTTTATGGAGTTACCGGACCAAGAGAAAAAATTCCCTGATATCATAAAGAAAGTTAGAAGGGGCAAGGCCCCATTGAAACAGAAAGCACTAAATACTTCCATGATGTGGCAGAAATGATCACCGTCACAAGCACAAGATTCAAAGCTGGAATCTTCCTACTCTTGTTAGTTGGGATAGAGCATCCTATCTTGTTGATTCTCCTTTTCCACCGCCTCTCCCTCTCGCTTTCAGGGTGGATACGCAAGAAATTCACTATGTAAATTGACATGATCCGCTGCTCATGCACGAGTCGAGTTTCACTACCTCGTCGGAACCTATTGACGTGCAACTTTCACTCTTTGCTGGTTTGAGATCTACTTCGGTTAGTACTAGTCGGGAAACCTCATGAGCGGTACACCTTAGAAGAGAGAGAAAGACCCTTTCGTTGAGGCAATCGATGGGTAGATTTCTACTAAAAAAGACTCATGAAAAAATAAATATCCTAATTTTCATTTGGTATTTTCAAGGTAATTGAGGGTACCTAGCAAAACTCTATGGTAGTTTTTTTATAGGTAATTGATAGCTATTGATCAAAGACGGCATGCTGACTCTTAAGGAAGAAGGGAGGTCTGCACAAACATCTTTTGACATGTCAAATATTCATTAACGAAAGTGGGCTTCTATCATGAGTTTCAGCTCCCTTTTGGAGAATCTTTCTCATTGATCTTTCCAATCCTTGGTACGAATTATGCTTGAAGTATGGGCTCTTGCCCCATTCATAAGGATGAAAATTGACATGACACAATCCCTGAACACTATGATATGCCCGACCTTGCTTCTCTTGGTTCCCTACCCACCTCCCGTAGAGGCGGATCAAGGGAAGGCCTTAGATTCATCATAGCTACTCCATCGCTTTGAAGAAGAAAAGAATGAAAACTTCTTCTTCTTCCGTCGATTTCTCCCTTCAATGTTCGATTCTTCGGCTATGTGTGAGTTCAATCATGTGAGAGTTCCAGGGTCCAAGAGTTAGAGTAAATACTTTAAGGTACTTCTAAGGGCATACCCACATTCATACACACTGACTCCCATCTTTGACAGCCTATGGGGTTTTGTATCACGGAACAAGCTACTTCGTTCGGTCTAGTCCGATAGAAAGACGTGGGCTAGTTTTTCGAGAGAGGCATTCGTATTCGACGTGAGTCGGTGGATTCGCCCAACCTATACAAAGGGGCATAGAAAGCTGACGAACGAATCTGGTGGGTTGGGATTCTTCATTGGTCTTCAAATTTTATCGCCACATGAACGAGATCCTGGAAAAAATATAGCATCCGGTCGTGATTCCATTGTCAAGATCGAGACACACGTCGTACTTTCTACAACCTGACGGGGGATTATAGTCAAGGCAGGCTCAGTAGGCCATTCTCAAAGTAGACCTACGTGTGTAGCATGGTCGTCAGCTCATTCCTAACTATAGATAGAGTAGTCGCCAAATCCAATCCTAATCATGACTGCATTTTTCTCATGTGAATGTCGCCTTAGTCTTTATTTTGATTCCCTGGATAGAATTCGTCCTATCTTCCTTTCAATCAGCTCGCTAATAGAAAGTATATAGATTGTTCGAAGCTTTAGTGGTACATCTGCTTCGATCAGTGCTCTAATTCTATCCACATGAGAGATGGGGAACCGATCTTCTAGCCAACATAAAAGGCCTTTTCGGACGTTCTTGAAATTGATGCACACGCCTAAGAAAAACTTTCGTCGGAAAAGAAAATATTCTATGAATATGAAGAGTTGCACTAGCGAGGCGTCTTTGGTATTGGCATAGCTCTATTTTGATGAGGGTGAGAGGAGCTCTTCGGGAGTTTATATAAGCAAATCGAATTGAAACTCTGAGCCAAGCCTTTTCTTGCTCTCAATGAGCTCTTCAAAGAGACTCTGCTCACTAGCAAGCAGGTGCGAAAATGAGTTTTCTTGTACGATAGCTCGGGGTATGGCTTTCTTGGATTTCGATGACCAAGTGCTCCAGCTTTCGAGGAGAGGGTTACGGAGGGTGCTCTTTCAATCCCCTGGACTTCCTCTTGTTGTCAAAGGGTGGCGCCTCGAAGTGATTTTTCTTCACTTTTTATACGCTACGCTATTTTTCAATAAAGTGATCCTATATTTATATTTTAGGCTCTGTCAACGATTGTTATAAAGCTTTCTAGAAGCTTTCATAGGACTAAGGTTCTGAAAGGTTGATACAATACTTCTATTGGTATTTATTCACTCTTGCCCCTCTCACGGAACACCTAAAGAATATCCGTTGGGTGAGAGCCCTTCTACTCGGCACCGTCGGATCACTAGACAACTTTCGTACAATTGCATCAATAGCGATTTATATCTATATACGTTATTTCGTTCGCCTTTGTGGGCTTGGAAGCGACATAGAATCAGCTTTACGCTTCGGGTAAAAGTCCACTTTGTCGCCCAATTAGGGGTGTTCCGACCCATGATCAGTTCGGTTTAGTAGTGTTAACTCAAGTCTTGTCTACCACGGGAATTAGAACTTTGTTTAAATGGGTCCATTCCTTTCCTTATAGGTCGAGCTAATAAATTCCTTCATAAGCTAATAAGAGATTTTATTATTCTACACTGACTTTACTATGCTTCTTATTGGTTATAGTAACTATACCCTCTTGGTGGAATTACCACAACATGGGCCTTCTTCAAGGGAGAAGTTCATACCCGGAGAAAGAAAGCAGGCTACTAAATCGACTATTTCAAGATACTTTTCTACATTTGTAGTGAAGAGTGCGCTACACATTTGAAAGAGAATAGTGCTTACTTTCCAAGGTGGACACATCCCCGAAACCGATCTACGAAAGATAACATAGACATCTTTATATACTTAGATACCGTATCCAATTCTAAACAACCGATATGTGACATCAACAGCTCATATGCGCCAGATATAACTCTTACTCCTAAAAGCGCATGTGCGATAGCCGATATGCTTGATATACCAGCCAAGCCCAGGAACGAGGAGCAAAACCAGAACTACTAAATTCTATTTGGAAGAGAGAAGGTAGGGTTTTTTTTCTACAGATTCAATGGGAATAGGGGAAACTTTTTCATTCAGCACGGTGCAGCCTATCTCCCTGTCTTGATCTGAAAACCATCTCAATTAGCTTCGGGTACGGTACACCACAGCTATCTTTTACAAGGTCCTCAACCCTAAGGCTGGGGTACCTTTACCTTCTCCACTAGAAGGTAGGAGGTACCACCTTCTATAGTTGTAAGGTAGGCCGCTAAGGTCTACTGTAAGCCTATTATCGTTTCTTCCTCGATGCTATGATCTGCTCAATGATCCGATCCTCCATTTTCGAAAAAAAAAGAATAAGACTGGAACTCCAGCATCACATTCTTTTTAGTCCTCCACTTCTTTAGGAGTGAAACTAATTGCAGACTTCCTACCTCTTTCTATTTCCCAGCTCTCCCTACCTGGGGTCTTCACTACCATCACCTCCCCGTCTGCTCCTCCATCGAATCTCGGAACCAAAGCTTAGGATTCATGTAGCTAGAGCAAAATAACTCGAGTAGTATTGGACCGGAAAGAAGATGGTCTGTAAGTCCCAATGAGATGATTCCACCGACTCTAACAATAACCGGAACTACTACTAGTTATGACCAAGCCAACTATGGATTTCATCTGTAAGAGAAATTGAATATAGAAAGGTCTTACCTCAGCCTACTCCTAGTCTATCGTGCCTAAGAATTCCTAACCCCAAAAAGCCAACTTCTCAAGGGAAGCTAGTAAGTCCCATACCATATAATCATATGAAAAAGTCTTTGTCCAGTAGTGCTCAACAAGAAAACAAGAAGGTAGTCAAGGACTATCCTAAGTCAGTACCAGTTGATTTTACTTGATCCCATACATAAGAAAAGGTTTGGAACAAAGTGAGCCAATAGGCTTTCCATAGGAAACCCGAAAGGACCTTTATCTGTCTAAGAAGACATTCCGTCTCGTCTAAAAATAGTAAAGAGTTACTTTCAACAACACCAACAAGAACAAGAGATTCCACTACCATCGGAGGAGCCTGGAAAAGAAGCACTCTCAATCACATCGGTCTACCAACTAACTCTATCAAGAGCGTCAGGCCTAGCCGGGAGTGAACTTTTAAAAATGCTAGCTTGACGAAGATCGAGCTTGGGGTCACTTTCTTCTCTTACTCGCAGGTGGGTAGGTGTGCAATTCATTATTACACTTGAACTCATATCTTATCTCTTGATTTGGCAAGCAGTGGAATTCTATTTTACGCTATCACTAAGCTAATGTGAGACCCTTGGGCTTGGCATGTGAGGAGAAAGACTGAAAGAAAAGTTGGAGTTGCAGAACTCATTGAAAGCAAGGAGCATAACAATGATTTTGTGTTTGACTTTCTCGCGAGATGGCAAGCCCTTCCCTTTAGGTGTCTGCAAAAGGTTACCCCATCTTTCCCTGGCCTTGGAGGACCAGCTACTTCCTCCCCTCCCTGGTAGGGGCATAAAGAAAGGACATAGCAGGCCGAAAGGGTTCGAATCTTTGAGGCATGAACTCTCAGTCCATCTTATGCCTCAAACCTTTGATGATTTGAATTACTTATGCACCAAGGCGCATGACCTAGAAATGCACCTTAGCAAGAGGCGCTCAACTCAAAGCCCAAGGTAGCTTCAAAGGTTGAGATGGCTGGAGTCAAAGCAAAGAAAAAGAAGAATGGTGATAGGGAAGGCCAAAAAAGATGATGAAAAAGGGTAAGGAGAAGGGAAATGGTGAGAAGAAACCCTCCTAAAAAGAGAGGTTGGGTTTTGAATTCCCTGATGAAATTGTGAAAGATCTCTTCGAGGAGTTGATGAAGGAAGACCGTATAAAACTACCACAATGGAAGAGGTCAGGTCGAATGAAGAAGGGAAGACCAAGAATCCGAACTCTTGTGCCTAAGAGGTCCATCCCATTGAAAAGTGTTGTGGCTTGAAGGAAGGTATCCAAAGCCTCATAGAGAATGGGGACGTCGGACTGCCCCCTATCGAGAAAACCACTGCCGCCCCAATCACCTTAGTAAGTAGCGATTCCATGCATTCAACCTACGAAAGTAGCCTTCTATTAATAGCCTCTCTTTCAAACTCTTATGTGGGAAGACTTAAAGTTGTTGGCATTTCCCTATGCGAAGACAGTTTTCGCAATAGCTAGATTCTCAAGTTCTGATTCACTTGCACCCTTCTTCTTGAAATGGCATTAACTGCTCCTTCTATGGCATGACATCCTCTTAGACTCTTTCTATTCCATCAAAGATCCAAACAGGGGATTCCGTAATAAAAAGATCGCTTACGCCGACATAACATATGTCACTTCCACTTCCTTTAGGATATGTTTTTCATAGACCAAACTCGGCTTGTTGAAGAGGGAAAGATCACTCCTAAATGTGGCCGTGATCTTATATACGATAGCATTCGCCATGGATGATATGATTCAAAGAGACAAGAGCGTATTCGTGCAGCGAATTCTCGGCATTCCTTAAATCTTCCCTCTTCACTCCTATAAATCTAGTTTTCACGAGCTTCTGTAAGCCCCATGAAAACATACTTCGAATTCGCTATTCTAGCCAAGGAAAGATAGCCAATTCCATGTGTTAAGAAAGGTCGAAATCAATCCCAACTCTCTCATCTCAAAGATGTCATTCATTTACCCATAAGCATCGAAGCGGGGGGGGGGGGGGGGGGGAGGGGGGATAAATAGCCTTTTAAAATACCTTTCCCTTTGACTCTACTTTCTTCTATTGGACCAGGGATTAGATAGTTGCCTCATACAACACTATGTGCTAAATTCATGACTAACGAACTTACAAGCACGAGGGTTAGCAACACCAGGGAAACTGATAGCTGGTATATCCCAATCAATGCTCTAGCTCCTAGGGACAGAAAAGATGGAATTACTTATAGCTCTACCTGAGAGAGGTTTATATGGAGGGCCTACTTATTTGATAAAGCGTAACTAACTACTGGTGCAGGGGATAGATTACTAGAACCTTACTCACCGGGGTTAGCGTACCATCACTATTCTCACCAGGGAATTGCTCTAAAAGCTTAGTCTATCCAATCCTTGGGGACTTAACATTTATAGCACCAACTCTCAAACCTGACTTTGACCTTCCCCCTGCTTTCGGGTTAGTTTTCTAACTCCTTGCTAGCTTGTTTGCTTACTGCTTACTATCCTCTTGCTTATTCTTGAACTAGGGACTTGAACTGAAACTTCCAACTTCAAGGTCTAGCCTAAAAAAGGGAATGACTTCATTTTCAAGTCAACTGACTTATGGATTTGCTGGTGGACTAACTTAAACTCCCCATAACCAGATTCTGCTTGAACTGAGAATGAAATCCCCCATGGGGGAAGGGTAACTCATACAACGGGGGTGATTGGCAAAAGGGTAAATACAGCTCTATCACCATCTTTAGGGCTGACTACTACAAGAGTGGATTGAGCACGCTTACTATCCCTATTATATCCCCACCTTCTTTCATAAAAAAATGATTCTACCAACTATCTTCTCTGGAAATTGAAATGACTTCCTTCGTGGATCTCCGGAGGCTAATATTAAGTTTGGTAAAGAGTAACCCCAAGATAGGTAACTAACCTTTCATGGTCTATTTGAAAAGGTGACAATCTTCTTTCTGACTGAGCAGCTATTGGTTCCGGGTTGCATTGAGTAGTGAGCATTGAGAAGTGTTTAGTGAGAAGTGGCAAAGTAAGTAGTTAAAGCGTTTAAGCTATGCAGCCAGCGTTGGTATGGAGAAAAGTAGTGGTAGTGTTAAGTAGTGAATTCCCCCTCACGTACATTGATCGTAACTCTTTGTTTATCTAGTGATATATAATTGGTATTTTACTTACTCATAATACCTCTTCTTAGACTTAGAGTGGAATACCTAGTTCTTCTCTTTCCTCTCGGCCTATAAAGAGATGATTATTTCCCTTAGACAGAGTAAGCTTAGTATGCCTTTCGGCAAAGAAGATTTGTTCGCTTTAGATTCCCCTGCGTCAAGTAGGAGTGAAGCAACAATCGGACCAACCTGGTCTTTATTCAGATAAGGTGGGAAAAAGTCTTATTATTCCCTTATTATCGGACTCAGGACGTAGCCTTATATCTCCTACGGAAAGGTAAGAGATGTGTGCTTGTTGTAGTTTCTTTCGTAACCCCACCCATGTCCCCTATCAGTGGATTCTTTGAATGCCTTATTGTGGCATTGGTTCTGCTAATCCGTAAAAGGCTAGCATGTGTAAATCATAATTAGTGTCTCTTCCAAATCCTCGTGTAGTTTTGGTGAGACAAATGTGGAAAGTCTGCGTGGAAGTGATACGTTAGCATTTCCTCGGTCGATATCTCTTTGAGTAAACACTTTCGATCTGTCAGTCCCTGGGTTCTAAACCTGCGATCGAGAAATTAGGAATTGCTTAAAAGAAAGAAGCATGAAAATAAGGGATCCAAAAAGGACCGTTAATCGTGAGTTCGGGGTGGGAGATGGTATGATATACGACGAAATGCTAGGCTATCGATGTTATTACAAAATGTTGCTTAGGAAGAGTGGCATTGTAGCCATTGGCTGTAGCCCCATAGCTAAGCTAACGAACTGTGTTTGCGAGACTGGTCTTGTGAAGATGTAGTTGTTGAACCATGCCTATCTCTTCTTTGATCTCTTTACTGATTAAAGACCTTCGATCCGCTTTCGACAGATACTAAGACTCTACCTATCCAACTGTTGTTTCACCTCTTTCATGGGACAGGTATACTAGTCCCCAGTTCTATTAGAAAGATATTCATTATTTATTTTATTACCAACATACAGTCTATTGCGGATCTTCACTTCAATCATAGGAAGCAGAGAGGAATGGATCTGGATACCGTAAGGCACATGCAACAACACGAAAAACGTCAAAAAAGAGGATGTGACCATGAAGAGGTTGGGCTGGTTTCAGATCTTTCATATTTCCTTTTTATATATGCAAAATGCAATTTATGAAGGAAGAGAGAAGGCATCTGTCCTAACAAAGAAGGGCTCCAAACCTTACTTTTCTATATCCTTTTCTCTATGGTATGGTAGATAGAATATGAATTTCTTCTTCTTGTGATTCTTTCGGCTGTTCACCTGAGCGAATTATTTTCTCTATTGTAGCTATCTCTATTGTACCTAAACTGAATCCCCAACCTTCATCTCATCCTTACTTTACTCGCGGCACACTGGCCATATTCCGCAGAGGTTGGCAATAGCTTATTTCATAGCTTCACAAGACTGAATTGAATTAGCCTCGGGGAACTGAACTACCTTGATCTGAATCCCTAGAACTCACAGAAGACCAAGGCAAGTCCACTCTCGATTCAGCATAAGCTTGGGATCTTTTTTTCCTAAAATAAATCATTTTCCTTGAAGCCAGGTCTTTCTTCTCTTCTTTAAAGCCAGGAGCTGGACTACTTCTTCTTGACTCGATTCACCGTTTAATCACACTAAGCCAAAGCCCAACCAGGGTGAGAGAGATAGAATAGTAGGGACGGGGAACCAATGTCACCAACTTAACTAGCTGTCTCGGATCTTTGAATAGACAGAGAGAGACGCTCTTCCTATGGACCAAGAGCGTATTCGTTCAAAGAGCTAGCAATGACTTTCTTCCCACTCGAAAATCGTAGTAAGCCGGGAGAAAGACATTCATATTCACCCAGACACGGGATAAAGGGAAAAAGAAAGCCAAGACTACAAACCTCTAATTGCTGCGAATTTGGGAGGGACGTTAATGGTAGCTCAGAAACATCTGGATCCCAACCTCAATATCCTAGGGCGGTAAGGATGTAGAGCGGCAGTGAGATAAAGTAATGAAGGCTTGGATCGAGAGAGAGAAGATAGAATAGATAGATAGGAGAGGGTGGAGCTAGGAGTAGTTGTGTAAGGTAGTACACGAGGTTACTTGCGGGAGTTGCTTGCTAGGGAAGCGAGTGAACAATGGTCTGTGCCAGACAATGAAGTCCAAAGAGTGAAACCCAATACTAAATCCAAGCTGCAAACGCCTTTCGCGGGCCGATCACAGAAGGAAACTCACAGCTGAACCTCACCACCCCTCGGGGCCACCTCTTGGGATAATCATCCAAGGTTCGTGGGGAAAGAAGAGGTTGGCTTGAGCGGAGTAGCAGAAATGATAGGATTCTTCTCTCTTGTAGGTTGGGCAGAAATCGATTTCGCTGGAACGAGGTTATTAATGTTTCTGTTTACACCAATAATATCCCATCCGCATATAGATATTGGATTGGCCCATGATGAATGTTAGAGCTGCTACGTCAGCAGGCTCTTGAATATCGAGACTCAATTATGGAACCATCAATAAGCTACGAGAGCAGACGATTACTGAACACTTTCTTAAACTGCTAGAGGGTAGGAATTATCCAAAGCATAAAGCCCACACCACATGGATTCCTATGAAAGAGGTTGCTTGCAAGGTGCAGGAAGTGAATACTTCACTCGCTATGGCCTTGTGAGTTCTCAGGTCATTTGTCTGCAGGCGTCACTTCTCCATCAATGTTGTTTATACATGGTTCAAAATAGTTAGTTTGTTACAATTAGTAACTTAGGGACCATCACTACTCTACACCTTGATTGCTTCAGTTCTAGTTAACTTCAAGTGAGCACCATTGGCATTTGCGGTTAGACTTTAGCTGAATGGGCCACTTGCTGCTAGCTATCAGGTGACAATATGTATGACGTTGACCTTTCGCTATACCAAATGAGGGAGAAAGCTTTGATTCTCAGGGCTAGTGATTTGTAGTTTCAGAATGAAAGGTAGAATTCATAGGCGGAGAGGGCTACCTGTATGTTGCATGAGGGGGTTAAGATGCATAGAAAGTCGTGATTGGCGACCTCGCTGCATCAATAAAAAATGAAAGTGAAATCAGCTAAATCAGCATAGGATGATACATCATAAATGAGTTTAGAGTCGGACTAGGATTCTATCATTCCTCCCTGACTGGTGGAACTGGTGGACCATTGGCTTATTAGTCGACTTGTTCAGATGGGTATTCCGAAAAACCAATAGAGTGAAGGTGTTACTATAGCAACCGAAAGTCGGTTAGCACATCAATAAATGAACCACTAATCTCCACCATTGAAGACCAAGGAATGCCGATCAAGAGAAATCCTACATCAGATTGAAAGCAATAAATAGCCCCGCAAAGCATTTACCAGCAGTGTCATTGGTGCTTTAGTAACCAAAGCTTTCCTAGCTAGAGTGAGTGGGATGATGAGGTCAAAAAGATTCAGGTTCACTATCCACTTCCTTGGAAAAGGGCTTATGAGCAAATCAATCAACACAACTGTGACTATTCCTTGCCATAAAACTTGGCCAAACACGGAAAAAAGCACAAGGACTTGAGGGCATCATCCTCGTATCCTGTCACCTGACTTGTTTACGTGGTCGTATCCCTCACGAGCCTTCACTGCCCGCTCCTTATGGAACTCAGAAAAAAGGTAAGACATATCAGCTTCTTCAATCAGTCATCTAGATGGCACTCCATTTCGCCGAGGTGGTTGTGACTCATACAACAATCGAAGCTTGAGTGGGTTAACAATGCACGAGTTATCACCCTTCATCACCATCCGGTGTGAAAGAAAGGGAGAAAGAATTTTACAGATCCTTTATGGAAGAGTGAGAGGATGCAGAACAGCAAGACATGGGAATGTCATGTACAGCAGGGGTGGAATCCTATATTGCTATAGCTCCAGTAGGCTTCGGCGGTGATGCTCCTGCCGGTTAGACTTTTGAATTGAGCCGAGGCTTGAAATCACCATGGTTTTCAACTTTAGCCAAGCGGATACCTCAATCTGATTTCAACATTCTGTAGGGAAGCCCGAAATTTGGGCTAAGTAGTTGAAGATTCAGGAATTCATAGTCGAATAGGGATTGGAAAGCTATCCGTTTGTGGGCCTCTGTCATATCCCTTTTTCTCATCAGCATTTAGGTAGTTGAATGATGGAAATAATACCATGACTCCAATTCGATCAAACATGGTCTTGGTTCGGGCATACGAAAGGATGAGAACGAGACTGAAACTCCAGTTCAGTATCTCGGGGGTCTTGGTTGGTCAGGTAGTCCTCCCTTTGACTGAGACGTTGGTCCGGCATTCAAAAAAGGTTGCAGTCAACTTAGACCCATGGATTCTGACACAGATCTGAGTTCGGGGTTTAGTCAAGAGGTTTCCCTATCCCTATCAGTCGAGCTGAGCTACTGCTCTCCTTTGACTGTCACAAGGGTCCGATAACAATCAGGATAATGCAACTAGCAAGGAGTCATCATCTTATGTTGTCACACTTTGTCAATTCGAACCAGACAATCATGGAGGGAGCCAATCAATAAAATCCAAACATAACTATGGATGGAGAACAATGTGATCAAGAGTCTTGCGACGACACAACGTTTTGTTGGGCTTGCATAGAAAGAAAGCTACCATAAGTCCTTCAAGCGTCTAATTGGCAAAGAAAGTCAAGAGTTGGGTCAAAAAGAGCGTCCTTCTCAGTCTCTCTCTCTCTCGGAATCCTAGGTCAGTAGGCTAATTGGGCGAGACTCACATTTTATTCCACTTCACCGGAAGAAGGGTTTTTAGGGAGCAACATTACCAAGACCATCAGGACAGCAACTCGCTAACATGCCAGAAAGGAAGCCATACATTAAGTTTCATTCAAGATAAAAAAGAAAGTCTATCATCAACGTCGTTAGAGTGAAGCACATCGAAATCTACGAGTTAAGGTCTGCGTGTCGAGTCACGCTTCCGTCATCATCTTTCCTATCTATACCAGATTTGGATTTAGAAAAATGATTTGAAGTGAAAAGGACTATGGAAGGAATGAGTACTTCTTAGCCTGAAGTCAACATAACGTCAACTTTCAGTCATGCGATTTGGGAAGAGTGCTTCGGTCCGTTTTAGTCGAGCTTACTCTCTCAGAGGGTGAGGATCAAGAGTTTTTGTTGAATCAAGCTCTTGCTTTCCTTAATCATTCTATGGGAGTTGGCGCTAAGCAACTAAAGATTAGGTAGGGAGGATTCTCAGGTTGAACGCGAGAAAGAAACTGACTTTCTTCGGCATACACCGTCTATACAAGGTTTGGATTAAAAAAAGAGTTGCGAGAGAAAAAATGAGCGATTACAATAGATACTAATTCCCAAGCATGAAGATAGGAAGTATTGAAAGACAGATCGATAAGATATCTATTTTAACTCATATGCTAATTGCGACAGCTTATCAAGACTTGTTACTTGACCAATAAAATACCCCAGAAGAGAGCTTAAAGAGGGCTGCAGTTTAAGGCGGCCATAGAGCCGATCTCTCCCATTAGTTAGACAGATGCGATTGTTAGAGATTCAAGATTCCCGGTTGAACCGATTCAAGCGATTGAAAGGGGAAGAAAGACCGATTGATAGAGGTTGGACGGATGACTGTGTTACCAGATGAGCTGCTTTGGCAGACTTGTCTGAAGTTGAATTCACTCCCTAGCCTAAAAAGAGAGCCCTTTTTCGATAGTGATTTCTTGTATAGTAAATAATCGTCTATAGTCAAATAGATAGTACGAGATTTTAGCTAGCATACTCGCTCGTTGGCAGCTTCTTTGATTCTCCCGTCTGAAAATACTGTGACTATCATGGTCAGGGAACGAAGGGTCTTCCTCCGCAAAATCACTCAGGCGGAGCCAGTTAACATGATAACTGCTGAAGAGGGCAAGGAAGATTGGAAAGAACCCTTCTAAACTACCTCAAGGAAGGCTACCTGAAGACCGAGCTAAACGGGCCGAAGTACGAAGGCGTGCGACCAAGTTTATCATGTGGAAATATGCCCTCTATAAGCGATCTCTTGATGGCATCTATATGAAGTGCATAGCCAACCAAAGAAAGGATATCCAGAGCAATGTAAGAGGTCCTCGCGGGAGTGTGCGTGGCATACCAAATGGGACCATAGTGACAAGTGCAGCTCAAATAGGATATTACTGGCCAACCATGATATCCGATTGCATTGAATACACCAAAAGCTGCAAGGTCTGCAAGTAGCACGTAGACTATATTCATCACCAGCTTCCAGAACCATTGTACGTCACAACATACATGTTCTTGGCCTTGGGGATGGACATCATCAGAGCCTTCACGCCGCTGTCGTCAGCAGGGCAAAAGTCTTTATTGGCCGCTACTAACAATTTCTCTAAGTGGGCTAAAGCAATTGCTGTAAAGGATTTAAAAAATACAACGTTGTCTGAGTCCATACAAACCCACATCATCTATCGGTTCGGAATTCTAGACAGCATCATCTCCGATAACGAGCAACCCTTCATAGGTAGCCCCCTCTATTGGTTGTATGCCAAATAAAATATCAAGCCTTCTCCTTTCTGAAGAAAGCACTTCTCTTTCTTTAGGAATGAATCAGAGATTTCCGAGTATGAACTCCTAAATCATTTGGTTGTTCGACTTGCCTTCTTTCTTGGTGCCCCATGAAAGAAGATTAGAGCCAAGAAATATACATTACGATATACATCCTCTCTACTTCAATTAAAAGAAAAGAAGAAGCACTTCAAAGCCTTTTCCACTATTTCAAATAGGGCGATCCGGGCGATTGATAACTAACTCTTCTTTCCGCATCTTCTAAACTCTCCATAAAAGGGAGAATAAGTGCTATTTTCTATCGGAAGAGGATCGGCGGAAGCTGGTGCATTCCTTTCATTCCCACCTTCATAAGAAAGATCTTCCAGTTCCCTCCGATCAATGGTCGAATTTTAGCTGTTACTAGTAGGTGAAGCAATCAAACTAGTATTCTTTTCCAAGGTAAGAATTAGTCATTGATCCGCTGTTACTCTTATAATAAGCTTTGTTGCCGCTGATCCACTGTTACTACGACTATCACATATCAGCTGTAGGTATACTAGTACTCTGACTGACACTCCTTTCCTTTGCCCTTTCTCCGGTCTTGTTGCTGTTGTTCTATTTTTTATTTAGTTTTGTCGTCTTTATTCTTGTTGTTCTGCAGCTCCTACTTTTGGCTCCGTTGGCTGCTCTCGGGCATGATCGCCAAACCCCTTGTTATGAGTGTTTCGGTTTGTTCCTTCTTTCCTTTTTTCCAAATTGTTCTGCCACCGCCGTTGAGGTTGTTTTTAGACCGGCTAGAGGCTAAAGACGCCACAAGGAGGAGGTTGGTTTTCGCCAGGGACCACAATTAAAGATCAACAAAGGGAAGTCTTTTAACATACACGTCTTATAGATTAGTTTAAATTCCCTCCAATTGAAAAAAGGCTGAGTATCCTCCTTTCTAGCCTAACAGCCACCCGTGCTTCCGTCGAAGAAGTAAAGCCCTTGCCGCAAGTGGCAGATTCACTTGCTTGCTTAGCTGCAACTATTGCGCTCGTGCCTCTCCCAAAGAGTCACCCCTACCTTATATTAGAATAAAGTAAGAAGAAAATCCCGATTAAGACCATATCTTACATTACTCTTTCAATTCCGATTGGAGGGGAAGCGCATAGCCCAACAGAAGAGCAGAAAACGTAGGCATTTCGATGGATGGAGCGAGAGGATATTCTGGTACATATCTGCCAGCCCGACCAGTATATGGGTAATCTTTCTAACTCTTTAGAGTAGCAATTCGATTTCAATATAGTAATAGCAGGAAAGACCTTTGAAAATTTTATCACTTAAGATAGTTTTTTCAAACGGGCAGGCATCCATATTGGTTAAGATTATGCACTCTTTGTCTTATCCGGGCGATCTCTTTCTCTGGTCAGTCTAAGGATGGATAGGGATAGATGAGATGAAGTAAGCAAGTGAAATGTTAGCGGTCTTTCAAATGTTTTGAGACCTCATTTCCAAGGGTCACATGTTGTTGGATACGAATCAATAGGTAGCAGTCCTTATGACTTTCTAGCTAATGGAAGACTTTGGCTTTTAACATTCTCTTTTTCTTTATCGATAGCCGAATATTCTTGTCGAAGTCCTTCGTCTGGGTAGAGCTTATAGCCCTCTACATACTGAATTGAATGCTGAATGCGCCCCTAGAAAAGCGGTTCTAATAGGATAAAATCAAAACTACTATTTTTCGCTAACTTTACCCTAACCCTCTCTGTCATAGATACATTCACCCGTATATTCTTACCATAGAAAAGTCTATTCCCTCGCTCTATGTGCCTTATTATAAAGCAGTCGAAAGCGCTTACTACTGGACTAAAATAAGGAAAAGTGAACAGAAGCCTAAGTCACTACCCAAGATACCGTCTGTGATCCATAAGCTTATCTCCCTTGATCTTAGAACCATTTTTCTCTTAGCTTCTGACCTTATAGGTAGGCTAGCTTGCTTTCTTCCTAGGAAGATCCCCTTGCATTCCCTCTATTTTACCTATCTAGGAAAGCAATAAAACTGGGAAAAGTGGATGAAAACTTCCTACCCAAGGTACTGCTTTACTGTATAGGGATCCATAAACCCCATTTCTCTTGGATTCCTTCCTTCTGGTCCCTTATTAGAAAGTATATGACTTAGCCCCCAAACCCTTTCTTGAAGGCCAAAAGAAAAGGCTGGGGTTGGTATTACTTCCTTACTCCCAGGAAAAGAGAAAAGAAAAAAACGAGTTAAGTTTTAGGGGCAGTTATCCTCTTCATCATTTACTCTATTATCAAGCTTATCTGCAGTGGGAGTTTACGACCTTAATAATAAATATATAGCATTGATTGGAGCCAAAGATGAGACATAGGAAATGAAGGTTTAAAGGATCACACTCAATCTCTGAGTCATATAGTTTAATACAGAGAAAGACTGACATAGCTTAAAGTGAATTCCTCTTCGAGACAATCCTCTCCCTTTCGGTCGAGCATCTTCAATCCTCTCATTCACTAGACCTGACATGGCCTTTGCTGTCAACAAAGTAAGTCAGTTCATGCAAGCACCTTCTGTTGATCACAGGGCTGCTATTTCTTTCTAATGGGAAAAGATTGTAGGAAGGGCTTTGCTCCACGGGATTCTCCTAACTTAATTAGTTTACGGGTAGGACCTGCCTCTTTAGTTGGAAGGACTGCCGCCGGTTAAAGCTATGCACTAATTCACTTTCTCGTATCGGGTCGGGTAGGATATGCTTTGAATCTAATTAAGACATTCCGCTTTTAAAGAGTCTCTGCCGCACACTTCCAACTTACTCTTTCTTAATTGAACTGGGTATATATATATATATATATATATATATATATATATATATATATAGAGAACAAGAACACTCTTATCCTCTCGGAAAGAAAAGGAAAGCCAAGCCTATCTCCATCGAGTAAACAACTATTCAGTGGACATATGAGGAGAGGGTCCAAGAAAAAGCTATAGGTCATCGGTGATATGAAATGACAACCGGGGAGACATGAAGAAAGAAAAGTCCATAGCTAGTCCCTGCTCACCCTTTGCTTCTTCGATCGGGGAAAGAGTCCCAAACAATTCGTACTAGGGAATACTTTAAGAAGGAAAAGCTTCCTTAGCGAAGCGGTAATGGAAGTCTCGAGAATATGGCTCCTAAACTAAGAAACTTTTTCGATTTCCAATTTAGCTGAAAGCTATGCGATTTGGAACATCAAATTCCCTACTTGGAACTAACGATTTTCCCATAGGAACTCTTGCTTCCCTCTGACTGAGGGGATAGTTTTAGTAGTTGAATAAATTCGAAGATTTTCTGATGCACCACTTCCATCACTACCGCCACTTCCTATTCCCCTAGAAAAGTGAACAGATCAACACAAGACGCATAACTGCCAAGATGATGTGGATCGTCACTGAGAATCATCAGATCTAGGAGTCAAACCACTGATCTGCAGTTGCCTTTTACTTATTAGGCAACAACCATTTCCTTATATACATAAGAAATGGATTGATTAGGGAGAAAATTCACAAATCAAGAGTCACCAACCCCAGTAACATAGGTTCTGGAGTTGACAGCAGGGAAGGTAACTGAGGTTCAATCAAGCCAATCAACTAGGGCTGCTAATGCTAAGGCTATCGTAGTCTTGGTTGGAGCATCCATCCTAGGTGTCATACTCACTCAACACGGTCTCGCTCTTAAAATGGTTGATGAATGGAAGATATCGCCTTCATCCTTACTTTTTGAGAGTCTTTCATAAGAACCTAAGGGATTCAACTCATACATCCAATCGTCTGCTGTCTTTAATATGAGGTAAAATATCGGTCTTAGGAAGATGGGCACATGATATCCCTATTAAATGGGCGAAGCGGTTAGTGGAATAGTGCTGACTTTGCGATTAGTAAGGACAGATGTGAATGAATTGTCTGAATCAAACAATTCCTCTTCTCAACAGCAGTCGTTAGGCCTCCCACCAATAGTTCAGTCGGGAGAGAGCGGTGTAGAGGAGTGATCTTGACTATTGGGATATCAATAATATTATGATTTGGCTTATGACGATTACTGTTACTGTATTGCTAAGAGTTGGCAAAAGGGAGAAAGATTTGACTTTGAAAGAAGCAACTTTCACCTTGAAAGCCACTAGAGCTTCTTCCCTGTGCATGCATGGTTTGGCCGAGATAGAACACCTTTTCCTAAAGGAGTTGGAGCAGCAGTACCTTGTCTTTGACTTTACTGGCCTATCTTCTCTTTACTTTTAGGGGGGGGGGCTTCTATCTCTCTCTAAGGCTGCCTTGGGCTAGCAGAGGGATGGACTTCCGAAAGCAACCTCTTAGACTAGGCGTCCCTAGACGCTCCCCCCATAGAAATTTGCTTTCAGAACGTAGGTTGGCTTCTTCGCAAAAAGCAAATTAATCTTTTTTTACGTCTTATTATGATCCGCTGACAGGGAAAGTAGCTAAACTCACTTGCCCAGACCCAGGAGAAGGGATACATTTTGGGTCCCAAGGAGGCAATTCTCCTATGTTTTTGGGGTCAACTAACGTGTGATCGATCAAGCTAGACTCTTTGAATGAGTTTGAGTTGGGCTTAGGAGCGAATCACTCTTTCCCCTATTCTAGAATAGTACTCAATATCTAGTCTAGAAAGTCTGTCCCCACTGACCTTCGCTCTACTCTTCATACCAGCCTCAGACGCTAATGCCACTAGCTAGCAGACAGCGAAAATAGCCTTCGTTCTCCCTTCCCTGCTGGCATGTCAATTAGTAACATTCCCCCTTTTTATAGAAAAAGAGGGCTCCTGTCTGTTCATTCAAATGGGATCTTAAATTGACGTTCTCTTGATCGGAAAAGGAGGCTAAAGCTAAAGCGTTGAATTCATCGGTTCGATACTAGGATCAATGAAGAAGGATATTGCGGCTTGGACCGACTTTCCTGTGTGCGCTGCTTATTCCTTGGTTGGTCAGTTGGACCGGCGTAAGTCAATATTTCAGTAATCCTACTCACCCCACAGCTTGACGAATCACGCAATGCGCTTTCTTCCCTACCGCCCCTGCCTGCGAGCCTAGAAGCGTGACGCTTTGATACTGATGGTAGCATAGTGTATTCGCGTAAAAGACACCGAGCCAAGGAAGGGAGGTAAGAGTAGCAGGACTCTTGAGGTGCCCTACCGACGAAGCCAGTTCGGTTCATCGATGACCTCAAAACCAGTGCATCGCGCTATGCGCTAGCTTGTTGAGGAGGAAGCTGTTTAAGCTCTGTCTTTCCTTTGCCTTGCTTGCCCTTTTCATTTTCAGAGTCAAGGTTCTCTTCACTTACAATCGAATATATTCTATTAAAGCAAAGCCAAGATGCAATAGTGGCATCGGGATCAGACTATCACCTATGACTAAGCTCCGTGACTAGCTCCATTCTCATCATCTAACTGATTCTTCATCATAGGACAACCCATAGGACTGGCCTGAAGGGCTTAAGGGAATTGAATTGCAGGAAGGTTGTTAGTCATAAACTTCCCTATTACTAAAGAGAGGTTGATCACTTTCTTTATGAGTTCGTGATGAGACTCCGATCTCAATCGAGGGCTCTGAAAGCAGCACTCTGTCCAATATATAATGGAAGTCCCAGTGTTGAAAGTAACTCTTGAACCCCAGGAGAAGAAACTCAATAGGTAGAGGCTATAGAACCGTTAGGGTTAGGCTAGGCCAAAAGGGAAGTAATCATCTCGGGAGAGGAACGCAATTGTCTGGTGAAACCCGGCTTATATTATCCATCTCGTCACAGATCCGATCTGACTGAACGAAGAAGGGTGGAACTCTACTTTGCTCTTTCAAAAGGAAATATGTGGATATGAGTGATAAGGCAGATATGAGTGATAAGGCGACGAGACCAAAGAGAATTTCAATAGTACCTTGCGGGGCCGGCAACCTTTGACTGGAGTAAGCTCTTATCGCACTGAACTTCTTCAAGCTTGAACTCAAGTGTTCCAACAGTAGTAAGGGGAAAATAGTTGTTTTAACCAATTATTTTTTAGACAAAAGAGATGAGATTGCTATCATTACTATACATGGCAACCAAGCTCGCATGCGTATCCATTCTATTAGGCATTGCCACTCTTTTCTACTCTACTAGTATTGGTTAACGAAAGGTGTCAACTCAAGCTGATCATTCCATTTTGAACTCTTATTACATTACAGTGACGACACCTCTTTTTCTTTATGGAACCTGCTATTTGACTCGCATTTCTGGGATTGAGGATAAGCTTTTGGGCTAATCTAATGTTGTGGGAGTCGTTGTCTCAAGAATCACCCTTGTCCTAATCTGGCAGAAAGCGTGCTAAAGCGATTGAGGAAAGGGTTGGCCAATCTGAATGACTTCCCGAATGGGATGGAATGTGGTACATAAAAGTTTTTCCTTCTAGCTCGAGGAATATGAATTGGATGGTCCAGGAAAGGGCATTTACCTGTTCTTTTAAGAGAATAGCGTATGCGCTTCCTTTACAAGACTTTCCACCTTTCATTTCTGAGTCAACCATTGTCATTGGTCTTTTCGGGTAGCAACTACACAAGGCACCTAGGAAGCTGAGCAATTGTCAGAAAGAGTAGTGACTAGGTCACCAGATAATAGCTGGGATTTTGGATTAGAAAGCTATGTCTCGAGAACGCCTTCCTTCTAACTAAGGCAATTGGTCTCTCATGTTGGATATAGATAGGCCGACGTTGCCAATGCAAGTTAAGCGCGTAAACAACCTTCAGATTGGTATTGGCATTAGGAGAAGCAAGCTGATAGTAGAATTAGTGGCATTCATTACATTTCAGTGAGACAACATCACTACTTAGCCAAGCATTCTCACTCTCTTTCTGAACTGATCCGCTTCATAGGTATGCGTCTTAGGGGAACTATAATACAGTTATCATGACCCTGGTAGCATCCTGTCCTAATGCTATAAGCAAAAAAAGAAAACCCTTCCTTTTTCTCATGTCAACAACCCTTTAGGTAAACTGCTTTGTCAACCAATACATTGGAAAACGAATCCTTTGGCCAAGTTCAATAAAGAGAAATCGCAGGATAAAACAATGGGTGGGGATATATTAGTGAAGCTAACGAGCAATATAAGCTCAAACAATGGTGGTGTAGTAGCTTTCCTATGCCCTCCCCTCCTTGGAGGAAGTGTGACAAGATTGACCGATTCTTGAGAGTTATGAACGAGCTCCTGCTGGCTGGCTAACTGGAGACAACTTCTTATAAAAGAAGTCAATTGAATAACTTATGCCCGTAATGGATAGTAATAGAATTGGCTAACTCCACTCATGGCTACTATTGATTTGAAAGAAAAGATGTTTGGTTGTTCAAGTGAGTAGCTAGTTAACCACTATTGAATAGCAGTTCCTTCCCTTTCTTAAGCCTAGTCACACAACCCTATACTTAGCAACTCGTAAGAAGAGGCAAACGAAGACAATGAAAGAAAGCGGCGAAGCGAGCAAGAAAGGCCCTGAGTTGAGGCTCCTCGGACGAGGGTTACCGGCTCTACGACCTCGCAAGGCACTACTGTAGAGCTCTTTGGGCCTGCCGCTTTCTCAATTGAAAATAAAAAACAATCAAGATTGGTTGGCCTACTGACTTTTATGTAATTAATAATAAGGTTTTTCTTACTGAACGATTTCTCTTCTTATCTATGTCATTTCAGGATTGATTTTCGTTGACTCTCACTGGGCAATCAAAAATTCCTCACTTCATACAGTCGTAAGGCTTCCAAGTCTTAGTAGTTCAACTGTCTGCCGCTTGCGTGTGTACTTCATTAGTGTGATTTGGCAATTGAAATACATGGGCTATGGCTATCTTCTATTAGAAGCTATGCCCTTTAGAGTTTCTCTTCTATTAAAGGATAATAAGGTGGGCTCTTCTTGGATTGCTATTGCAGCTTGGCTTTATTGTCTGTTGTTAACCCCCTGTCGCTTTGATTTTGATTGCTTTAATAAATATCTCTTTCTTGTTTTCCTTATAGTCTTACCCCTCTCATAAGAGAGTGAGAGCCCTACTAGGAGTACGGTTTAGGCTTTGCCAAAATAGGTTGCTAGGAAGAGAATTGGTTGTGAAAGAAAGAGCTCTGAGGGAGAATGAATCCCAATCCAGTGCTATTGAATGGTATAGAATCCTCTCTTAGTAGAAAATACTTCTATTCTACGATCTGACTATGCACAACCAGGCAAATAAGACATGGAATTGGACAGCTTAAACACGGTAGAATCTATAGAGTGGATTAGGGGACAGTTCTTCTGTTCAACTATCTTGTGTTAAGCATGGCATATATGAAATTTGAATCCAAGAAGTAACTAGGAAAAGAAAGACAAGCAATACAAGGTCTTAAAGGAAGAGGTTGTTGCCCTGGTAGATATACGAAGTTTGCAGTAAACCCTATATGGAATTCAACTATTCAACGTTGATGTTGATCTATTTGCTTGTACAATTGGGTTTGAGTTAAGTCTACCTATAGCTAATGAAGTCAGCCTTGCTTGAAGGAAATCTAGTCAATCCGGATTTACTTAAGACTTTGAAGTAGGCGAATCCGCTACTCCTGCTCCAGAGTCAGGGGTGGAAGGCTAGAGCTAAGCTAAGCTCCTTGCTAGAGCTAATGTCTTCCACTTCGAGATCAACCAAAGCGAATAGGCTGGCGCGAAGGAGAATTCTATTTGTTCTTCTATTCCCAAGTCAAAGTCTAAAAGACTAATCCAATCCCACTCTTGGGTGACCTTATCCATTTGGCGGATTTCATACTGGTCACATCAAAAGAGAATGAAGGGCGTTTAGCATAACTCCTTCGAGAACAAAATCCCAAATACAGATTGGGAATTACCTATAGGGTCTTCAGGCTACGATATGAGTTCGGGCGATAGTCATAGAAAGAAAAAGATTGGGACCTCTCCTACCGCTTTTGTCCTACCTTAACTATAGAAGTACGCGGGACGAGCAGGGAATGGGGCATCTCCTAGGAAATGAAGATATTTACATATAGTATTCACCCCGAAAGGGAAAGGGAAAGGCAGCAGAGGCCCACTCTCAGATAGATAAATGAGTTACCACTCGGGCCTAACGACTAGTTATGTCACGCCCCGACCCAACCCCCAAGCTAAAGGTTAAGTCTGGACCCGACACACGGACAGAGTCTCCCCTGTACCGTGGACATTCTAAAAACCTGTAAACACTCAAACAAAGTCCCAACAATACAATACAAGTTTTTCTTAATTAAACATCAAAGTTCTAAGGCCATCCGAGCCTTATAGTACACAATAGTTCCAAAACACACAAGCATGCGAGAACTTATTATCAACATAGTTTTATAATCATGACATTCTAGGAAATCAATTAAACATAATTGAAAGATCAAACAATTCTACTTTAAGCCATTCACTCCCAAGCAAGCAAAGCGAATAGAAGTAGATCATAAGTTATTACAGTACATAGGCTTTCAAAGCTACCACAACCAACTAGTCTTCAACTTATACAACAAGCATATACATAGCCTTTAGGCTACAAAATAGGACATAAAATAAACAGATGAATCTTCCACATAGCAGCAAATTCATTAACCACCTCAAGCTATCAAGCACGGCAACTAAGGTAAAGGATCAGTCTGAACTTCTTCTTCTTCAACTAACTCAACAAGCTGGGGATCACCCTCAGCGTCTCCTGAAACAGATATCGAGGTATGAGCAACCACTGTTGCCCAGTGAGGGATATAGTCCCGGGGCGTGCAATGCAACAGATAATACAGTTATACAACAATATCACTTAGACAATTTAAGAAGCAATGATAACTTAAGTAACCACATATTTAAAAGGATACATTTCACACAATCCCCTATACACCAATCTTCACTGGTCTTCATTCACGATCCACGAACCACGAGCACGATCACGATAAGCCGGCATAACCCCAAACACTCCAGTGGGTGTACTCCGGATGTACCCCGATAAGCCTATGACCCAACATCCCCTGGCAATCTCCGGACCAGGCGAATGAGGGACTAGGGTACGGAGTTTGAATATCCACCGGCAAGCCCTCTGCCGCCCAGCCGATATTCAACACATCCGCCCCTGACACTATGGTTGCGCAACCACGATGCAATGCACTTAACAATGGCAAATTAATAGCAATAATATAAGCATTAACACATAGGAGGATCAACAAAGTAGGTTGACCTCGATGCAATTAGAATAGAAGCAATTAGAGAAGCTAATAAGCAGTTTACAAAAGAACATATACAAGATAAGCATAGAATTATACCAAAAGCTCCAAATCAACTTGAATCCACATATAAACACTTAAGGAGTCATGCCATGGGTTTAGAAGTGTGAGTCAACCGAAATTGCACCTAAACCCCTTTGTTTTTCAAACTATTTCTCTTCCAAACCAAAGTTAGTGATTCCATTTTCAAAGGAAACTCTCCCAACCTTCTCACTAACCCTCAAGGTACCCTCTCAACCCTCTAACTCATTCAATTTCCCGCGATTACCCCGAAAGCCCCAAATTCCCTCTTATGGCTTTAAACTACACATACATTGTCCGGGCTTCAAACAAGGGATATCAAGGCTTCTATAGAACCTAGGTAACTTAAGGATACTATAATTGAAGCCCGAATCCACCCGGATTCGCATTAACCCCGAAAGCCCCAAATTAAAGTCGGCTATTTTCCATTTTAAGCGATTTAAGGACAATGCAAGTGCACGGGGCTATTAGGTTACCTTCACTAGCACCTAAGGCATCTATTAGAAGTATTGAATCAAGCTAATTCGAGCAATTACGCAAAACCCTAGAAAAACGTCACTATTCACCCTAAAAATCAAACTAACGATTCTAACCGTTTAAATTGCGAAACGATGGCTCAAATATGTTCTCTAGCATTCATATACATGGTATGATAGCATAGATAACTAATACAATGGCATTTGATCACATTTTCAACAAATTAAGAAAAGAGCAACTATTTAGAAATGCAAAAATAAGCCGTGAAATCCCTCACCAATATGCGTAGGAGCACCTAGGAACCTTGCAAACACCCTACACTAGTTGCTCAAGGCTTGGCTTGGCTTGAATTGATGATTTGATGAAGCAAAATCTCCAAATGCACAAGGGAAGGGCTGTCGGGTTTGGGCACTGTTCACAGGCTGAAATTGTTGTGTTTTTGTGCTAAAATGTGCTTGTGTCATGTTTTAATAAGTAGGCCTTGAGGTGGGGTCAAGTTTGGGTGTTCAAGTGGTCAATTATAATGCGTGTAGTAAGCTTAAAACGAGTCTAAAGTGAAACATATGCGCTAGTTAATTAAATTTCTAAGTTAGTTACGTAACACTATTTATTCAACTACTAAAATCATTTTCTAAACGAGCTCTCCTATCGCCTCTAGCTCAATTGCATATTTTTCTCACTACTTTAATAATTAATATGATTTAATAAAAATGTTAATTAACTAATAGAATGCAGTTTAAAAATGGAGTGAATAGTAACCTAAGAAGACAGTAATAAGGCACAGAAGGAAATGCGCAAGTAAGGGATGCAATAGTAATTGAATGCATGGCTAAATCTCAGGCGTCACAAGTTAGTCCCTCACTTAACTATGAGTAAAAACAATAACAACTACCCCCGTAAATCAGGACAGTAACAGTATCAGTCAGTCATTCAAGTAAGAGAAGAAGGGAAAGGCCTTACTCTATTCCTTAATAATTAGGAATAGCGGACTAAAGGTTGTTAAAGCAAACATTTGAATATAGAAGAAATTGTGGCATTTAGGTTGTTTATCATAGTTGTCTATATAAGGAACAGTAGAAACACCGATATCTCTTTGTTAGCCTGTAAGCCTTCATTCTTATTTAGGCCAAACTGTAACCCTCATTAAAATGGCTTTACAACTCTTTAATGGGGAGCTCAAGAAGGGAGCAATGGGTATTGCGCCCGAGTGAGCGTCTTACAGCCCGGTCGGTGTAGCTAGGGAGGGATGTTATCTTTACTAAAAAGAGAAAGATAACTATCCAGTAATCCTTCTCTCTTAACTAGCCTTCGGATGAGTGAAGTAGCCCATGGGTATGGGGTATGAATGATTAAGACAAAAAGAAAGAGAAAGAGGTTCTTGACGGAAGGTTAAGAGTGATAACACAGGTAGCTCGCTGGAGAAGAAAAGTAAGAAATTAAACCATTAGTTTAGGGGTAGTGACTAACAATCCATTAAAGATAGGTAGGTTTAGACCAAGCCAGAGCAAGGGTGGTAGGCGGAAAAAGATAAGCAATACGCGAAGAGAGCAGAGATTCAAAAGAGTTTCATAATAAATGTTCTTGTCTAACTAAGAAATCACTTCAAGTAAACCGCGTGGAGAGGGCGCGGGTCTTGTTTCCTTGTTGCCATTGTTGCAGCAAGGCCCATGCCTTGTAGTCGAGCGGACTCTGATGTGTGCCGGTACGTCAAAATCAGATTCATCGCTTTCATTTTCTATCAATTACCTACTTCTCTTCTCTTTCAGATTTTCTTTCCTTTTCTTGCTCCGTAATGATTGCAGTCTGTCGCAGGAGACGCTCTAGCATCTGAATTCTCAAATTCTTTTTCTTAAGGGCGAGACGGAGAGGTAAATATCATCCTATGAGGTGGTCGATAGCAATGTCGAATCTCGAGTCAGCACCGGTCTTTATGGGTTGGGCTTTTGCCTACCCCAACTCTATCCGTAGCGTAGGAAGGGAAGAAGCCAATCAACGACCTGAAACAGAAGATTAACCTACTTTCCTTGTGATTTCTCCTTCACAATATACAAACTGCTTGTATTAAACATATGGTATTTGAGAGCCCTTCCCCCTTAATGAGTTCTTTCCACTTATTAGTGCTGGAAACGGCGTTTCAAGAGAAATTTCGAGATTGATTGCTCACCGAAAGTTTCCTCTAAAAGGCTATCGGGTTGTCATCGACGTTGACAAAATAGCTTCCACCCCTCTTCAGCCTTCAAAGTTCTCATTTGCATATTTACTACTACCACCAAGATCTGTACCGACAGCCACTCCGCCCCAGCTCGCTCCCTGGGTTTTGTGGCGACCGCAGCGCCCTCCTACTCATCGGGGCCTGGCACTTGCCCCGATGGCTGGGTATAGGTCGCGCGCTTTAGCGCCATCCATTTTCTGGGCTAGTTGATTCGACAGGTGAGTTGTTACACACTCCTTAGCGGATTTCGACTTCCATGACCACCGTCCTGCTGTCTTAATCGACCAACACCCTTTGTGGGATCTAGGTTAGCACGCAGTTGAGCACCGTAACTCGGCTTCTGGCTCATCCCACATAGCCAGTTATGCTTACCAAAAATGGCCCACTTGGAGCTCTTGATTCCATGGCACGGCTCAACGAAGCAGCCGCGCCGTCATACCTATTTAAAATTTGAGAATAAGTCGAGGGCGTTGCGCCTCTGATGCCTCTAATCATCGGCTTTACCCAATAGAACTCGTACGCGAGCTCCAGCTATCCTGAGGGAAACTTCAGAGGGAACCAGCTACTGGATGGTTCGATTAGTCTTTTGCCCCTATACCCAAGTCAGACGAACGATTTACACATCAGTATCGCTGCGGGCCTCCACCAGAGTTTCCTTTCGCTTCGCCTCGCTCAGGCATAGTTCACCATCTTTCGGGTCCCGACAGGTATGCTCGCACTCGAACCCTTCTCAGAAGATCAAGGTCGGTTGGCGGTGCACCCCCCAGGGGGGATACCGCCAATCAGCTTCCTTGTGCTTTGCGGGTTTACGCACCTTTTGACTCGCACACATGTCAAACTCCTTGGTCCGTGTTTCAAGACGGGTCGAATGGGGAGCCCGCAGGCCATCACTGGGAATGCGCAGATGCCGAAGCATGCCGAAGGCGCACGCTGCCCTGCCACGATCGAGGTGACGGCGTTCCGCGAGCATATCTAATACCCAGGATTTGGCCGCCGCCCCAATCCGCGCTGGTCCGCGCCCCGAGCAGATCGGCGGATCGGCTCTTGCCATTCCGCATATGACCGGGGCATATCGCCGACCCCCATCCGCTTCTTTCCCGACAATTTCAAGCACTCTTTGCCTCTCTTTTTAAAGTCCTTTTCATATTTCCCTCGTAGTACTTATTCGCTATCGGTCTCTCGCCCATATTTAGCCTTGGACGGAATTTACCGCCCGCTTAGGGCTGCATTCCCAAACAACTCGACTCGTCGACAGCGCCTCGTGGTGATATAGGGTCTGGGCACAGCGGGGCTCTCACCCTCTCTGGCGCCCCTTTCCAGGGGACTTGGGCCTGGTCCGCCGCTGAGGACGCTTCTCTAGACTACAATTCGGACGACGGAGCCGCCCGATTCTCAAGATGGGCTATTCCCTGTTCGCTCGCCGTTACTAAGGGAATCCTTGTAAGTTTATTGTCCTCCGCTTATTGATATGCTCAAACTCAGCGGGTAATCCCGCCTGAACTGGGGTCGCAGTAGTAGCGCATGGCGCCGGAGGGTCTCTCTTCAGTCCCGTACGCGCGACGGGACAACGCACGACAACTCGAGAGTTGAATGGACCAACCACCACTTGTCGTGACGTCCGTCGCGCCGAACTCGCATTTCGGCCAACTGCGCCTTGAGACACGGGAGGCCACAATCCGCCCCCACGCACGAACCCAGCATCCCAGTGTTGGGACACGGGGTGGGAGGGGCAACGCGATGCGTGACGCCCAGGCAGGCGTGCTCTCTGCCTGACGGCTTTGAGGGCAACTTGCGTTCAAAGACTCGATGGTTCACCGGATTCTGCAATTCACACCAAGTATCGTATTTCGCTACATTCTTCATCGATGCGAAAGCTGAGATATCCGTTGCCGAGAGTTGTTTTCATTTCGTAAGGGACCGAGGCCTAACCGAGCACACCGCG